>CM031080.1:1508495-2108495 GCA_018257905.1 Gillenia trifoliata | reverse complement strand
TGGATCCAAAGCTGCGTAACGGTACTGATAGTGACTACTCCCAACGTCAAGGCTAGTCCTGGCCACAAGACTGAGTACTAATACCTGGGGTGTATACATCTACTGATGAGCAACAGTATGAAAACATGCATGGCAATATAGTACGTGTGTTCTACCTCCAACACACGTAATGAATATGCATCTACGCTAACAATTTAAGAAAGCGTTGAAAAACCATACGTATATATGTACATTTATCAAACAAAGACCCACTCACTCACCTGTAGGTAGCCGGATCGAAGTACCCCGTCCTGCGTAGCCCCGGTAGTCCTCTGGATAGGCCCCACCTATATGAGAAATCACCGGTACAATGATTAACTCAAAAAGGTAACGAATTAACGAATTAATTACACCTATCCCTTGTTTTCTCGATTTGGAGGTCCAAAACACCTCAAAAATTAACATGCATACTACCCCGAGGTAGTACACGTCGTCACGAGTCGACCCGTGAAAACAGATTCGAAAAAGGACCTTCCACGCGCCCTCACGCGCGGCTTGAAGGTCGGAGCCTACGGCTCCACGCGCAGCTCCACGCGCGGCTCACGCGCGAGCCGGTCAACTGAGCCGGTGAGCCGGTCAACTCGGCTCGGCTCAAGCCGGTCAACACGGCTCGGCTCAAGCCGTCAACGCGGCTCGGCTCAAGCCGGTCCAAGCTGATGACGTCATGCTGACGTCCGCAAATCCGGTCTGAACCGGTCTGCTGACGTCAGCATGCCGGTCCAACCCGGTCCGATGACGTCAGCGCCGGTCATCCCTGCCAGAATTCCGGTCGCCGGCGCCGCCGCCGGCCGCCGCCAGCGCCGCCGTCGCCGTCGCCGGAATCTGGAAAAATGGCCGGATTTCTGGGGATTTTTCAAAGCTTCATAACTTCTTCGTTTTAAGTCCAAAATGGACGATTCAAGTACCAAAATGAAGCTAGAGATGAGTAGAATCACGGTGTACCTTTGGATTGGTCGTACAAGCTCGGGAAAAGGCCTGTAATTGCCTCGAAGGTTGCGGTTCACTGTAGCAAAGTCAATCTACGTCAAAACTCAACCAAAACAGGCAAACGACCTATGAAAATTCATCTACTCAACGAGAGGAACACAATGGTGGTGGTTAGAAACCTCACCTCGGTCTAGATTGGTCGGAAAATGGCCGAGAAGGCCCGGTTCTTCCGGTTGAGTTTCCCGTCAAACGGTTGAGAGTTTGGACAAACGGTTTGCACCGTTGAGTCCACGGCGTCGAGACGAAGGAGGTGGTGATTTTCGTTCGCTTCGATTCGACGGGTTTCCGTCGGTGTGCACTATGCACCCACGGAGGTAAAAAGAGAGGGAGAAAGTGAGTGTGCAGAGAGTGAGGGAAAAACAGAGAGAAAGGGACAAGGCCACGTGGGCCAACAGGGGTGTTGGGCCCCAGCCCAACCACCAAACTGTCCAGAAATTAAAAATACGGGTAACGTCGGTAATCCAACGCCCGTAAAATATTCGTTCGGAGTCCGAACGACGTACGGCTCGCGTCTACGAATTCGTATCGACGAGCACGTCAAGAAAACACAAGTGGATGCGTCGTACGAGTTACGACACAAAAAGTCAACCGAAAAGTCAACCCAGGGGCAAAAACGTCATTTTGCACCTCCGGGAATAAAATAAATTAAAACTTTGAACGGGCTGTGACAATTGATGGATGGTTTACACAAAAATGGAAGTGGACCAATTCCAAAATAAAGAAATGGCAAAATAAAACAAGTAGCAAAGCTAACTTACAAGGGATAAAACTAAATAGTCTTTTATATATATGAATTCTTTGTGTATGAGGAGATGAATAAGGATTTATTGTGTGGCTTAGCTCTAATCAGGGCCGGCACTGAGATTTTATATTTTTGTACTTTTAATTTTTTTTAAAAGCATATAAAATAATATAAAATAAATAGCAAAGATAAAATTGAATGGAGATTGGCACACCCCGACCCGGATATCTCGAAGGGTACCGAAATCAAGGCATGTTGGCCGACACCCAAGAAGGTGACAAAAGCCATGTCATGCGGATGATGTGAAAAATTCATATTTAAAATACAACCAGAGTCAAGAACTAGTGATACCAAGCGTAAGAATGCGCAGAAGTACGGGTAGAACTCTTAATACACAGCATGAAATGTTCAAAGCATAGTTAAAGTGCAATAAAGAAAATACAAATTATTCCCATCTTGAGTAGGATGGATGAAACGTATTAGCAGAAAAAGGAAATCCTACGTTTATCTTGGTGCTGAAGTCGTAAACACCAGAACCGTCTCGCTTGCCACAAGTCCAGCTACTAAGTCCTAGAGGGGCGCAAAACAAAAAGTGTGAGTGGGCAAAAATAATCATTTCTAAAATCTTTGTTTTTCATAACATAAGTAACCACTCTCTGAAAAACCTGTATAGTTTCCCAAAAACATACTACGTATAGTATGAAAACTATCAAAACATTATAAAGGCACAACTGCCAAAGATACGGGTAAACACAATTATCTCAACATAATATAGTATACTCATCAACATATGCAAACACACAAGCCCATGCAGAAAGTAGCTACATGAAACAGGTTAGGTGTAATAAATATATGCTCAGTACTACAATCACGTGAAGCTGACGTTAATCGCGTCACATACGAGTCCTAGCTGCCTATTGCAAACTAGTACAGTCTGGCACCTACAACGGATCTAAGGCGAGCATAACAATGCAGATGTGAACATACACGTGAAGACTGGTCCTGGCCTGGATGAGTACTAGACACCAGCTGAATCCATGTATGATGAGCAAATAAAAATACGTATGATCATGCCATCAAAATTTCACAAGTCTCAACATAATAATCTTTATACTTAAACTCGTAAGTAAAAGCATGGCATGATGAAAAATAGTTCACAAAATCATAGTGGAAAGTAATATAAATAATATAAGTTTCATAAAACAAAGCCCACTCACTGATATGTAGTTGGATCGTAGTCGCGTTGCCTTGCCTGACCCATGTACTCCTCGTGGTAAGTCTCACCTATATGAGATATCATTATAGTAAAGATTAAACTCATAAAGGTTACTAATTAAACTAATCAACGACACTTATCCCTTGTTTGCTCAAATCGGAGGTCCGAAACATTTCGAAAAATACCATACGTACTGGGCCTAGGTCATGCTATGATTCAGGAAAGGTCCATTGAACCTGATCTTTATGCTTCGGCAGGAAGGCATTGAATAGACCTCCCTGCTTTGGCAAAGGCTTACCAAACCCTGTCTAGGTTTGTTCCTCTTATTGGTTTTGGAATGGACCTAATGTCCATACAAGTCTATGTCCCAAGATGAGTCTAAAAGACTCTCTACACATAAGATTGCGAAATTATTTAATTTACGTACTTTCATATATTGTTTCAATGTTATACATGTTTGTGTTTCAAATTGAATATGTATGTGTATTCCCGTATGATTATTATGAATACATGTTGAGTGAACCTGGGTTCATTCCAATCTCGAACTTGGTGTTTCGATAGTACCATTGAAAAATCTAGGGTTTTTTTTCGAAGAAGTGCACCATCCGTGTTGAGAACGTTTTGATCTCCATGTTGTAAATCCATTAAACCAAACTATGTCCCTAGAATTCATAATTCTAGTTATGATGCTTGTGAATTTTATTCAAAGCACTAATTCATGTTTTGGTTATTAACAGAATGTTGAACATTGCTAAACTCGACTTCACTGCTTTAGAGGTATTTGGAAGAAACTATCTCAAGTGGATTCAAGAAGTGAAGCACTACCTTACTACAAAGGGTATTAGAGCGTCTGTCGAAGCTGAGAATCAAACAAGTGAAGCTGAGAAGGCAAATGCTATGATCTTCATCCGCTGCCACATGCATGATGCTTTTAGACTGAATATATGTTGAAAGAAGATCCTCACACTCTCTGTCAAGCATTAGCCGGTCGTTTTGGTCACCTAAATTGATCACTCAACCACAAGCTAAGCACGATTGGAGTAATATGAGATTCCAAGACTATAAGTCTGTGAATGAGTATAACTCTGAAGTATGTAGAATCCGATCTCTGCTGAAATATTGCGAGGAAGATTTGACTGAACATGATCTTTTGGAGAAGACCTCTTCGACCTTCCATGCTACGAATGTTGTCTTGCAGTAGCAATATCGAGCACATAATTTTACTAAATTCTCAAATCTCATATTTGTCTTGTTGATTGTTGAGAAGAATAATCAACTGTTGATGAAGAACCATCAGTCTTGTCCCACTGGCACTATAGTTGATTCTGAAGCTTATGCTATCGCTTTCAATATCCAGAAACGCCACAAAAGGCGTAGAAGACGCAGCAAGGACTTTAAATCCAAGCCTACAAATAAAGGGAGAGAGAACTCTAGTAAGCAAAAAGGAAATGACTGCCCTAGGTGCGATTCTCTTGCTCCCAAAGTCCAGAACTTCAAGAATAAGCCTAAAGCTGCCAAAGATTCCCCCAACCTTGACATGTGCTATCGTTGTGGGCGTTATACCACTAGCCCCAAGTGTGCCGTGCTCCCAAGAAGGTTGCAGAGGAGTATCACACCAAGAAGAATGCTAGAGAGGCTAATTTTGCACAGGAGACAAACTATGCCCAAGTCAAGAATCTTGCAAATACGACATTAGAGACATCAGATTTCTAGAGTTAGTGGCGAATGCTCGAAGTTGCATAGTTAGGGCATAGAGCTCTATATTGGCCGAACCCCCTCAGTTGTTTTTGGTTTAATTTGTGAACAAGTTTATGTTTTTGGATTTTGAATTAGTGATTGTTTCTTTTCGTTTTAAGTTTGGATATTTGAATGAATGGATGCTTTTCTTGAATATGTGATTGATTGAATATCAAAGTTTAAATTCCTTGTCATGGGACCGATTCAATTAATTTATCTTTCGGTACGTCTTGTGGGGAAGTTAGTTGTTTGGTTGATAGTGCTACGATGCATACTATATTGCCTGAGTGTAAGTACTTTACTAACTTCATACCTAAGTTGACACTTCTAACAACGCTCTCAGGTCCATCCAACCTGATTGAAGGACATGGCACTGTCCTCGTGCAGTTGTCCAATGGTATTAAATTTACCAAGAGACCCTATATTCTCCACATTACAAGAGAATATTGTTGAGTTTTAAGGATATTCGAGATAACAGCTATCATGCCAAAACCACTTAAGAGAATGGAGTGAAATATCTTTGCATAACTTCCTATGAATATGGCAATAAGTGTATTCTAGAGAAGATGGAATGCCTTCCGAATGGGTTATACTTGACGACCATTCGAACCGTAGAGTCCCATTATGTGGCCAACCCTACCCATATGTTTCGAGTCTTTACTCGCATTGGCATGATAGTTTTGGACACCCGAGTCATAGTATGATGTTCTGTATACTTGGTTCTTCACACATGTATCCCCTTATTCGAAATAAGGATCTTGTGCTATCTAGCACATAATGCCAAGCTTGCTCTTTGGAGAAACAGGATTCAAGACCATCCCTTGCAAAGATCACTACTGATCCTCCATCTTTTCTACAAATAATACAAGGGGATATTTCTGGACCAATTCAACCACCTTACGGACCATTTAAATACTTTATGGTGTTGGTTGATGCATCGATAAGATGGTAAGATGTTTGCTTGTTGTCCACAAGAAACGCTGCGTTTGTGAAACTCTTGGAGCAGATTATCAAACTGCGAGCTCACCACCATGATTATCCCATAAAGTCGATTCGACTGGATAATGTCGGAGAGTTTACGTCAAAGACTTTTCGACGACTATTGCATGTCTCAGGGTATTGAAGCTGAACATATTGTTCCTCATGTTCACACCCAAAATGGTCTAGCATAAGCATTTCATTGAGCGTGTTCACAGGATTGCAAGGTCATGGGCCATGCGCACCAAGCTACCTATTTATGCTTGGAGCTATGCAATCTTACATGCAACAATGTTAGTCCATTTGCAGCCTATTTCCACCCAACCTTATTCTGCATTATAGTTGGTTACTGAATACGAGCCTAATATCTCTTTCTTACACATATTTAGGTGTGTTGTTTATGTGCCAATTGCACTGCCACAACGTACCAAAATGGGCTCACAAAGAAGGATGTGAATCTATGACGGATGGGAACCCTTGCTGGGCCGCCAGGTACCTCGGCAGTTAGCCAATCACACGCACCTACCTTAAAGAGTGGGAGACCCGTTTGTTTGAAGGATTCATATCCTAGAAAGAGGAAACAAACGACACAAACTAGTCAAACTATTTGGGATCATATCGTTGTCTCATCTGATCCATCGCATGATGTTATTCTAGATTATGGTAGTGTTTCTGATGATACACAATCGCCTCTTGAGAATTGAGAGATTTTGGTCCATTATACTAGCTTGGATGTGGTATGAAATCAGTATGAGATTATCGTCGATGATGCATTTGCATTTGTAATAGCTACTGAGATTCTGATTAGCGATGACATCGACCTTTTTCCGTTGGTGAATGTTGACGCAAAACCGATTGGTCAAAATGGAAGGAAGCAATACTGGTCGAACTTGATTCCTTGGCAAAAGCATAAAGTATTTGGACCTATTGTTCTAACTCCACCTAATGTGAAGCCTGTTCGCTACGAGTGGGTGTTCGTAAGGAAGCGTAATGAGAAGAATGAAATAGTAAGTTACAAAGTAAGCCTTATGGCGCAAGGCATCTCTCAAAGCCCCAGAAGTGATTACGAGGAGAATTATTCCCCCGTAATGAACATCATAACGTTCCGCTACCTTATCACCTGGTAGTTTCCGAAAGATTGAATATGCAACTCATGGACATGGTTACATCATATCTTTATGGGGATCTAGATATGGAGATCTACATGAAAGTTCCAGAAGGACTTGCATTGAGTGGTTCAAATAGTTACCGACCACGAAACACTCTTTCTATAAGTTTGAGACGTTCACTTTACATATTGAAGCAATCCGGATGGATGTGGTATAACCATCTTAGCAAGTATTTGATATGTCAAGGATATGTGAATAACAAGTTATGCCCTTGCGTGTTTATCAAGAAGTCATATTTCGAATTTTCGATTGTTGCAGTCTATGTCGATGACATGAATCTCATTAGGACTCCTGAGGAGGTTGAGAAAACTGATGTGTACCTAAAATCGGAATTCAAGATGAAAGATCTTGAAAAAACTCAATATTGTCTCAGCCTAGAGATGGAGCATTGTTTGGATGGTATACTGGTTCACCAAACAAACTACACCCAAAAAGTGTTGCACCACTTTAATGAAGATAAAGCGAAGCCTTCGAGTACTCCCATGATGGTTCGAACTCTAAATGCAAAATGAGATCAATTCCATCCTAAAGAAGAGGATGAAGAGGTCTTGGAACTTGAATTTCCTTACCTAAGTGTAATTGACGCTTTATTGTACTTCGTTCAATCCACTAAATCCAACATCTCATTCGTTGTGAATTTTTTGGCAAGATACAACAATAGACCTATATGCAGACACTGGACAAGTGTTAAAGACATTATGCGTTACCTTAAGGGTACAATGGATATACGTTTGTTTTATCCCTACACATCACCGAGCTAATCCAACCCTCATGATCCTCAAAATGATGTTCGCCTTGTTGGTTATGCTAACGCTGGTTACTTATTTGACTCTCACAAGGCACGTTCTCAAACGGGTTATGTCTTTACCGTTGGAGATACGGCAATATCTGGAGGTCAACCAAACAAGAGTTGGTTGGTATGTCTTCAAATCATGTTGAGATTCTAGCCTTACAGGAAGTGTTGCTTGAATGCTTTTGGTTGAAGGGTGTGATTGATCACATTAGAACCTCATGTGGTTTTTTCTTCCATCGTTGATGTTCCTGCGAAAATTCATGAAGATAACATTGCATGTATCGATTAGCTAAAGAAAGGATACATCAAAGGCGACCGTACCAAACACATTGCTCCGAAGTTTTTTTTCACTCATCAGCAACAAGAGCATCAGAAGATTGAAGTTAAGCAGATCTAATCCCAGGATAATCTTGCCGATCTATTTGCGAAGTCACTGCTGGGTCTACTTTTTAGAAGTTTGTTCATGAAATTGGTTTGCGTAAACTTTCAGTTTTGCGTCACTGGTAGTTCTCTTGGAAAGTTTTGTCGAACTCAGGAGGAGTGACCTGAAGTATACTCTCATGACCTTAACGTACTCTTTTCCCTACGATCATAAGCACTTTTTTCCATTGAGTTTTAGCTAATTTGATGAGGTTTTGATGAGACACCTACTTTGAGTTGGTCATACCCTTGTGTATGTTTATGATCATCCTTAAGATGTGAAACATCGACATCTTGCACTAACTCACTTTTTCTGCTTAAGTCTACTGGATTACCGTAGCAAGGTTTTTGTGAGATATTCTTTTTGATATGCGCCCCTACCATGAGACTCTTGTTAGCAACTACTTGTACCTACAGAGAACTGACGATAACAACCGCCATCTCCTAATCATACATGTTGTGACTACTTCCTAAGTTGTGTAAACTTAAAGTAAAATTCCAATAGGATTTGGAGATCAAATCCTCATAGGTTTGTATTACTTGCAAGGCAAGAAACTCTATCATGATTAGTATAAATAAATGTACAACTAGGAAAGAAAGACACAATTCTCATACATTGAGCCCTTCTTTCTCTCTCTCTCTCATCCCCTCTCTCTCACCCAGTTGTGTATAATTTAGTTTACAATAATACAAAGGTTAACTCAAAAACATATTATAAAAAAATTCTAATTAGACAAGTAAACCTAAATGTATATTACTTCCTCCCAAAGGTAGGAAATAAAACACAATCTCAAATGCTTTCTTATTTTCTCATTGTCGAACAATATGTAGGAATGAGGGATGAAAGAAGGAGTAGTAATAAAAAAGGGAGAAATAGAGGAGAATGTGTCAAATAAAAACATGAAAATTTAATGTCCCTTCCCATTCTACTTTTATCGAAAGATATCCTTAATAATTTGTGCAGATACTGAATGTTTGCAAGTTGATGAGCACCATGAGAAATGAATCGGATTCCCATAACTATATACATGCTATAGCTAGTACTTCATGGAAACTGAAACCTCAGCGGCGTTAGCAGTTTCATAGGTTCTCAAAGTATCCGTTTGTCTTTTCAAATAAGAGGATCACATGGTTGATATATAATCAACAACTTTTCCAAATCATTCATCACAATGACTTGTATAACTGTACTCCTTTTTAATATACTAGATTTGTAATATATAACGTTTTGCTTCGATAATGCATCGTTATTTCATGATTGCTGCTGTACTCTCAATTCATTAAACAATAGATATGAATCCTAGTGGCGGAATTAGCATGGAATCATTGGCTGCTCATGACCCTAATAACCTAATCTACATTTATCTATATATTTGTATATAATCCCTGTACACAGCTGCGACAAATTGAAAGAATGAGAAAAAAACATTGAATTACAACCTACTATCATTTTTGTGCTACCCCATGTATAATTATTTGTAGATTTTCTTATTTCCTTTGTCTTTCTTCTCTTACTACTTATGCACATGGTGCGCAACAAGTGTTTGATAAAATGTCTCACTTGACATGCCTTGCCAAAAATTGACCAAACGCGGCATAACTTGGTAGGTACTCACCAGAAACTTGGCGAAATGATCGAATGAAATTTTTTTTGCCTAAATTTTGACCCATTCTTATAATATTCTCGCTCCACCATTGAATATGTTAATGATTTTGCTATTTTTTGTGTAAAAAGACACATTATATTACATTCTTTTCATCGAAAGATATGGATTCTCATGAACTAATCATCACTTGTGAGGCCCTTTTGCTAGAGAAAGAGATCATTGAAACAATAGAATTAGCGATGAAGGGCATCTTTTTAATTATTAATTTTTTATCAAAAGATATGGATTCATTGATAAAAGTGATTACAACCAAATAGTTTAATAAAAGGGGATCCAGAGTAAGCGCCTCACTAAAAACCTTGCCATAAAAATCTCAAGAAGAAATCAGTAAAGAAGCAAGTCATGGATTGCTCTAATTTCAAACTCTCTCTCTCCTTTTAGTGTAGTTAATATAAAATATCGTTTGTATTAAAAAAAATTAATTAAGAAAAAGAGCACCATAACAATCTAATAACACAAAACAAAGCTAACCAAACTAGACATAGGATACCATCGTCATTCATCGCCATTCTACTCTTCATTTGATTAACGAAAAAAATTAACTCCAATATTCGTAGCATCAGTTTTTGAAAAAAGTTGAAATTTCACAACAAAACCAATTCACAATATGAGGAGTAACTTAATTATTTATAAGCACACGCAAGTAAGGGCGGAACCAGAAATTTTGTAAAGGGTGAGCTAGCTAATTTTGTAGGGTGATATGATGGGCACTTACAAGAATCTTGACGAAAAATCAAAGAAAAATTAGGCAAGTTAGGAGAAGATGGAGAGTTTAGGATTAAGAGTTAAAAACATGAGTGTTTACTAAGGGATTGTGTTTATTTAATTGAGTCAAAAATTAATCTAGGATGCATAATGGCTACAAATTTGAGTGAAGAATGAATTACTGGGTTAAATTTGAGTGAGCTAATATGATATTTGGGGTGAATTACTTAACATGTATATGTATAATATGTCTAGAAGTTATTTATTTTTCAAAAAGGCTACATGGGCTATAGCCCATGGTAGCCGCAGTGTAGTTCCGTCAAAGCATGCAAAGTCCCGAGTTTTTTCGATGTGACGTACCAACATTTCGATTCTTGAGCAAACTTGAGGACTTCAATCTATGACAATGAAGGAGTAGGCTACGATACTCGCAAGCATTAGATGCTCACACCGATTTCACCGTTAAAAGGAGGGAGGAGGGAGGAGAGAGGGGGGAAAGGAGGGTGAGATCGGTGTAAGCATTCAATGCTTGTGAGCACTGTAGCCAATCCCGACAATGAACTCCATTGTTTAGGGGTGGAACAGTTGGGCCTTAAAGGTGAAACGTTCACAATCTCAAGAAATGACCATACATATTAAATGAAAAAACAATTTACTGTAAATGGTAAAATAGTTAGATCAAAAAGTTGTAAACAAAAGGAAGTTGGTCGAGAGGAAGTGAGTAATTAGTTGAGCAAAAATATTTCCACCCAAGTTATTAGGATTTTAGGTTATAGTTTTTTTTTTAAATTTTCTTATATAGAGTATTCTTTATATGAGAATGATGGGTAAAACTTCAATAGTTCGTACCATTGAATGGTATGTACTATTGAATAATTTAAGATTCATTTGGAGTCCATCGTAAATTAATCTGGACCATTCAATGGATATTAGAGCAATTGTTACATCCCGCTCCGGAAAATAATACTATTTTATTCCCGGAGGTGCAAAATGACGATTTTTCCCTTGGTTGACCTTTCGGTTGACTTTTGCGTCGTAACTCGTACGACGCATTCACTTGTATTTCTTTGACGTGCTCGTCGATACAAACGCGTAGACGCGAGCGGGACGTCATTCGGACACCGAACGAATATTTTACTGGCGTTGGATTATCGACGTTACCCGTATTTTTAATTTCTGGACAGTTTGGTGGTTGGGCTGGGGCCCAACACCCCTGTTGGCCCACGTGGCCTTGTCCCTTTGTCTCTGTCTCTGTCTCTATTAGTCCCTCACTCTCTGCAACTCACTTTCTCCCTCTCTTTTTCTCTCCGTGCGTGTGCACAGTGCACACCGACGGAAAGCCGTCGAATCGAGGCGAACGAAAATCACCACCTCCTTCGTCTCGACGCCGTGGACTCAACGGTGCAAACCGTTAGTCCAAACTCTCACCCGTTTGACGGGAAACGCAACCGGAAGAACCGGACCTTCTCGGCCATTTTCCGGCCAATCTAGACCGAGGTGAGGTTTCTAACTACCACCGTTGTGTTCCTCTCGTTGAGTAGATGAATTTTCATTGGTCGTTTGCCTGATTTGGTTGAGTTTTGACGTAGATCGACTTTGCTACAGTGAACCGCAACCTTCGAGGAAATTTCAGGCCATTTCCCGAGCTTGTACGACCAATCCAAAGGTACACCGTGATTCTACTCTTCTCCAGCTTCATTTTGATATATGGCACGTAAATTTTGGGCTTGAAATGAAGAAGATACGGAGTTTTAAAAATTACCCAGAAACCGGCCAAAATTCCGGCGACGGCGACGGCGGCCGGCGGCGGTTGGCGGCGGCGCCGGCGACTGGAAAAATACCAGAGTGACCGGCGCTGACGTCAGCAAACCTGGTCAAACCGGCCTTGCTGACGTAAGCGAACCGGTTCAGACCGGCGCTGATCGGCTCGGCTGAGCCGCGAGTGAAGCCGCGCGTGGAGCCGCACGTGGAGCCGCGCGTGAGCCGCGCGTGGAGCCGCGGCTTGGCGCGTTTGAGCCGCGCGTGAGGGCGCGTGGGAGGTCCAAATTCGATTCTGTTTTCACGGGGCGACTCGTGACGACGTGTACTACCTCGGGGTAGTACGCATGATAATTTTTGAGGTGTTTTGGACCTCCAAATTGAGAAAGCAAGGGATAGGTTTAATTAATTCGTTAATTCGTTACCTTTATGAGTTTAATCATTGTACCGGTGATATCTCATATAGGTGGGGCCTATCCAGAGGACTACCGGGGCTACCCAGGACGGGGTACTTCGACCCGGCTACCTACAGGTGAGTGAGTGGGCCCTTTCCCTATATTATTTAAATGTGTTTTAAGTTTGGGAAATTATATTTGGTTTATGCCTACATTATATTGTGGTTTTAAATGGATATTTATGTCGTGCTATTGGTAGACCTTGTTATATTATTTTATTACTCGGTTTACTAGTTTCGACTCGGTATTTCGTTAGGCCATGGAAATTAGTGGGCTTGGGCCTACATTTCCATTTAGGGAATCATACCATTAAATTGGTGATTTCCGTATCTTTTGTATGCTTATCGTTAGTATCGAACCGGCCCTATTTTAAGGGATTTTAGGGAATTAATTATTTTATTCCCTACTCGTGCGCTTGGGTTTTTATACTCGTTTGACGGGCCTTGGGCCGTATTTGGGTGAACCTTGGATATGGTAAATTTCTACCGTATTTTGGGTTCACCTAGTTTGCCATTAAGTTGGTATTTCTATACCTTGGTACCCATGTGGCGTATTCTTGGTATTTCACGTATTTTAGTTATACGCTTGGTATTTCGGGGTACGGCACCCAACAATACTTTATATATTGTTTAATTTGAGGTTTATCCCTTATAGGGAAATTACCCCACCTTGCTTTATGTAGAGTGTTTCCGTAGTATGTTTTCATACGCTCAACTAGGTTGCTTACACGGTGTTTGGTGTACCGCCCGGGGCCAGGACCAGCTTCACGTGATTGTTCACACGCACCTATACGCTCGCTATGGACCCATAGCAGGTGCCAGCCTGTTCTAGGTCGCCTGGGCGACTCGAACTCGTTGTGATGCGCATATGCGCCAACTTCACGTGATTGTGTACACGAGCGTACTGTTACTTATACACCCAGCCTGTTCATGACAGAAAATATCTGTATGAACTTGTGTGTTTGCTATACCTAAACGAGCGGTTTATCTTATAGTTTAGTATTGTGATTGTACCACTGGTCTTCACTGATGCCACGGAGGCATTTATTTGATTTACGGGTTTCCCGTATATCCTTATTTTACGAACTTACGAGTAAAGCTTTTTATGCCGAACGGTGGCTTTCTGCCCGTTTCGGACGGTAAGTATATTTCCGTACTTACCTCGTTTTCTACCTATAGTACGTTTTCTGAAACGGTTTTCCAACCAACTACTTGATTTTGACGGCGAGGGGTTACTACTTTCAGAAAGCAAAGGTTTTTACAAAAATGACTATTATTGGCCCACTCACCCTTCTGTTTTGCGCCCCTCCAGGTTTAGTGGCTGGAGCTATCGACGTCGCGGCGCGGTGGTATGACAAGTGTTTAAATTCTTGGTAATTGTAAACACTCAGTATTCTGTACTTAGTATTTGGTGCTTTGTACAACAATTGCTTATTCTAATTTTTCCGTCCGTACATTTGTGTACACATTGATCTTGATTTATTCAAATATTCTTATTTCCTTCAAATTGGCTTTCGTCACCCTACGTGGTGTCGGCCAGCACATCCGACTGTTGGGTGTCCACGTGTACATCCGGGTCGGGATGTGTCAGCAATTGACTATATTAACTTCACATAAAATTAACATCACCATTATTTGAATAGTTTTTTTTTTTAAAATCTTTTTTTCTAGAAATACGAATCATGTCCATGTTTTACCTTTGTTACCCTTACAAATAAACAACATTTGTGTCATAAGAATAAATAGTAATTATACTGATTTAAAATATCAAAATAAAATAAAATTTGTTCAAAATTTTCTCCCACTTTTTTCTCTTTTACATTTTTTTCCCATGACCTTCTCTACTTGCATAAAAAAAATTAACAAATCCTTATAAGTAATTTGACTTTTTAAACAATTTTTATCGTCTGATTTTTTAGAGTTAATTATAAAGTCTGTAACATCCCGTTCAAAATTTATTTTATTTTATTCTCGGAGGTGCAAAATGACGTTTTTGCCCCTGGGTTGACTTTTCGGTTGACTTTTGCGTCGTAACTCGTACGACGCATCCACTTGTATTTTCTTGACGTGCTCGTCGATACGAATTCGTAGACGCGAGCCGTGCGTCGTTCGGACTCCGAACGAATATTTTACGGGCGTTGAATTTCGACGTTTTTCGTATTTCATTTTGGGCCTGTTTTGTTTTGTTTGGGCTGGGGCCCAATTGGCTGCAGGCCATGTGACCAATCCCTGGAAACCTGGGATTTTGTCTGGCTTTGGCTCTTTGTGGCCGAGCCCCTCCTCCCTTCTTCTTCCTCTTTGTTCAGCAAATTTCATCACCAAACCGTGGCCAATCTTGGCCATTTTGTCATCACCAACCTGCACCAAATCAAACCCAAAAACCTGTTGATCCTCACCTGGGTTTCTACAACCTCGTGGGTGTCCAGAAACTGGACAAAAACCCAGATTTTACTAAAGGCACCCGACGAACCAAAAATTCTTGTCGAGGCCTTTTCTCGTTGAAATCGAGCCCAAAACTCATCAAACTGATCACCATTGGACTCCTGGATGTCCCAAGTACCTTGTTCAAGCTTTGGATGATCACGTTTAGCCAAGAATCGAAGAAACCAGATCGGCCTTTTTGCACCGTGGCTTCTTCCTCAATTTCAGGCCACTTCTGGCCAGTTTTTGGTCCCCAAAATGGTACAATCTTGTTCTCCTCATCTCTAGCTTCATTTTGGTACTTGAATCGTCCAATTTGGACTTAAAACGAAGAAGTTATGAAGCTTTGAAAATTACCTAGAAATCCGGCCATTTTTCCCAGATTCCGGCGACGGCGGTCGGCACGGCGGCCGGCGGCGACCGGAATCCTGGCAGGGATGACCGGCGCTGACGTCATCGGACCGGGTTGGACCGGCCTTGCTGACGTCAGCAGACCGGTTCAGACCGGACTTGCTGACGTCAGCATTGACTGAACCGGCTTGAGCCGAGCCGCGTTGACGGCTTGAGCCGAGCCGTGTTGACCGGCTTGAGCCGAGTCGAGTTGACCGGCTCACCGGCTCAGTTGACCAGCTCGCGCGTGAGCCGCGCGTGGAGCTGCGCGTGGAGCCATAGGCTCCGATCTTCAAGCCGCGCGTGAGGGCGCGTGGGAGGTCCAAATCGAGTTCTGTTTTCACGGGTCAACTCGTGACGACGTGTACTACCTCGGGGTAGTATGCATTTTAATTTTTGAGGTGTTTTGGACCTCCAATTTGCAAAAGCAAGGGATAGGTGTAATTAATTCGTTAATTCGTTACCTTTTTTAGTTAATCATTGTACCGGTGATTTCTCATATAGGTGGGGCCTATCCAGAGGACTACCGGGGCTACCCAGGATGGGGTACTTCGACCCGGCTACCTACAGGTGAGTGAGTGGGTCTTTGTTTGATAAATGTATATATATACGTATGGTTTTTCAACGCTTTCTTTAACTGTTAGCGTAGTTGCATATCATATACGTTTGTTGGAGGTAGAACATTCGTATTATATTGCCATGCATGTTTTCATACTGTTGCTCATCAGTAGATGTATACACCCCAGGTATAGTACTCAGTCTTGTGGCCAGGACTAGCCTTGACGTTTGGAGTAGTCACTATCAGTACCGTTACGCAGCTTTGGATCCATTGTAGGTACTAGCCTGTTCTAGGTTGCATTAGGCAACTCGAGCTTGTGTGACTGCACTTTGTGCACCAGCGCTTAGCGCTAGACTCGCGTCATTGTAGTACTCAGCGTATTACATTTATACCTAGCTTGTTCATTGTGGGATTTAGCCCCTTGGGCATGTGTGTTTACATATGGGTGAGCAAATGTCAGTAAAGTATTAGCGGGGAGTACCCGCATGTTTTCACGACAGTATTTTGAGGTTCATGCCTACGGGCATGACGTATTTTCTCAATTATACTTGTTTTCAAACGAGGGGTTACTAAATTTTTGAAAACAACGGTTTTATCAAATTTTGCTTTTTGACCCACTCACCGTTTTATGTTTTGCGCCCCTCCAGGTTAGTTGGCTGGGAGCTTGCGACGTCGTTGGCGCGGTGGTATGACAATGTAGGATTTCCTCTACCGCTGTATTAAATTTGTTTTTCCGCACTCTGATCTTATTCAATTAAATATTCATTATTCTTTATTCTATCCTTTATTCTAAATTTTCTTTTTGGCTTTCGTCACGCTAACGCGTGTCGGCCAGCACTTCCGACACCTAGCTCGTCCGGGATCGGGATGTGACAAAGTCAATCTTCATAATAGTTTATTTCCCAAATTACAAATAATCCCGCACTATTAAAAAAAATGGGCAACTGAGAATCAAACCTAGCATTGCTTTTTAGGCTTCCTTTTTTATTTTTATACAAGTGCGCAGTAATCTTATATTGTTTAACCTGTGAAGTGCTAGTTCAATTTTCTTGCTCCCCATTTGTGGGTGCTTTTGAGTCCCACTAGTTTCTTTTGATACAGCTTTGAGTCCACTAGTTTCCAGTTGAGATATATATGCTAATTTCAGACCTATCATAATTAACTTAAGCACATAAATTTGACTGCATAGAAAGCCAAGTGGGTTGACATTGACATTGACATTGATATGAGTTGACAATTGAAGGCAAGTGGTGTTAAATCTGTCTTTGTACAGTTGCCTTGAACTACAGAATGATTTCCGTCATTAATGAGAGAATTTTTCAAGTATCGAGTATTTAAGCAGTATTTTATAAATCATAATATAAATTGAAGAAATGATATTTTTTTTTCGTGTCTCTTTACTTATTTTATGACATGTAAAATATCAGCTTAAATATTCTAGCAGTTTGAAAAATTTCTCCTCAACCTTGTTTGATATGTTTGACACCAAGGGACCAGAAAAGAAGAGAAATTGTTTTCAAACTTTGATTCTTATTACACTGACCAAAATAAGGAAAAGACTACAAATTTTGAAAATTGCTATTCCACACAACAAGACTCTATATAATACAAAAAATGTCATAAACGACGGTTTTTAACTATCATCGAGTATAAAAAAGAGGTCGGATGGATAAGTGAGTGTCATCTTATATAAAAGAATACTAGTCATTATTGTCATCTGCAACTAAACCGTACAACAATTTCATCTTTAAAACTGTCAAAACTTAATTCATAGTTATAAGAAGTGTATTTTTATAAAAATCTAATTTTGAACAAACAGGGGATTGTGTAAGACTAACTATAAACACATCCAATGGACCAAAGATTATGCCATAAAAATACCAGACAAGAAGGATAATCAATGAAGAACCCAAACCATCAAACAACAGAGAAAATATACCTGCAGAATTCGAAACAGAGGAAGAAGAAGTCATGATAGCTTTGAAACAATGCACCTCTTCCTCTCTAGCAAAAACTCAATACTCTTCCAAACAATAGGTTTTTGGATCAAAGATAGAGCATATCTTTTGTAAGAGCAGTGACCAGTATTTATATAGAACAATTCCATTGAGTCTCCTATTAGAATCAACATAGGATACTAATAAAGAATCAACAACAAACTATGAGTGCATCAGTTCAAACAAACAGACTTTTAGTCTAAGGACTAGGACAAAGACAAACTGAACTATAATCCTACAAGAATTAGGACACTACAAAGCTTTCCAGCAAGACTTTTTCATGTCAATTGAAATACTATAGCCGCCCATAATATTCAGTTTCACACTCATATTCTAACAGATTGTTCTTTCCTTTGGAAGTATGGATAACCCTAGTATGAGATATTCCACCTCACACACATACAGTTCATGGTGAACAGTGACACATCCATTCAATGGCAAAGGTGGGCAGCTGCCCACCCATACCTCAAAATATTCCCCTATAGGTCGGAGTTTTGCCCACCCAAACCTCAGATTGTGCCATGGTGACGAGGGGCTGCCCATAGCAGCAGGCAGCAAGTTCTGCGCGAGGAAGAAGAAGGGACGAGAAAATGATTATCTTTTTAAAAAACCCTGAACTAAAATGACGTCATATTAGTCCGTATTGGTCCAGCGACTTAATTGATACAGTTCATTTTGAGGTCTTATCCAAGACATGTTTCTTTCTTTTGTTGTTTTTTTGTTTCGGTAATATCATTTTGATTTTTGATATTGTTCGCGGTTCTTGCTGTAAATCCTTTTAAGAAATATAAAATAATTAAATTACCAAATAATATAAGACTTTTTTCTGTCAACTATAGAGTGAAGATTCTTAATTAACACTGAAAATTATCTTAAACTGCCAAAATAATTCTCATAAAAAAAACTGCCAAAATAATATGGAGAGTGTATATTATACTCAAACAATATAATTTATTTATTTTTCAATAATTAGAATCTATATGTGACATTTTCCGAATATGAAAATTTGTTGTGAACAATTATAAAGATTGTAACGTTGTTTATTATGAATCATAAAAGTTTCTTATATAAATTATGAATCACAATGATATAGTTTCATTTTTAAGAGACTGTTTTGTTCAAAATAATAAAATCTTGCACGTCGCCCACCCAGGCAAAAATTCCTGAATCCGGCACTGATGGTGAGCACTATTTCTTGTTCCAACCTAATACACTATACCAACTTATCATTACCAAGCCCTGGGCACGAGTCATGGCTGATATTGTACTGACGTCACCGTCCATGCATGGTTGTCCACCTGAAATGACTACACATTCTCCAAATTTGGTGGCATGCAGATGCAGCAACAAACAACGGTGATCTACGCTGCTCACAAATTATCACATCAATCCATATAATGTTGTCCCCGGACCCGGAGAATCTTGTCCTTGCATGTAGTACAAATAGTAGCTTTTCTGAAGCCAAAATATGGGGAAAGAAAAATTATTAATTTTTCTTCCATCCACATCTTATAAGACCAATCAAAACCTACGTTGTGTGTGAATAGGTTTCTTATTTTCTACCCGTGAATGTAAAGGGACAACTCATTTAGAGGCTTTATTTGTAGGCTGTAGGTCGAGTCAGTGATCTTTATAGATGAGATAATTTTGAGATGGATTAATTATTTAATGCATTAACATATGATGTAAACATTTTTATTCAAATCTAATAAAATTTTATATCATTTGAATGAAAAAGAAAAAGAAAAAGTTGTTGGATGATTGAATGTAGGTAGTATCTAGACGAATAAATTGAGTCCAAATTATTCAACTTTTTTATGTAAATTATTTTGGGGGAGGATAAATAAAACACAAGACATAAGAGTTAACGCTCTTAATCACTTTGATTTTTAAGCACCTTGCCAAATTTTAAGATCACATAGAACATAAGTTCTCATATGTATAAACAGTTGACCTAATCGTGCAAAAACAGTCAGTACCACCAAAGTTTTAATTTATTTACAAAAGAGCCACCACCTCCTAAACTTCAACTTATTTACAAAAATGTCATCGCCTCTTTTTTTAACTTTAATTTAATTACAATACTGCCACTAAACTTCAACTTATTTACGAAAATGCCACCACCTCTGTTTTTTTTTTAATCCTTATTATTAATAAATTGTTATTGAGTGTTTATGATTAAGTTTTTTTAATCTTCAGATTTTTTTTATTAAAGCTCCCTTAATTTTATTGCAACCGTTAATCAAGGGTATTGCACTTCTTCCTCTATTATTTTCTTGAGTATAACATAGTAATTTAAATTTCATTTAAGTACTAAACGTTCTTGCTAATTAAGGTGCAATCTTTTGTGATTAATGTAACATAATAATGCAACAACTACAAAGTCTTGGACATAATAATTTAGATAACTTGCAATAAATAATGGACATATCTCAGTGACTAAAGTAGTAAAGGAAATAGATAATACATATACGTAGTTGTTTTTACAAAACTCATGATCCATTATTTAAATGAAAAGGGTCTTATTCTTAGATAAGGCATCAAAATACAAACTTATTGTTTATCTAAGCCAAACTTCACTATATGTTCAAGTTTTCAAATCCTTATAAACAATGCCTCCATTGTTCGAAACCACGAAAAACCAGTCCCCTTGGCCCCGGAGAAGGAGAATGACGAACTACGTGAGAAGCTACAACCATCTTCAAGGAAAACAGGAAACAACAATATCCTCAGCCGTCAAACGAAAGTATAAAGTGTGCCATTGTCTTCATTGAGGTAGAATTGCTATCCTGGAACGTAGAAATAGTCAATTTCCCCTTCAAGAAGGTATGGCGAACTCGCGTCTCACTGCCATGAATACGGCAATGAGAAGCTAAAAACAGTGGACAAAACAATATAAACAGCAATACCATCTGCCAAATGAAACTAAACTGCGCCGCTGGATCCTTCACTTTGTATGATATTGAGGTACAAAGTGCTCTCCTAGGTGGTGGAAATTGTCACTTTCTCCTTCAAGAACGCGGACAACCTGTTGGAAGAAAATCTGTCAAGTTCATATTGAAATGCAGCATAGAGACATCTGTAGTCGGATATACCAGGTTAGAGTATATCAGTTGATCTTGCACCAACTTCTTATATATATTAACGGTTCCCACAAAACAACAAGAACCCAAAGGGTAAAATTTTGATTACCTCTCCCATTGATGGACGCATTTCTGGACTTCTTTGTACGCATAAGTATGCGGCTTTGGCCATAAGGTACACTTCATATGTGTCGTACGAATCTCCTATACGACGATCAATGAGTTCGTGTAGTGCTAGCCTCTGGATTATTGGTTCTGCCTACAATTAGCAGATATAGACTAATTAGATTGGAACCCGAGAATAAAGCACAGCTGTTTTCTGCGACTGAGAAAAAAATGGCTTTTCGTTTTGCCCTTTTGCCAGTGAAAAAACACATCTTGAAGCCCAACATACCCACTCCCGTAGGGATTGAACTTGCCCTTCTCCGTTTGAATCAATAATCTTGCGGCCGGTTATTAGTTGTAACAGAACCATGCCAAAGGCATATACATCTGTCCGCACAGAAACAATACCGTTCTCCGCATACTCTGGAGCAAGGTAGCTACAAGGACCAAAAACTTGCACTAGTTTAGTGAAAGTTACCAAGACCGGAGAATGTAGAATGTGAAAATCAAATGTAGAAAAAAGCTTATGTAAGTCCTCACCCTAGTGTGCCAAGTATCCTTGTCTGAGTAGTGTCATCGCTCGTCGTCGTCTTCCATTTCGCTAAGCCAAAATCACCTAACTGAGTGTAGAAAATCATTCCATTAGCCAGTATAATTTTTATATTATTTTTCAGATTCTTTGATAATAACTACTCAGATCTTGCAATCAAAACCTATTATTTTCAGAGACCAAAGCGAAAGATTATACTCCAAAATCAAACAAAAGTAGAAGCCAGAAATGCAAAACGTAAAAAATAAATAAACAAAACAAAAAGAAGCGAAGAAAAAAAAGAGAAGAGAACTAATAATATTTGTAATATACAAGTCCTCAGTATATCCTGGGTCATAGGTATCTAGTTCCTAACTTTTAATATATCAATACTCCATTTGAAACAAGAGAAATGTTTCATGCATCACAACCTACATTTTTGCATATAGAAAGAAGGGAATTGTTCGTAGCACTCGAAAAAAATCGTCATGCACACCTTCCTTGTTTATTTTTCACGCTAGGGAGGAGTGCAAGATGAATTTTTCGAGTGCAAAGAGCTTCTCCCTAGAAAGAAGTACAAAAATACATGGTTCCTAGAAGTCCGACTCGCAGCTCATTAGCATAGGACTATGCAGATGGCTCTAGATTTCTATCACAAATCTGGAGGGCACCAAGACTATGCATTTCGATTGTAAAAGGAACTTTGATTTATTAACATCACAACCCGCTAACCAAATATTGAGCATATCGATAAACCAGAAATTTAAATGGGAAATAATACTACGCATTTCTTCGAAGGACCTTTTAAAGAGACGAACATAAAGAATATGACATATTAATTTACCATAGGAACATAATCATGTGTTAGCAGTATATTGCTCGGGCGCGTGTCTCGATGAATTATAGGACCTCCACGACATTCTTCATGTAGGAAACGCAATCCTTTCGCAGTTCCAATGGCAATAGATTGTCTGTGGTGCCACTCAAGAACTGCTGCGTTTTCATCTACAAATATAGCCAAGATGCACTAATCATGTCCATATGGTATCAACATAAGAACTAACAATGATGAAAAAAAGATATATACTGGGGAAAAATTTAACAGAAGTTTACCAAATAAGTGCCATTCAAGAGAATTGTGGCAAATATATTCATAAACCAAAATATTTTGATTCTCCTTGCAACAATAACCCAACAGCATGACAATGTTCTTATGGCGTGCAAAACTTAAGACATAGACCTCAGAGTGAAATTCTTTAAATCCTTGTGTACTTGCTTCTTTCCGCACCTTTGCTGCAATCTGCTGTCCGTCCTTAAGCACTCCTTTATACACACGACCATATCCACCTTCTCCTAATAAGTTTTCCTTGGAAAACTCATTTGTTGCAAGCTGTATCTCTGAGTAACTGAATGTCATAGAATCTTTGACATACATTTCAGTCCTTGTTCCACATATTGAACACAGAATTGGGGCATCTGAGCATCTTCCTCCAAAGGCGGTGTTATTTTGCTTCTGGATTTTTTGAGAAACCATGGAGTGTTTATTGTCTGCTTTGGAATTTACATCTGGAAAACAGAAAATATAGTCTTAATCTGTACAGTAGGGAGTACTATAACCCTGGTCATTGCTAAAGTCATATTTTGTTAATACAAACACCTTGATGCGATGATATAATTTAAGTTAAGATGAAAGAAAAGGCATCAAGAACTTCTTTGTTATAATACAACCACGTTCCTCTCATCCTTTCGGTGGACTAGGCATAAGTTTGATATCAGGCTTTCACCTACTTGTGATTTCTAACTGAATGATGTAGATGGTTAGAAAGTCCGGTTTGTTCTAGAAAGCATATGAACCTATGTCATTCAAGCAGTACAAGAAACTTATAAGAAGTGTTCATTGCAAATATGGGAGAAACCAAGAAAAAGTTCTTGCTTTGCTACCTACAAACTCCGAACTCCAGAAAATCATAGAGCATACGAAACTTTCCTCATTTGAGGTTTGTATCATATGATGAAACTCTCTACCAAAAGTTCAAAGATAGCTACGACTTTATGCATGGATATTACAGCTGAGATGAAACCCTTACTGCAGAAAGAACAGTATATATCTTGAACTTGTAATGCACTTTGTAGAAAAGAATATGACAAGCTTCTGACCTGAATTTTCTTGCTTAGATGAAGACCCCAGATTCAATAAAGAACCGTAGTCTCGTAACTTAAAAGTAGGTGAAGTAATAAAATAGGCTTTCTGAATATCAGAGCTTCCTGGTGAATCAATGGATACAGGGCAGCTTCTGCAAGCGATGAGTTGCTGTTCATTGTTTCCATTAGCTTGATAATTGGATAGTGGAACAGGCTTGGACAAAGAAAAAAACGTTTTGTGTTCTATAGTATCAGTATCATCGGTTGTATGAGGTCTCACAACTTCCACAGCCAAGCTATCTTGAATTATTGCAACCTTGCACGGTATCTGCTTAAGGTAGAACCTCAAATCCCGTCTAAGGTGCCTGTGTTAAGCTCTGCAAGTTACTACTGAAGCTAATTTGAAACAGAAAATAGAATCTTACAGATGCATGCTCACATTCACTCACATATAATATATGGATGACTGTAAGTGCAAAGACAAATGGGTTCTTGAAAAAATTGGAATTGTCATTTGTTTTCACTGCATCAAATATGTGATTCAATTGAAGATTTAAGGATAATCTGAAGGTACCCATTTATTTTGACTACTATGAAGTACTTTCTAAACCCTGTACAACAAAGGCAAAGAATAGTGATCTTTATAGTGATTTTTCACTTCACATTCCAATCACATGGAAATATAGCGGCATCATCAAAACACGAATCCCTATCCTTAATCATGTAAAAGGGTGAAACATAGAATTTATGGGTGAGAAGAAACCATTTCCATAGGAATGGTTTTCATACGTCATGAATCAGCACAAACAGATCTGATATCAACTGTAACTCAAGTGAAGTCTAATACACACAAGCAGAGGTAAGAACTACCTATCAAGTACAACCCAAGCTGCATTGCAGGCCATAATCTCTTGCAAAATAACCTGCTTAACGGGAAAACCAGCAGTAACTTTGACTTCAATGCTGACCTGAATATAGCAAGGAAACAAGCGTGGTGAACAAATTTTAGAAGCGGCATTCAAATCTTAATGTTCAGGTTTAACAATGATGATGATGTTCATTATAAGTACGAAAAAGAACTGGCACATACATAGTCACCGTGTTAGTTATAATGTTACAAGTAGTACAAAATGCATACTAACATACCCCAAATTTTCAGATTGTGACACAACATTCAGCTCAAATTGTTAGATATGTTATCATATTATTGCAAGATTTTCTAATACCATGATAATTAAAAAAGAAAAAAGAACTTTCTGCAATCTCGGAAAGAAGATGTCTCGAGTAAAGACGCATCTGGTTGAGAGAAAGCCAACACTCTGTTAAGGCAGGAACATAAAGAAAGCACAACTTTACAAATCATTTAAAATAGTAATTCTTAGCCTCAGAGAATATGTTACCCCTTGATCTTCACACTTTCCTGCACTTTGAAGAAGCATGTTAACGTACATGTCAACTTTCTTTGTAACTTCTTCCTCTACTGCACGAATGCTGCTTTCCAAAAAATCCCTGCATGGTTTTGTGTGATATCCCACTGCCCCAACAAAGACAAAAGAAGCACATAGACTTAGTTTTTGAGTTCCTGCTCATATGTTCATGGGATGATGTGTCAAATAACAGCAGTGCTCATATCTTCAGATCATTTTACTCATAGCAGAAGTTGCTGAATATTTACGAGCACAGATGCATTTTGCAGAAACGAACCATGATTAGATAGATAAGATTCGAATGTGCACGTAGGATCAATGATGGCAATGCAACGATTTGCCAGTTGGTAGGATTCAAATACGGATTCATAACGCAAACCCTTCATTGTTTGCATCTTATTAACCATCTGATCCAACTAATGATGTGAAATTTATAAATAGTTAGGCATTGATACTTACTGGGGTGGACGACCCTGTGCAAAACTCCAAGCACTATGATGGTATCCCCTGAACGCAAAACGCCACCCCTCTTCTGGAGGCTGTCAACTGCGAGCGTAAGCTCATGCATGCCGCGGTCCTTGGTGGCGTCATAGGCGATCACAACGTGGGATGGAGTCAGAGGGCTCGCCATTTACAGAATATTACACACACAACACAACAATTGGAAACTGGGTCTTGAATTTGAAGCTTTCTTTTGAATGTTATGGTGATGAAATTTGAAAATGCTATTTAAAGGAAGATTTGTGGAATGGTTCAGCAGTTGAAGATCGAAAATATGGCATCGAAATTGAATAAAGATTAAACCCAATAGGGATTTTGATCGGTTGGCCAATGGCAAGTGTTGATTTGGAGTTGTGGCAAAAATTTCTTCCATTTTTTTACTCTCTTTTTCGAAGCTTTCACTGTGGAGAGCAGGAATAAATGCCATGGATATTCTTTCCTGTTCCAAGGAAATGGCGGGGGAAGTTGCCGTCTTCTTCAATAGAGTCAATGGAGTAACTCTGGCATCGTATTGGAGTATGCCTTTTAACGGCTAGTGTTTGGACTGCTAGATCATTGAGTCGTGTCCCGCTGTCTAAGGGCATGCAAACGTTGTTGTTGCACCATGCAATAAAAACACCGACAATATTTGGGTGCCCCAAGGTCCGCTTCGTTGTCCTCCCAATTGTGATATGTCTTGATTAACAAAAAAAAAAAATAAATCTATGGGAATCTAGAATCATGCTGATTCTCTTTCAAATGTTCTACAAAAGGTGCAGAAAATCAAGTAATCCGTATCGCGGATTATGTTTTTAATGATGTGAAATGATATCAATAATCGATTTCATCGATGTGCCCGAATTGAGACTCGAGCATCAAAATGGTTTGATACTTTAAAGATTCTGTAAGAATTCTAATTTTTAATGGCTCGTTTGTTTAACTGGACTGGAACTGGGATTAAATTATTTAATCGCAATTTAAGTTGATGTTATTCAAGAACTGAATTAATTAGCTTTACACCTTCACTGTCAGTTTATTTTAAGCTACGTGAGTCTTAAATAAGCCTAACCCGAAATAAGACATGAAATTAGAAAACACATAAGCTTTGGAGGAGAAGGACTTATATGGAACGGGTTCACTAACATGTGGCGTCTCTTGTCTAATAATGCATTGCCATGTGCATGTTTTTCTCTACATAGCAATATATTATTGGATCGGGACGCCACGTGGTGGTGAACCCGTTCCATTTAAGGTGCTCTCGCTTTGGATCTTTGCGCAACTCGCTACAGTATCACTGGCCTTCCACCTGTTGCATATTTTGGGGGAAGAGAAGAATGTCGGGATGCCTGTATTTTGGGCGTGGTAGTGGGGTTGGAGGGGGCAGCCTGGTTGAGGATGGAAGCATTATCCTGTCCCTTTTCCATATGACATGCCAAACATAGGACAGAACTAAGTTCAAGCCAAGGCTATCCAAACCAATCTCTATTAGTCCAAGCCAAGACTATTGTGTGCAACAAACGCCCGTTAAATTATCTAATTAGAGATTCCCACGTGCAGTTCCAAGTATGCAGAATCTTCAAGTTATGCTGCTGAGCATAAAGCCTTCATCAAAGGCAGGCACCCTTCATGCTTAAGGCAATGACCAGAAAAAACTGGCTATTAACCAAAAGCATCTTTCTATTCCAAATGGGCATCTTTCGGCTTCTTTGGCCTTCGGCTGTCAATCATCTAATGAGTAATGCTAACAACTTTCGCCCACACGCACCTGTGGCTTTTAGTTGTCACTTGCATCAGGGACTGACAAACACCCACATTTGAGCGCATGAGCCACTGTCGCTAGTCTTATCTGAAACTCGCAGCTCTGGCACCTCTGATGAACCCAAAAACTAGTTATTTTCAAATGGACATCATAGCTATTTCAAGTTTCAACAATGGTAAACAGACTTACAGCATGGTACGAGCAATTCATTAGTCATCGGCCTAGCCACTTTCGCTACAAAAACAATTACATCAGAGACCTGGACATTTTGTTAGCATATTGATTCAGCCACATATTAGCACAATTCTAGCAGTACAAAGAGATTCGTTTCAAATTCTCGTGTTCTACAAATAATTGATATACTATGGTTAAATGAAATTGGACAGACTATATCCCTAACTATATGGAACAATAATAGGAGATGAACCCTTACTCTGTTGCTTGTCTTCACTTTTTCTCGTCTCAGCACTACTTTGTTAGATTGTCAGTATAATCTTCAGCCTCCATTTCCGATGACAGTAATCTCAATATCAAATAAATGTCTTTGCCTCTTGGAGGCTGTAATTCTTCTGCGTTAAAGGTATACACATGGTTCTGAATCCCAATCCAACTGCATCCGACAACATTCTTCACCCCGTTAAGTTTCATGGCTTTCCTGACCCAAATCATGCTTTCCCATCTTCCTCTCATTTCATATGCCCGAGCCAGTACCAAATAAGGTAGAGATGACTGTGGTACCAACTTCATCACCCTTTTTGCAACTCTTTCAGTGAGTTTAAAGTCTCCGTGAATCACACAGGCAGGAATAATCGATTCCCATACCCCAGAACCAGGTTCATAAGGCATTGCTGCTAGTATATCCATCCCCTCTCTGAGTCTACCAACTCGACACAACAAGTCTACTATGGGCGCATAGTGCTCTTCCCCAGGTACAATTCCATATTCTTTCTCCATTGTTAGAAATATGGCCATCCCCTCTTCAATAAAACCCCCAAAGTTGCAAGCCAATAAAACTCCAGCTAGTGTTAAATTATCCGGTGCAGCACCTTTGCTAACAAATTCCTTGAAAATGCTGAGGGTCTCAAATGCTTTACCATTGTGAGCCAAACCCATAATTATAGTGTTCCAAGTTATCAAATCTTTCACGCCCATATTTGAAAATATTTTCATAGCATAATTTACTAATCCAGCTTTACTGTACAAATCAACAAGTGAACTAGCAACAATTGCATCTGACTCAAAACCTAACTTAACAACCAAAGAATGAATTTGGCTGCCCGGTTCTGCTGGAAGAAAAATGGACACGGAGCTTAGCATACCACTGAGTGTAAACTCAGTTGGCCTTAGGTTTTCCCTCAAGGTCAACACAAAAAGTTGAACAGCATTCTCTGCACATCCATGCTGTGTATAGCTTGAAATCATAGAATTACAAACAGCTGAATCCCACCAACTTAGTTCTTCAAAGAGCCGGATTGCATCCTCCAATCTGTTGCATTTCGAAAGCAGGTCAATAGCAGCACTTGATACAATGCTATTAGAAAAAAATCCGACCTTGAAGCAGAATGCAAATGTTTGCTTACCCTTTTCCAAGTCAAGCAAGTTACAGCAAACATTAATCACAGTTGATATTGTAAACTCATCAGGTGAATGCTCGGTGGTTCTCATCCAAAAGAACTGATCTAATGCCAATTCCTCATACGCTGATCTATGGCAACCCAAAATCAAAGAGTTCCACGAGATAACATCCACCTCCTCCATAGTGAAAAACACGCCAAAAGCATAATCCACACAACCAATCTTTCCATACATGTCAATTAAAGAATTCCCAAGAACCACATTTGACAAATTCATACCGTTCCTAATCATACCACCATGAATTTGTTTACCATGACAAGCAGACGTCACAAGTGTCATCATAATTGAGAACGTATACTCGCTAGGTCTCACGCCTGCGATTCGCATTTGTGAGAAAAGCCCCAGTGCATTATCAATAAACCCACACGAAACACAACCTGAAATCATTGAATTCCAACTAACTACATCTCTTTCAGGCATTTCAGCGAACACATGGCGTGCTTTCTGAATCTCCCCAAATCGACTGAGCCCCGTTAAGCAAATATTCCACGACACGACATTCTTCTCGGTAATTTCATCAAACACTTTGAGTGCATCATGCAGGGTGTCACCAAAGCGAAAGTAAACATCGAGACAACGATTACCCAGAAAAGTATTGCTGTTAAACCCCACTTTGATCAACTGGGCATGTATAATTTTCACAAAATTTACGGACTTTAGTGACAAACAGTGATCTATTAGACAAGAATAATAGGAAAGTGAGGTCTTATGAAATCCATGAAGTTGCTTAAAGTACGAGTGCATGCAAACTTAGTGCTTGTATGGATACAGAGATTGTTGCTCTCTGTGCAATGCAGGGTTTAAGCAGTGATACGGTACCGTTCTGCCCGTGATTTTGCTGCTGGGTTTGCTTCTTCTTGTTCCATCTACGTAGCTACCGATCGGCAACGAACCAATCGACAACGCCTTGAATGTGAAAAGCATGAAGCCATGAACAATTCTAACCAAGTTTGCCTCCCGCGCAAGCAAAGCACAGCACTCTCTTGCCTGCAGTTATATTTTGTCTAAGCTGGGTCTGGCCCCACTCGTCACAAATTGATTTTGTAAAATTTAGGGCCAGTCTACAAAATGGCTTTTGAAGAAGGGGAAAATTATAAAAACACACTTTTTTTTTTCCTTCTCTTACTCAATGATGTTTAATTATTTTCATTTGATTTATTCAATTTGATAGCTAGAAATAGAAAGAGTGTGTGAGAGGCTAAAAAGAGTAAGTAAAAATCAACTCCCTTTGAAGAATTGTTTTGCAAAGCAAAAACAATTTACATTTTTATGATTAGAGAATGCGTCTAATAGTTTAATTTGAGAATGATTTCTTAAGAAATAAAACATAACATGTGTGGTACCTATATCTAAAATTGAAAGCATTCAATAAATGCATATTTGGTAATAATGTTTTGTAGTATAAATTTTAAGATGGTGGTGACCTATGTGGCGGTGATAGGGATGGTGGTTGCGGTGAAGGTGGTGCTGATGACAATGGTAATTAGGGGTGCATGTGGTCCCATGTGGTGAAAGTGAAAGTGATAGTGATGATGGCGGTAATAACAATAATTGTAGTGCCAATGGTGGTGGGCTATGAGTGGTGGCAATGTGGGAGGAGGGGGACAAAGGTGGTGGAGTGATGACGGCAGTGTTGGGATACTCCAACAGACAGAGATGGTGTTAGTAGTGATGGTGTTAATACAATTGATAATACTACTTTAGGACGCATTTGGCAAGTACTTTTAAATAACTAAAAGCGTTTTTGGAGAAAATATTTTTGGAATCAATCCTTAGTAAAAATGTAAGTTAATCCTGAAAAAAACACTTAAAGTGCTTCTTGTAAGAAGCACCAGTCATGTGCTTCTTGCAGGAAGCACTTCAAGTGCTTTTGGAACCCAAAAATATTTTCTCTAAAAGCGCCTTCAGTCAGTTAAAAGCACTTACCAAAGAAACCATTAATTTATTTACAATAGGGGGAGGGGGAAATGTTTGAATCCAGAATGCAGAAGATCCTAACCAACATGACAATCCACCACTTGCAATGTAATTACTGATTAGCTTTTAAAATGCAATGTCATCGAACAAAATTCATGGCGTAGTAGCATATAGCAAAAGTGCGTTCCTCACCGTTAATATGTTTGCTCACTGATGATAAAATGCTGCACAATGCATCTCCTCCTATTTGTAGAGGCCAAAGTAGGATTACATTTTCATCAAGATCCGTAGTAATTAAGTTGAAAACCAACAACACACAGCAACATCAGAATCACATTCAACATGAACCTTCTTGGAAGTTTGCAAACATGCTTCCAAGCTTGAAAACAAAAACTGATATGAAAAAAAGAAAGAAAAAAAAACCTGAAAGTGATACCAAACGAGCCCTAAATAACTTACTTCAAACGTCCTTTTAATGGTGTACATGTTGTAACATAAACAGTAGGTCATCTCAAATTCCGCGACAACACATACAATTTATACTTGAATCCTTACAATCTTCTTCGTAAAATTCCTTCTACAAACAAGTACAAAGCATGTAAAAATGATGTATCGTCGTCCCTTCCAGCACGGATGTTTGTATTAGCATATGGTCATCCCTCTTGCTCCATTTGCAATGAAACACAAACAATGGCCAGGGAGTAAGCGAGCTCTTCTTCCTCCTCCTTTCTTTCTCTCTCTCTCTATAAGTAGTCCGTCTCTCTTGGTTCTTGCACATGTTGAAGTGCACCTGTGACTTCTTTTATCTGCCTCCGCCCTTTCACATGAGGCCACTGGACAATCCTCGAGGTTTCTGTTTTCCAGTGAACCAATGGATACAAAGTACCTTTTGCCGCAAGAAACAATTGATGGCTTGTTGGTTCCAATAAGTACTTGACAGTTCAATACCGGGACACGCTTGGATGAGGAATAAAACCCTTTCTTCTTCACAGTATCAGTGTCCTTTATTCCACGCTGTCTCACAACCTCCACAGCGAAGGTCTCTTCGATTAATGCTATCTTGCAAGGTACGTGTGTAAGGTAGAAGTCCAAGCATTGTTTTAGGTGCCTGTTAAGATTTACGAGTCACCATTAACCCAACGAAGAGCAGTAAATAGAATTTAATAGAGGCATATATGCACACAAACACATTCTTTGTAAACCAAGGAACAAATGGAAAACTGGATGTTAATTGTTTTTAACTGGATGCGTTAACTGTTCTGTTTCACTAATGCATTAATATAATTCATCATACCACCCGAAATTGGTTTTATCTGTGAATTTAACACATATTGTTCGACAAATAAATTCACACGGCCCTTAGTTGTAGGCCTAGTGATTTATATGAACACTGATTGGGAGATTGCGAGCGTGCCACTACTAGGTACCGCTAGCAGACGGTGTATGTGTGTGATTTGATTGTGCCTTTAAGTGAGAGGCTCAACTTAGGTTCTTTATTTGCCTTGCCTGTTAAGGACTTTAATTGTTATGGAGATATATATAACAAGGCCAATATGGTTAGAATATAGATTGAATATAAACTGGTTATATTCAATTGAAATGCTTCAGTAGTAAAGATAGTAAGCGGTAAATAAAGAAAATACAGTTTGCATCAAAGTAAATATATATAAACTGAATTGAAAGTTTACGAATAAGTAAATGCAGTAAGTAAATAAAGTTGTAAACATCAACCAATGTGTGGTTCGATTGCACATAAAGCCATCGGATTGGCTTTTATGCCCATCGGATTGGAGACAAAGCCATCGAATTGGCTTTTATGCCCATCGACTCTTTGGAAAGAAGAGAATAGCCTAAATGATATTCTTTCTCAGGCTTAATCGATACCACAGAGAGAAGCGGCAGAGCTAATTCTAAGATCGGGGGTTTCTTGATCTAAAAGCTTTAACACAAGTTGTCGAAGCTTTGTGAATGGTTGCTTAAAGCCTTATGTAGGCTTATGAAAGCTTGTTGCTGGGTTGTATGACCTGATGAATGCCACTTCTTGGCTTTCAAGAGAGAGGTTTTCCTCTTTGGTGTTTGAAAGGTTGGCTTTCCTTAGAACATGTATGTTCTGAATTTTGGTTGATTGAGTGTGTCCAGCTCTCTGCCTTCGCTTCTAATATATAGACAACAAAACCAATGTGAAAGCAACCCAACTTGATGCACGCACCTCAACCTAATTCCACTTGCATAACGATAGATAACATTAATTAACTATCCACTTGCAGATACACCTCTTGCCTACACGAAAAAGTGTCATCCCTGCTGCCCAAAATATGTCAACTTGTACTTACACCAAAATATCTTGGTGTAAGTTTGGTCTAATTTCACAATAACCCCCACATAATGTCATAATTTGGCTTTAGATCCAAATAGGTGCAAACATGACAATTTTGAGTGTAAACACATATAGATCAGATAATTAAGAGGAACCCTGGTGAAGTCTAAATGAAACATGCAGTAAAAAGAACTTTTACCTATCCAGTACAACCCAAGCTGCACTACAGGCCATAATCTCTTGCAAAATAACCCGACTAATCGGAAAACCAGCAGTAACTTTGACCTCAATGCTGACCTGATTATTATAGAAATAGTTCAGTGAACCAAACAGCAAATAATGGAAGAGTAATTAATATTGTTATGTAATATATGACAGTGACACTGGAAACTCTGCATAAATACCAAAACAGTAGCAACATTCGAGAACCGCCATTCAGTACTATTTTAAGAGAGTACTGAACTATGATCCTCAAATATTGCCTCTTTTTTTGTAGTGACGATTCACATTACCAACTCTCAGAAAGATACTAAAACAAAGAACTGCATAGAAACATTTTAGATAATACTACAACGTTTATCTGGAATTGCTAGAATACATCGTTCAGCATATAATTCTACTTATGTACGTATTGCAGATTGAACCAACTGGAAGCACAAATTAATAATTAATCAGTTACGATAGTAATGCAGAGAACTCAGAAAATAAGTTACCCCTTGATCTTCACACTGTTCTGCACTTAGAAGAAGCATCTTAACATACCCGTCAAGTTTCCGTTCCACTGCTTCCTCCACAGCACGATCGCTGGTTCCAATAGAATCCGGGCCTGGTTTTATTCGATATCCCACTGTGCATTGTAACAAAGGCAAGAATGATGGGCAGTAATGATCAGTTAGAAAAAAGAATTTGTTTTCGAATTTAATGCTCTTAATGAGTCTATGGGATTATATATGCGTCGAGTTCAAGAATTTGTCATGTCTAATTGTAGTCCTGCTATTTTGCACCAAATAATTGTAAGACGTGCATCGGTCTATGCTACATAATCAATCGTAGTGTGTTGTACTAATTTCTAAGGCAGATTAATCAGCTGAATCGGGAAAAAAAAAATAAAATAAACTTGATCATCTCAAAAGGAACATATATGTATGCCTCTGACAGGAGAAAACAAAGACAAAAGCAAGAAGCACAATCCATCGAACACTTACTCGGGTGAATGACCTTGGGCAAGACTCCAAGCACAAGGATGGTATCGCCTCGACGTAAAATGTCTCCTCCCTTTCGGACACCATCGACAGTGTGCATAAGCTCATGATGACTGTGGTCCTTGGTGGCGTCATAGGCAATCACAACGTGGGATGGCGTCCTAGGGCGTTCCATATATGGCTGCTGTTGCTAAACTAAACACACCGCAGCCGAGTCTTGGACTTTTTAGAACAAGGTTTGTATGTTTTGGTCGTAAAAATGCTAAATTATAAATTATAGAAATCATCCAGAAATATTCGAAGGATCATGGGATTACACCCATCGTAGATTATGATTGGTCATCCAGAAATCCAGAAATCTTCTTTTTGTCCCGCTCTTCAGAAGATTCCGAGTACAGAAGAATATGCCCAACGTATTCTTTAATTGCAATCATATGATTACAAGGAAGCCGGCGACCACATTGTCTTAAGCTTTTTAACTGCTAGTGTTTGGAGTGCAAAATCAATGATGCTTCTATTATATAGTTTCTGTCTCAGTCGCATCGTGCTGTCTAACACATTCGATTGCCAAGAGCTTGGGAGAAAAAAAGTGATACAGGAAGATCCAAGGGTCTCGAGGAGACGGGGATAGATAACCTGGGATTCGCTCAACCAGGGGAAATGGAGCTTTCTCGACGTTGCTAATCATGGATTCACTCGACACGACCAAGCCAAACGCTTGATTTGAGAAGGAGAAATCACTCACTTCAATTGCACAAGGCAAATATAATTTTTAATTAATCAAGTCTGTCCAAATGCTTGTATTACATCATAATTTAAAGGAAGTAATTAAAGATAAGGAAAGCATAAATGAACCACAACTTCTTAAAAGACTCTCACCATGATCTAAATGGACTTAACAAATTCCCAAGTAATTAAAAGTGCACAACCATTATCATTCCAATTCCAATGCAGGTGAGCAATTTCCATGTTGTATGCTTGCTCCCGCATCAAAAAGTGATTCACACTTGTAGAGAACCAATATTACCGTTTCGTTGCTGCATAAATTTAAGATTAGTGTTGTTTGTTGAGAATTACAATCAGAACCAAGTGGAAACCAACTCGGAAGTTGCTTAACGATTCGTAGAGAATTCGGACAATTTGGGGCCAAAACAGGAGGAAAAACACCTAAGTCAGAAAGAATATTAACAGTCTTATTAGAGTTTTATGATTGGTCCCGGTTGTTGAGAATGAATTCCACATTGATGGGATGAGGGACCATGCATGGACTTACTCATATTGTCAATTGGTTTTATTGTGGAACCTCAACTTTCTTCACCGGTCTCAAGATTTAATTGGGCGTTTGCTAATTAATTGATTGTTAAGCAATTAGTTAGCTTGTTCCGTTCCTGCAACAATTTGTAATCTTGTTCCTTTGTTAATACAATTTGCATTTTCTTGTAAATTTGAGTAAAGGTTTGAGCAGGGTTTGAGCTCATGCATTTTCTTGTTAATACTATTTGCATTTTAGGTACATGTTCGAGCTTTGCCTAGAAAAAAACACCTAATGTTCCGAAAGGGTTGGGAGCTAGATACCAACTACGACAAAAACCCAAATGAGTTTAAGGTGTTTCTGAATTCTCAAGTGTGTAATTGGAATTTTGAGTGATGATCACAAGTTCAGGCAAAGAATTTCGAGTGATGGTCGCAAGATCATGAAACACAACACATGTCAAACAATTTGCAGAAATGTCGGAATGGCAACTACCGAAGGAAAGGAACCAGGTATTTTTTCCAAAAGGAATATGCAATGAGGGCAATGCTCACGGGGAAACATGGTGAAGTTCATCAACCACTGATGCAAGGCACCTGCGCTTGAATTGAAGTTCAAAACCATCATAAACTTAGCTCTGCTCTAATGGACTACAAAAATATATGTTCCTAAGCCGTCGGTTGTTAACATAAGAGAACTGAAGAACAACTTGTATTGTTCATAAGGTGTATAGCAGTGCATGTAACTACAAAAGAAAAAAAAAATACAATAATACTAATCGAAGGACTAAAACTAAGGATGATGGAGGTGATTATGACATAACAAATTGGTTCTTGGAGGTTGGTGGGTTGATGACCGGTGCTGGAGTGATTTAAGAGCAATTAAGATCGACATAAGTGAAGCATTGGTCAAATTTTTCTGCATTTTCTTCGTAAACTTGTAATATGTCTGTTCTTCCTTCATTTTTCCGTGATGGATCTGGTGTAGATGACAATGCAGCATATCTCACACTCTGCCTTATCTTCTCCAATACGAGAAGAAACGAATAAACCAGCTGTAAAGTTGTTCAAACATAAATCAACTCAACAGAAAACAAATAGGAGGAATGCAAATATAAACAAGCACATGAAATTCAGAAATGGACAGACCTAGAGGAATGTGTGCTTCTCTGATATCAGATTCTCAGAAGATGTCTTCTTCGGCGATTAACTCTCCACTTTCGATCTCTACATATGGGATATGTTTTATATTATCCCAGTCCTCGCCTTTCTCCTTCTCCAGTCGTTTGTCTAATAAGGGGCACCTTCTGATGACCAGCTTATGGAGACTGATAGCTACATACGGCAAAGAGCACAACACCGGACAACTTTCAATAACTAACTCCTGAAGCAAACAAAGGTGCTGCAGAATGTCTGGGACATAAGCCAATTGTTCACACCCTACAATATAAAACTTTTTAAGTGAAGCGAGGTGCCTCAGCCCCACAGGCAAAGATTCCAATTTTTGACAGTAGAGAATACTCAAATGTTCGAGACAAGTAAACCCTCCCATGTCCTCAAACAAAGACTCAAGATTATCGCAATCATACATGGTCAGTTGCGTGATACGGTTCATACTCCGAAAATCCTCGGGGAAATACTTAAGCTGGGGCATTTCATTAATAGCAAGAGTGGAAAGTGACATCAGATGCACCAAGGAGTCAAGTAGCAGTTCATTACTCTGCCACAGGGCTAAGTTTTTAAGATGTGGAATTGACGGTAAGGCAGTCAACTTGTTGCATCCTTTGACTGTTAGTGTGTTAAGGCAAGGGAACGACCCAGGTTTTCCATCCATTTCGAAACCCTTCCATTCCAACAAATTCGGCATATCATAAAGCTCGAGTTGTGTCAATGCCGGGAATGCTACATCATTAGGGTTAGCACTCCCGTAAAACTCGTAACCTATAATATGCACTGCAGACATCCCTTTTATAAAGAGATCCCTAAGGAGAGGTAGCTGCCCGAGAGGTGGAAGTTGTAGACAAGTGCAGTTGATGAGAGAAACTTTTACAAGATTGATCAGGGGACAACTTTGCATCCATGAAGGAAAAATTGAACCACTGTATCCAGTTAAGTCCAAAACTTTTAAAACTGGGGATGGCATTAGGCCCTCTAATACTTGAGCAGATAATTGGGGAGCTTCCAGATGAGCATTGCGACCCCACGATAAGCCCAAAGAATGAAGCCTTAACTTCCCAGAGAGCTCTGCTTCTTGAGCATGTGCCGAACTTCCCACATTCTCAAGATTCTTTATATCTAATCTACCCCTAAGATTGACCCCGCTCAGCTCTGTTAGTTCAGCACAATCAACCTTCCTTCCCAATACGAATGCTGACAGATTTTGAAGAGAGCTTAATTTTCCAATCCCTGACGGCATGTGAGTCAAAGAACATGACCTGATATCCAGATGTCTGAGATTCGTCAACTCACAGATAGCTTTTGGTAACTCCAGGAGATTGTAACAGTCAGAGAGTTCCAAACTCTTCAAATTTTTCAGGTTACCTATAGACTCTGGTATTGACCTGATATATGTATGAGATAAATCTAGGTACCTCAAATGTTTCAAAGTACCAATGGTAAGTGGCAACTCACGAATGCCTCTTCGAGATAAATCTAGCACCCGTAGTCTTCCAAAATTTAGGAAAGCCATAGGGAATATCTTGAACTTACCAGAGAAGGAAAACAATGTGCGCAGCTTCTTTGCTCCATGGATCAGTTTTGTTGAAATCCCAGATTCATGAACTAAAGAGAGACGTCGAACATTCTCTGAGACATGCTGCAGAGAACTTTTATCTTCAACAATTGAACACTCAATCCCCGCGACTTGCACTGCAAGGTAATGCACTAAATTATGCATCCGGCATTCTATTATGTTACCATTATCATCTATCATTGTGTCCTGAAAGAAGGAACGTTGCAACAACTCCACAAAAAAATCGTCAGCAACGTCCTCCAACTCCTTACAACTGGTACCTGACTCAACGAAGCCTTCCGCAATCCACAGCCGGATCAATTTTTCCTTTTTGATTGCATAGTGCTTTGGGAATACTGAACAATATGCAAAACATTGCTTGAGATGTGCTGGCAGATGATCGTAGCTCAGCTTCAAAACAGGTAAGACACCGAGCTCCAATGAATCCCGGGCATCATTATCCAGGACTGACAACCACTCATGTACTTCTCTTTTGTGGCACAACAAGCTGCCCAGGCTCTTAACAGCAAGAGGCAGTCCGCCGCACTTGCTAACAATTTCTTTACCAATGTTTTCCAAGTTGAAATTTGGATCCGTAGAACCAAATGCTAAACTTTTGAAGAAATTCCAAGAGTCTCCATCGGACAAGGTTCTTAAGTAATAGAGGCCACCATTTGTCATTAAATTTGCAACTCTTTCGTTGCGTGTAGTTAACATAACAGCAGATCCTGAAGCACCTGCAGTAAACCATCTCCTCAAGATTTCCCATTCATGCTGATTGTCACACCACACATCATCAAGCACACACAAAAATCTCCTCCCGCGCAACACCATGCTAACAGCGGTCTCCAATGCATCCATGTTGGACAACTTTTGTGAGCTGTGAGTCGAAACATACATGATTGCTTCGGCAATCCTCATGAGGTCAAAATCTTTGCCCACGGTAACCCAAATCCTCAAGTCAAAATGCCTTTTAACATTTTCGTCATTGTAAATGACTTGTGCGACGGTTGTCTTTCCGATTCCTCCCATGCCCACAATTGGGATCACACGCACTTGTTGTTGCTGATGATGATCATGGTCCTTGCCGTCCTGCAATAGCATGTTTTGGATTTTCTCTGTGTCATCATCTCTCCCATAAATGCCAGATATTTCAGATATGTAAGAAGAAGTCTGGACGTTCAGGTTGAGACTGGGACTCCTCTCCGTAGATAGAGAAACAGTTGCAAGCAGGTGAAGTGCAGTCCCTCCTTTTAAGATTCCGTCCAATCTTGCTTGGAGCTCCTTCATCTTGCGCTCAATTCGATAGCGGTGCACATCAGACAGGAGCAAAAAGCAATTGGCTACATTGCTCGCCGTCGTTGTCCTCCTCTTCTTCATGGCCAATTGCTCCCAGTCATCAACTAGATCGTCGCCATCATAGGCAACTTGTTTGAGCTCCATTAGCCACATGTGGATTGATTGGTTGTTGTCTAGAGGTAGTTCCTCCACTTGGCTTGCCAGGGCTCCCACAGAAGCTAATGCATCCCGCATCTTCTTGAAGATGGGGACGTAGCCGAGAGCATCGGCCAGAGAATCCAACCGGTTGGACAGCGCCTTGAGGAGAGGGGACACAACTGCATCCGCCATCGAAACTGAAAAAACTAAAAAAAATCTCAAAACTCTCTTCAATGAGTTTTCACTCAGGAGATTCAGATGAATTAACAGCTTCCAAGCAATCACAAAGTCAAACAAAACAACGGTAGCAGGCAGTTCTATTTGTATTATTAACTGCAACGCCGTGACTGGAGGGCAATACAAAGTGACACCTCACAATGCTAAGAGACAAAAAGCCAATTAAATTCATACAACTTATCATATCATAATATTGTATTAATGGAGAAATAAGACAGAGACAGAGACAGGGAGAAGCAGATAAATCTACGAGATTTGGATTCGTAGTCGCCACCATTGATTCTTCCTCCATTGGAATGGTGGTTAATTATTTTCACTAGAGAACTAGAATCCAGTATAAATATTTTAACGGTTTGGTTGCAGATGGAATATTTTAAGAGAACTAGAATCCAATATAAAGTAACATTTAGGATTTCATGTTGAAAAGATGATGATTGTATCAATGAAAACATATATGTAAAAGAAATGTAAGTTTCTTGCATTACTAACCTGCTGCATGTGTCCATATGCTTTAATTACTTGCTCTTGCTGTTATTTAGGGTTAGTTATTTAGGGTTAGCTGCAGTCGAAGGGATCGAACAGCAGAAGTAAAAGATAACGAGGGTGAGAGGAGGAAGGAGAAAAGACTGGCAAGTTTGGTTTGTAAACATGGAAGCAACCTTATTTCTTTTGAGACATTCACATTCTTCTTTCCTTTTACAATCTTTAATAAGGAATTCGGTTGAGGTAAATTAGCCTCTTGCCACATGCGTACTAGTGCAAGTGTCATCTTTTCAATTTAAAAATTAAAATTTATCTTCATTGATCTTTATTTAAAAGCGCAGAATGTTGGTTGACCCAATCTTTTAATCTCCTCTAATGTTGTTGGATCATCAAAACATCTATTCTCTAGGCTATAGAACATATGGCTGAAATAATTTAAAAACAGCGGGATAGGCGTAAAATCGATAGCAAAGTTCAAGTATTGCTTATTTGTACTCTAGTGTTCGATTTGGACTCACCATGACCAGCTATTTTTAAGAGAAAGGTGTGATGAGTACAACTCGCAACTTTGCTATGACATATGGGCTTTTTAGGCCAAATTCTATCATTTATTAGTATGTTTTATCAACATTTTAAGATTCTTTTTCAATATTTTGTTGTTTCTTTAAATCATTTCCTAATTGCCCCTAGAAAGTTTATGGCTAAAACGCACTATACAAGTGACCTTTAGGGTGATAGAGTTGTTATCTTTCTTTTTATTCAATCAGTAAGTGCTTTTAAGGCATTCTCAATATTTGGTGGCTTTTCGCGGTTACCATATCTGCCCCATCAGGTTTAGAAGATGCGAATCCCTATCTCAATATTTGATATTGATGGCTTTCCACGGTTATTATATCTGCCCCATCAGGTTTAGAAGGTGCGGATCCCTACGGTTATCTATATCCATGAGAATATTTGTCATATGTGTCAATTAGAGATCGTTGAACTATTTAATTAAAGTTGTCATGTTTTGATTATTTAATTTAAAAAACATAGTTATTAGATAACAATTAAAAGAATAAACAATTTCGCATTCTAATTTTTTACAATTGCTTAATTTGCATTGAACTTGATTGTTAATTACCATCAGATATTGGTTCAACTTACCAAGTAGGTGGTGGAAGAACCGTCGTCTAGTTTTTAGTTTCCTAGCAATTGTTGCCTCGTTCTTGTGCTTTCGTGGTGGTTGTTGTTTTCTTCGTTTTGCAATGGCATTGCCCTTGCCGCCCTGAGTTAGGCCTTTTGCTTTTGTTGTATATATCTTTGTCTGTCCTTTATCTGGCTTTAGGTGTTTTGGGTTCTCTATCATTTTCAATTCCTAAATTAACAAAGAAAAATTTTAAAATAAAAAAAATAAAAACAATTTTAAAACGAATATTGGTATCAACGTCACAACAAATTAATTGTCTGCTTGTATTTGACAACTCCTTTGACGATGCTCTAGTAGTTGATGGATTGAGACTTTTAATTTGTTCATCCAACGTCACAACAAAAATTGGTATCAACACCGTATTTGTAAGTGTCGAAAATGTATCTCACATTGATGGGAGGAAGAACCTTGCATGGGCTTATAAGTAAGTTGGGCTACTCCCCATATAACCAATTAGTTTTATCGTAGAACCTCAACTTTTTTCATGGTATCAGAGCAGGTTGTCCCACATGTAAAGCCCAACGGCCACGAGTGCTCCACGTCATCTGTTTGTGTTGTCTACGTGATAGGCTCGAAAATTCGCCACATGTGAGGGGCGTGTTGAGAATGAATCCATCATTAATAGGAGGATGAACCTTGCATGAGCTTATAAGAAAGTTGTGCTACTTCACATGTTGCCAATTGATTTTAGGGAATGGCTAGGGTGCACACAAGCATTCAATACTGTCACCAATCTAACTGTTAAAAGCATCAAACGGTTGAAAAAATTTGGCAAAATTAAGAAGGAAAAACCGGTGAAAACCCAGACCCCCCATCGTGGTTCTAATCATCGCAGGACCACCATGGCCCCAAAACTGCTCCACCTCCACAAATCTATCCGGTGAAAACCCAGACCCCCCACCCTGGTTCTAATCATCGCAGGACCACCATGACCCCAAAACTGCTCCACCTCCACAAATCTATCTTCCTGTACACAATCCCTCTCCTTGCTGGATTCGGGATCGAGGCGTCGCGAATCCAATCTCTCTCCTTGCTGCAACCTTGCGAATTCAAGCCGGAAACCGACAAATCCAAGCGAATCCGACCGCTCCATCAATCGACGAATGAAGAGATGGTGAGATGGATTCAAACTAAAGTTCAACACCGATGGATTCAAATGGATTGAACCGAAGCCACCACTACTAAATCAAATGGATTCAAAATGAAGAGATCGACGAATCCGACCACTAAATTGAAGTTCAACACCGATGGATTCGAACTCCTAGTTGAACCTGAATCAAACAATCCAAACTAGGGGTTGTCGCCAGCGAGTTGCGGCGGCTGTCTGGGGGTGTGTGGGTCGGGAATTATGGTGGGCCGGCGACTGCAGGTCGGTGAACCCCAAATGCTACTACCTCTTTGCTAAGCACATGAATGCTTGATCGAGAAAAGCAAGCAAGGGGGAAGCAAGGGGGAGGAGGACGGCAGAATTGGCCGAAGAAAATAGTATGACTTTTACCGATAACCTACAAGCTAATTAGCAATCGGTTTTTATCTCAAATTATTTGGTGATCATAGCATTGAATGCTTGTATGCACGGTAGCCAACTCCTTGATTTTATGTTAAAACCTCAACTTTCTTCAGTAATTAGTGAATTGCTGATATTGTTAGAGTCTTCTTCTTCAACCAAAGTTTCAAGTTCTCATCCACTTAGTGATTATTGTACATTATCAGTTGTAATAAAAATAAAATAAAATAAAAACCGTATTCAAAGCTGACATGGCAGTTGACCTAATACGTGGTGGCTTTGGTGTGCTTAAATTATTGCTATACAATCCACCCCATTTCGAGGGAATTTTAAATTTTTGACCAATTGTACAAGTTCATCCTCATCCTATCCCCTCTTTCTACCTTCTTTCTTTCTTTTGTTTAGTTTCATGATTCGATGGTAATTCAGTAAACCCTATTTTGAAATCCTTGGAGAGGAAGAAATGCATCGGATTCAGCCCTAGCTAGCTGCAAGCCTTCAAGTTTCAACAACTTGGATCGACCTTCTTCATTTATTTTTCTCACAAATTGATAGAATCAGCCAACCAGGTAAGTGTTGGTGAGTTTCTTTCTCCTTAATTAATTAGTCTGATTTCTGTGTGTACGGAATTTCTTATATTTCTGTTTTCTAATTTGATTTTTCTAGTTTTCGTACATCAGTTTGATTGAATTTTGGATATACTTAAGCAACTATTTGATAACTATTTTCATTTTAGGTGAAAGAAAACTTGAAACATGAGAAAAGTATATTGAAAGAAAGGAAGAATGAATGAAAATATAACTTTCAAAGTGAAAACAATTTAAAATTGTCTATTTGCTAACAATTTGGTTTTTGGTTTTTAGTTTTTCATTTTGTGTTAGTTATGGATGAAAAGTACATATAAAATAAAGGAGGGATATAGAAGAGTGAAGGAAGGATGAACAGAAAATGTAAAAGAAAAATAAAAAATAAAAATGTTTAAGTTGTTTTCACTTTCAAGATTTTGCTTTCATTCATTCTTCTTTTTTCTTTCCATTTCTCTCACCACTCTTTTCCATCCTTCCCTTTCTCAATATACAAACTTGCACATTTTAAGCACAAAAAGTAAAAACTAAAAACCGAAAACCAAAGAGATTCTATTCAGACCCAACTTTTATCTCTTCTCATCTAACCGTCTTTTCAACAAAATTACCCCACTAATAAACTGATTATATCTTTCGATTTTCTTTTCTCACCAAACATCTTTCCTCTCACCCAACAAGTGCGCTCCCACCTTCATCTGTCCAAGCATACTTGGCTGAACAACCATCTCCAACAGGAGGCAGTGTAAATTTGTCATTTAAATTCATATTCGTAGGTTTTAAGATTGGGTTGCATATAAATTTACTAAATTGGATCGATTGTGTAAGAATTGAGCTGGAATAAAGTGAAAATTTTCAACTAGGGGTTATTTTTGGACCAAAGAGCTTTAGGGTTTAGGTGTGGTGTTTACCAAAGAGTTTTTGATGTCCAAGTCAGATTTTGAATTCTAGCTCAAAGCCTGGGGTCAAACTTTAATGGTACGTACCATTGACTGGTATGTTTAAATGGTTTAAAATTCATTTGGGGCCACTGCAAATAAATCTGAACCATTCAATGACGATACCATTAAATAATACGTACCATCCCAGATTTTTCTCAAAGTTTGAATTCTTTAGGTAGAAGTCATATTATGTACTTTACTTCAAACAAGGTTTTCGTCTTAGGTTCGCACATGTTATTATCTTAAATTTCCTTGTCTCATAACTATGGGTGATTTTCTGACGGATCGGATCGAAACAACATTTTCAATTTCGAATCCAAAGTTTTGGAATCACATTGGATCAGATAACAATTTTCAAGTTTGGTATTTTAGGAATCGGTGTAATTTCGAAGATTTTGGAACATAATTCGAAAATTCATGTATTTTATAAAATTTTTAATATTCTCAAATTTTTTTTGCACACGCAATTTATTGTTCTTTCTTAATATTTGGTATATGCTTATGTATAAATTAATTTACTAGTATGCTTATCCTTTTTAACAACTGTAAGATTAATATAAAAATAATTAAGAAAATGTATCCAAAACTTATAATAAAATACCAAAATTGATTACAAAATACATAATTTAGTAAATAACTTTAAAAAATCCTAATTTTTAGGAATATTTTTTATTGGAATAAGTTTGAAACACTTCATAAAATTTTGAATTGGAAATTCGGAATTCTCAGAATCCCTAAATGCAATTCAATTTTCATTCCAATTTTTTAGGAAATATCGGATTTGAGATTTTTAATGTCGGAATCGGAATCACCATTCCAACTCACAACCCGATCTACATTGTAAGATCTGATTTTTTTGTGGACCAATCCGACATGGATTTGGTCCTTTGATTTTGTTGTGGACCAATCCGACATGGATTTGGTCCTTTGATTTTCCACTCAAAAATTGTCTTACTATGGAGATGTCTTGCCAGTGTCCTCGCACCCCCCCCGGCACAAGGTCACTACACCTAGGGCTCGTTTACGTAACCGTAATCAAAATTGGAGGAATTGAATTGAGGAGAATCAAAATTCAGATTTCCATAAAAGTTGTTTACTAAAATGTTCTGGAATCGGAATAGAAATGATACTAATTCCATAAAATTGTTTACTAATTCAGCAGAATCGGAATAGAAACTATTATGATTACTAAAATGCCCTTGTCCTAAATCAAATATTTTATATGCTTGTTTTTTCCAAATCTTCCTTCCTTCTCAATCCCTTTTTCCCCAGCCCACCGCCACCTTCCACAAAAGCCTTCCCTCAGATTCCGCACAGATCACCACACCATCCATCTCTCTCTCCCTCTGAGTTTGGGCTTCTAGAAAGTCAGCAAGTCGGCGGCGACCAATGGGAGGGCCAGAGCTGAACGGGATATAGCCAGAGCTGAAGCTTCTCCAATGGGAACTGGGAAGGAGAGATGGGAGAGATGGGTCTATTGGAGACTATAGGACTGTTTGTTGGAGTTGGGCTGGTAAAACTGTAAGGAGTGTTTTGGAATTAGCAAAAACTATGGGGGTAATATTGGTACAAAAGTTGGATTCTTGATGGGCTTCATTTCGAGGAATTCAAATACCACCTAAATCTCAAGAATACAATTCCGAAAGTTTAAGGAGTTTGATTCCCCATTTTAGATGGGTCCCACACATATTTTCATGCCCCAAGTGTTGGCAAACACTTGAATCACTTGAAATGAGTGCAATTCCCATTCCTCTCATTTCATTCCCCTTTCGTAAACGCGCCACTAGAGTATCTGTTAGTTGATTCCAAAAAGACGCAACCTTTCAATTCACTGCCAACTGAAACGTCTGTAATTAGTAGCCAGATTCATTAAAATGTAGGATTCTTATATGTTTATATGGTGGTTGTTTTGTTGTAAGATTCTCACTCTTTGTTTTACACTTCCTCAGGTAGCTAGCATGGAATTCAGGCGGCTTAAACCCACTTCACATTTAGTTTCCCTCTGTCAGCCAATTGGCAGACTGAAGCGCCTCGAAAGGAATTTTGAGTTGCTTATACAAAGAACTGAATGTTTGTATAGTATGAGAGACACCATCGACGAGGAGGTAACCAAAGAACTGATGTGGGGCAAGGCACCAACCTTGAAATGTAAAAAATGGCTCAAAAAGGTTGAAGAAATCGAAGATCAGGTGAACGACATGTTAAAAATACAAGAGAAGAGTTCTGACCTTTTGATGCACTCGGGCATGGATCTACACCGGCATCTGATGAGTATGCTCAATCAGATTACTGATCACTTGGAAAAATCTCCAACCCGGCATGGTTCAATGGCTTATGTAACTCATGGAAAAAGTAAAACAGTTCCTAGTCCAATAATTCACGGTGAGGCATATGGATTGTTACAAGAAAATAAGAACGTGAACTTACTAAGGAGAGCCGAAAAAAGAGGTGAAGCGAATATAGAAATTGAAATGCCACAAACACAAGGGAAGGAGGCTGTGCAGGGTAAAGAAATGCAACATGGTATGCATCTCAAGGACAAAGCAACACCGTCAAGAGCTGCATCGATTTTTGATCGAAAGAGCCTGCTGGGATTTATATTTGGGGAAGCAACCATAGAAATAGGTGAAGCACGAACAGAGATTATTGAATACGGAGTCAAAGCTAGCAGATCAATTCAGCAGATTCTGCGCGAGATCTTGGGATGCATGCATGATGCCACAGTTAGTAGAATTGCCATTCATGGAATGGGTGGGATTGGCAAGACTACTGTGTTGGAAGCCTTGGCCAATCATGTTGAGACAAAAAGCATGTTTCATAAGATCATTCGGGTGACTGTCTCAAGACACTGGAGCACAAGAAAGATTCAAAACGAAATTTTGAGGCAATTACCAATGCACCTGCCGGATTCTGAGACTGATTCACAAGTTGCAGAAAAACTATTTCAAGTTTTAAATGGCGGCAAGTTTTTGATTCTTCTGGATGATGTTTGGGAGCAGCTTGATTTAAAAGTAGTGGGCATAGGAAATGGTTGCAGGACCATACTGGCTACTAGAATGCTGGATGTTTGTAATCAAAAGGTTGCAGATAGGGTTGTTGAAATAAAAAATCTTTCTAGAGAAGAAGCTTGGGAGTTGTTCTGTGAGCAGGTGGGTGCAGTTGTTGATTCGCCAGGTGTCCAACCTTATGCTCGAGCTATCGTGGAGGAGTGTGGTGGATTGCCATTGTTGATCATCGTCATTGGAAGGGCCCTGACAAGGGTGATTGATGCTTTAGAGTGGAAGCGCGCATTGAGCGAACTTTTATTACTCAGCGCAGCACTTGGTACACATGGTTTTGAAGCTGTTATGCAACGAATGAAATTTAGTTATGACAGATTGAAGGCTTGTGACGTAAAGAGTTGCTTCCTTTATTGTTCTTTGCTTTCAGAAGATCGAGAGGTTAATATTCAGGAGCTGGTGAAATACTGTATCCAAGAAGGTTTAATTTATGGGAATTGGGATGATGCATGTAAGAGGGGGCGTGATATTGTCGACATTCTCATAGGTGCCTCTTTGTTGCAGAGTACTGAAGGCGGTCTTGCTGTCAAAATGCACAATGTGGTTAGAGATTTCGCATCAACGATCATATTATCAAAGGCAGAACTTTTGAAGTTTCCAACAGAGAAATGGGAACAAGCCGAGATGATTGCTTTGATGGATAATGAGCTATCAAGTCTACCCGAAAATCCATGCTGCCCAAATCTCCTAACGTTGTTCCTTCAAAGAAATAGATGCCTAAGAGTGATACCAGCATCCTTTTTTGATCACATGCCTTCTCTCGAAGTGTTAAACCTATCTGATACCAGAATCAAGTTCTTGCCACAGTCAATCTCGAATCTGAAAAGACTTAAAATCCTAGTTTTACGTAATTGTGAGCGTTTAGTTGTGCTCCCTTCTGGTGTTGGATCTCTTGGAGATCTTGAGGTGCTCGATCTCCGAGGCACTGAGATAGAGAAGTTACCTGATGAGATTGGGAGTTTGGCTTCTCTAAGACGCTTGGAAGTATCCTTTTATGGATCCATCAGCGCAAATGAGTATGCTAATTTGCCCCTTGAATTGCTTTCACATGGAATAATATCGAAGCTCCTTTCTTTGGAGACACTAAGTATTGACGTATACCCTGGAGATCAGAGGTGGGAGAACAGCGTAGAATACATCGCGGAAGAGGTTTGCAACTTGCCAATGTTGTCTGCTCTCTGTTTCTATTTCCCAGAAGTGCAGTTTCTACTACTCTTTCTTCAAAATTGTCCTAGATGGAACAATCAACTCTTAACTAGTTTCAAATTTGTGGTTGGTTATGATGTCAAGCGTATTGTGTCTCGGGTCCCAAACTTTGTGGTGCTAGATTATAATCATCACGGTCAATGCTTGAGATTTGTTAACAGTGACAAGGTGCCTGATGCGGTTGTTGAAGTATTGGCTCGTAGTGTTGCCTTCTATTTAGATCATCATCTTAGCGTCCACAGTTTATCTGAGTTTGGGGCTAATCCTACGAGGGGACTGAGGTTATGTATAGTGAGTGAGTGTCCTCAAATTCACTCAATCATTGATCACACGGAACCTGGTAAACCTGCATTTCCATCTTTGGAGCACTTGAGTGTTCATTACTTGCCGAATTTGAAGAATCTTTGGGAGGGAATTAGACCATTACCGTCTGGAAGTTTTGCTAAGCTTAAAATTTTGCTGGTGTATGCATGTCCAAAGCTGAAATATGTTTTTACAACAACCATGCTTTCATATGTCTCTAATCTAGAAGAGTTGGCGGTTGAAGATTGCCCGGCAATTGAATCAATCACACTCGAGGATGAGATCATGGATTCTCGAACTGTTTCGCCCTTGAGACTGAAAAGGATGACGCTGAGCCATCTTCCTCGATTGGTTAACCTTTGGGAAGGTGCTTGGCCGTCATTAGAGTATATCAGCTTGTATAGCTGCCCTAATTGGAAGACGATTGCGATGAATTCAAAAGTGAAGGTAAACTGTACAGAAGATTAAAGCAGAGAAGTACCGGTGCAATGCATTTCTATCCGTGGGAGAAGATGATTGTTCTGGATTCTAAAGCTCACTTCGCCATTTCCAGAGTTGATATATATAGAAATAATAATTTTGCACTGTCAAATAAATTGAATAATGTTCAAAGAGATGTATACATGTTTCCTGAAGAGAATCTGTAGTAGTTCAGTTGTGTCATAACTGAAGAGAAGTTATCGCCTAACTGTAGGGTTGGCTGATGCCATTATCGCCAGCGTCCATAACCTCGCCATACTCATTATGTAAGCTTTCGGCTATCTGACATATCGCCTAACTGTAGGGTTGAGGCAACCCTGCATTTTGGAATTTCGGCACTGGAGATTTTGGAATTACATATGGTGGTGAGCTGCAGAAAAGCTTCCATGTCTACAGATAGCATGAAGTGCAAACTCAAACAAACAAATCAAATTCTGCACTATCTTTCTCTTAAATAAGTTAGCTTTGCAACGGATTCTTTCTTGACAACCTCTCCAAAGAAACAACTTCATTTCATTTGGAACTTTAAGCTTCCAAGTACCTGGCCAGGCCAGATTAGATTACCCAGAAGAAGATCCTCGTCACCCTAATTATTTCGTATTGAAATAACAAGCAAGCCATTCAACAGATAGGATGCCAACGAGAATCAAAATCATCACCGGTGAAATGGGACTGTCTGACTGTAAAGGGCAATCAAACCACGGTTCTCTCATCCATCATTCAACACAAGAAGTATTTATTTGAACGTTATTAGCATATTATTCAAACTTTTGAAGATAAATATACTATGAGAAAAAGGATTTCAGAAGTAAAATAAAACAACAAATTATTGTGAAGATTAATGCAGATTATAATCAACAAAGTTTTCACTTGACAGTAGAGAAAAATAAGTAAGTACATGATTACGAAATTTCATCGTAATATAACACTGCACACAATAAAATGCTGAAAGATTCAGTGCTGGAAATTTCCAACTAGTTCAGCTTATTTGATAGGATGTTTGAGAGAGGTAACCGGAGATGGATCAAATATAAATAAACATACTTTGGAAGCGATCTTTAACTGCCGGGTCACTTGGCCAGTTCAGTTCATTCTGCCACCTACTGGTGCATCTGATCCTTCTCAATTTGACCGCTTTTTCCACGGTAGATGGTAAATCCTTTAGCATTGCACACCCCCTGATCTCTATTGCCTCCAAAGAGGGCCACTCCAATGAGACACCGCTCCAAATAGTAAACAGTTTCGGTAGGTTCCTGAGTACTACAATTTTCAATTTAGGGAGCGCCGTGGATACTTCACTTCTGGTTTCAATTATCTCCTTCATCTCCAGACAGTCCTCAACTTCCAAATGTTGTAGCTGACAGAGTTTTTGGACCATCCCCTGTGCCTTCGAGAAAATGTTGTCCAGACTCGGACAACCTTTTAGTACCAATGTAGTGAGCCTGGATAGGCTCTCAGGGTTCATCGAGCCCTTCCATATATGCACCAGCTTTGGAATATTTATCATGTATAGTTTTTTCAGGAACTGAAACGCAAAACCTCCAGTCATGTCACCCTCAATTATGCTTTCAATTTCATTGCATTCTTCAATTTTGCAGATTTCCAATCCTCCCAACTTATCGGCTCCAAAGACTGATAAGTTAGTCAGATTTTGATGACCAATCAGCTCAAAACTGTAAGCATGCTTTAGTATCTGCAGAATTGTATCAGGAACACTTTCACCTGCCGAAAACCTCAAATGCTTTTCGGTTGAGCATTCAGAGATATCAAGTCCAGAAGAATTGCTAGTTTGGTGACAACCCACAATGATGTTGAATGATCTGAAACTGCTTCCCATTGTGTTATCTCGATTCCATGATCTACTCTGGCATATGAACGGTCTTAAGCAAGCCTCACTAGGAAAGTAGAAGCAAAGAGTTGTTAATTCTTCCAACCCAGCTACTTCCTGAACAACTGCATCCACAACATCGTTCCATTCTGTGTTATTGTGGTCTATGCCGATGCTTAATTCTTCTAACAAAATGAGCTTCGACACAGTGTCAGGAGGAATGATCACCATCGGTTGGGCTTGAATGTGGTTGTGACTGCTAATGTTCTGTTCAAATGAAATTCTCAAGCACTTGAGTCTAGTTAGCTTCTGAATCTCACTGGGGAGATTGTGAATCTTCGTGCGACTTATATCAAATATCTCAAGACTTTGGAGTTCTCCTATCTCAGCCGGAATCTTCTCGAACTCACCACAATCGTTTAGATAGAGCCCTTTCAGACTTATCAAACTAGAGATAGATGATGGCAGTGATATGATTCTTGTGTCATGCAGATCTAGAACTCGTAAGTTTTGCATACATTCAAAGAATAACAAAGGAATTTCTGTCAAGCTTTTATTTTCTTGGAGTAACAATGTCAGAATTCCAGAACATTGAGGTCGGTCAGGTAGGGCGGAAAGTTGATGTTGCCCTATCAATGATACCCTTTCTGCATGTGTCCATTCTTGCTCCGTAATCTTTTGACCTTCTCGCACTAGTAATTTGTGGCTCTCTCTATTACAATTTGCAAGTCGTAGTGCAGCACGCTGAAAATACTCAAACATCTGATAATGGCGCGTCTTTCCTCTATTCAAAAGACCTTTGTTTACAAATTCATCTAGGATTGTGTGGCCTCGATCACGTGTTTCTCCAAGCCTGTTGAAGATAGTAAAAAACTGTTCTGCTCTCCAACACTCAATTATGTAGTCTCGATGAATTTCATAACCAACGGGGAAAATTGCCCAGTACAGTAAGCAGGGCTGCTTACTCTCATCCAGAGTATCGTATGAAAGTTTAAATAACCGGTAAACTTCTTCCAGCTCTTGAATTGGTTGCATACTGGGGGCTTGCAAATGTAACAGTGTATCCCGCCACATTGCTGGATCATCCACTTTTGCTAACTTCTGCGCTATCAGATTGATCATGTGTGGTATGCCACCACACTCATTGACTATTAAAGTTGCCAATCGAATGATTTCATGCTTCTTCATAATATCTGCACTCACTATTTTGTTAAACAACTTTTGGGCATCATCCGGAGACAACTTCTGTATTTTGATATCCTCATCAGTCGGGCCACAGAAGTTGCCGTTGTCTCTACCAGTACATGCAAACACGACCTTTCCGCATTTATGGTCATGATGAATTCCAACCTCCTTCAGATTAATCTTTGAAGAAACTTGATCAAGAAGCAATAGATAACTCTTGTTCTCCAGCTCTTTAGATATGTTTGCTGCTCTTTTATGCTTGCTAGACTTTTCGTCAATCGTTAAGCCTAACTGCTCCTCGAGTACCCTTTGTATTTTTTCCACGCATCTCCCTTTTTCCATAGTAAACCAAAAGATAATTTCAAACTGACTCGTTTCCCCGACTCTATCATGCAGATTTTCCATTACCGTTGTTTTTCCCACCCCCGGCGGTCCCCATATGCAAATTCTCTTCAAGTCATCTTTTTTCAGCCAGTCTTGAACTATCTCTACATGCTTATTGAGTGACGGAAGATCATCTATATTCTGGGCATACCTTTTTCTGTAACGATCGGGTGGTGTCGGTGCACTCTCTGTCATTATTGGGTTCTTAAGCTTTATTTGATCTCTGAGGGCAACTGACGCTTTCGTCTCCTTCACCACATCTCTTCCAAGCCTTAGCAGAGAAGGAAAAGGACAGAGTCCGCATAGGGATGGGTTGACACGTCTGTACTTTGTCTTCAGAGCTTGGATTCTGTCTTTCTTTTCTTTGACCAAATCAAGCCAATTTCTACATTCATTGGTGATCTGCATTCTATCAGCATTTGCATCAAGCACATTTCTAACATCTGCCTCTCTATTCTGAAGACGCCTTTCCTCATTCTCAAGCCCCTTAAAATTCTTCCCCAAGTTTTTCACATAACCATATTTGCGTTTCAAATAGGCGAACATCCACACGCCACATTTTGCAGCCGGCTCAACTGTTTGCCCCACTGCTTGTGCGCCCGCTGTCACCTCGAAAGCCATTCTTTTCGAATGAGAAAAGGAAATGCAGATAAATGACAACTGTTTATTCAATAAATTGTAATCAAATGGAGAATTACTACGTATATTGATGCAAGATTCAGTGAAAGCTTGTTATTTTGTTGATAGCTAATAATGCTACAAAACAATTGACTCTTCTTCCCGTTCTACTTTCGTTTAGGAGAGTTAGATAAATACATTTATGCAGCTTGGTATGTTTGGTTCTACAAAATTCTAATGGATCAATAGGTCTGTATTCTGTCTGTTAATTTGTTACTATCTTAAAAAAAAAAAAAAAAAGTTTATATCCTCTGATCCATGAGCGGTTGGAGTAAGCCTGCTTCTCCTAGGATGATATTCTTTGATCCATATAGACTACCTTGATCATCTCGACCACATATTCGCCGTTAACTAACTGCGCTTTCATAATTCGCAGTGAACTTTGTAAAGAACTTACATTAAGATAAGAAATCAAATAACCCTTCCCTCTGTACTACATTTCTTAAAGTTAACTTATTTTTCTATGCTCTAAAATGAATAGTTGATAACTGCAAGTGTTAATTTCAGCACTCCCAAACTCTAATTCTATAAATAGTTTCCCAAGTTTGAATTCCTTCTCTCCAAATATTACAAAAAGAAGTTCGATTGGGAAATATACAGAAATATTCTCTCGGTCCTTGGTGACCAACATGGTCACTCAGTAGATTTGATATCAAGGGTGGATAATAAATGAAAGCGTTTTAAATGTTTTAATCTCAATCTTTAATATATATCAAATCCATGTATAATTGGTAACCAAGAGAACGAGACATGTAAAACATAACACTAGTGTAGTTGTTGCATGGACATGAAAATGTCAAAAATGAAGATTACCCTTAAAAAAGTTCATAGCTAGGCAATCACACCTGGAAATCCGCTGAAGATGTATGCTGCTGCTGCTGCCGCTGCTGCTGCCTGCAGGTCAGGATGGAATGAAGGCTGGGTCTTCTCGTTTTCAACGGAAACGCGTTCACTCAAACCAAGGTCAAAGACATGACAACATAGTTGTATGTGTTTGTTAGTGTCTGTTTTATTTATGTTTCGTGTCCGTTAATAACAAGATCCCAAACCATTTTTAATCCCAAAAACAAGCATAGTGCTATTCTATTTTTTTTTTTTCAAATATATATATTGAAAATTCCTAAATGGAAGTTTCCCCAGTAGAATCCAGTTTTTGTTAGTATTTCATTCTACTTTAAACTAGACTAAATTGCAAAAAGGGAGATTGGGAGATTCAAGCTCGGTGCATATATAGAGCACATCCGCAGTAGAAATGTGGCTACGGCTACGTCTGACTGCTTACAAGTTATGCCTTTAATCTTTGTAAGATCTTACCAAGGTTAGGGTTAGGGTTTATAATCTTTTTTGGCTGATTTTTATTTTGATCAATTAGAGTGGGGTTTTAAAATTAGGACTTCTTCAAACGCTACAACTAGAAGTTGTATTTTTATTTGCAAGCGGAAGCGAATTCTAACAAAGTACCAAATATCAAAGTCGTAGGTGAAAGCTAAAAACAAACAACCCACGGGCGAAGCACGGCGAGGAAATTTCACTAATCAAACCGAGATTACAAAATAGTATTTCTCTCACAATCCAATCCCACAAATTACAAACCCTAAATCAAACGAGTAGAGAACCCAAAACAAATGAAGGAGATTATCCCAAATTGTTCTCTAACCCTCAAACTCACAAATTGATTCTTATTACCAAACGAATGAGCAATGAATTTGCCACACACTCATGATTCCAAACGGTGACCTCCACCCAAAATCCAATTAGAGAACTCTCTAAACGAATGGTGACGACACACAAAATAATCTAACCCTAAGTTCCTATTTATAGTGCATAGGACTTAGGTTATAATGAGAATCATAATCCTAATTGGAAGTAAATCCATATCCTAATCAAATAGGTAATTAACAAATATCTCTACACCAAGCAAGGAATCCAACCAAGAAGTCAAATCTAAGCTCAAATAGGACACCAAAATGAAATAGGTAACACAAACCTAATTTCTGCATCATCCTAATTTTGAGCTGCAAATCGCAACAATCTCCACCTCGGCGAGAAATTAGCGAACTTCCAAATCAAACTTCAAATTGGGATACCAAAATACAAACGCAAACGTGCACCAAATTCTTCTGAAACTGATCTGCACCACGACTCAAAAAATCCAAAACTCTTCAAAACCTGAAATTTCCTCCTACGCCATCTCCAACAAATTTCATTATGAAAACTAACAAATACGAGCAAAAAAAAATCTATGCAAAGCTCAAACAAACGAACCAAAAGTGCAAACTGCACTCCACCAAAAATCTAGAACATCAAACTCCACCTTATGACAAATACAAAGTGACCAACGTTGCCTCAAAGACAACCAAAGGATTTGGTAAACAAACTTCCAAAATCATCCTCCCGTCGAATTCTTCAAATATCAAATTTCGTCAACGACACAAAAAACTTCATCATGATTGACAAGCAAAGCCCAATCCGAAACCCGGAGTTCTGATTCCATTTGTTATATTTTTATGCGCAAGTGGAAGCGAATTCTAACAAAGTACCAAATATCAACATTGTAGGAGAAAGCTAAAAACAAACAATCTCAAACAGAACACACGAGATTTACATGGTTTAGCATAAAGCCTACGTCCACGGGCGAAGCACAGTGATGAATTTCACTAAAACAAACGGAGATTACAAAAGGGTGTTTAACTCTCACAACCCAAATTCAACAAATTACAAACCCCTAAACCAAACGAGTAGAAAACCCAAAACAAACAAAGGAGATCCCAAATTGTTCTTTAATCCTCAAACCCACAAATTGAGTCTCACCAAATTACCAACGAATGAGCCATGAATTTGCCACACACTCATGACTCCAAACGGTGACCTCCACCCAAAACCCAATTAGAGAAAACTCTCTAAACGAATGGTGACGACACACAAAATAATCTAACCCTAAGTTCTTATTTATAGTGCATAGGACTTAGGTTAAAATGAGAATCCTAATCCTAATTGGCTAATTGGAAGTAAATCCAAATCCTAATCAAATAGGTAATTAACAAATATCTTTACACCAAGCAAGGAATTTGATAGCAATTTTACCACACTCAAATTTTAGGCAAAAATCACTTTAAAATACTTGCAAGAGTACAAGGTTATCGTAGTATAGCAACTCAAGCAAGATCGTTTCCACAGAGACTGATATAAATAACTTGTATTTAGAACCGATTCTTAATTAATTATTTAATGCAAAAAGATAGATGTAACATCCCGTTCAAAGTTTTAAATTATTTTATTCCCGAAAGTGGGAAATGACGTTTTTGCCCCTGGGTTGACTTTTCGGTTGACTTTTGTGTCGTAACTCGTACGACGCATCCACTTGTATTTTCTTGACATGCTCGTCGATACGAATTCGTAGACGCGAGCCGTACGTCGTTCGGACTCCGAACGAATATTTTACGGACGTCGATTTTCGACATTTTCCGTATTTCATTTGGGTCTGTTTTGTCTGGTTTGGGCTGGGGCCCATTTGTCTGCAGCCACGTGGGCCTATCCCAGATTTCCTGGGATTTGGTCTGGGTTGTCGTTTGTGGCTTCTTCTTCCTCCCTCTCTTTGTTTCTGCAAACTTCAACCTTTGCTTTGCGCGTGGCACTTCTTGGCCAACTTTTGTGGCCCGTCACGCACGAAAACTTGAACCCCAGAAAACTTGTTTCATCATCTCTCAAACCACGCAGCTCGTGGGAGTCCGAGAAAACTGGACAAACCCACGGGAACCCCGAGAGAGAGAATTAAGGTGAAACCTCTCAAGCCACCGAAGTGGCTTTCTTCTTAGCCATTCTCGGTGTTTTCGACCTCTTGTGGTCCTCCACTTTGAGACCACCCAGGCCATCTCTGAGACCTTGGGAACCCAACCCAAGGCACGGAAGTCGAGAGTTGGCACGGCAGACGGAGGAGCTCATTTTTGGCCGAATCTTCTTCCCATTTTCAGGCCACTTCTGGCCAGTTTTTGGTCCCAGCGAAATGGGCAATCTTGTTCCTGCGTCTCTAGCTTCATTTTGGTACTTGAATCGTCCAAATTTGACCTTAAGCGAAGAAGTTATGAAGCTTTGAAAAATCCCGGAGAAAAACCAGGCCAAATTTCGATTAGGCGACGGCAGCGGCGGCGCGGCGGCAGCCGAGGCGGCGCGTCGGCGGCCGGGAGTACACTGGGGATGACCCCGGCGCTAACGTCGTCGGGCCTGGGTTGGGCCAGGCGCTGGCGTCGGCCCGAGGCCAGTTGAGGCGGACTTCTTTGGCATCGACATTAGCTTGGCTTACCGCTTGGGCCAGCTGCGTTAGCGGGCTTGGCGGCCCGTGTTGACGGCTTGAGCCAAGCCGAGTTGGCCGGCGGCCCGCTCGATTGACGGCTCGCGCGTGGAGCCATGAAGCCGATCTCCAAGCCGCGCGCGTGAGGGCGCGTGGAAGTCCCAATCGAGTTACCGGTTTTCACGGGTCGACTCGTGACGGCGTGTACTACCGGGGTAGTATGCATTTTAATTTTGAGGTGTTTTGGACCTCAAATTACTAAAGCAAAGATAGAGTGTACTTATGTAATTAATTCGTTAATTCGTTGCCTTTTTGAGTTAATCATTATAGAGTGATTTCGCCAAAGGTGGGGCTATCCGGGGAGGACTCACAGGGCTACCGGGAGCGGGGGGTACATCGACCGACTACCTACGAGTGAGTGAGTGGGTCTTTATTTGATAAATGTATATATATACGTATGGTTTTCAACGCTTTCTTTAGCGGCCCAGCGTAGTTCCTTATCATATACGATTGTTGGGAGGTAGAACATTCGTATTATTTTGTCATACATGTTTTATACGTTGCTCATCGGTAGATGTATACACCCGGTATTAGTACTCGAGTCTTGTGGCGAGGACTAGCCTTGGCGTTTGGAGTAGTCACTACTAGTACCGTTCTGCACTGACTTTGGATCCATTGTAGGTACTAGCTTGTTCTAGGTTGCATTAAGCTGACTTTCGAGCTTGTGTGGCCATAACTTTTTGTGTGCACAATGTGCAGCGTATTTAGACTCGGCGTCATTGTAGTACTTTCGGCGTATTACTTTTATACCTAGCTTGTTCCTCGTGGTTTAGCCACTTGGGCATGTGTGTTTACATATGGGTGAGCAAATGTCATTAAAGTATTAGCGGGGAGTACCCGCATGTTTTCCACCTGACAGTATTTTGAGGTTCATGCCTACGGTATGGCGTATTTTCTCAAATTATACTTATTTTCAAGCAGGGGTTACTAAACTTTTGAAAACAACGGTTTTATCAAACTTTGCTTTGACCCACTCAGTTTTATGTTTCTTCCCCTCAGGGTTAGTTAGTGCGGGAGCCTTGCGTCGATGGCGCGGTGGTATGTGATGTAGGGATTTTTTTATCGTTTGTATATCTTTGTATCCCTTACTCTACTGCGATTGTATTCTTTTTTAATTCTTCCTTTAGCACCTTTCGTACTCGACTCTTGTTTAATTCAATATTCTATCCTTTATTCTAAATTTTCTTTTTGGCTTTCGTCACGCTAACGCGTGTCGGCCAACTTCCGACACTGGCGTGTTCGGGATCGGGATGTGTCAGTTGGTATCGAGCATGGTTTTTTCGTAACCTAGAGCTCTTCCTTAGTACTCCGTACTTGTCTGTTGGTTCGGACCGAATTTACGTGAATTCCTTGTTACGGAGATAGAATTTCAGGAACTTTACACTTTTTGGGTGTATTGTTTTCCTTGGGTTAATTCTAAGATCTTCTTAGTGTCATACCACCTTGACGTCGCGGGTTTTACGCGATTTCGGGCGGTTTCCAGATTTTGACGATTTTATCCCTTTATTTTTCGATACGACGTAGACTTTTCGTATTGAACTCGTGCGACCATGAGCTTGGTTGACGAGGAACTTGAGTGTTTCGTGTGACGGTCGGCGTGTATTGTTAACTCAGATGGAATGTCTTGAATTAGAGCTGGTTCGATTTATCGTGCTTCGGAATGTGGTATCAAACAAGCATCGGATGACTTTTCATCAAGTACTTTCCCCTTGGGACAATGCTAGCGTTGACGTTGGCGGAACACATTGACTAATTTTTCATGTTCGACATGTCCCCGAGTGGACTTAATTCGTGAGACTTAGTTTCACAAATTCCTTCGTAGCATAGTGTTTTACCTTTGTAACCAACGATTTTAACCTTGGGGGTACGCGTATTTTGGGCGTTGCTTGGTGGGCCCAGCGTTTTCTACTTCTTGTGGTAGTTTTGGCCATCGGTACGTCGGCGGATGTTCAAGTGTTAGCGATGAAGGCTTGGAGACGGATTTTCCTCTCAAATTGTTTCAACCCCACGCTTTCCATTTTCGCCGGAATTGGAAAAGTATCGCGTAATTTCTTGTACCATACTTTCCGCGCGTGGCGTACCACTGGCCGACCTTTTCGATGATAGTAAGCCGGAACTGTCGATTCGACTTTTCTCGAACAATTCGTGACCACACACACTACTTTTCGGTGGTTTTGGACAATATCCATCTTCGTGGTGTTGTTTAGCTGTGTGGAGTGTTTTATTTGTTTTGTTGAGTAGTGACTGATTTTCCTTCGAATGTGGTGAACTTTTCGTACTTAGGAGTCGACATTTTCTTTCCACTCATGACTTTCTTCATTCAAATCGATCATCTTCCACTTGTGCGGGGTGCGGCTATGCGGCTATTCGGCGGCGACGGTATGGATTGCATATCCCACGGTGACGGTGATTGACAATAACTTCGGTTTTGACTCTAATAGCGGGCGTATCCCTTTGTAAGGTACGGTTTGACTTTTTATCGAATCTTCGTATTCGAGCATAGGCAGGACTTTTCGCCGTGGCGGTTTCACTTAGCTAGAAATCAAGTTACCATCTTTGTCTCTCTCTGGTTTACGCTTTAACCAAAATCTACTCTAGGCACCAGGAGCTCTCTTTCTGCTCTGCTCTAGCCATTCCTTTGGCTATGGGGAGATCACGGTCTTACCACCATCTTTGCGCGATCTCAATTTCTTTGTCCTGGACTACTCGTTTTCCCAGGTAACCTTTGAAACCTAGTTTCGGGAATTTTCCGGCGGGTTCGATTTCGAACCCCGGCCATTTCTTGGTGAAACCAACCTAAAGTATCTTAAGCTTTATTCACCTTTGAACTCCACGGAAGCCCAGGAACCTTGCTTTGGCCATTTCTCGGTGGCGTTTGGCCGAGAGAAACACCAAAACCCAAATCGGCGGTTGCACCCGGTAGTTGGGTATCGGGCGGTCATTCTTTCGGTCTCCGAAGAATGCATCTTTCAACGTGGAAGTTGACTACAGATCGTCCAGTAGTGGATCGACTTCACCTTAAATGCGTGGTGAGTGATTCACTAGTGGATTCCGTTCGTTCTTTGGGTAACTCCACGATCTTTCCTTGATTCATCATCGTTGCGACACTCGTCATTTTGGGTGAGTGTATGCGCAAGAAAATTCTGAGTGTGCCATGGGCGTGGACCGGTGGGACACGAGCTAGCACCGGTGTCGCGATGCCGTGAGCTTACCGCAGTGACATTTTCGATACAATAAGTTGAATGAGCAGGTTTTTCTATCAACAATCTACTTTCGGTGGGGGAACGTACATTGCCAAGGAGCAATGTCATTTCCATACTACAGAACCTTTCTCCGTACTTTAGTTCTGGCCACTGCGTATCTGGTGAGTGCACATGTTTGTTCCGAGTGTGGGGCCCCCATTTGCTCTTAGGGCGAGTTGTGCTTTTCGACAGTGGGATACCTTTGAGAGCGATTAGATCTTGTTTTGGAAACGTTAAACTTTCTTTGAGCTTATTACTTGTGATCCAAGCGGATCCAAGTGGCCCACCTATAATCTATTTTGCTGTTTTATTTCAAACTACTCGACCACATTGTACTCCTACGGGTGCGATTTGGAATGCGCTATGCCGTGAGGCAAAGTTTGCCTTGTTGCTGGGATTGTCGGGTGATACTCGGGTTATCATCGCTAATCAAGTTACTTGCCAATCTCATTCCTCACGGATGTCGTAGTTTTAGAGCGTGATCCTAGGAATGGATTGTTACCTCAATTTGTGCCGGTGTGGATTGTGTCGAGCGGAGTTGACCACCTTTTTGCCATTTGGCATAACGGCGGCTGTGACGTTTAGGCGGAGTGCGGAAAATCGGCTCGTGGTGACTTTCGGCCCTACGAGTGAACGAACCTTTTGAGTTACGGTTGTTACCGAGTTTATACCACACACGGGTAATGTTGGAAATCGAAATTTCTCTTTGTGTTGACGATGTACCGGTTGTCGGCAAAATCTCTTGGGATCTTTCCTAACGTCTACGGTTTTATCGCTGATCGAGAAGTGGTTTCACCATCGATCTCTCCCGGTATTGAACGTATCTCTTACCTTTTATCTTTTGACTCCACGTGAGTGGTAAGGAGTTAAGATTTTCGATTTCGAACACTTTTGTCAAGGAATTCTTTACGCCTTGTACTTCACGCTTGTGGAGCTCTAGTCTTGTTTGATTGTTTGAAGTTTTAGCTGCTTTAAGGCTCTTGCATCGATTATAGGCAATTGAATCGGGCAACGATTGGAACCGTTATCCCTTGCCTAGAATCGGTGATCTTCTTGACCCGGCTCAAAGTGCCACAGTTTTCTCCAAGATCGATGCGGCTGGGGCGGTGCGCCGGTATGATCCAAAGAAACTTCGTAGATTACTTGACCACTTTTTGGACTCGTTACGGAATATGCGAAGGTTTTTCTTATCCACTTTTCCTTTTGGGATGTGGTGATATTCATTGATAACTTTCATGAACTTGATGACTCGAGTAGTTAGTATCTCGACAGAGTTCGTGATAATCTTCTTGGTTGACTTTTGGGCACATTCCCGATTAAGGACCGATGATGCAAAAGCACTTTTGCGCATGATTTGTTGAAAAGTTTAAGAACTTTTCGGCTTATGCCGATTCTGGCTAATCATGTGTCTTTCTTGGGACATGTGATTCTGCGGATTACATCCTTGTCGATCCCAGTGGATGGTTGCTGTGGCGGGGATGCAGGGAAGGCAGCAGCGAAGTGTTACAAGATTCGAACTTTCTTGGCTTGCTCGGTTTTAGAAGCGTTTCGTGAGGATTTCTCTTACATTGCTCTTGCCTTTCACGAAGCTGCGAAACAAACGTTAACTTTCGTGTGAAGCACGACCACGAGAGCAAATTCTTATTTGCTCAAGTTTGGTCTTACTCCTGTTCTTGTATTAGCACTTTCCAACGCAGGCGGTACCTTGTGTTACACGAGTGATGCGTCAGCGGCGGGTTGAGTGCATTGTGCTAATACGGCATGAATGGATAATCTACTCATGCCTTGAGACGAGGCACAGGAAACCTCATGAGAGGTGAATTATCATGCCCATGTGATTCGAAGCTCGTTATGATATCTTTACTCGGTTACCGAAACCTTTTCTTTTTGGAGCTTGATGCTTTTATCTTTGCTCCAAGTTCGAAATCTCTTTCTCTTCCCTGGTGAGGAGCGTGTTGTAGTTCTTTGACCACCAAAGGCGAGGGCGTCTCATTTTTCTGGGGAGACCTCAATCTCGAGTCAAAGGAGTTGGATGTAGCGATGGGTGACTACGGTGCACTATCGATTACCTCCAGGTCGTGCAAACGTAGTAGCGGGTAAACTCATCGGAAGTCCTTCGGACGGCGATTTTCTTCCATTAATCGTATCTCTCTTTTGATTAAACTTGGCTCTTGGTGTCACCTTGAGTTGTTGTGACGTCGAACCTTTGTTAGCCGGCGTTCGGCTCGGACAATTGTTTTTCTTCACCCACCTACGTCTCTTTCGAGGAGCTTGGGAGGCGTTGTTGTGAGCTTGATTTTGTACTCCAATCTCTGCTCATTGTACTTCTTATGGAAATTTCGGGGACGAAATTTTTATAAGGAGTAGATTATGACGCATCGTTCAAAGTTTTAAATTATTTTATTCCGGAGGCTAGGAAATGACGTTTTTGCCCACTGGGTTGACTTTTCGGTGACTTTTGTGTGTCGTAACTCAAATACGACGCACCTTTAATATTTTCTTGGCGTGCTTTCGTACGATACGGGTCGTAGGCGCGAGCCGTGCGTCGTTCGGACTCCCGAACGAATATTTGGACGTCGATTTTCGGCATTTTCCGTATTTCATTTGGGTACATTTTGTACGGTTTGAAGTGCAGGGCCCATTTGTGCGGCCACGTGGGCACATCCCGGATTTCTGGGATTTGGTGCAGGTTATCGTTACAGCTGGCTTCTTCTTCCTCCCTCTCTTTGTTTATAACTTCAACCTTTGTCGTGGCCTTCTTGGCCACTTTGACAACCCGTCATAAAAACTTGAACACAAAACTTGTTTCACCATGCCAGGCCACCACGGCTCGTGGGAGTCAGAAGGCACGGGCCAGGCCCGGGAACCGAGGAAGGTGGGTGAAACCTCTCAAGCCACCCGTGGCTTTCTTTGTAGCCATTCTCGGTGTTTTCGGCCTCCATGGTCCTCCTGAGACCACCAAACCATCTCTGGAGACCTTGGGAACTGACCGAGGCTGGAAGTCGAGTTGTGCAGAGTGAGCGGAGAAACTCATTTTTGGCCAGAATCTTCCCCATTTTCGGGCCACTTATGGCCGGTTTTTAGTCCCCAAAATGGTACAATCTTGTTTCCCTCATCTCTAGCTTCATTTTTTGGTACTTGAATCGTCCAATTTGGACTTAAAGCAGAAAAGTTATGAAGCTTTGAAAAATCCAGGAAACTAGGACAAATTTCTAGATTAGGCGACGGGCGGGCAGCGCCCAGCGGCGGCCGCGGCGGCGGCGCGCGCGGCCGGCCGGCGGCGGCGTCGGCGGCTTAGGAATGCAGCGAGATGGCCGGCGGCCGCGTCATGCGGCGGGTTGGACCGGCCTTCTTGACGTCGTGACCGGTTCGAGGCCGGACTTCTTGGCAATCAGCGATGGCCAACCGCACCAGGAGCTGCGTTGGCGGCTTGAGCCGAGCCGTGTTGACCGGCTTGGCGGCGGGATTGACCGGTGGCCAGCTCTGATTGACCGGCTCGCGCGTGGAAGCTAACGCGTGGAGCCATAGGCTCCGATCTTTAAGCCGCGCGTGAGGCGTGGAAGGTCAAATCGAGTTACGTTTTCACGGGTCGGCTCGTGACGACGTGTACTACCTCGGGGTAGTATGCATTTTAATTTTTGAGGTGTTTTGGACCTCCAAATTACTAAAGCAAGGGATAGGGTGTAATTAATTCGTTAATTCGTTACCTTTTGGTGAAAATCATTGTGCGGTGATTTCTCGCCCAAAGGTGGGAGCTATCCCGAAGAAGGACTGCAGGGCTACCGGGGACGGGGTACATCGACCGGCTACCTACGAGGTGAGTGAGTGGGTCTTTATTTGATAAATGTATATATATACGTATGGTTTTTCAACGCTTTCTTTAAGCTGTTAGCGTAGTTCATATCATATACGATTGTTGGAGGTAGAACATTAGTATTATTTTTGGTCATACATGTTTTATGTTTTGTTGCTCGTAGGTAGATGTATACACCCAGGTATTAGTACTCGATCTTGTGGCCGAGGACTAGCCTTGACGTTTGGAGTAGTGCACTACTAGTACCGTTACGCGGCTTTGGATCCATTGTAGGTACTAGCTGTTCTAGGTTGCATTAGGCAACTCGGCTTGTGTGGCTTTGCACTTTGTGCACCCGACTTGCCCCAGACTCGCGTCATTGCTGAGTACTCGGCGTATTACTTTTATACCTAGCTTGTTCCTCGTGGTTTAGCCACTTGGGCATGTGTGTTTACATATGGGTGAGCAAATGTCGACCAAGAGTATTGGCGGGGAGTACCCGCATGTTTTCACGGCTTGATTTTTGAGGTTCATGCCTACAGGTATGACGTATTTTCTCAAAATTATACTTATTTTCAAACGAGGGGTTACTAAACTTTTGAAAACAACGGTTTTATCAAACTTTGCTTTTTGACCCACTCAGTTTTATGTTTTGCGCCTCCGGAGTTGGATGGTAGGAGCCTTGCGGCGTCGATGGCGCGGTGGTATGACAATGTAGGGATTTTTATACGTTTGTATATCTTTTGTATCCGCTGCTACTGCTAATTGTATTCTTTTAATTCTTCGCCCGCACCTTTCGTGCACTCGACTGTTTGTTTAATTCAATATTCTATCCTTTATTCTAAATTTTCTTTTTGGCTTGCCGTCACGCTAACGCGTGTCGCGGCCAGCACTTCCCGACACCTGGCGTGTTCGGGATCGGGATGTGTCAATAGAAATTTGTGATCATTAACTTAAAATAAAAATAAATGAAAATTCGCAGGAATTTAAATAATCAAAATAAAAGTCGTCAACAAGTCTCAAAAATCAAGGATAAGAAACCCTAGAGTTCAGCCATCACCAATAACAATCCTATATAGTTCTACCAATTACTTATGAATTACACATGCACTTTGAAGGTTAGGTTTTCCTATTGCATATTCTACTAGTGATATTCTAGCTAGAACGTATATCTAACATGCAACCCGTCTGTGATATTCAGATCAAATATGAACATGCAAGACTCATTAAGTTTTGTGAAAACCTTTTGAAAAACCATGCAACCCTTAAGAGCGTGAAATTCGCCTTAAGTGAACTTACAATTATCAATCACAAGAAGCCCTAGCCAATTTAAGGGTGATATTCCAACATAAATTGCATCCAATTACTTGTCTACACATCCTAATGGTGGTCAAGCATTAAGATAAATAGATAGTTTAAACCGGTGACTGACAATTTAAAGTAGCATGCATAATATCATAAGCAATTGAAAAGAAACTACATATTCATGTTAAAGGCTCAAGGCCTCACCCTAGAAAGAGAGTTAGTTACGCATAATCATAATTGAAATCATAAAATAAATTGATAAAAGTTTAGAAAACACCATTGTAGAAAAGTTGAGCCGAGTTCTCCACAATTTTATCTCCAAAATTTGTTCTTTTCTAAACCCTAGAAAACTCAACTGTATATATTACTAGAAAAACCAAATCCTACTTAAAATGGGCTTCCCCAAAAATCAGGAAACAAAAATAAAAATAAATTAAATTACAAAATCCTTTCCTAACAAGGACTTGGACTGCTGCAGAAAATCTTTCTTTTGATCGACCAAATCAGCTCCGAATTAGACCCATAATATATCGTTGGAAAGCTAAAAACGTCCTCTACAACTTTGTAGAAGAAACCGAAGCCCAAAAACGTCATTCTGGATTAGTTATCTACCAAATAAGCTAAAAACGTGAATCTGCCCGAATTATGCAATCCATCTTCAATTATTCTTCACGATCAAACATCATAGAATTAAGACTCGAAACTTTGACATAATCTTCTTAGCTCCAAAACTCCACAATTTGTCCATTTAATGCGCAAAGCCGATTCAATCCATCCTATGATAAAAACATAAAAAGAAGTATCAAAATTCTCTAAACAACAAACATAAAAGTTAAATAGGAATACCATAAAATATAATATAATATCGACTGATCAGAATTCAACCAAGAAGTCAAATTCAAACTCAAATAGGACACCAAAACGAAATAAGTAACACAAACCTAATTTCTGCATCATCCTAATTTTGAGCCACAAATCACAACAAAAATATATTATGCCCCAAACTATCATGGGCATCATCGACAAAGTTTGTTTCACTTTCAATAGTAAGGATTCAATTGGGAGGGAGGCCATTGATCCATATATATTATGCAACAAATAATCATGGGCATCAGCAACAAAGTTTGTTTCTCTTTCTCTAAAGACATGCTTGAAGCTAATGCATCAGGAGATAGGGGTCGTATTTGAAATGTGTTGAATTACTAGGAACTTTGGTCTTCATCGTCAACGAACTTTTGAAAGTAAGGGAAAAAGTTCATTGACGAGAGATTTTTTCATGTACTTGGAACACAAGTCGGTACACCACATGTCAATATAAGTAGAGAGAGGATATATTATTCAGTGCCCCTTCACTAGTATTATGACATGTGGTGTACCGGCTCGTATTCTAGTTACATTGAAAAATCTCTCTTCATCGACACCCCTGTTGGAATATTTCTCCTAGTGCCACATATAGTGGGAGAAATCTCATTAGTGCCTAATGTGGTCTCCTAGTCAATTATGAATTGCTTGGAAATCCAATTGGAATTTGGAATATTAAATTAGCATATCTTGTGCCCATTAAAGTTTAGTGAATTTGAGTAATATGGGCAAAAGGGGTTTCCTATTATATTATGGGCTTAATTTAAGGAAGTATAGATGCATAAGGATTACTGGACTTATGATATGGGCGTATCCTATTAAGATTATGTAAGCTATATAATTAAGGGTCCCTGTTGGTACTACGCGCGTTACACATAAAATCCCCCATTCGGTATTGTAACCTAATGTGTAGAAACCAATAGAAGAGCTCTTGCAACATGCGTGGAGGGGTTCAACAACAACAAGAAGATGTCTTTGGAACTTTGTGATCCAGGTTAGTACTCTAGCGTGTTTTAATTATATTAACCCCTTATATTAACATGTGGTATCAGAACATGTGTTTATATGATTAAAACCGTGAAAGAACTGCGTGCTTTGACATCGCAAAACTTGAAAAATTGATTTTACAGAAAAACAGTTTCGATCCAAAACGTGGCTTCTGTTTCACCATGATTCTGGAATTTTCTCCGGACGTTTTTTAAATTTGGCCCGCAGTGACTTCTTCTGTTTTTCATTCTGAATCTGTACATATAAGAATCAAAATTTTTCGACGAGTGGTATAAAAGTTACAAGCAAAAAACCGCAGTTGGATCAAAACTGACGAAAAACAATTTTTTTATTTTTATGTTGATCTTGTTTGTTTTCTGTTGTGCTATAATCAAGATTCGTGTGCTTGGCAATTTTTTCAAACGCTTAAAAGTGAAACGCTAATCTCATAGCATGAAAAATTTAAGAACAATCACATGTTTTACACCAAAAACTATTTTGTTTGCGCATGTGTTTGTGTTTTGGAAAGTATGTTTTTGATACTATGGAATTTTATCAAAAATGTACTCGAAGGAAATAGATCAACGTTTTAGGGTGAAATTTACATGGATCAATTAAGCTAAATATAAATTAACTTAATTGATTCATGATAACCTAAAACACAATTAAATTGTTGATCAATTGCATCATTAGTTGTAATGGCTACGATTAATTCTCTTGCCGAAATCGGGTGTGCTCAATTCTATATTGTTTGATCAATGGTGGTCTAGTATAAGGCACTGCTCATGCATGTTTAGTGAAATTACTGATCATCTTGCTAAATCAGTGTTGAGTTAATTTTTGTTCAATGATAGCATGCATAGATTCGCGTCTTACTACTAAGATGTAATTAACTTTCTTGCCAAATCGGTGTAAGTTAATTATGTCGTAAAGAATTTGGGGATGATGAATTGATTGTGAATTTGTTTTTATTTATTATGAATGCTTCCTTGAGTCACTACGTAATCCAACCTTTGACCGTAACAAACTATGAGAAGTAGAAACACGATGTAGAGATAGCCCTAAGAATTATTAACCTAAGTTTTAGCTCTTCAAACTTAATGAATTTGTAAGTATCCTTGTGTTCTGAATCATGTAAGTACTCTTCTAAGGATCCTTGTATTTTGAATCACGTAAGTATTCTTGTAACTATCCTTGTGTTCTGAATCATGTAAGTTTCTATTATGGAATTAGCTTTGGTCTTGGTCCCAATTCTTCAAACTTCAAAACTTCTTTGATATTGAACTTTGAATCAGCTTTTAATTGTCTCTTTGTTATTGGAACCTGGTTTGATTATTGACTTAGATACCATTGCGTTCGTTTCATTGCTCACAGTTTTTGCATTTGAACATCGAATAGCATCTGAACTTGTGGTTGATTTAGTTCGTATGAATCATAGTGTTTATGCCTTCTTTGTGAAGGCGTTTGGACCTCTAATTAGGTGGTAATAAGGCCCATGTGACCACCATGAGAATGGCCTCATTGGATTCACTAATTAAGAATTACAGAAGCTATTTGTATTGTTATTGATTCAGTGAATTCATGTGTCATTGGATTGCAGCCTTTGAAGTCAACTCCTTTGATTGTGTGTTCGAATCACTTTGTTTCAGATATTGTTGCTTACTGTGACACACCCCGCCCTCGATGCCCATGTGGATACCGAGTTCGGAACGTGCTGGCCGACACTTGGAAGTGATGAAGCCATTTTACGCATGACAACACTTAAATTATACAATTTAAACTGTCAAATAGTTTGTAGAATTTATTACAAATATCCACAAGATTCAGAGCGTAACTAATGTAAGGCAACGGAAATAAAAGATAGAGTCAAGCTCTTAAAATTTCTATCCATAACAGGGATGGACATTATTAAAGAAACTGAATGAAACGCACCGCTACTAGGTCCTGAAGGGGTGCAAAACATAAAGGTGTGAGTGGACGAAAAAGAAAGTTTTTTCTAAAGCTCTTTTCTATTTTTGAATATAGTAACCCCCTGTTTGGAAACCAGTAGATAAATAAAATCATACTACATATACAGTTGTCAAGTAAAATTCATCGAGTAGAAACATAAATCCAGAAAACTTTCTTGTACAAGATAAATTCATAGTAAAACACAAATTCTAGCTTATCACGATATATATATATAGACACACAACAAAATATCACAAGGTATATAAGCAATCACCCATGTACATGCTAAGGGACCTCCCTTCAACCCTGTACAAGCTCTTTATGTTATAATCACTTTTGTACTCCTAGTACCACACCTATGTAAGCTGTTGCGCAATCAGCGCGTCACACCCAAATCTTTACGTTGAGGGACCTCCCCCAAATAACAAACACAAATGTAAAGACAAGCTTGCACTAAAGTATTTACCGAACAATACCCCTGGAGTACAGTGCATGTGACCTATACATGTGAGACTTGTCCTACGACCGTGAGACGGTACTAAAACGTAGTGAAAGCATACCAAGTGTGTGAAAACATTTACATTTGTTGGTGTAAAATGCATGATCATGCCCAAGTAAGAAATTCGTATCTCAAATATTCAAGTGTCTTATCAAAATATGTAATCAAGAAAACTAAATCTCAAATATCAAACATGTATAGGCATGATCACATCAACGCTTCAAAACCAAGTAACTATTTATTTATATATACTAAGATATAAAACCATTATGCAAAACAAATGTCCACTCACAGATACTCGATAGTGTAGTCCTCTTGTAGGTCCTGATCCTGCAAATGACTGGATGTACGGTCCCCTAAACATAATTTAAAGAATCGACTTAATAACTTTCCTAAGTAAATACCACGAGAAATATAGAGAAACGGGGCTCGAATTGGAATGCTCGATGTTCGAATTTTAAATTTTTTTTTTCCACTAGACGAAATATTCCGTTAAGTATAACAGAATATTCCGTTAAATATAACAGAATATTCTGTCAGAATCAGAATATTCCGTTAGCTTCTGTAAGACGGAATATTTCGACCCAGATTTGGAAATAGATTGGGTCAACGGGTCAGGTCGACCCAGTCTGGGCTGCAACATGGTCGGTTTCTGCAGATTTTGGCTAGAAAATGTATAGGGTCTGTTTGGCTTCGTTACTCAATCAAATTTCGTGATCCTTATATCAAAACGAAGCTTACGAAGAGAGGAATAAGATTATACCTATTGAGAATCCAAAAACTAATCGGATATGGCCTAAAACAGGTCAGAAACACACGAAACTTGCTGGAACTTCGCCGAAAACTGGGGAATGTTTCTTCCCTTCGATATGCTTAAACACTCAACCATTTAAGGCGTATAATATATGAAAATTCATCTACTCAACGAGACCTATCTAATGGTAGTGGTCTAGAGGCTTACCTTTGCTGAAAACGATGGGAAATTTTTTGAACAGCAGGGTCTCGTTGGAGTTCCTTAGTTTGAACAATTTCAGTTTCGACTTTCAAGAGATGAAGACCGGAGCTTCGTTCAACAAGGAGGGAAGGTCATTGTGGTTGTCTGGGTGATTTGGATTCGATGAAATTCAACGATTTTTGGTTTGTGGGTGTGTGTGTCGCCGAGAAGAAGAAAGGAGAGTCGGGGAGAAAAATAGGGTTAGGGTTTTGAAACCCAAAATTAGAATTTTCTTTACTTTAAATATTCTCCCAATTTTCTGGAAAGGGAAAAATAATTAATATTTACAAAAATCTGCTACCAACGTGAAATTACTAAATCGCCCTTGAACTTTAAAGTCCCGTAGAATGTTTGTTCTCGCTTCAAATTACGCTTCGCTTGCGCCCACGCATTCGTATCAACGAGTACTATAAGAATAAGTTGAAAGAATAATTTATACTTGTCATGATGACAAAGTCAACAAAATTCAGCACTTACCCTTTAGGGGTATTTTGGTAATTTCACAACTATGCGCGAAAATTTATGCGGGAAAGTTAAGGGTTGTAACATACTGAGCTTTGTAGCTCACCTTTTTCCCTTCTCATTCAAATAAGCTTGGGGTGAGAAGTTGATATGTTTTGAAAGTATTTGAAGAGCTATTGAAGATTTTGGTTCATTTTGGAAGACATTAGATGCTTTTGTAGCTGTTTTGACAACACTTTGTACATTAGGTGTTTTGTACATTTGTTCTGGATTTTGGAGCCTTTGTAGTTCATTTTTTTAAGCATAAATTAAGAAATGGTTATTAAATTGTTTATGTTCAGTTTTGGAGACTTTGAAGTAGTTACTTTTTGCTCTTAAAAGTAACGTGAAGTGTCACATGTTCGGACTTAATTTGGGCCAAACCCGAGGTGTGACAAGTATTTGAAGTTTGATTAAGTTGTGCAATTGAATTATTTTATGGAAATTTAGTTAATGAATATACATGTCTCAAGGTGAGTGGGAGTTGAGACTAAGTTATGTAGTAGTATTATTGGATCCGTAGGATCTACTAGAGATATTAAAGTGAAATTAAATATTGGTGAAAGTTGTGAATGCATCAAGGTTAGAAGGAAATAATGCATGAAACAAGCTTATGAGTTGGAAAATTAGTTAGGGTGAAGGAGCCTTGATATGAGGCATGTTTTGGCTGGAAAAAAGGAAAGGAAGTTATGGAAATTACCTTTGGAAATTCCCTATTTTGGATTAGGGACCAAATTGCAAAAATTTTGCATATATTGGGCCATTTTGTAATTTCTTGGAGGTTTGGGGGTCAAAGTGTAAATACCCAAAGTTTGGGATCCCAGTTGTAATTTTGGAAAGTTTTTTATTCAAAACAAAATTGAAGAAAATTTAGGATCAAAGTGAAATTACTAAATTATTGTTTTCTCCTAAGCATGTTGCTTATCCTATTTTTAGATATGGAGGATCAGTGGGATCGTTAAATTATTGAATTAAGAAGGTTTGAAGTATTCCTCTAGAAGTTATAGTTGTGACTTACTTATATCTATACGATTACCTTTGGATTGTGAAATAACTTCACTTTTGGAATTCTAATGCCGGCTATTGTGTACACTAAGGAGCTTTGGCATTAATAAGGCTATGCCCAATGATGTATTAGGGAATGTTTCCCGTTGAAGTTATTCTCCTAATGACGTAATTGTTGTGAAAGCTTTAATAGAAGCCTACTAGAGATTCATAATCTCACTAAGGAATGACCATAAGTTTAAAAGACATTTTTATTTTATTTTATCACTACTATGGTTAGTGTCTTAACTTATATTTTGTTTAAATCTTGATGTTCTTGTGGATAGGTATGCTCATAATTGTGATTATGGAACTATTGGATTACATCCCGATCCAATGTGTTTGTTAGTTCTTTGTGAGTATGCTTCTTTGACCGAACATGTTAGGAAGCCGTGTTGGTTTATATTCCATGTTGATTTCACTAATGACACACCCCGCCCTTGATATTTATGTGGACACCGAGTTTAGAATGTGTTGGCCGACACTTGGAGGTGACGTAGCCATTTTATGCATGTCAACACTTAAAATTGCACAATTTAATCTTAGAAAGGTCTGATGTAATTTAAGAAATGAAATGCCAAAGGTTTGCAGATCTTAACACAAATATGCATAAGGTTCAAAGCGTTACTAAGGTAAGGCAACAAAAATAAATAGTAGAGTCAAGCTCCTCGAATTTCTATCCACAACAGGGATGAATATCATTATAGGTACTAAACAAAAAATAAACTCCCTACATTTTCAAGAGAGAATTAGAGCTACCATGCTATGCCTCGACGTCACAAAGATGCACTGCTACTAGGCCTTGAAGGGGGCACAAAACAGAAAAGTATGAGTGGACGAAAAAGAAAGCTTTCTAAAAACCCTTTTTTTCTTTTTGAATATAATAACCCCCTGTTTGGAAACTCGTATATATATATATATTAAAACCATACTACATATATAGTCATCATGTAAAAACCAACGGGTAGAAATCACAAGTCCAGGATATCGCAAGATAAATTATTTATGTAGTATGGCAAGATAAATTATTTTTCAAGATAATAAACAATCCCTTGTACAAGCTCTTTACGTTATAATCACATTGTACTCCTAGTACCACACACATGTAAGCTCTTGCGCGATAAGCACGTCACACCCAAGTCCTTACATTGAGGGACCTCCCCCAATAATAAACACAAATGTAAAGACAAGCTTGCACTAAGGTATTTACCAAACAATACCCTTGGAGTACGATGTGTGTGACCCAAATATGTGAGACTTGTCCTATAATAGTGAGACGGTACTAAAACGTAGCGTATGCATACCAGGTGAGTGTAACAACTGTGAATCCATCAATGTAAAATGCATGGTCATGTCCAAGTAAGAAATAAATATCTCAAATATAAAACATGTATAGATATGATCAATTCTATGTTTCAAAGCCATTCTCATAGTAACCATAGCTTGCTCAGTCACGAAGAGCCTTGTCTTCCGTTGATCCGGATGAGTTTGTACCTATACCAAATCACATTGACTTAGCAAAATACATAAAACGCAAAGCATAAACAAAATTGACAGATTATAGTGAATCTGTCCAAAACTCCTATTTTCAAAACTACCCCTGAAACTATGGGTAATTACAAATCTGCCCCAATTTCTAGAATTTGTAAAACAGCCCCAAAACTTCATCAAATTTCTCATTTTGATCCTTGCTATAGAAACAGTACATCAAGATCATTCTTCTCCCACAATTCCACCTTAACTTTCATGCTAAAATGAACCCATTTCAAATACATGAGTCCAACAACTTAAAGTAAGGCATGCATGTCCATTTTGACTCCTAAAACTGAAAGGAAAGGTTAGGGTTCTTTGTTTCTTACCCAAATCCACCAATTGAATCAAATCTTTGCAACCTATCTTGAAATTCATCTCAAACCATCTCTATGAACACGAATCTCAAACATGCAAGCCAAGAATCGAATAAAAAACAAACTTTCCAAAAATCGACCCAAAACTGAAAGTTAAAAGTTTGGAAAAGCACTTACATGGAAAGGAAGCCCATGAGGAGAGGATATCTTCTCTCTCTTGGGTCGAGGTAGAATTCCGGCGGGATTGGTCGGAATCAGTGAAAATACATCGAAAACCATCACTTTTTAGAGCTCAAACTCACTGAACATTGAGCTTCAAGGTGTGGGTATGGTGTCAAATCAAAGAGGGCTTCGATACGAATCCATAGCCTCTGACCTTGCGTGATTTCGTTGCCGTATGAGAAAGTTATGCATAAAATTAGTTTGAAAGAAGGATGAGGGGGAAATAGCGAAAATGAAGAAAGCAGCAGCTTTGCTGCTGTGCGTGTGCTGTTGGGCAGGGTAAGCTGCCCATTTTAATTTCCTTCTGTTACAAAATTAATCTTTTGCCCCTCAACTTAAAACATGCTCAACTTCTTCGTGAAAACTCCAAATTTCAATCCGTTTGTGCTCACATGTTCGTAACAATGAACACTACATGAATATACTAACATAATTCATACGTGTCATGAGCACAAAGGTCAATGAAAGTCAACATTCACCCTTCTAGGGGCATTTTGATAATTTCCCAAGGAAAATTATGGATTGGTTGTAACAATCTACCCCGCTTAAGAAACTTTCGTCCCCGAAATTTCCTAGTACATAACTACTTATATAACTATGGATAATGGGCTTGCATATGCTACTCGGACTCCCAAGTAGTCTTCTCAACCTCGTGATTACTCTATAAAACCTTCACTAATGGTATCACTTTGTTCCTCCAGACCTTCTCTTTGTTTGTACCATACTATATCGAACCCGATACTACCAAGTACCGGTCAACTACGAAGCACCTTAGACCCTTCGAAGGGTTTGCTCTTCTGCACCCATGCTGAAGCACATGAAGCAACCTGACAACAAGTGAGATCTACGACATATGGCAATCACCTATTGGCTATCCCCATAACCAATGGGAGATTTCCCTCCAACTTGGAGGCCAATTGCAACGTGACTAGTGGCAGCACCACATTAAGTGCATTCTATCCCACATTGACCAAGTCGGGAAATCTCCTCCAACCTTGTCTCTATAAAAGACCAACCTCTGCTCCTTTCAAAAGGTTAATCACTATTAATATTTAAACACTATATTACCAATAAACTCGCCCACGTGACACCTTAAACACACTTTGCTAACTTAAGCATCAGAGGCTCTTAGGAAGATACCACACCGGTGCCCTCCAATACCTATTCTCCCTTCCTTGCAGGTTGCGTCGTCTATCCATTCTTGACCGGAGAGCCCTCACGAAGTCCTCACACCACATTTTATGTTGACTCGAAGTCAACCCAGTTTTGTGCATCAACATTTGGTGCTGTCTGTGGGAAAGACATTGATTCCTACTCTCACCAACTTGACCAAGCTGAGTCTCATTTTTCGTACCCTTTCCTTCGACCAAGTCCTCTCCAACATAGGGAGCGAAGAAGGCCAAAGTACGGAGCACAATACACCTCTCACGACCAAGCTTTCCTGCCTCCGAACAATGATCGACACTTGTGAATAAAGGCCCCAATGGTGCCAGAGTTTGCCCAAGACAACCTTATCCGACAGCTCTTTGAGGAGGTGAACAAGCTAGTGACCGATCGGCAAGCCGAAATACCTAATTGGAGTCAATCGAAGCGAGGCCCTTTGACAAAGAAGATCCTTCACACTCCTATGCAAGGGAAAATGAAGCAAAAGCTTAGTGATGAGGAACATCCGATTGAACATATCAACCTCTTTGAGTCCACTATGGCATGTCGAAGCCATAGTGATGAAGAACAATGCCTACTCTTCCCTTCCACCCTATCGGGAGGCGCCTTTAACTGGTATTGTCGTCTTAAACCCAAGACGGTAGATTCTTTCACAGAGCTGAGGAAACTTTTTGTGGCTTAACACATCCTCCAAACCGGCCGCTTACACTCTGCAGATGACTTATATACCATCCATCAGAAGCCCAATGAGTAGTTGCATGAGTATGACGGTCGCTTCAGCCATGAATATTCTCGCTGCGCAAAGACAAATGGCAAGATAACACTTAGGGCCTTCATAGCGGGCATGCTTGATTGCTTCTTTAGGTACATGATCAATGCTACCACTTGAAAGACTTATTTCAAGGTGATGATGCAAGCCTACAATCATGCCTCTGCCGAGGCAAGGATGTATCAAGGGAACCCCCTACAACCTTTCCCTTTCAACAAACGGGAAGCGGAAATTAAATCATAGCGAGTGAGAGAGCTTCGACCTTTCAGACACCTTATTCAGCCCATGGCAAGAGGAATATTTTTTTCCCTCAACAACCTTATTACAACAAGAGGGATAAAGGGTCATATGGAGACAACCAAAGGTATCGTCCCAATAATGCCCATCCTCAACCAGTCAACACTGTCAGCTAAATACGATCTAAATTAGGCCTTACTTCTAGGTATGAAGCATATACACCCTTGGAATGATTTTATAGGGTCAATCCTAGTTTTTTCAAAGTGGGGGACTGGGTACTGAAGAAAAAGCTACTATATGACAAAGACCCCACTGAAGGTCCACTTGATCTAAACTGGCAGAACCCTTGGCGATCCTTGAAATGTTGATTACTTGAAATATTATCACAAGCGAGCATACACATTACAAACATTTTGACCTTCAACATCTTTTGTAACACAAGTCGTTCGATGCATACTCAATGATGAGGTAGTTAGAACAAATTTGTCTAACTCTTTTACCTTCCTAACAACAAAACACTTGGTCTAACTTTGACCTAACTATAAACTCTAACTTAGAGCTTCAGCATGTATACTTTAACACAAAGTAAATAAAATTAAGTGGTTCAACCAACATGAATAGACAAAAGAGCAACGTTCCGATGCATATCCATATTAAGCCCAAATCAAGGGTCATGTATCCAAACAATGGATTCTTTCAAACATATCAAAACATTCATAAGCAACACGCATACATGAACACCACACATACATGAGCAATACGCATGTCATAAGCATCACTCATGTCAATCAACATAAACATCATAACTCTCAGCACATTCATGCATAAGTCAACTGTGCTTCAAAAGGGTGTCAATAGACATTCTCGCCCTTCAACATGTGCTACATTGCGCCTTGGTAACTGGCCATTATTCTCACCAACTAGGTGATGAAGGAACTCACCTTCGTATCACCATCTAGGTGATGAAGTGTACAACTAGTACTCTAATAAACAATTTTGCCGTTTAGCATATGCTCATTGAACTTCGGCAACTTGCTATTCTTTCCACCAACCAGGTGATGAATGGTACAACTGGTACCGTGATAAATGTTTTTTACCCTTCGGCAACCCGCCATCGTTTCCACAAACTAGGTGATGAAGGGACTTACTTTCTTCCCACCAACTAGGTGAGGAACGGTACAATTTGCACCTACGGAAAACCCTCAAGGTTTACAACTCAAAAAGGCATCAACAAGCTTAACTTAACCCAACAGGGAAGGACTTAAGCTCAACAAGGGTAATAATCAACCACAAAAAATATTATTACAAGCCAACAAGGGTTTCAGTACATGTACAATGCTTTAACAAGGCGCCAACATGGGCTTCAGTGCATGTACAATGCTTCAACAAGCCAACAGGGGCTTCAGTGCATGTGTGATGCTGCAACCTAATATTACCTACAATTCCCCCCGACAAGTCAGAAGCTTTTCTATCCTAGAAAACTACACATGGTATACAAGGGCTAAATTTTTACAAGATTACTTCCATGAACATGTCAATCACCATATCATGGTAGTCACTTGCTAAAGCTCTTCAACCCTTATGCATTTGCTTCAAAGACACTCAACAAGTCTTTCAGTCTGAAGCTCTTTAGGTACCTTTTGCAACTAGCAAGGCCAAACCTAGTGCCCTTCAGCCCATCAAGTACCATCTGCTTCAAGACACTAAACACTACTGCTTCATTCCTTCAGCTACATAAAAGATTCAACATTCCACACCTTCGCATAGGTCTTGCACAAGACCCAAGGAAGCAAAATCAATATATGTAGTCTCGTAAAAAGCTTCAAGCATTAACAAGTTCTACTATCAAGTTCTAACCTTCGCATAGGTCTTGTACAAGACCCATGGAAGAAAAAAAATCAATTTATGAGGTCTCACATCAAGCTTCAGGCACTACCAAGTTCCATTATCAAGTTCTTACCTTTGCAAGGGTCTTGCACAAGACTGATTGTAGGAAAATCAATTTATATTGTTTCCTAAAAAGCTTCAAGATCTCTCTGCCTCAAACAAATTAAAAGTGTCAATAACCATCATCACTTGGCAAATGAGACTTAATTTATGATAAAGGATTGAGCCTTAACACCCATAAATTGGGCTTCAAACCCACAAACATCCCACCAACTTGATGCTTAAGGCCCATGATCTCAACATCTCATACCTTCAGCTTAGGTTCTTCAACAGCTACAGATATGCCCCCTTTTTTTCTTGATCAGATGACAACCTTCAGTCACCCACTAACCAATAGCAACTTCAATTGAGATTCTCTGACACTTTTACTTCATGAAGGTTGGAAGCTTCAACCTTCGCTGATCAGCGATCTTCATTCAACAACGCTTATACATAGCAGTCAACCTTCGACAATCACGAGACTTTCAACAATCAAAACCCACCTTCATGCATGCTTTCATTCCATTTCCAACAACCGCATATCGGCGATTTTTGAACCCTAGACCTTCATCATATCAGAATCTTCAGCCACCCACAATTCGCAGAGCTTCAAAGCCTCAGACCTTGGCAGTGACAACATCCACATCCTCTACAACTGGTGGCTTCAAACCCACTTCAGTCTTCAACAACCCTCTCTCGTAACTTGGTCTCATATTGATCTATGCGGCTTACAAGTTCCCACTGTCTTTTGTCTCTCTGACCAGCGAAACACATACACCTTCAACCCATCAAAGGCCACGAGTCTCAACAAAAAATCTTAGCCCTGAAGCCCACAAATTTGTGCAAACCAATCTCGGCCTCCTCTGTTACTTGTAATTTTAGCCACAACCTTTCACAAAAAGAAGATCAACGAAGCTTCGAAGCTTCTATTCTTATCTTAGAAGCGGCGAAAGTTTCAACATCGCCACGAAGCCCAGTTGAGAAATGCGAACCTTCAACGACAAACGGCGAGGGAAGCACGATGCTCTCCAATCTGTGATCTTCAAAGATACAGAGATTCAGAGTGCAAGCTTAAGATCTTCAAGAGACAAGATGGGTAGAGTATTGAAACCCCAGCACGCCAACACTCTCCAAGCTTCAGTCTTCAGCACACTGCCCAATAACCTTAAAATATAAAAGCCTTTAATAGGTCTTGAAGGGACTTAGGCCCCAATTCTTAGGCTTATGGTCAAACAAAACAAAAAAGAAGAATAGAGGATTATGGGCAAAAGTGTTAAACATAGGAGGAAGACCACAACATTTTTCTAAGGAGATACTCAACAACTATTTGTCCTTCGGCGACCCGACAAAAAGACAAAAATCAAGGCACATCTCTCAGCAATTCTCCTTGATCAGAGGCTTGAGGGGCACTGTTTGTACCATATGATATCAACCCCGAAACTACTAAGTACCAGTCAACTACGAAGCACTTTAGACCTACCGAAGGGTTGGCGCTTAGGCACCCATGCCAAAGCACATGAAACAACCTCGCAACAAGTGAGAGCTATGACACGTGGCAATCGCTTATTGGCTATCCCCATAACCAATGGGAGATTTCCCACCAACTTGGAGGCCAATCGCAACGTGACTAGTGGTAGCACCACATTAAGTGCATTCTATCCCACATTGGCCAAGTCAAGAAATCTCATCCCACCTCGTCTCTAACCTCTACTCCCTTCAAAAGGTTAATCACTATTACTACTCAAATACTATATTACCACTAAACTCGCCCACGTGGTACCTTAAACACACTTTGCTAACTTAAGCATCGAAGGCTCTTAGGCCAGTACCACATCGGCGCCCTTCGATACTTAGTCTACCTAAATTGCAAGTTGCTTTGTTCGTCCACTCTTAACCAGAGCGCCCTCGCGAAGGTCCTCACACCACATTTTACTTTCACCCGAAGTCAACCCGGTTTCGTTAACAAACTTGTCCCTTTAAAGTAACATAAGAGACAATAGTGTCTTTGGTTTTGCCTCATCTGTATCAACTCAGGATCACTACCAGAAGTGAAAATACAAGAAAACCATAAGTGAAAATACAAGAAAACAAGAGTAAAAAGGGTGTATCCTCCTGAATTCTAATTTGCTAAGAGAAACAGAATGGTCACTTCCAAACTTGCAAGCACATAAAATAGGCACATCAAAGTTGGCGAAGCACTGTTAGCTTCTCTTTCGTAGCACTAGCAGTCATTACCTATAGTTTTGGATGTTGGAACATGTTGAGGAAATAACAAGCCTTTTTTGCATGACCAATGATTCATTTTGCTTCAATTGGCTCCTTGATCAATTACACTTAAAAGTTCCATTTAATGTAGCTATTGATGTTCGTTTCATCAGACTATGCATTTGCATTCCTTCTACTTTCATGATCATCATAAGAAATTTATGTTGATCTGCTATGTTTTAGTTGAGTTCTCTGTCTCAACTTTGAAGTCCCAAAAATGAACTTTGTTCTTCTGAACAAACTTACCTCCTCGGTAATGGTTTAAGCTTTGGACTCGGCATTTTAGAAATCATTAGTTGGCTCTGTCCATAATAGAAAACAGTCATGAACTAGAAGCATTAATATTAAGTCGTTGAGCAGTCCATTCTCCCATTCTCAAATAGCCATGTCTTCTACAAGCATCAACGATTCTCATCAACATTAGGACTGTAGGATCAAATGGCATATTCATTTGATCTCGTAGTGGCTGTAGAGTTCAATCATGATCTTGTAGTGCTCTAATAGAGGTATAATACCATACTCGTTGATCATTGAATCAAAATACTGCATGCCCAACTTAGCAAGATTTTCACATGTACAAGCATGCAAAATTCCTTACAATGTTACATGATCTGGCTTAATACCTCATCTTTCATCCAACCAAACAATTTATATGCTTCTCTCCCCTTATAGTTCTGAGTCTTGTGACAGCATCCCCAAATCGTGGAGTTCCACAAAACCACATCTCTTGAACACCCTTCTTTGAAAACCTCGATCGCATACTCAATAGACCGACACTTGAAATACATGTCAACTAAAGCCCCTCTAACCACAATATCTATTATGTAACCATTTCTGATCATGAAACTGAGTATTTGTTTGCCTTGCTCAAGCACAAAAAATTTGCACAAGCTGCAAGGAGAATTGAAAACATAAACTTATCCCGTGTTTCCTCTCATTGCATCTCGCATAAAATTGTAGCTAGTTCACTCCAACCATGACGAGCATGTCTACTCATCAAAGCTCCAAGAAAATCTATCCCGCCATTGACTAATTCAGTGAAACCAGACTGTTTTGGCACTTCTCATTTTTCCCACATTTATCATACATGTGAAGAAGGCCATTGCCAACAAATATACTGGAAGAGAAACTGTGTCGGTAAGTGAATCTATGCACCTGTTTCCCTATTTTCACATCTGCACACACCTTGAGGATCAACCCAAGAGTGGCTTGATCTATATTATTAGTTGTGTTCCGCATCATAAATATAAAATCCACAACCTCTTTCCACTAGGAGTAATGAGTATAACCGGCCAACATTGCATTCCAAAATATCACATTGCATGCGTTCGACATCTCATCGAAGAGCTCCGCCCTTCCATGTATGTCCACTCATTGTATACCCTGAAACAATTGAACTTCAAGAAATCACATCTTTTGAATTTGTCTGGTCAAAAATTGCACTGGCACTCTCTAAATCCTCACACTTGGTGTCAGGGGTTGACGCAAGGGCAAGGGGGGTTAGTCTGGTGAAACTTTATGAATGACTTGGTTGCTGCCCTTTTGAAGGTTGAAGTTGTCCTTCATATATGCCCTCCAAGTGCTTGATAAAATGCCTGAAATTGTTTAGCAACAGGGCAGGGCTCAGTCATACTTAGCGCACAACAACCTCAGGCCTACCAAGATCCGATGAAATGCTAATTTGCATGCTATTTCATCCAAAAAATTTTGTGCGTGACCCTCCCAGTAATATTTCCTAGATCCGCCACTACTTGGCGTATATTGATAAGGGAGCTCGAAATAATCCCATCGTCATCGAACGCCATTTTATCTACATATCCTCAACAAGTGTAGAAATACTTGAACAAGCAACAAGAGCATTAGAAAAGGTAAACTACAGTTGCCTCGAACATCTGGAAAAAAACATAACTATTGCATCCTCTTCTTCACCCATTTCCAGATACTGCTCACGATTATGTTCTAAGAAATGTCATTCGGGTTCTGAATCTCATCAAATATTTTATGGGCATCATCCATAATTGCGCATTTCCAATATATTTCAACAAGTGAACTCCCTATAACCACATTCCCCCCAAAACCATACTTGACAATAAGCCCATGAACTTGCCTCGAAAGCGAAAGCGCAAAAACAGCAGCACACGAGCCAAGAACACTAGCAAACGTAATCTCATTTGGCAAAAAACCCGATCTACTCATCTTCACGAACAAGCGAAAGGCTTCCTCAAGATACCTAGTTTGGGAACACGCTATTATCAATGCATTTTGAGCAGGCACAGATCAAAGGCTGGCTTGGATGAGCTATAGCCCAACCGAAATTTGGGAGGAAAGAAAAATACCTACATGGCGATGGAATACGTTTCAGATGTTTGAACACTGCCTAGCGAGGAAGATGAAGTTGTGACAAACCCTCGCTTCTTTTCATTATTAAAACGAAGACGTTTTGGTATCTTGGTTTCCTTTTCTTTATTGTTTCATTCGGTATAGATTTAGGAGAGCTTTAATGAAAAGCCCTTGAGAAACAAAAACAAAACAAAAAAAAATAGGCGGTGACATTTCTGTAAATAAATTGAAGTTTAGTGGCAGTATCGTAATTAAGTTGAAATTAAAAAAAAAAAAAAGAGGCGGTGGGCTTTTTGTATATAAATTGAAGTTTAGGAGGTGGTGGCATTTTTTAAAATAAGTTGAACTTTAGTGGCACCAACTGTTTATGCACGATTAAGTCAACTGTTGTGTATAAACAGTCGTAACTGCATATAAATAGTTGACCTAATTGTGTATAAATAGTCAGTGCCAATAAAGTTCAACTTATTTATGAAACGCCACCACCACCGCCTTTTTCTTTTTCTTTTTTTGTTCTTTTTCTTTTTATATTTTGTTTATTTGTTGTCCTTATTATTAATAAATTGTTATTGAATTTTTATGATTAATATATTGTTAGGATTGTTGTCCTTATTATTAGTAAATTGTTATTGAGTGTTTATGATTAATATTTTGTTTGAACAAGGGTTTTTCATTAGTTTTCTATAGATTTAGACTCTTTTCTTATATGCCCTTGAGGCTTGGGCGTTGACCCTTTGAGACTTTGAGTAGTTCTTTGCTTTTGCACTTATTATCTTTTGTTTCATATAGTTTACACGTGCAATACAGTCTAAGAGCATAATTTTGTGGCTACTGTTGTCAACTTTATAATTTTATTGAATTAGCAATTTGTAATTTTTAGAAATATGTTGTAATTAGGAAGGTAATTGAAGATGTAGAAATAATAATAGAAGTGTTTTACAAGTTTTATAAATTTAGGAATGCTATAAAACATCGGAAATTGAGTAAAAATTTTGGACGAAAGTTGAACTTATGAAATTGGGTCCAAATCTAGCCCACCTTATTTTCTAATCCTGAATCCGAGCCTGATTCCAAGACCCCATCTCTCTGAGGCATTTCCTCGTACCGCTCCTGCGCATTCCTCAAAGACCCACATTTCGCAAAGGCCTCAATGGCACGCTGTTATCAACGCACTCCCAATATCTATCTTTGAATAAAAAAATAAATAGAAAAAAAATAGTAAATATTGGATTTCTATTCAATTCTGATTGAATATGTAAGGGTGATATGCAGAAATATAAATTACAAGTCTTGGAGAATAAGTAAGAAATCAAAGAACTAGCAGCCAGTTTAAACATAATAAAAGAATATTCTGATTTGCTAAATCAATATTAATGTATCAAATCCCCATGATTAATACTCAACTAAAATAAGAAGAACAAGGACGTAATTATCACGATCTACAGCTGGAACTTTAAAAGCCTAAACCCTAAACCCTAAACCCTTTCCCTCCCCCACTGATCTCTCTAAAATGAAAATCCTGCAGGTTTCTAAAGCATCAAACAAAATCCAATTATTCAACAGTACTATTTCACGACTCACAGTAAGATTGATGGCCATGGCTGCTCCTAATTATACCACTCTTACTGCTGCTGCCAATTTCAACAGCCTGCAGACGGAAACAGCTGATAATCCCTGCCTTGATCTTTTTTTCAACGTGGTTAAACTCGACAGAAACAGCCCTCCCGCCGAGGTTGAGGCCTCCTGCAGATATTTCAAGCGACTGCTGCCGCTGGCCTGGTCCCACAATCCCCTTACCACCCTGAAGCTCATCTGGAACCTCCCACAGAACAGTCTCAATGGAAAAGCCTATTATGAAGCATTCGACACGGCGGCATATTGGCTTCATCAGAACCACCCCAAGACCCTTTTGAGCAACATCGCCTCCACTCCTATGCTGTTCGGTTTTAATTGCCCTGTTTTCATTCTACAACAGCTTCTAGAAGGCCAAGACGGGATGAGTGGTTGTAGCTGTTCTAGCAGCGGGGGGAAAATGGTCAATGACAAGTCTGAGTGTGAGCAGGAGGATTATCAGTTGTTACACGACCGGGTTTCGGAACTGTTTGTGGAGCACTTGAAGTCTGATATTGAAAATGTGAAGCAATCTGATACTAATGATTGCTCCACGTATATAAGCGGGGCCGCGTTTAGTTGCCTTGTCCCGTGGTCCCCCCAAGCAGGTGCCTTTCGCACCACCATGATGCGTGAAAGCATTGCGAGGAAGTTTTTCCCGCGAGCGGAGTACCAAGGTGCTACGGAGGGGGATTACGCTGAAATAGTCCTACACCGGCTCACGAATGAGGTATTGGTGCCCATGGAGGCGGCCTTCCTTTCTTCTACCAGTTCTCCGCCAGGAAAGGAAGAGCCCAGAGAACGGGTGGTTGGCAACTATTTGGAGGAGTTAAAAGCGGGAAAGACGGAGATTGTGGCAGATGCTTTGCTTCCACATGAGATCATACACCATGTTCATCACTGGAATTTCGGGAAAGTGGTTGAGCTTCAGTGGACGGCAATGGTGGAGGACATGAAAAAGCGAGGCAAAATGAACAACTGCTTGGCCGTATGCGACATCAACTGGACATTGATGGACGAGATCCCCATTGCTATGGGACTATTGGTGTCGGAATTGAGTGAAGCGCCATGGAAAGGCAAGGTGATCAACCACAGTTGTTGCCCTGAGATACATGCGATACAAGGCGATGATTTTAGGTACAGGTGCGAGTCTGTGAGGAGGTTGTACGCGGACGTCAGCCGCTATCGTAATTCTGAGGGGTTGTTTGATTTGATTCTGGAAGTGGCAGTGAGTGAGAATTTGAAGCCAGAGCAGATGATCAGGAAGGTGTTTGTGTTTAGTCACCGAGAGTATGATTATGAGGTTTGTAGGGAACAATATACTAGGAGCACCTGGAAGCATGAGTACGAGGCAATACACCAAAAGTTTGAGGATAAAGGGTACGGGGATGTGGTGCCACACCTTGTGTATTGGACGTTGTCAGACTACCAGCCGACCGAGCCAGTGAAGCCTTATACACAACCAGGGCTGACGATATTGAATGGCTTCTCCAACAAGTTGCTCAAGTTGTTCTTGGACAATGGTGGGGATATTGGCCCGGACCTCGTTATGGAAGCAGCCATCTCTGGGAAAGATTATCAGAGCCTGGTTGTAGTGGACTGATAATAAAACTGTGGATTCTTAAGTACTGTTTATGTTGAGAGTTTATGTATGCGTCTTTATTTAGATTTTACTAGCGAGCGAGCGAGAGCGAGCTCATTTGGCCTGTTCTTTGAACTTCCTTATTGAATGTGTCCCTTAATTTTTTTATTATTGAGGAATACTTATTATATGTGCAGCCTTTGAAGAGATTGATGCAGGTGAGTCATCTAGAATTTTCTATAGTATAGCAAAACTTATAAATTATGGTTATGAACTCCAAACAAAGATCTAGAGGGGTTCTATGCGATGAAGCTTCTTAATCTAAAAAGATCTTTCTACATGCACATATATTCATTAATTATTTCTTGGTTTTTGTTGACTAGACATAGTTTACCTCAAAATTTATAATGTAAAGAATATGAAATGATTAGCTAGCTAGGGACAACAATTAGAGCATCTCCAATTATGCTATCTATTTTTTAGTTAAATTTTAGCTAAAAAGACTAGAAAGCTACTTTCACTAGTAGAAAAAGTTACTTGGGCGACAAAAAAAATTTCGTCGCTCAAGGTCCCATTTCGTCGCCTAAACATTTGGGCGACCATTAATTCGTCGCCCAAAATTCGTCGTTGGAAGTCCGTCGACCAAGCATTTGGGCGACGAAAGAAATACATTCGTCGCCCAAAATTCGTCGTTGGAAGTCCATCGACCAAGCATTTGGGCGACGAAGGAAATACATTCGTCGCCCAATGAACATTCGAGCGACAATTTTTGGCGACGAAAATATGCGTGGCAATAGAGTTCAAGCGACGAATACATTTTGTCGGGCAAACCTTTAGGCGACGAAAATATTTCGTCGCTCTAAGTTATGGTTACACTTAAAACGACGAAACATATTTAATATTTTAAATTTTTAAATTTTTAAATTTTTTTAAATTAATTAATATTTAAAAGACAATATAATGAATTAATTAATATATGATGCCAAATGCTATGAATTGTATGAAAATGCTATAAAAAAGCAAATGTTATAGTACCTTTTTATAGCATTTTCATACAATTCATAGCATTTGGCATCATATAGGAAACATGTATAACATTTATGGAATCGTTACACAATCACATGACTTTGAAAACACTAACTAAACCAAGGACTTTTTTTATTCCAAATCACCAATGTCATATCACCATTCAATCATTTAAAAACCTATAAGATATCTCAATTTTTTATACAAACAAAATTGAACTAAGCAAATACAACCATATACTCAAATTTTCATCTCTGCCCTTTTAACCACTGCAGCAGCTCCATTCTCTTCTCTCACTCACTGTAATAGTAGAAATCAAAAGTCACTCAATGATGAAAATACCTCAAAATAGACCACACATATAATCAACATAAGCAGACATGTTTCGCTCAGCGGAAGCTGAATTAAAAGGGAAACAACTAGAGCAAAATTCCAAACATGACCAAATCCGATTGCAAGCAGCAACATTTGTAAAATTGATGCAGTCAGTTTAGCTTTTTCAAAATCATCTCAAATCTAAAAATGCTTCTCATTTCTATAATTACAGCACCAAGTATGATTGCAAGCAGCAACATTTGTAAAATTTAATAATTTTCAGTCAAGATAGAGATAGATGCCTCTCTAAGACCAATATTCCTCTCTAAGACCACCAATTTCTCTTACCCAACTGTGTTCCAGCGGTAGAATCAAATTTCTGCACAGTTGGTAAAAAGAATTATAAACTCAAGGCCAAGACAAACACAATTAAATTCTTAATTACATTCGTGTTGAATTTTAGCTTTCAAACATTACACATGCAGTAGGCCATGCAATTACAAGCCTATTTATAGGAATAACATGAACAAACCACAAGATGAAACTCGGGATGTAAACCACTCGCCAGCAGCAAGTCTCTGTATATGGAGAAAAAGAACTGTCATTTTAATGCACCAAGGTACAAAGCATTCTCATGAACAAAATAAAAGTTTTAGCCGATTTGTGATTTATTACATTCAATCCATAGCCAAAAAACACAATTAAGAACCTACTAACATAGCATTTTGTACACTCCACAACCCAATCCATGGGAAATCCAGATCGAACCACAAGATCATGTGTCCATAGTGAAGTATTCAACCAAAAGGAATGAAGGCAAAAAACCACAATTAAATAATGGAAGAGGATCAAGTCATCTGACCTTAACCAAAGGAATGAAATATTCAACCAAGTCCTTTGCTCTCATCTGCCCCCCATTTTACACAACGAATCCACCACTTTGTCCTTCACACATGTTTCCTCAACGGTGCAGAGCGTTTCCAAAGGCGAGAGCAGAATGTTGGCATGCTCCACACCACCTACATAGGGGATAAACACCCCCAACTCTTCTGCCATTTCCAGAAGCACTTCATCATCGTCACCGTTGTTCTCGCTGAGGAAAGTTCCTTTGGTTAAGGTCCCATTTCGTCGCCCAGAAACAGGTTAGAAGATTAGAAACTTGGCATATCGGGAAAAAAATATCTTTGCATATAAAGTATATGAACTTAAATCTTTTGAATATATATAATCGTTCAATGACTAATAACAAACAGATTAAGTCAACAAAAGATTAAGTAATGCACAAGTACGTGTAGTATAACCGTGTATATAAAAGATGTTAATACGGAGAAAGAATCAAGTGACGACAAACAAATATGAATGAAGGACTAACCGAATGAGTATGACAACCAGTGGCAGCGCAAAGTTGAGAAGGCAACCAAATTACGGCGATTAAAGAGTTCTACAGAACAAAGCAGTTATCAGCGAAATCCAAGAATGAAGTTCAGTAATATTTGGAGGCAATCTGGCAAATATAAACTGACAAAGAACTCTTAGTAAAAAGACGAGCAATATTCTTCTCATGATATAGTAATTTCGTTAGCTCCGCTAGTCAAACATATGGCATTTACACATTAGAAGATGGAGAAGTCATGCACGATATATATCATATCTACCTTGGATTTTTCATATGCAGCAATAAGAAGACAACAGAGATGAGTATGGAAGTAGAACCAACAAAAGTGTAGGCAAGCCCAAGGAAGTCGTTCTATAATATATAGTAAATTATCCAAAATAATTCCCCCTGGATTAGCAGAATATTGATTTTTGAATTACCTAAAACACTAAGGCTCCACATAGATCAGTAAATTTCGAAAATTCTATAATATCTATTACAAAAGTTCAAGGAGAGCATATCCAGTATAAAATTTTCCCACTGTGATATATCTTCAGGTAAGATTTCTCTAGATAATGCTACCCGTCATCTACATAACTGACATTATGCAGTTATCATATTCTGTGACACCCTTAAAGAAGCAGACAATAAATCCAATCAACAAGTTGCAAGGAATGTTATAGTTACAGGTCTAGCCAAGAACAAAAAAAGAATTACCTTCAAGTACCGAGAACAATTTTTAGGAATTAAGTTATCTTTGATATATGCCACCTTGTTACTCTTGAATGCCTCTGGTACACACTCCGCATCATATTGGTCCACAATTTCCACAACCTATGCATCCAATGTCAAACAAATAACTATCCACAAATTTATGCTCCAATTCAAATATGGGTGCAACTGAAAACAGGAATGAATGTGCAACAGAAACGAGATTTTACATTATGGGAAACGTTAAGCGTAATAAGCCCGGCGGGTATGAAAATGGCCCCAATCAATAAAAATGTGGTAATCACCTGCAGAAGAGATAGTTAATGTCACAAAGTGAACAGAATTTCCCATTTCTGCAACTTAGGGTGAACAGAATGTCACCATTCTTAAGGGTTGTGCAATCAATAGCATAAAGGCAATCTGAAAGTCACGACTAGAATATGATAATCAAAATAACACCCTGCTAACAATGATGAAAATCGCTGATGTGATCAGCTAAACCTGGCTCCAAAATTGCGGCCTGGGAAACCCACAAAGAAAATCTCAAAATCCCAAAATCTGGACAGATTAAGAAAACAAAGACACATCCCACAACTGAGAGCTCAGTGGAAGCTTTGATTACACAAAACCCATAACCAAAATCACAAATTTAATCGAACCCAGTTCATGATTTGTGTCAAAGAGTAAAACCCATCTCGCATTTTGTGCGAAAAAGTGACTGAAATAGGGTTCTCAAAGCTCAAATACTTGCAGCACCCGACATATTTGATGATAAATAAGATGAATTCTCAAAATACAAACCGAAAAGCCCTAAATTCCTAAAAATACATCACCCAATTTGACTCATCCAACACTAATTCGCCAAGAAAACAACATACCTGAAAATTGCTTCACCAGAAACTCAATATTTGTTCCCTTGACCAGCAGAAAACCTAACACCAACACAAAATTTAAGAGTCAGTTGAAGGAGAATGAAAAGAGACCCAAAATGGAAAAATCCGATAGAGGTATTGAGCGAAAGAGAATCTGGCGTGAGGGGCCTTTGGAGAGGGGGAGAGAGAGAGAGTAGCAGTCAGAGCTTAGAGGGAGAGATAGTCGAGCGCCGGAGGCACGGAGCTCAGAGAGAGGAAAAGGGATTTTGATTTTTTTGGCAAAGTTTTGCGACTATATTTTTAGGAAGAAAGGGGGTAAATTTAATTTTTTTCGCAAGAAAGAAAGCGGGAATGAAAATAAAGAGGCGCCAGGGGAAGAAATTTGGGCGCCTGGAGGGGGCAAATTTAAAGGTTTAGGCGACGAAATGGATTCGTCGCGCAAATGTACGCAGGTTTTGAGCGACTAAATAATTCGTCGCGCAAAACAACATGAGGGGACGATTCAGTTTTTCATCGCCTAAACGTAAGAAATTTATCACCCACCGTTGTTATTCTGATCTCCTAAATAATGACTTATTCATTTCATATTGAAGTAATTTTTGTACAGAATGATCTTGAAGAAAAGGTCTACATATTCAACGGTTCAGATTTAAAAAAATAAATATGTATGTGTGTTGATAAATTAACAGTAGCTCGAAAAATTAACTTACAGTGAGAAATTCGTAATAAGTAATTGAGAAGTGGAAAAAATCTGTAAAAAATACACAAACGCTCATAACGACAACGTGTACAACTTTCGTTTAGGTGTCATCTCCAAAAGATGAACACTAGAAACCATGAAGGCTATATTCTTTTTTAACCGTCGATCAACATTTACGTTTACACTCCGTTATTATATCCGTAGTTTTCTTTTTCATGCTAGTTCTTTTTTGAAAACATGATCTTTTACTAAATGCAATAAGATGAACGGTTCCGATCGTTCATAGAATGTCCCCATATTGACAGTTTTATTCAAAAGTGTGATGATGTTATGTAGTTTCTATAAACTTTATAACGTCCTATACAAATTTGACTAAACTTTAAAGATGGGGACATAATATAAACTATCCGAACCGTTCATCTTATTGAATTTAGTAAAAGATCATGTTTTCGAAAAAGAACTAGCATGAAAAAAATAAATTACGGATATAATAACTGAGCGTAAATGTAAACGTTAATCGACGGTTAAAAAATAATATAGGCTTCATGGTTTCTAGTGTTCGATTTTGGAGATGACACCTAAACAAAAGTTGTAGGCCTTCTCTGGCACATCCCGACCCGGATGTACACGTGGACACCCAAAAGTCGAGTGTGCTGGCCGACACCACGTAGGGTGACGAAAGCCAATTTGAAAGAATTAAGAATTTATTTGAATAATTTAAGATTAATGTGTACACAAATGTACGGGCGGAAGAATTTAACCAAATACAAGTACATGGTACAGAATACGAAGTATTACAATACCAAGAAATTTAAACCTTCGTCATACCACCGCCTCGAACGTAGACAGCTCCAGCCACTAAACCTGGAGGGGCGCAAAAACAGAAGGGTGAGTGGGCCAATAATAGTCATTTTTGTAAAAATCTTTGTTTTATGAAAATAGTAACCCCTCGCCGTCAAAATCAAGTAGTTGGTTGGAAAAACCTTTTCAGAAAACGTACAATAATAGTAGGTGGAAAACGAGGTAAGTACGGAAATATACTTACCGTCCGAAACGGGCAGAAAGCCACCGTTCGGCAGAAAATACTTTACCCGAAGGTTCGTAAAATAAGGATCTACGGAAAACCCGTAAACCAAATAAATGCCCTCGTGGCATCAGTGAAAATCGGTGACAACACCACCACATAAAACTATAAAATAAACGCTCATATACACAATCACGTGAAGCTGGCGCATCTGCGCATCACAACAAGTTCGAGTCGCCCATACGACCTAGAACAGGCTGGCACCTACTATGGATTCATAGTGAGCGTAACGGTGCGTGTGAACAATCACGTGAAAGTGGTCCTGGTCCCACAATCCAAGACTACAAGATAGATGCTCGTTTAGGTATTGCAAACACACAAGTTCATACAGATATATTCTGTCATGAACAGGCTGGGTGTATAAGTAACAGTACGCTCGTGTACACAATCACGTGAAGCTGGCGCATATGCGCATCACAACGAGTTCGAGTCGCCCAGGCGACCTAGAACAGGCTGGCACCTGCTATGGGTCCATAGCGAGCGTATAGGTGCGTGTGAACAATCACGTGAAGCTGGTCCTGGCCCCGGACGGTACACTAAACACCGTGTAAGCAACCTAGTTGAGCGTAAGAAAACATACTACGGAAATACTCTACAAAGAACAAGGTGGGGTAATTTCCCTATAAGGGATGCCCTCAAACTAATCAATGTATATATGGTATTCTCGGGGCCGTACCCGAAATACCAAGCGTATAACTATAATACGTGAAATACCAAGAATACGCCACATGGGTACCAAGGCATAGAAATACCAACTTAATGGCAAGCTAGGTGAACCCAAAATACGATAGAAAATTACCATATCCAAGGTTCACCCAAATACGGCTCAAAGCCGTCATATAGGTATAAAACCCGAAATCACAAATAGGTACTAGTAGGGAATTAAAATACTTAATTCCCTAAATTCCCTAAAATAGTGCCGGTTCGATACTAGCAATACGCGTATAGAATCAATACGGAATTTCACCAAAATATGGTGAAATTCCCAAATGGAATTAGAGGCCCAAAGCCCACTAATTTCCAAAGCCCAACAGATTACCGAGCTAAGCTAGTAAACCAAGTAAATACCACAATAATGCGAGGTCTACAAAAATACGAGTCAAATACCAATTTAAAATCACAAGTAACGTAGGCAATTAACCAAATATAATTTCCCAAAATAAAACAATTTAATAGTAGGGAAAAGGCCCACTCACTAGGATTTGCCGGGAAGCCCAAAAGCACGTCCTCCCGACGCTACGGGTCGCCAAAGCCCAATGTTTTCGAATTAAATCCCACGAAGAAATCCGTAACGAAGCACCCAAATCCACTGAATTGGGCCCACAAGCCATTGACCCAAAAACCTTCATGCATCAGCCCAAAACTAATCTTGTCCCATTTTGATCAACACACCCAAGCCCAAAAACTGCAGCCCAAACAGCCCACACTTCCAACACAAACTGTCCATTCCTGCTAGTTACACCCGAGGCCCAAAATTTCACACACCAGCCAGCCCACTCCTGTGCAACCCAGTCCAAAACTTCAACACCCAAACCAGCAGCCCAAAACCATCATCACTACCCTTCATACGAACACAGTTTCAAAACTTCACTCTCTGCACAGCCAGCACCACCACACTCATCGATACACTACCCCACAAATTCAATTAGTAGTGCCCAGGGATGGATAAGTTGGAGAAAGAGTTGTGCTGCAAATGGCAGCCAACTCACATCGTCCTAGTTGGTCACAGGTGGCCAGTTGGATTGGACTGGACCTGGCTTGTGTTGCAGCAACTCACCCCAGCAAGTTCTGGGTTCAAACTGGAAGAGACCGAGGAGAGGAAAGGCAGAAATAGAGGAGAAGAAAAACGTCTTGGGTGTCCTGAGTAAATCCCAGGAATTATGGGTTTCAAAGGATTGCTGCCACAAGATTGCTGGGTTCCTGGTTTTGTTCTTCGAACAGTGCAGAAACAGGGCTCCAACTTGTTGGAACGAAGATGACTGAATGGTGAAGGATGGTTGCCCAAAGTTGCAGAGATTGGCCACGGGGAGGTGGCTCGAAGTGAGCTCGAGGAAGACAGCAAAATGGCCTGGGTGCCATTAACAGTTTCTGAATTCATCTGCAAGCATTCAAGGTTGAAGAAGATGAAGATAATAGCTGGTGAAAAAGAGGGTGGCTAAGCCACCATGGCAGCTCGGGGAGAAGGCCCAGGGTGTCCAGAGAAGATTCTGGATTTTTTTTTTTTTTGTTGCTTGATTTGTTGTTTTGATCAGTCTGCAAGGCACCAAAGAGGAGAAGAATGGCTGCTTGATCAGCCAAAAAAAATACCCAGCCACAAAGTGGCTTGGTGAGGGAGAGGTCTCGGTTTTACAGAGAAAGAAAGAGAGGTGTTTTTGTTGCTTTTGACTTGGTGCAGCAGAGAAGAAGAATGCTCAGGAAGAGGGAGAAGAAAAGTGAGCTTTTATTTAATTTGTTTTTTGTTTCTTTGCAGCAGAGAAGAAAAAGAGGGAGACTAAGTCCATTGAATGGGACAAAGCCCAGACAAAGATCCACAAATCGTGGGATTTGTAGAGATTGGGCTGCTGCCAACTGGGCTCCAGCCCACTAACTCCAAAATAGCCCAAAGTTGTAAAAATACGAAAAACGCCGAAAATCAACGTCTGTAAAATATTCGTTCGGGGTCCGAACGACGTACGGCTCGCGTCTACGCGTTCGTAGCGACGAGCACGTCAAGAAAATACAAGTGAATGCGTCGTACGAGTTACGACGCAAAAGTCAACCGAAAGGTCAACCAAGGGCAAAATCGTCATTTTGCACCTCCGGGAATAAAATAATATTATTCTCGGGACGGGATGTAACATTCTCGTTATGAGCGTTTGTATATTTTTTACAAATTTTTCTTCCTTCTCAATTACTTATTATGAATTTCCCAATATAAGTTAATTTTTCGTACAACTCTTAATTTGTAAACACACATATAGATACTTATTTCTTTAAATCTGAGCCATTGAATATGTAGACCTCTTTTTCAAGATCATTTTGTACAAAAATTACTTCATTCAGACATGAATAAGTCATTCTTTAGCAAATAAAAAGAAGAACGGTAAATGTCTTAGGTTAAGGCGACGAACAACTTATTCGTCGCCTAAAGTGTCTTTGGGCTACGACATGAAAAATTTGTCGCCCAAAACCTCAAAAGGTTATGGCGACGAACAACTTATTTGTCGCCTAAAGTGTCTTTGGGCGACGACATCCAAAATTCGTCCCCCAAAACCTCAAAAGGTGAAGGAGACATGAAAAATTCGTCACCTAAAGTCACCACTTTAAGCGACGAAACATTCGTCGCCCAAGAAATTTTGGGCGACGAATTTTTTTGTCGCGCAAAAGTTTGGCGCCACATTCTCTATTTTCTGCCACTTTTTCCATCTTTTGGGCGACGAATATATTTATTCGTCGCCCATTTCAATTTTAAGCGACGAATTAATTGGTCGCCTTAAGTTTTGTCGCCTTAAGTTGTGTTTAGGCGACGAAATAGGGTGTCGCTTAAAGTTTCGTCGCCTAAAGTTATGTTTAGGCAACGAAATAGGTATTTATTTCGTCACCCAAAGTGATTTTGCCCGACGAAAAATTATTCGTCGCCTAAAGTTTTGTCGCCCAAGCTATTTTTTCTACTAGTGTTTAAGAGCTTTCTAAAAGAATTCTACTCAAATCACACTCTCTAGTTTAGAGAGTCATAATGATAGTGGACCAATAGGAATATAGTTTTTATTTAAAATAATATTAAAATACTAGTAATTAATGCTAGGAGCTCCTTTCTCACTTCCTAGATTTAGGAGCTTCTAGGAGAATCACTATCTTAAGAGGTGGATAGGGAGTGTGATTAGAGATGGAGTTTTCCAAATCCTCCCTAAAATTTAGCTAGGAGCTTATTTAGGGAGCCCTTTGAAGATGCTCTTATGCTTTTCTTCAGTTAGGAAGCATTTGGCGGTCCTACATGGATTGAACTGATACATTAATTTCTATTATTGAAATACAGAACATAGAGCTTCCAATCCATCACCTGGATGGATATATTTCACATTTGAGGAAGATTGGAAATTCGTACAAGAACCGAAGTGTTAGATTACAAGAAATTAATCCGGAATCATTTCCGTAGATTTCGCATGTATATTAGGAATGTATTTTTCAATTGTTATTAGTGTAGAATTCTTACCTAAATAGGGATTTATGTAACCTTATATATATTGTATTATTTTTCACACATCAATACAAGGAGTTCGATTTTTACATGGTATCAGAGCAAGTTGGCCACGTGTGAAGCTAATAGTCACACGTGCTTCACGTCACCCAATTTGTGTTGTCCACGTGTTTGGCTTGAAAATTTGCCACACATGAGGGGCGTGTGAGAATGTAAAAATTAAAGAGTCTTATAAAGTAAGTTGGGTTACTCCCCATATTACCAATTGGTTTTATGGTGGAACCTCAACTTTTTTTCATGAAACTATCTACTTGCTTACGTATAGTTAAATGCTTCTGTATACAGTTCGTGATGACTGGATCTATGTCTTGGTGGGCTGATTTTGATAATGGGGCCTAGCTTCCCTTCTCATGTGTTGCTCAATAAAAGGAAATTTCTTCAAGGAGAATATCTTCTACACCCAATGTGAATGGCGCTTTTTCAATATGTAGTGTTAGTATTGTAATAACCTTGATTAGTGGTTTATTGCATTAATCAGGGGCGGAACCTATTGGAGAATAGAATTCCACATCAGTTATATTATAAAATACAATACAACTTATATATGGGAGTTTCCACTCCTAATATTACCGCGGCCTTTTATGATAAAACCCAACACCTAGCAATAGGTGGTTAAGTTGGGATAATATTGGTGATATTGGTGATGGACCATGCTTGGGCCTACAAAGCTTATTACGATAGCAAAGCAGGCTATTCTCTTGACACGTCCTGGGCCCGTGTTACTGGGCACGAACATGCTTCCTGAAGTTGGGCTTTCGAAAAGATGCGTTAGCTCCAACTTAAGGCTATTGAATTACTGCACCTTCGAAAAAATGGGGTTGGCTTTAGAGACTGACTACCAACCGATTGGGCTCTCAAAAAGATTGGCGTTAGCTTCGGTATAATGAATTGACCAATTCCCGATGTGGGAATTGGTTTCCCTTGTGACCCCGTATGGGGCCACTCGTGAGAGGGCGTGTTGGAGAATAGAATCTCACATCGGTCATATGACAAAATACAATACAACTTATATATGAGAGTTTCCACCCCTAATATTACCGAGGCTTTTTGTGATAAAACCCACCTAGCGATAGGTGGTTAACTTAGGACAATATCGGTGATATTGGCATTGGACCATGCTTGGGCCTATAAAGTTTATCATGGTATCAAAGCAGTAGACCAGTCACCATTAGGGCACGATTGGTCACCAGTCACCATTGCTTCTACTTTTGATTCTGTTGCAGATGATCTGTCGCCATGAGGGCATGACCGGTTGTGAGACACTACTGAAGCTTCAACATCTCCCCCCTCGCCTCTTTTAGTACCGACAAGTGACCAATCTCCTGAGAATATTCCTAAGGTAAGTCCTTCTATTCCTATGAATGAATCGAACAATGCTACTTATCAGTTACCTTACAGGCACAATCGTGGTAAGCCACCAAGTAGATATTCTCCTAATGTTGTCAAGCCATCAAAGTATCCAATTGCAAATCATGTCACATCATATAGATTGTCTGAAACAGGCAGAGCTTTCATACAACAACTATTTGTGGACAAGGTGCCTAATTATCTAAAGGAAGCATTAACTAATTCTAGGTGGAAGAAGACGATAGAGGAAGAGATGGAAGCGCTACAGAATAACCAAACATGGAATCTTGTCTCATTGCCAAAGGGAAAGAAAACAATTGGATGTAGATGGATTTACACTATCAAACATAAGGCAGATGGATCGATTGAAAGATACAAGGCACAATTGGTAGCAAAAGGTTATTCTCAAACATATGGTATTGATTACCAAGAGACCTTTGCTCCGATGGCAAAGATTAATATTTAAGAGTATTGTTATCTCTTGTAGTGAATTTGGACTGGCCCCTACAACAATTTGATCTGAAGAACACCTTCCTCCATGGTGGCCTGAAGGAGGAGGTATATATGGATATTCTCCTTGGTTACACATCACATACTCATTCTGCAGTGGTGTGTAAATTACAGAAGACATTATATGGTTTAAAGCAGTTGCCACACGCTTGGTTTGGTAGATTTCGTATGGCTACGAACAATTTTGGGTTCAAGCAGAGCAATGCAGATCATACTATTTTCTTGAAGCATCGTGGAAGTAAAGTAACTGCTCTTATTATTTGTGTAAATGATAAGATTTTTACTGGGAATGACAAAGAAGAGATTGAGAAATTGAAGAAATATCTAGATACGGAATTTGGGATGAAAGATTTGGGTGGACTCAAATATTTTTTGGGAATTGAAGTGTCGAGATCTACAGAGGGCATAATTCTATCCCATAGGAAATATGTCCTAGATTTGTTGATTGAGACAGGGATGCTCGATTGTAAGCTTGCAAATACTCCTATTATTCAGAATCATCATTTGGGAGAATATTCGGATCAAGTCGCTACCAACAAGGACCGATGTCAGAGGTTAGTTGGGAAGTTAATTTATTTGTCACATACCCTGCCTAATATTACATATGCTGTTAGTATGGTGAGTCAGTTCATGCACTCTCCAAGTGAAAATCAAATGAATGTTGTTATTCGGATTCTTAGATATTTGAAGTCTGCACCAGGAAGAGGGATTATGTTTTCAAAGAATGGCCACTTGAGGACAAAAGGATATACTGATGCAGATTGGGAAGGCAATATTATTGATAAATGGTCTACTTCTGGCTATTTTACTTTCGTTGGAGGAAATTTGGTCACATGGCGAAGTAAGAAGCAGAAGGTGGTTTCTTTATGTAGTGTCGAAGCTGAGTATAGAAGCATGGCAAAGTGACTGTGAATTATTGTGGTTACGGCGATTACTAACTAAACTTGGTTATAAACCACGGTCTGCAATGAATCTAGTTTGTGACAATAAGGTTGTTGTTGATATTCTCATAATCCAGTTCACCATGATCGTACTAAGCATGTTGAGGTGGATAGACATTTCATCAAGGAGAAATTGGAGAATCAGATTATTTAGTTTTCGTTTGTAAAGTCAGAAGATCAGTTGGCAAATATTCTTACAAAGGCAGTTGCTAGTAAGGCGTTTTATGACTCACTTGGCAAGTTGGGCATGAGTGACATCTATGCACCAACTTGAGGGGGAGTGTTGGCGTGAGTCTTCTATTTTAGAAGAGTTTTATAGTAATTATTTTTTCCTTGTAAGGTCCTCTTGTAAACTCTACATATATATATACCTCCACATTTGAGAGAATGAATATAATGAAATTAATTTCGCAAACCCTAGACTGTCAGCTTTCATCTTCCACAAACCCTAATTACTACACTATCAATTTTAGCAGAATCAAGATCTAAAATATGAGGAGGGGTAACAAAAAATAAAAATCTTTACTTTCACCCTTAACAAAATAGGAGAAACATAACATTTTTTTCTTAAATCCTTCAACGAAGAAAAAACCCTAAATTATGTGTTCCTTTACTCATTTAAATAAATATTATATTTAATGTATAATATTTTCTTTTCCTAAGTTATGTAATCCCAATCTGTGGGTGGATATGAATTTTTCTTTTTGCTAGGGGTCCACTAATTTATGTATTCTATTATTTTATTTAGGGTAATTTTTAATGAAATCAATTAAATGTTATGATATTAACAATATATCAATCAAATTTATTCTAATTATAAATAGGTCAATGAGACTTTGAGGTACACCATAACACCTCAATCAAACAAAATTTATCAATTCATGCCACTACAGCTGGTAGTATGCAAATTCTTTTATTTCGAACCAGGTCAATCTCAAGCATCACTCACATGCCTCCTACGCTTCACACATCGCGCGTCTCATGTTTTTTACATTTGGATTTAGACTCTGCAACTAAGCAGCGTGCAAATTCTTTTATTTCGAATCAGGTCAATCCCACGCACACCTCCTACGCTTCATACCTTGAGCTTCTGCTGCTTTTTACATTTGGATTCAAACACTGCAACGCCGTGTCTGTTTCCTGGTTCTGTTTTTTACTTTTGGATTCAGACATTGCGTTGCAGTACAATGTTTGTTTCCTGGTTCTATTTTATATATTTGGATTTAGACTCAACAATTAAGCAACATGCAAATTCTTTTGTTCGAATCAGGTCAATCCCACACATCACTCACATGCCTCCTACGCTTCACACCTCGTGCGATTCCTTTTTTTACATTTGGATTCAGACACTGCAGCGCAGTATCCGTTTCCTAGTTCTGTTTTTTACATTTGGATTCAGACTCTGTGTTGCAGTGTTTGTTTCCTTGTTCTCTGGCAGCTGATGTACATGTGCGACCGCTCTTTCCCAAACCCGTCACTGTTGGAATTTTTTATTAGGTATTTCAAAATACAAGTAAACCTTTTTCAATTAGTCCGTCGATTTCATTTAATAGACAAATGAAAGTCATTAGCTAATTATTTATTGTATAGTAAATGGATGAAAATAAGTTTTATAGCCGTTATCTCATTTACATTCAGCCATTATGAAATTATTAATGCAATATTCTTTGATATCCTAAAGTTCTAATTAAGCTCATACATATAGTTTACATTGTTCCAACCTTGGGGCAATCTTTTCTTTCCTGCAAACCCCACCTAGTTGAAAAGAATCTTACCGTCCTTTCCTCTCCTAATCTTTGTGTTCTTTCAAATGCTATTATAATTTCCACTTCTTATATGCCAAAGGGAAAAGAATCCAGTTGTTCACCCGATCCAAGTATTGCGAGTGTACGCTTACAAGGATCATAGGTTGTTGTTGTTGGAAATGTGCCCTAAAACCAATCATATGATGATACTTTACGGACATTTCAAATGTTAAACTAATTTAGTTTAATATAAAGGGCAATGATTATTGTTTAAAGTAGTCTCATATAAATGTTATATGCTTAAACAATAAGTCCAAGGAATATGTGCTTATGAGAATGTAATCTAAGCAAGTTAGGTTCATGAAACCATTCTCGTTCATAAACATATCATAAACGTTCCTGATCATAGGATTGCCAATTGGGCATTGACAGTCCGTTAAGATCAGTACATGTTATGTCTTCTCTCAGGGAGAGTGACTAGTCTCGAGTCATTGGTGTAACTGACACCAAGACAAGCATGTAGGTGCTCAATATAGAATGAGTCCACTGAACACGATCAACGATGAGTTTTCATGATCATGTCACATGAGAACTCATAGTTGGGATAATGCAAATTAGTCCTTTGACCTGAGGCATCACAGTTGTCTTGTGGTGAGGTCCTTGATCTTTGATTATGTCAAAGTCACCCCATCCGAGGGTGTCCACAGCATAGTTGGGGTTAAGCTACTTAGCCATGGAGGCAAGTGAATGCGCAACAAGGGATCTCTAACCTTCAAACCGTTTGAGGGAGAATACTCTATGATATGATTAAGAATCTCTGGCCAGAGTATGAATAAGATTTAGGAAGTCGTTCCAAATCATATTCAAGGTAATCATATAAGTAAAGGAATCACATTGGATAGTAGACATGAATAAACTATCATCTCAAACAATGTGGTCGAGAGTATTGTATTAGAGAAGGACCGTATTGCATTGCAATCCTAACTGAATAGGTTCTCCACCTCTTCTGATTAGCTTGGGTAGCCATGACATACTGCTAGGTGTCACTCATGGTTTGTGGATGCCCTATAAGTGTATAATCACTTAAGGGAGAATTGAAAGTATGTTTCAATTCAGAATTGATTTGAAAGAGTTCTAATCCTCCACTGCCTCGCTAAAAGGAACCTAATGGATCGTACACCGAGTAAGGTAGAGTTTGATGAAACAATGGAGATGAGTAAGAATAATTAAATGGTTTAATTATTTGTGGCAAGGATTAATTAATATGTTAATTAATCAAACGAATAAGTTCGTTATAGACCTCGGGTTAGTTTTGGGCTTCAAGGCCCAATGGGCTTCGAACGTCAAGCCCATTGACTTAAGTTGTATGAAAACTTAATGACTAATAATACATTAGGGCCCAAAGAGCCCAATGAACCCAAGATGGCCGGCCATTTGGTGTATGTGTAGCAAACTTGCTTTAATTGCAAGTTTGCCACTACATTGTGAAAAAGGTTATAAAGGAAACTTTATAACATTTCATACTTAGTGGTTTTTTTTGGGAGAATGGTTGAGCATGAAAATGCTCTCTTCTCTCAAAGAGGCCGGCTCCCTAGAGGGATTTAGCTAGCAATCTATTTCCTCTAGGGCACTCATCTTCTCATCAAGGCTCTCCTTGGTGTGGAGACTTAGAGGTTCCCTACTTTGGGAACTTGGAGAAATCTATTCTACCATCCTCATCCAAGCAAGGAATGAAAGCCCTCTCCATGGGTGATTAGCCTTTGCTTATGCAAAGAGGAATCTACAAAGGTATATGATTTATCCACTCAAATTGTGCTTGAGTTTTAATCATGGTTCACCATATCTACTAGGCTTAGAATTTCTTGGGTAAAGTTTTGATTTGAGTGCATACAAGCATGATCCGCCAATTAATTGTTAATTGCATGCTAATGATGTTGCTCAAATGAACTTGGTTTTACGAAAATTTCCCTTCAGTTGTATCCTAGAGGGTAGGGCGCCATAACTTGCTACACCGAGACATTGTCTTCGAGGGCCAAAATCTACTCTTAAAGACAGTGAACTTACACGCCTCAACCTAAAATCTTGTTCTATTCAAACATCGTTGGAGATCGATATATTCAGTACAAAAGATAAGTATTTTATTGTTATTACATTAATTTTATCCATTTTTAATATTTCAATGCGAATGGATATTTACTAATATTTATCTTATGTGATTTGTTAGAGGAGAAGTAGCATCCGTATCGCCAAAATTTCCAACAGTCACCACCATCCACTTCACGATCTCGTGGAAGTCGTTAATGGTTCTGGAAGGAATCATGTCAATCATGATGTCGTAGTCGCTGATCGGCTGAGCCGTTGGGATCTGATGCTCCTCGCCGTCGCCAATGACCTCTTCTTCATCATCAGAGAGAAAGACGGAGAGAAGGGAGTAGAGAAGGACGGGAGAGAGTGAAGAGAGAGAAGGGGAGAGAGAGCCATGCGAGAAGAGAGTAGATAAGGACGAGAGACGGGAGGAGATAAGGAAAGGAATAAAGTGAAGATTGAGTAGGGTATAATAGTTATTTTCCAACTACCCTAAACCCATGTGGCATGGTTCATTGACCTATGCATAATTATTTTAAATATTTCATTGATTATGTCCAAAACAAAAATTGGCCATTGGTATATGGCTAAATAGTAAAGATTCTATTGACCTTTGGCTAAATTCCATTTTTATTTATTGTTGCGGGTGGGGAGAGGTACCAAATTGATCACTAAATTAATCTACTAGTTTCAACAAATATTTGCTTGCTTCTTTCTATGGTGGCTCTGCTGGCCCAGTAGCGGAGCTAGACTGGGGGCAGTGGGTGTTCACAACCCCAATTAGGGGTACAACTTGGATAGGAAATTCCGATTCCGACCAACTCCGAATCGAAAATTTTCAATTTTGGCGCATCCGAAATGAATCCGAAACCCAAAATTCCGAAATCTGAAAAAAATTGGTTAGGAATTGGAATGTATTTGAAAATTTCGAAAATTCCGAATTCCGAACCGAAACTTGCCGAACTCATTCCGAAATGTGCCGAAATATGCCAAATTTATAGCAATATACTTGCTAATATATATATGTATAATAATATGTTTTGTAACATCCCGTAAAAAGTTTGTTATAAAATAATTTATGTGGAATATTCTCTACACGTGCTTGTTTATTTCGTGCACGTGAGCGTGTAAGTTTACTGTTTTGGTGGGTGCAAAATAGCCCCAAAACCCAATTTTTCCTTATTCTTTCTTTCCCTTCCTTCTTCCTCGTCACTTTCTTTTCCCCATATTTTTTTGACTTTTTCTCCCTTTTCTCTCCGTGGGTGCACAGTGCACACCGACGGAAACCCGTCGAATCGAAGCGAACGAAAATCACCACCTCCTTCGTCTCGACGCCGTGGACTCAACGGTGCAAACTGTTCGTCCAAACTCTCAACCGTTTGACGGGAAACGCAACCGGAAGAACCGGACCTTCTCGGCCATTTTCCGGCCAATCTAGACCGAGGTGAGGTTTCTAACTACCACCATTGTGTTCCTCTCGTTGAGTAGATGAATTTTCATAGGTCGTTTGCCTGATTTGGTTGAGTTTTGACGTAGATCGACTTTGCTACAGTGAATCGCAACCTTCAAGGCAATTACAGGCCTTTTCCCGAGCTTGTACGACCAATTCAAAGGTACACCGTGATTCTACTCTTCTCCAGCTTCATTTTGATATATGGCACGTAAAATTTGGCCTTGAAATGAAGAAGATACGAAGTTTTAAAAATTACCCAGAAACCGGCCAAAATTCCGGCGCCGGCGACCGGAAAAAGACCAGAGGTGACCGGCGCTGACGTCAGCGATGACGTTAGCAAACCGGGTCAGACCAGCCTTGCTGACTTCAGCGAACCGGTTCAGACCGGCGTTGACCGGCTCGGCTGAGTCGCGAGTGGAGCCGCGCGTGAGAGCGCGTGAGACAGCGAGTTGAGCCGTGCGTGAGCCGCGCGTGGAGCCGCGGCTTGGTGCGTTTGAGCCGCGCGTAGGGGCGCGTGGGGACTCTTTTTTCGATTCCGTCTTCGCGAGGCGACTCGTGACGACGCGTACTACCTAGGGGCAGTACGTATGATATTTTTCGAGGTGTTTTGGACCTCCTAGTTGAGAAAGCAAGGGATAGGTTTAATTAATTCGTTAATTCGTTACCTTTATGAGTTTAATCATTGTACCGGTGATATCTCATATAGGTGGGGCCTATCCAGAGGACTACTGGGGCTACCCAGGACGGGGTACTTCGACCCGGCTACCTACAGGTGAGTGAGTGGGTCTTTGTTTGATAAATGTATCTATATACGTATGGTTTTTCAACGCTTTCTTTAACTGTTAGCGTAGTTGCATATCATTACGTTTGTTGGAGGTAGAACATTCGTACTATATTGCCATGCATGTTTTCATACTGTTGCTCATCAGTAGATGTATACACCCCAGGTATTAGTACTCAGTCTTGTGGCCAGGACTAGCCTTGACGTTTGGAGTAGTCACTACCAGTACCGTTACGCAGCTTTGGATCCATTGTAGGTACTAGCCTGTCTTAGGTTGCACTGGGCAACTCGGACTTGAGTGACTGCACTTTGTGCACCAGCGCTTAGCGTTAGACTCGCGTCATTGTAGTACTCAGCGTATTACTTTTATACCTAGCCTGTTCCTTGTGGTTTAGCCACTTGGACTTGTGTGTTTACATATGGGTGAGCAAATCAGTAAAGTATTAGCGGGGAGTACCCGCATGTTTTCACGACAGTATTTTGAGGTTCATGCCTACGGGTATGACTTATTTTCTCAAATTATACTTGTTTTCAAACGAGGGGTTACTAGACTTTTGAAAACAACGGTTTTACCAAACTTTGCTTTTTGACCCACTCACCGTTTTATGTTTTGCGCCCCTCCAGATTAGTTGGCTAGAAGCTTGCGACGTCGAGGCGCGGTGGTATGACAATGTAGGGATTTTCTACGTTTGTAGTAACTTTGTATCCCTTACTCTACTCGCAGTGTATTCTTTTAATTCTTCCACCCGCACTTTCCGTGCACTCTGACTACTGTTTAATTCAATTTTCCTTATTTATTCTTAAATTTTTCTAAATGGCTTTCGTCACCTAACGCGTGTCGGCCAGCACTTCTCGACACCTGGCGTGTTCGGGATCGGGATGTGTCATGTTTGCATTATCTGCAATTCCCTTTTATGTAGATATATTCAAAGTCTTAAAGATACATTTACAAATACTTAACCTATAATAATGAGTTAGGATTCAAGGACACATGCTTTTGACACAAGTTTTTGTGGGACCCACTTCATAATATATTTCAACGATCCAACCGTCTATCTTTTATGTCTTACCTCAAAGATTATGTCAACCAAAAATCACTTAAATCCGAAACCATATAACCGTTGAATTAAATTTAGTGTTTCTTTGTAGAAACGTATTCGTCCATTTCTTCACTACAAATGAATGTCTTAATGGTTTTGGATTTGTCTAATTTATCGTGTACTAAAATTAAGGGTAAATTACATTTTGCACCCTCAAGTTTGGGTGCAATTGCAATCTCATACATCATCTTTAAAATATTGCAATGTCATACACCAACTTGTGTTTTGGTTGCAATTTCATACATCCGTTAGTCAAACCGTTAATTTGACCGTTAATGATGACGTGGAAAATGTGGGGCCCACATTTTTGCTGATGTGGATGTCAATTTTGTGCCATGTTGATAAAAAAGGATAAATTACATTTTACCCCCTCAACTTTTCGTCCAATTTCAACTTCATACAACATCTTGCAATTTTTTTCAGTTTCATACAATAACTCTCTATTTCATACCAAGTTCATACAATGGTCTTTTTTTTCTGTCAATTCCTCTGTTAACTGCCTACATGGCCGTATCAGGCCCTACAAATTTTGTGCCACGTGGATAAAAAATAATTTAAAAAATGAATATTCATTATAAAAGAAAATAAATTTGAAAAATAAAGTTAAAATACTAAAATGGGGCCCGCCGTTTCCTTCTTCTCCAGCAAGTGGCGGAGTTGCTCATCACGATGTTGAAGAAAAGATTGAGGCGGAGTTTCTGTTGGAGAGGTAGGTGGCGAACTTGTTCTCTGTCAAGCCCATAGGGATCTAGGTCCATTATTTCTACAGTTGCTGAAGAAGAAGGAAACGGTGTGCCCTATTTTAGTATTTTAACTTTATTTTTCAAATTTATTTTCTTTTATAATGAATATTCATTTTTAAAATTATTTTTGATCCACGTGGCACAAAAGTTTTGGGGCCTGATACGGCCACGTAGGCAGTTAACAGAGGAATTGACAGAAAAAAAGACTATTGTATGAACTTGGTATGAAATAGAGAGTCATTGTATGAAACTAAAAACAATTGCAAGATGTTGTATGAAGTTGAAATTGGACGAAAATTTGAGGGGGTAAAATGTAATTTATCCTTTTTTATCCACATGGCTCAAAATTGACATCCACATCAGCAAAAATGTAGGCCCCACATTTTCCACGCCATCATTTAACGGTCAAATTAACGGTTTGACTAACGGATGTATGAAATTGCAACCAAAACACAAGTTGGTGTATGATATTGCAATGTTTTAAAGATGATGTATGAGATTGCAATTGCACCCAAACTTGAGGGTGCAAAATGTAATTTATCCTAAAATTAATCTGATTATGAAATATCCGAAAATTCCAAAAATGCCGATAATTCCGAATTGGCATGAGTTTATGGAATTCCGAAATTTCGATTCCGAATTTGGAACGTATATTCATTTCTGAAACTTTTTTGAATTGAAATTGGCAGCATGTGTTTCCAATCTGATCCGACCGAAAAACAGGCCTTACCCCAATAACCGAGTGTTTTTCTCCTTGTATTTTTTTATTAACCCCTATAACCAGTGCAAGTATTTCCTAGTTTGATAGTATAGTTGGAGCGGTGGGGGATAGTTTTGCATATTAGAGACCATCCAATTCGAATTTGTCTTTATCAATTCGATTTGGACTGGAGTTACGAATTTTACTCCCTCATTCATGTCTGTGGTCTTTGTTTGACCACTTTGGTCACTACATATTTTCATCCTTCACTTACCCAATTATTTTAAGACTTCTTATTTAAATTTCGTTTACGTCCCTCATGAATTGTTTCAGGCAATTATCTTCTTAATTATCAAGAATGTGCTTGTGTCTTGACTTTCATTGCAATTTATAATGTAGTACCTAGGTTTTCTGGATCAGAAAGGGCAAACCACCAGAGATTTATGATTTTATGACAAGGATCCCTAGAAGGGATAGTTTGGGTTTGCTGGATGAGAAGGGCAAACCAAAGATTGAAGTTTTTATGACAAGGATCACAAGAAGGGATAGTTTAGGTTGTCGGTACTTTTATGTTTCCATTTTTTTGGCTAAGGATATAATATTGGGTTTGTGTTTCCTAGTTACCCTTTATGTTCTATGTTTCCCGTTCCCAGTGCATCCTTTTGATGCCTATATAAGGGATATAGTTTAGCCTGAGGCTTGTAATATTCACAATACTTTTGCTCGATCGGTATCAATTTAAACTTGAGAGCTTTCTATCAATTACGTACGTACTAGTTTTCCAGTGTTTTCTTCTTGGTGTACGTTAGACACGCTTGTCTAATTCCTCCTCTTTGATTCTTATTTGCCGTCGTGCCCCACCTCGACCCATCATCAGTCTCACTCACGATGGTACTCGGCCCTAAAGTCACTGCCTCTTTGACAGCGTGGACCCGATTCAAAGGAGTAAAAGGTGGAACAGACCAGTTTAGGAGTCTTGCGATCGAAGTGGGCAAAGATCTAAAAGATCATTGTTTTATCAATACTAAACAACAAGCAAGATCCATCGTCTTCCCCATGCTTTATGTGAGAATGCCGTTCGTGCAGAACAAGGTGGAAACTGAGGCCTTGAAGAAGGAAAACCAGAAGTCCGACACTACCAAAAGGTTGGAAGATAATGGTAGCCGTATGACCAACAAACAATTAGAAAACTTGAAGAGAAAGCATGAGGAGGAGATGGAAGAACTGAAGTGGGCGCCCGCGATCGCTATTCCGTTTGGACAACGGAGGGAGATACTTAGCGACGAGTTCGACAGGGATATTGAGCGGCTCCGCGTCCGGGTCATTGAGGTGGATCCCAAAGCTCATTAAAGTGTTAGGAAGAGCTAGGAGATCAAGACGAAGTAAAGTTTTTGGGGTCAAACTTCAATTCAATGGTAATGGTACGTACAATTCAATGATATTCTTGAATGATTTAAGATTCATTTGGGGCCCACTGCAAATTAATCTGGGACCATTGAATAAGTATTGCGACCCTTTGGTTAATTGGTCTGTCAATTTATCGCGCTGTTTGTCCTAATGATTCGTTTACCATTTTAAATTTAGTATTAAAAACTTGATCCAAGTCCATTTATGTATTTTGCTTTTCAGTTTTATTTATCGAAGGTTTATGATTATTAAGATAGGAACATTAGATTTCGGTTTCTATTCAAATTTTCTGTAATAGTGATTAAAAAAAAAAGTTTCTGTAACAAAGAAAACCATATATTCATGCGCAGCAAAGAAAACCATATATGGTACGTGGCTGCAGGCTTGAATGAAACACTTACTGCTCTTAACATCTGATTTTCCTCGTCACGTGAGGAAAAGCATGTATGCATGGTATTTTTATGAATGAAGATTTTGAGTGAGGATAGTGTGCTTTTTGAACTTGAACCGTTCGATTACTATCATTGATCTTTGTTATGCTCAAAGCATTATATTTGAAGTTTTGGAGTTTTATATGACACCAAAAAAACTTAGGACTTTACAGCCAGTTAGTGTCTAGAAAGCTTTGGATTGCTTAGTTTAAGGATTTATTTTTATTTTTAATACATTTCGTTCAGGTTTGTTCTCTTGATCAAGAGTTGTACGTTGCCATCTGGCAGTTTAATATATTAGTAGTAAGATATTCTCTTGATTCTAAAAGCTTATGGGATCAAGCTTCGTTGATTGAGCAAGATTCGCCATCCCTTCATTTCATATTCCTCTAGTATTTAAGTTTCTCACCTTGTAAGTTTGATCAATGCACGCATAAAGATATATCATGATTCAGGAAGAACCGAGGATGGGGACAGGGATGGATACCTGGGAATCACCCAACTAGGGCAACGGAGCAAGCTGGTCATCGCTAACCGTGTATTCACTCACTTCAATTGCACAAGGCAAATATACTTTTTAATTAATCAAGTCTGCCTTAAACATACATATGGAGTACTTTAAATAGGGAGATACATTACATTGGCACATGAGATAATTAAAACTAAAGAAAACATCTTGGAGTTACAATGCAACTTAATTAAGAGAGCCTTAATCATATTCTTTGAAGAATGAGAAGTCACACCAGTCATTAATTAAGGCTCTCTTAATTAAGTTAAGAACAATGAGCCACGTATGAAGAAGATAATCACCAGCTCATTTGAAGCAATTATTCATGAATATGTGTCTATTTAATACCCTTAATATCAAAATATATCACCCATTTGGCCTTCAAATTCTTATTCAATTGAAATGGTAAGAGATTCTTATGTACGACTCCTAGGAATGGCTACTAGCCATTGTAACTAATCAATTATATATATGTGACCTAGAGAGTTAACCCAATCCCTAGCCTACTCTCAATGAATCCTGAGTCTCTACATTTAAAAGTTGTGCATTTACCCGCATTTTATAGAATCTTCGTCATCCAAGCAATCCAATGACTTAGGACTTTACGCATCATTTACTCTATCTTTAATTTATTTTTTATTACGAACGGACGTTAATCCCATTCGGCCGTTATCTCTTCTCTCTCCCTTCTTGTTTAGCTCCTCCCCTTCTATTTCTCTCTTTCTTCACTTCCTCTCACATATTATTTCTATTCAGTTATCAGTTTCTTTTTCTTTTCAAACAAGAACACTTCTTGACAAATCCACCCTTTATTGTATCAATCAGAAACAATTGTGAGAAATTTTTACTTGAATGTAACTTTCCTGACTTCAACATATAACTTAAAAAGATAAGTGTAATTAAGAAAACCTTCTGAAAAAATATGTATAATTAAGAAAACCTTTTGAAAATTCTATAACCCATCCCTAAAGCTATATAAATTTTCCATATGTAATTCATAAATTCTAGGTTTGAGGGCTTGTGGATTTTGATGGGAAGCAAAGAAGCACAAAGCATAAGTCCGAAACAACATTTTATGAGAGGATATTCTGAAATGTGGAGTCTCATCGATTCTAAAGGTTGGTTGCCGTTGAATGGACTGTTCCCACTAGAGATTCTGAAATCTGTAAGGGCTTCTCGTGGGAGAGGGAGGTAGGAGATCAGGAGATGGGAGGACTATCACCGTTTAACTTTGGATAGATTTATAAATTTATCCTAAAGCTGATGTGGCTTCATTTAAGTCATTGGATTGTTAGATGGCAAATATTATATTATATTTATAGTACATCAAGTTAGATTTAATGTTTGTTTTCGAGAAATTTTGATACTTTTCTATATGTTTTTTGTTTAGGATGAATTGAATCAGCTTTTGGATAAAAGGTGGAGTTTTGGAGCTGAGAAGGCGTGTGCAATGTTTCAAGCCTTAATTCCATGCCGTTTGATCGTGGCGAACAAATAAAGGCGGAATGCGCAGTTTTGGGCAGATTGACATTTTGGGTTTATTTGGCCTATAAGTGATCCAAGATGATGTTTTTAGGCCGAAGTCTCTTCTACAAAGTTGAAGATGACGTTTTTAGCTTTCCAAAGACATACTATGCGCCTAATTTGGAGCTGATTTGGTTAGCCAAAAGGAGGATTTTTTGTAGTCCTTCTTGAGAAAGGAATCTGTAATTTAATTTAATTTATTTTGTTTTTCTGATTCTTTAGGAAGCCTATTTTTAGTAAAATTTGTTTTCTTAGTAGTATATATAGCCGAGTCTCTAGGGTTTTTGGAAAAAACGAATTTTGGAGATTAAAGGTGGAGAACTCAGTTAAGCTCTTGGTGTTTTACAACTTTGCTACAACGGTGTTTTCTTAACTTTCATCAATATATTCTATGTTTTCAATTATAACTATGCGTAACTAATTCTTTTTATAGGGTGAGTTCGTGAGCCTTTAACATGAATATTTAGTTTCTTGTTAATTATTTATGATATTATGCATGGTACTTTGAATTGTCAATCACCAGTTTAAACTATCTATATATCTTAATGTTTAGCTACCATTAGAATGTTTAGACAAGTAATTGGATGCAATTTATGTTGGAATATCACCCTTAAATTAGTTAGGGCTTCTTATGATTGATAATTGTAAGTTCACTTAAGGCGCTCTGAAGGGTTGCACGATTTTTCAAAAGGTTTTCACAAAACTTAATGAGTCTTGCATGTTAGATATGCGTTGTAGCTAGAATATCACTAGTAAAAATATGTATAAAAAAAACCTAACCTTCAAAGTGCATGTGTAATTCATAAGTAATTGGTAGAACTATATAAGATTGTTAAAGGTGAAGGCTGAACTCTAGTGTCCTTTAATATTTTATTTTCGAAAATTGTTAATGAACTTGATTTTTAGTTTATTTTAATTCTTGCGAATTTTCTATTTAATGTACTTGTTTTGTTGTTTTATATCAGTTCATGTGGGGAACGACCTTACTTGAGCCATCTATACTACAATAACTTTGTTCTCTTGCAAATATTTTTTAATCTAAATAATATATATATATATATGTTCAGCCTTTGAAGAGATTAATTGGTGCATGTGAGTCATCTAGAATTTTCTCTATAGTGTAGCAAAACTTATAATTAATGTTTATGAACTCCAAATAAAGATCTAGAGGTGTTCTATGTGATGAAGCTTCTTAATCTAAAAAGATCTTTCTACATGCACATATATTCATTAATTATTTCTTGGTTTTGGTTGACTAGACATAGTTTATCTCAAAATTTATAATGTAAAGAATATGAAATCATTAGCTAGCTAGGGACCAGTATTATGCTTTTCTTCAGTTATGAAGCATATGGCGATCCCGCGTGGATTGAACTGATACATTAATTTCTATTGACATACAGAGCATGGAGTTTCCAATCCGTCGCCTGGAATGGATATATTTCGCATTTGAGGAAGATTGGAAATTCGTACAAGAACCGAAGTGTTAGATTACAAGAAATTAATCCGGAATCATTTCCGTAAATTTCGCATATATATTTGAAATGTAATTTTTCAACCGTTATTAGTGTAGGATTCCTATACCTAAATAGGGATTTATATAACCTTATTCATATATATGTTGTAATATTTTTCACACATCAATACAAGGAGTCGTATTTCTACATGGTATCGAGTGGGTTGGCCCACGTGTGAAGCCAATAGCCACATGTGCTCCACGTCACCCAATTTGTGTTGTTCGTGTGTTTGGCTTGAAAATTTGTCACGTGAGGAGCATGTGAAAATATGAAGGTTAAAGAGTCTTGTACAGTAAGTTGAGCTACTTTCTATATTGTCAATTAATTTTATAATGAAACCTCAACTTTCTTCACAAAATGATCTATGTACCTATGTATAGTTGTGGGAATGAAATGCTTCTTTATACAGTTCGTGATGACTGGATCTATGTTTTGATGGGCTGATTTTGATAATGGGACCTAGCTTCCTTTCTCATGTGTTGCTCGATAAAAGGAAATTTCTTCAAGGAGAATATCTTCTACACCCAATGTGAATGGCGCTTTCAATATGTAGTGTGAGTATTGCAATAAGATTGATTAGTGGTTTATTGCATTAAGCAGGGGCAGAACCAAGATCTAAAATATGGAGGGGCAAAAAATAAAAATCTTCTCTTTCACCCTTAACAAAATAAGAGAAACATAACATTGTTTTCTTAAATCCTTCAACGAAGAAAAAACCCTAAGTTATGTGTTCCTTTATTATATTTAATTTATAATAATTTATTTTCCTAAGTTATGTAATCCCAATGTCTGGGTGGCTCTTTTTGCTAGGGGTCCACTAATTTATGTATTCTATTATTTTATTTAGGGTAATTTTTTATAAAATCAATTAAATGTTATGATATTTACAATATATTAATTAAATTTATTCTATTATAAATAGGTCAATAAAACTTTTAGTTACACTATAACACTTCAATCAAACAAAATTTACTAATTCATGCCACTACAACTAGTAGCGTGTAAATTCTTTTATTTCGAATCAGGTCAATCCCACACATCACTCACACGCCTCCTACGTTTCACACCTCGCGTGCCTTCTGTTTTTTACATGATTAAGATATTGCAACTCAATGAATGTTTCGTGATTCTGTTTTTTACTTTTGGATCCAGATGCTGCGTTGCAGTGTCTGTTTTCAAGTTCTATTTTTTACATTTGGATTTAGACTCTGCAACTAAGTGGCGTGCAAATTCTTTTATTTCGAATCAGGTCAATCCCACGCATCACTCACACGCCTCCTACGGTTAACAACTCGCGCGACTCCTGTTTTTTACATTTGGATTCAGACATTGCATTGGAGTGTCTATTTCGTAGTTCTGTTTTTTACACTTAGACTCTGCAAACTAAACAGCTTGCAAATTCTTTTATTTCGAATTAGGTCAATCCTATGCATCACTCACACGCATCATATGCTTCACACCTCGTGCGTCTCCTGTTTTTTACATTCGAATTCAGACGCTGCATTGCAGTGTCCGTTTCCTAATTCTGTTTTTTACATTTGGATTTAGACTTAGCAACTAAGCAGCGTGCAAATTCTTTTATTTCGAATCAGGTCAATCCCACGTAACACTCACACACCTCGCGCGACTCTTGTTTTTTACATTTGGATTCAGATACTGCAACGCAGTATCCGTTACCTGGTTCTATTTTTTACATTTGGATTCAGACGCTGCGTTGCAGTGTCCATTTCTAGGTTCTCCGGCTGCTGATGTACACATGTGACCACTCCTTCCCGAACCCCAGCACTACCATCCGCTTCGCAATCTCGTGGAGGTCTTTGATGGTATTGGAAGAAATCATGTCAATCATGATGTCGTAGTCGCTGATCGGCTGAGCCGTTGGGATTTGGTGCTCATCAAAGAGAAAGACGGAGAGAAGGATGGGAGAGAGTGAAGAGAGAGAAGCAGAGAGAGGGATTGGAGAGAAAGCCAAGAGAGAAGAGAGTAGATAAGGACGAGAGAGGGGAGGAGATAAGGAAAAGAATAAAGTGAAGATAGAGAAGGGAGTAATTTTTTGTGGCCTAATTTATTGAAGGGTGCGGCAAAGAGAAAAATAGAGGCCTTTATTTATAGTGAAACAAGAACAATCATAATAGGAATGTAACTTTAGGAGATTCAGAATATCCCAATCTGAAATTGGTACCAGGCGGAATAACCTGTAACAAACAGAATTTCTTGTCTATCTGACTAGTCTAACAACTAGTCAACTAGTTACAAGAATGTTACAGACAGCAAACCCTAATGCAGGTAAAAACCCTAAAAGACCTAACTACCCAAGTAATCAAATATACCACATATATAACTCAGCAGGATAGATAAACATCTAACATATCATACAGATTTGTTAACATGAAGTAAGCATGTCAATAACTTAATAGGAAGGGTTAAGCAAGTTATAACAAATAACACACAGTAATTTTGTTGCCCGGAAAAACCCCTAACTGGGTTAAAAAAACCGGGGGACTCCAAGGAGTCCTATCCACTAGTGATGAATAAGGTTCATACAAAGTTTCACACAACAAGCTCAAATCCTAGACATGTTCAAAGGGCAGCTTGTACCTTTGTGCAACCTTATTTAGCACCAAATGGATCTTGCTTCGGTCTTCACGAGAGGGCAGCTTGTCCTACGAGCTCAACGTCTTGTGGCACCGAGTCAAGGCATGAACCATGCAAATGGAATGAAGATGTAAAGATGAAATGCAAATGTGGATTCAAATCTGACCAGTCAGTTTCTCCCGCTCAAAATAATTGAGGAGAAAACTAACGTGAATCCAAAAACAATTGTCTAAGAAGATTTGGAGAAATTCAGGTTTTAGACAATAAATAAACACAACAGTTTTTCCAAAAGATTTGTGTAAAGAAACACAAGAATTTAATGCTTATGCAAAACTGTTTTATGCTGGGTTTGTAAACTCAACAGAGAGGAAGCTTGAAAGCTAAAAAACACTCTCTGCACTTTTTGATATTTTCTGTGTACAACCCCAGATCTTTCTGACTGCCCCAAACAACCTTAAAGGATCAGAAAAACAAAAAGGAGGGCAGGTGTCACAACCAAAACAGATCTCTAAAGATCAACGGTGGGGAACTGCATTGGGGAACTGAATAGTGTCAGTGACCCATGTGGGTTTTCTTAATTGGTGTGCCAGCTTTCTGGAAAAGACAGACTCTATTTGACTAGACAAAAAGACTAGTCAAAAAGACAAAAAAACTTTGACGTAAAATGCATTAAACAGTAATGATATTTGAATGCACATGCATGACCATACCTCTTTTGATTTCATGCCAGGTTCTTCAAAATGATGTAACCTTCTTACTCTAGTCTAATTGGGATTCATCTAAGAGCTTGTGTGATGTTAATAACAATTTTGACAAGGAAAGCCAAAAACGCTTAAATCTAAACTTTACAATCTCCCCCTTTGGCTTTTCTTGACAAAACAAACCCAAACCTAACACTAATTTCACACCCACACTCAAGTAGATTAACGAAGTCCAAACCTGCACAAAAAAAAAACTTTTGACAAGAACAAGTGTGAAATATCATGGGTTATGAAAATGAGAGCATATTAGATGCATAATTTCTCCCCCATTTTGTCACAGGAAGACAAAGGGACAAGGCGGAATAATACATGCGAACAAGTATAAAGCAGACAAATCCAAACGCAGTAGCATGGCTAAGAAAAAGATCAAGAATCAACATGGTAAAGACAACAAGTAACAAGCACTTGAAAAACAAACATTAAACCCACAACAAAAATTCATAATAACCAAAATGATAAGCAATATTCAAGTCCATACAGAGAATTAAACCAAACAGGAAAATAGAGTTTGAGCCATCCTTAGACACCCTTGGCTCTCTAATAGAGACCCCTAAAATTAACTACTCCCCCATACAAGCTACTCCCCCAGAAGTGATGCGCATCAAAATTCCTCCGAGCGTGAGCTGGCGTCGGACCCATCTGAGGAGACAGTCCCTGAAGCACCCCCAGAACGAGCTTCTGCAAGTTCTTGACGAAGACGGGCAACCTCAGCTTCAAGGTAATTAATCCTGCGAAACGCTGAAGCAGTGGAGGGAGGAAGAGGACGAGGATTGCCAGATGCAACAGCAGACATGGTGGCGCTTAAATCCAGAGACGAACGGGTGAGAGCCGTGGTAGAAGTGATCCAAACGTCGTCATCAGATGGAGGCACTTGTTGAAGTTGACAGAGCCGGGTGATGAGATTGGGCAGCACAAGGGAACCTCGGGAGACTCGGGCTTTTGAGAGGATTGAGTCAAACATAAGGCAGGAGAAGGGAACCTCAAGACCATTATGCATGGCATAGACGATTTTAGCAGCGAGGATGGTCGGATTGGCATTATTGGAAGTGGGGATGACATTTCGGCGAAGAAAATCCCAACAGCACTTATGGTAAGGAGAGAGATGGGATTTGTACACTTGAGAGTTTTTCAAGGGAATAGTGGGGTCGGCATAAGCATCACGATGATATGACTCGATAGAGTAAGCAGAGGTAGCAACCATAAAACTCTCAACATCAGATTTGAAGGATGAAGGCAGACCATAAACATATGCAATGACATCTGGGGAAAAAGGAACCGACACATTTCGAACATACACACCTGGACCCATGCTTGGAAAAGTAGGTGGAAGATTGGCGTAGAACTCCAACACCCACGACAAATTGAATTTCTCCAGTGGTTGGTTGACGGTGTGAAGTTTGTATCTTTCGATCAAATCGTCGGCTGTACAGGCGGTGGCGAGAGGAAGGTCGAGGAAGGACACGTGACGCTCATAAACGATGGGCCAAGACGAGATGTGGTCGAATCTGGTGCTGGCGCGTTTGTTGAAGAATCGAGCAACTCCATGGACTAGCTCGGTGACGGATCTCTCAGTGGACGGAGCTGAAGATTGGGATCTAGTGCGTCGTGCAGATGAGGAAGAAGAGGAGGCCATGGAGAGGGACGATTTGAGTTGGTCAGAGAGAGAGGATTTGAGACGGTTAGAGTGAGAGGATTTGAGACGGTTAGAGTAAATGGGTTGGAAAGAGGCAGCACGATGTTTGAAAAAATTTGTAGAGGAAATTGGTTTCAAAAAATGAGGCGGCACGATATTTAAGAAACAGAAATTGTAGAGCCCTAGAGCCCAGATTTTCTCGGAACACAGCAAGGGGAAACTCGAGGTGGCAGAGGAGACTAGAAGCAGAATGACATAAATAGCCCTATTTCCCTTATCAGACTAGACATTAATACTAGTCAGAAATGAGATATGTCCACTTAGCGTGTGTTTGTGAAAAACAATCACAGTGTACCCAAGTCAACTCAGTTGAACATGACAACACACATGGTACCAAGATCAAGGAAGAGCACAGTAAGCTTTGCATCAACAGATAACAACTAGACAGATGCAAAGAAGAAGGAATAAAATAATTTCAACAACCATGCTTCCAAGATAAAAGAAAACATTAAATAAGAAAAGCATGAATGCAATGAGTTCCTCAAGAGCTACTCTTCAAAGACATATATAGACAATAATATTAGGATTGGACTTATTCATTATGCAACTATGATGCGTCAAGGTAAGGGAAGGGGATGGTTGATGGCCATCATGAAATCATATTTCCTTGCTAACAGGGCCAAAACGAATGTGCGAGTTAACAAAACTTTTAATAATCCATTGAGCTTAAGAATTAACACTTGCTACATAATATGAACAAGAAGGCAGTCAATGATAAAGATGGAATTTCTATGAGATGAGAATGACTGATAAGGCATAGAGTAAGATGCAAGTCCTATCATAGTGAGTGCAAGTTTGAGTAAGGCACTACAAAATTCAATTTTTGAATTTGATGAGGACAAGATGTGAAAACACCATGACATTGCATGGAATAGTATTTGACCGAGATGAGTTATAAAAGAATTTCATATTGTTGAATGAGGTACGGTGCTGCTCTAAATGCTAAGGGATGTTTTCCCCCTTTTTTTTTTTTTTTTTTTTTTTTTGATGTTGTTGTTGATGTAGAGCAAGCACACACAAATGTAGAAATAAATACCACTGGGAGATGGTCATATGCCAAAAGGAATTTCAGATTATAGAGCAAGTAGAAGCACTATGTCTCAATTAAGACCAAAGTAGACTTAACAAACAAATTCACCTAAGCTTTTGTGAGTTAGGAAAAATGATTTTTCAGAGGCCATCATATTTTGGAAGGGAGAACCTTTGACATCATAGTCAATATTTACTAAAGTAGAATCCACACATTATAGTACCATGTATGACCTTGAAGAGAAACAAACAGAGAGAACAGGTAGCTGTTTGATGAGTGAGATGACTAATCAAAAATATGCACAGAAAGACAGTGGAAGCATAGCTATTCAAACTATTCTAGACTAAGCACAAATACCAATAGACCGTCGAAGATTTTCATACCTTCGATTATCTAGTGCTTTTGTGAATATATCCGCTAGTTGTTTTTCAGTTGGCACAAAGTTTAAGGTGAGAATTTTACCTTCAACAAGATCTCGAATAAAGTGATGTCGTATATCAATGTGCTTGGTTCTTGAATGTTGGACAGGGTTCTTTGATATGTCAATCGCACTCATATTGTCGCAATAGATCAGAAACTTCGATTGTAAGATCCCATAGTCACTAAGCATTTGTTTCATCCACATTAGTTGAGTGCAACAACTCCCAGCCGCCACGTATTCCGCCTCGGCGGTTGAAAGAGAAACACAGTTTTGTTTCTTATTGTGCCATGCAACCAGGTTGTTCCCCACATAGAAAGCTCCCCCAGAAGTGCTTTTCCGATCATCTATACAACCTGCCCAGTCAGCATCACTATACCCAACGAGATTTGTATTTGTGTCATGAGTGTAATGTAAGCCAAACTCAGAAGTTCCACCGACATACTTGATGATTCTTTTAACAGCCATCAGATGAGATTCTTTAGGACAACTTTGGAAACGAGCACACACCCCAACGGCAAATGCAATATTCGGTCTACTTGCAGTAAGATACAGTAAGCTACCAATCATGCTTCTATACAAGGTTTGATCCACATCCTTTCCACTTGGATCCTTGTGCATCTTAGCACATGTGCTCATGGGTGACCTAGAAGCTTTGGAGTTCTCGAGACCAAACTTTAGTAACAGATTTTTGGCATATTTGGTTTGAGAAATGAAAATGCCATTCTCCTCTTGTCTCACTTGAAGCCCGAGAAAATAGGTAAGTTCTCCAACAAGACTCATTTCAAACTCGCTAGTCATCATATTGATGAACTGATTGACTAGAGAATTAGACGTTGAGCCAACCACAATATCATCCACATACACTTGAGATATCACAACATGTTTATCCACCCTTTTCACAAACAAGGTTTTGTCAACTGAGCCACGAGAGAAACCATGTGCAATAAGATGAGAGGATAATCTGTCATACCATGCTCGTGGTGCTTGTTTTAGACCGTAGAGAGCTTTCTTCAGTTTGTATACTCCATCAAGATTGTGAGGATCTTCAAAACCCTTGGGTTGTTCCACATACACCTCTTCATTTAAGTACCCATTGAGGAAGGCTGTCTTGACATCCATTTGGAAAAGTTTAAACTTCAAGTGGCAGGCAATAGCACATAGGAGCCGAACAGATTCAAGACGAGCAACTGGAGCGAAGGTTTCATCAAAATCCACACCTTCGAGTTGAGAGTAGCCTTGTGCAACTAATCTGGCCTTGTTTCTGATGACATTTCCTGACTCATCAGATTTGTTCTTGTAGATCCACTTGGTTCCAATAACATTGGTGTTGGGAGGCCGAGTGACAAGCTGCCATACATCATTCCTTTCAAACTGATTTAGTTCTTCTTGCATGGCAATTGTCCATTCTTCATCTTTCAAAGCTTCTTTGACATTCTTGGGTTCCTCTTGAGACACATAGCAGACATGAGCAATTTCATTTGCAACTTGCTTTCTTGTTCGAACACCCTTATCTGCAGGACCCACAATGGCTTCATCGTTGTGATTGCAAGTAACCCATTTTGGCTTTTTCTTATCCAAAGTCCCAGAAATCTGATTAGGACACGGTTCATCATGAGTTTCTCTTTCTGACCCCTCTTCAGACCTGACAAAATCTTCATGGGTTTCTAATGGGGCTTGAGAGATCAAGTCCACATTTTCAACAGATTCAGCAAGAGTGGCAGCAGAATCATCAATTCTGACATTTATTGATTCCATAATGGTCTTTGTTCGAAGATTGTAGACCCTATATGCGCGACTTGTAGTAGAATATCCCAAGAAGATCCCTTCATCACTCTTAGAATCAAACTTTGCAAGATGTTCTCGATCTCTTAGGATGTAGCAAGTACTTCCAAAGACTCTGAAATGCTTTACCATTGGCTTCTTTCCTTTCCACAGTTCATAGGGTGTCATTCTGGTACCGGGTCTGAGAAACACACGATTTGAAATATGACACGCTGTACTCATTGCTTCAGCCCAAAAATGCTTAGCCAAGTTCTTGCTATTTAACAACACACGAGTCATCTCAATCAAGACCCTATTCTTCCTTTCAACCACACCGTTTTGTTGAGGAGTGATTGGAGCAGAAAATTCATGCTTAATCCCATTTGTCGAGCAAAAATCATCAAAATGCACATTTTCAAACTCAGTTCCATGATCAGACTGAATTCTGACTAGTGCAGGTTGACTGTTTGGAGCCTCGTTCAGCATAACTTTGTAGATGGTGAGAAACTGCTGAAAAGTGTCAGATTTTTCTCTCAAAAAACACACCCAAGTAAACCTAGTGTAGTCATCCACAATCACCAAGACATATTTCTTTCCACCCATGGACAAGGTCTGAATGGGTCCAACCAAGTCCAAATGCACCAGTTGGAGAGCTTTTGACGTTCCAATATCTGTCACTTTCTTATGAGCCACTTTGGTTTGCTTTCCCAATTGACATGAGCTGCACACATACGAATCCGAGGTAGTGATCAGTGGAAGTCCTCTTACTACACCATGTTTTGACAGTTTTTTGAGATCCTTGAAATTTACATGGCCAAGTCTTTTATGCCACAGAACACTTGTCTCATCAGTAGCTTTGTTGCATCTAGAGAGAGTGTTGATTTGAGAGGAGTCAAGTATGTAGCAATGATCAGCAGACCTTGGTAGCACAAGAATGTTGTTTCCCTTTTTGTCTACAATACGGCAACCACGACTAGAGAAACACACTTCGTCAGCCACTTCATCACACAATTGGCTAACACTTATCAAGCTTGATTTCAGACCATCCACTAGCCGTACATCTTTTAGTTGAGGAAGACCCGGAATCTTGACTTCACCTTTGCCAATAATTTGTGATTTTTCACCTCCTCCAAATTGAACACCACCACCAAGGTAGGGATCAAGAGATAAGAAGGCATCTTTATCTCCAGTCATGTGACGAGAACACCCACTGTCAAGATACCACACATTCGGCTTAGTGGCAGTAAGAGCATTTAGAACAACCATACACCTTTCAGGAGATTTCTTAACCCATTTCGTATTTTGCCTGGAGAGATTTGAGCTTGATGGACAAACTAACTGAGCAATTCTGTTGACTTCAGAGACTAGTCGATCAACCTGATTCTTCAAGGAGTCATTTCTTTTTGCATGCAGCTTTCTGCATTTTGGACGAATGTGACCAACTTCACCACAGTGGTGACACATGGGAACGAACCGTCTCACGGGTTCGGAAGTGAGTGAAGGATTGGTAGGCACAGATTCTCTCACAAACTTGGTTTTAACAGTCCCAACATTTTGGTCATTTTTAACAAAACCGAGACCACTCTTGTCACCATATGACTTTCCAAAACTCAGCATCTTGTCCACTTTTCCAGCCCCAATGGTCAGTTGAATGACTTTATTGTTTGCCTCATTCAATTCTTCCAGCTGCTTCAAGTTGGCATTTTGGTACATAACATTGCTAGCTTTAAGTGCAACAACTTGATTTGATAACTTATCACGAGCACTAGATAGGTGTTTGACTTGAGCATCTAGAGCATCAATTCTGCAATCTGAATCACTTTTGAGAAGGCAAGGAGACCTGCAATCTGACATGTCTCTGAGTTGTTTTTCAAGATTGGCAATTTTCTCTTCCTGTTCCTTTCTAACTAGTCTCAGGGACTCATTTTCTTTCAGCAGTGCAGAGAGTCTTTTGTTGAGTTCAATGTTGTTACTCTTAGCATTGCAAGTCTCATCAAAGAGAGAGTCATATTTGAGACACAGTTTCTCATATGACAAATCCTCTGGATCTTCACGCACCAGATCGTCATCACTAAGGTGATTCTCATCCACAGTTGCCACAAAAGCAATTTCTGTCTCCTCATCATCAGTGGACTCGTCAGAATGAAGTGAAATTTCACTCTCGCTTTCACTCCATGTGGCCACCATAGCTTTGTCTTTTCTCTGCCTTTGCTTCTTGGTGTTTGCACATTCAAAGGCACGATGACCAACTCCTCCACAAGCAAAGCAAGGTCCAGACTCACTAGAGGAGGATGAGTCTTTACGATCAACAAATTTTCCTTGCTTTCTACCAAAAGAATTCTTTGCTTGTGGTTGAAACTTCGAATCATTAGACGATTCACCACTCCTTTTCACGATTCTTCCCTTGTTTTTGAGAATTCTTCTAAATTGCTTCACAAACAATGCCATATCCTCTTCGGGGCTCAAAGAACTTGATTCCTTCGGAGCGTTTGTCTTCTCAACACCTTGGAGAGCAACATTTTTCCCTTTCTTTGAGTCACCTTCTTCTAATTCAAGTTCCATCTCATATGTGATAAGCTTGCTGACCAGTTTCCCAAGCTTGATTTCATTGAGGTCTTGTACCTCTTGAATCGTAGTCTTCTTTGCACTGAACTTCTTAGGTAAGACCCTTAGAATCTTCTTAACAATGGTTGTCTCATCAATCTGTTTACCCAAACTCATAGCTTCATTTGTCAAGCCTTCCAACCTTTCATAGAACACGGAAAAAGGCTCGGAGTCATCCATTTTCAATTCTTCGAATTTTGTCTGAGTCATTTGAAGTTTGAGATCCTTTACTTGAGTGTCACCTTCATGCATAATTCTGAGTTTATCCCATGCTTGTTTGGCGGTAGCACAGTGTCTAATGTGTCCAAACTGAGCACGAGAAATGGCAGAAACAATTGCATTCCTAGCCTTTTTGTTCGCCATTGCAGCAGTCACTTCCCCTGTGGTCCAGTCACACTTAGGTTTCAAAACTTTCTCACCATCAACTGTCTTTGAAGGAGCCTTCCATTCGAGAGTAAGATAGTCGATAGCATTTAGATCCTGAGCATCTAAGAAAATCTGGAATTTTTCACTCCACGCTGCATAATCAGAACCATCGAAGAACGGAGCTGCGTTGCAGGACAAGGACGTCCTATCACGATCCATGGTGAGATTCCACCCAATACCAGTAATTCCCAGAGATCACTCTATGTATCTTTCGAGCTGATGCTCTGATACCAATTGAAATTGGTACCAGGCGGAATAACCTGTAACAAACAGAATTTCTTGTCTATCTGACTAGTCTAACAACTAGTCAACTAGTTCCAAGAATGTTACAGACAACAAACCCTAATGCAGGTAAAAACCCTAAAAGACCTAACTACCCAAGTAATCAAATATACCACATATATAACTCAGCAGGATAGATAAACATCTAACATATCATACAGATTTGTTAACATGAAGTAAGCATGTCAATAACTTAATAGGAAGGGTTAAGCAAGTTATAACAAATAACACATAGTAATTTTGTTGCCCGGAAAAACCCCTAACTGGGTTAAAAAAACCGGGGGACTCCAAGGAGTCCTATCCACTAGTGATGAATAAGGTTCATACAAAGTTTCACACAACAAGCTCAAATCCTAGACATGTTCAAAGGGCAGCTTGTACCTTTGTGCAACCTTATTTAGCACCAAATGGATCTTGCTTCGGTCTTCACGAGAGGGCAGCTTGTCCTACGAGCTCAACGTCTTGTGGCACCGAGTCAAGGCATGAACCATGCAAATGGAATGAAGATGTAAAGATGAAATGCAAATGTGGATTCAAATCTGACCAGTCAGTTTCTCCCGCTCAAAATAATTGAGGAGAAAACTAACGTGAATCCAAAAACAATTGTCTAAGAAGATTTGGAGAAATTTAGGTTTTAGACAATAAATAAACACAACAGTTTTTCCAAAAGATTTGTGTAAAGAAACACAAAAATTTAATGCTTATGCAAAACTGTTTTATGCTGGGTTTGTAAACTCAACAGAGAGGAAGCTTGAAAGCTAAAAAACACTCTCTGCACTTTTTGATATTTTCTGTGTACAACCCCAGATCTTTCTGACTGCCCCAAACAACCTTAAAGGATCAGAAAAACAAAAAGGAGGGCAGGTGTCACAAACAAACAGATCTCTAAAGATCAACGGTGGGGAACTGCATTGGGGAACTGAATAGTGTCAGTGACCCATGTGGGTTTTCTTAATTGGTGTGCCAGCTTTCTAGAAAAGACAGACTCTATTTGACTAGACAAAAAGACTAGTCAAAAAGACAAAAAAACTTTGACGTAAAATGCATTAAACAGTAATGATATTTGAATGCACATGCATGACCATACCTCTTTTGATTTCATGCCAGGTTCTTCAAAATGATGTAACCTTCTTACTCTAGTCTAATTGGGATTCATCTAAGAGCTTGTGTGATGTTAATAACAATTTTGACAAGGAAAGCCAAAAACGCTTAAATCTAGACTTTACACAATCCATATCTACCTAGGATTTACACAATCACATTTATCACATGTCAATATTATTCACAACACTCCCCCTTGAGTGTGCAAATACTCAAGTAGATATCGCATCAAATCTTCAAGATGATGTAGAGATAGTTGATGAAGTTGTCTTGTAGGCATGATAGAGAACACTCGAGTCTCATATAGGGAACTTGCATATAAAAAAAGTAAAAAATCTCACAAAACCTGGGTATGGTGAAACCCAAGGTGGGACAAAACCCATAGTTTAAAGAGAAAAGTGAGTTAATGTAATGTCGATACTTAACATCTTCAAAACACAAGTAGTCAGAAAACACACAAGGGTATGACCAGCCCAAAATAGGCCTAGTCACGTAACAAAAACCTAATGGAAAAAATGATCCTAATCGTAGGGGAAAAGAGTACATTAAGGTCAAGTGAGTATACTTCAGGATACTCCCCCTGAGTTCGACAAAACTCCCCCTAAGAACTACAAGCGTTGCAAATGAGAAAATTTGCACATACCAAATCCTTTGAACAAGCTTCTTCGGCAGTGACTTCGTGAAGAGGTCGGCAAGGTTGCCTTCAGATCGGATCTGCTTGACTTCAATCTTCTGATGCTCATGCTGATGTGATGTAGACACAATATGCTTGGTGTTGACTTCTTGGATGTATCATGTTATGGTCTGGTCGATACATGCAGCGTTGTCTTCATAGATTGTCGTTGGGACTCAACGAAGGATGAAGAATTATAGGTGCTTCGAATATGCTCTCATGTACACGGGTGGCTTCGTGTGTGGCGATAAGCTCAAAGACGTCGCGACTAAGGTCTATTTGGTTGACCTCCAAGATATTGCGGTGTTCCTAACGGTAAAGACATAATCCGTTTAGAAACGTGCCTTGTGTGGAATAGATATATAGTCTGTGTCAGCGTATCCCACAAAGTAGACATCATTCCGATAACCAAGGAGTTGTGGTTAATTCTGAGATGCATAGGGATAGAATAAGCCCAAATTCGTAGTAACAGAAAAACGTCTTTAACACCTATTTGGTGGTAGCGCGTGGGCGCAGTGTTGTTTCTTACCAAAAGATCAACAACGAAGGAGATGTCATGCCTAATGCAATGAGCTAAGTACAATAAAGCGCTAATTGAACTTAAATATAGAACTTCAGGTTCCACAACCTTTTCAAGGATCTCATTTGCATCTAGCGTATGAACGTTCATGGGTGTACTCAAAGGCAACACCTTTTGGGTGTAGTTCGACTGGTGGACCAGAATACCATCTGAACTATGCTCGAAACTTCAGGTCGAGACGAAAATGAGTTTTTCGAAGATCTTTCATCTCAAATTACGACTTGAGGTGCGAGGCAATTTTCTCAAGCTCTTCCAAAGTCTAAGTGAGATTTATGTCATTGACATATACTGCAACTCTAGCAAATTCGGTTTTGTACACGCAGGGGCATAGTTTATTCACATATCCCTAACTGATCAAATAATCACTTAGACGGGTATACCACATCCGCTCGGATTGTTCCAATTCGTAAAGTGAACGCCTCAATTCAATAGAGAGGGTGTTCTGTGGTCTAAAACTATTTGATCCAGTCAATGTAAGTCCTTCGAGAACTTTCATGTATATTTCTGTATCAAGATTCATATAGATAAGTTACAACCACGTACATAAGCTGCATATTCTGTTTTTTGAAAAACTACCAAACTGATAAGGTAGCAGAACGTTATGACGTCCATTACGGGAGAAATAAGTCTCCTCGTAATCAATCCAGGGCATTGAGAGAAACCTTGCGCCACAAGGCGTGCCTCGTATCGCATTATTTCATTCTTCTCATTACGCTTCCTTACGAAAATCCACTTGTAGCCAACAGGCTTCACATGTGGAAGTGTAGGATCTACATGCCCAAACACTTTACGTTTCGCAAGTGAATCAAGTTTGACCTGAATTGCTTGTTTCCAGTTTGACCAATCGGTTCTACGTCGACATTCATCAACAGAACGCAGTTCGATATCGTTGTTTTTCACTATTTTGAGTAGCTACCATATATGTGAATATCATCGATGATAATCTCATTCCAATTCCATAACTCATCCATGCATGCATAATGGACCACGACTACAAGTCTCGAGATAATCTGGATTAATTTCATGAGATAGCGAATGAAGAAGGGATTCGTTTCTGCCATGTTTCTCCACTTCTAGGGAGGTGAATCCTTCGAACCGAGTAATCTGTCGCGCTTTAGGCCGAAAACGGATCGATTGGCTAGCCCTTCAGGGATGTTGACGCGACGTCCGTTACGTACGTCTATCCTTGCAAGCATGTTTGAAGTTGGTATATGTGATCTCGTCACTTTAGCTAGATCAGAGAAAGCTTCTGGAGCAACACTCTGGAATCTATAATACGGGGATCGAGATGAGACATAGTGGGGACGTCCACGATAATTCGCGTCGTTCTTCAAGAACGTTGACGTTCTTATCTCCCCCTAATGGCGGGAAGATTGTCTCATCGAAGTGACAATCCGCAAACTGGCGGTAATGAGATCGCGTGCAAGGGCTCTAAAGAGCTAATTCGAAGGAGAATCAAAATCGACAAAGATTCACATCATTCTTTGAGGACCACTATTGGTACATTGTGGCGGCACAATATTGCATAAGGTGCATCCTAAAACGTGCAAATACGAAACATCAGGTTCGTACCCAATAACCAACTGTAACGCTAAAAATTATCGGGTATCAATGGGCCTCAGGCGGACCAACATGGCTGCATACAAGATTGCATAGCCCTAGGCAGAAACCGAAAGCTTGGTGCGTTCACCAAGGTCTGGGCAATCAATTGATAATGCGCTTTATGATCGCTTCTGCGAGGCTGTTTGGGGGTTGAACATGGGGAATTCAATGTTCAATTTTAAACCCAAAAGACATGCAATACTTATCGAAAACTCGTCGATATAAACTCTCTAGCATTATCCAGTCTTCTAAACTTTATGGGATAGTTAGGGTGGTGAGCCTTTAAGTAAGAAACGACTAGAAGTTTAACATCAATGTGTGTGTGGACAAACATGTTTCCATTGTGTCGATATATCAACCAACCGCATTGGTTGGATGAGTCCACATTATTCCCTTTAATCCACTGTGAAAAGAGGGTTATGTAGTAGCTTTGCTAGGGATGATATAAAAATCCAATTTTCCCAATAAGCAAGCTTGGCAAAGTGTGCTTGTAGGCACAAAAATCCTTACTCCAGGTAAGGTGATGCATTGTGTAACATGTTGCATCGTGTTTCGACCTGAATGTCCCAAATGGTCGTGCCAAAGCAAGTAAACTGCTCGGATCACCCGGCTCTAGGCCGGCCTATACGTGGCACAAATAAGTGCATAACCAATAATCTATTCCATCAAAACGGAAGTAGATTTTGTACGGTTGAGGTTTGGGAATACTGTTCCTTATTCTTGAAGTTTTGGGTCTTAGGTGCCAAGGGATCACGTGTTTGGTTGTGATGCCACCCCCTTGGTAGACCTTGATTCTACCACTATGCAGTACTCTCCAGCCGAAGAAGGATGAGTAGATTCGGTAGGCGTTTGCTGAAGTAGAGCCTTATGTTCGGTACACCTTTGCTGAAGCAGAGCGTGACCTTCGATACACCCCTGCCGAAGTAGGGCATGCCATTCGGTAGACTCCAGCCGAAGTTGGGTCTATACTAACATCCCAGTTGGGAGGCAGCCCATTGGCCCCAAAATATAGCTTCAAGCTTCATATGAAGCTATATTTTGGAGGTGATGCAAAGATACTTCACTCTATTTTCTACAGTGGTTTTCATGATCATTGTTCTCTCAAATATCCTTAAAACTTAATGACGTTCTTCCGGAACGGAGAATATAAGGCCTCTTAATAGTAATTCAATACCACTAATACAATGAGGAGCGGTGCCAATGCCCTTAATCAAGTTAAATAGACCTGAATTCGTTGCTAGATGGGTGATTTAGGTATGGAGTTAGTGTGCATAGTAGCACATTCATCTAGACAACTAACTTCCCCATATTTATAACTTATCACATGTTAATTGAATTCGGTCACATGTATAAGAAATATGATTCAATTAACTCATATTTGAGGACAATATCCATAATAGTATCCATAACTAAAACAAACACTAAACTTGAATATGAGAACATAGGAAATTGTTCACAAAGTAAACCAAATTAGATAGGGGGTTCGGCCAACATGGTCTTCCATGTCAAAATTATGCTTTTCCATATGTGTTAGGTGAAGCAAAATTAGTCTCACAGATTGACTACGGGAATGGTACTCCTCAACAACATTGGTAGGGGCACAAATAAGTGCATAACCAATAATCTATTCCATCAAAACGGAAGTAGATTTTGCACAGTTGAGGTTTGGGAATATTGTCCCTTATTCTTGAAGTTTTGGGTCTTAGGTGCCAAGGGATCACGTGTTTGGTTGTGATGTCACCCCTTGGTAGACCTTGATTCTACCACTATGCAGTACTCTCCAGCCGAAGAAGGATGAGTAGATTCGGTAGGCGTCTGCCGAAGCAGAGCCTTATGTTCGGTACACCTCTACTGAAGTAGAGTGTGGCCTTCGGTACACCCTTGCCGAAGCAGGGCATGCCATTCGGTAGACTCCAGCCGAAGCTAGGTCTATACCATTCAGTAGACTCCAGCCGAAGCAAGGTCACACCATTCGGTAAGCTCCAGCCAAAGCTGGGTCTATACTGTTCGGTACCTCCCAGTCGAATCACTGGGGTGCCGCTTTCACTGTTGTGCTTTTCAATGAGCAATGTGGTAGTAATCAAATCCGAAAACTTAGTGAACCTCCACTCTCTACAATGCTTCTTCATGAGCATTTTAGAGGCATGGAAGGAAGAGAAAATCTTCTGTAATCAAAATTCAATCGGATTCTATAAACTTCAGAATTGTACCTATTCACGGATGGTGTCAATCATGTCTTGCGTCAGGCAAGATATGTCTTGCTTCGGGCAAGGTATGTCTTGCTTCGGGTAAGGTATGTCTTGCTTCAGGCAAGATCATTTTTTCATGATTGGAACGGTCCGTAGAGCGAGTCAAAGAGCCATGGAATCCTTGTCATCGAGGTACTTCCACTTACAATGCTTTGGACATAAGTCTTCAGATGAAGATCATGACGGATGTTTATTTAGCTCTATCCACGTCATTGTTGGCTTCAATGTTTCTCAGCTTCTCAGTAGTGAAGTAGAGCTTCACAACTTGTACCCACATAAAGTAGTTTCTGCCAAAAACTTCCATGTTAGTGAAGTCGAACTTGTTACGGTTCGAAAATCCACTAGATGGAGGGAACAAGATTGTGGTTGGTGCTTATGGGAAATAAATTTTCCATAATCATAAAAGTTAGAACATTCGGGTTCTAAGACATAGTTTGGTTTAGTGGATCAATCATGGAGAACTTCAAGTCTCTACATGAGTGGTGAGTTTTAGGAAACATAAAAAAAAATGTTTCTATGGTACTTTTTCGAAACTACGAGTTCGAATAAAAAACATGAACTTCAAGTTCATGGGTACCTGCAAACAAACGCAATATATAGAACAAGAGCAATATATACAACACAAACAGGTAGATGATCGTAGGCCTACAGAGCCCATAAGGTGTGAAAATCAGAGCCCAAATAATTTGGGTGGACTAAGTTTGGAGCTGAGGGGCCCAAACAAGGAGAAAAACTGGGCTGCAGAGTAGTTGGGAGTGGGCTAAAGCCCACATGGGCTGAAAATAGGGAAGGAAAGGCAGGCCCATGCAAATGCCAGATTGGAGTGGGCTAAGGGGGAGAGAGGCCCAAATGGGCTTTGGGTAGAAGTCGACTCAACTGGAGTCGGGTACGGGTCAGCTCGGGTTAGGGTTTTTTTTTTGTTTTCAAACAACAAAAAAAATTAGAAAGTTTTTTATTTTTTATTTCAAAAAAACGAAAAACCAAAAAAACCATAATTTTTCCTTCGTTCACACAATCATCAATTCACTTAATATATAGCAAATATATTAAATTTAATGTGAACACAATATTTGCAGAAGATTAATAATTCGTTAAATGCAAAAAATTGGGTTCATGCATCATTGTGAAGGTTCATGCAATCAAGGCTGAAAAAATATCGACATTGAGACCGTGTTTTAGAAGTACTTGGATTGTTGATGATGATGCTGGAACAATTTATTTGCAGAATTGCCTTTAACTTCGGATTTCCATCTTCAATACTTTGAATCTCGTTCAATATAAAATAACAGGGAGAGAATTGAATCAATAGCAAATATATTAATTCAATAAAATAAAAAGTAAATCAAAGTAAGAATTATTGAAAATAATACTCCCCATGATTGAAGATGGTCAAAACTCCGGTATAATTCTCTTTAGCACAGCGGAAAGAGCGTGTTAATAACGTGTTGTGGCCTAATTTATTGAAGGGTGCGGCAAAGAGAAAAGTAGAGAGAAAGAGAGAAGGGTTTGAGGAATTGTAGTACATATTTATCATGCCAAATGTCTTTATTTATAGTGAAACAAATACAACCACAATAGGAATATAATTTTAGGAGATTCAGAATATCTCAATCCATATCTACCTAGGATTTACACAATCACATTTATCACATGTCAATATTATTCACAACATAATTGTTATTTTCCTAACTAGCCTAAACCCATGTGGCATGCTTCATTGATCTATGCATAATTATTATAAATATTTCATTCATTATGTCCAAAACAAAAATTGACCATTGGTATATGGCTAATTAGTAAAGATTCTATTGACCTTTGGCTAAATTCCATTTTTATTTATTGTTGCGGGTGGGGGAGAGGTACCAATTCGATCACTAAATTAACCTATGAGCTTCAACAAATATTCGGCTGCTTCTTTCTATGGTGGCTATGCTGGCGCAGTAGCGGAGCCACACAGGGGGCAATGGGTGCTCACGGCCCCAATAACCAGTGTTTTTCTCCTTGTATTTTTTTATTAACCCCTATAACCAAGGCAAATATTATCTAATTTGACTCTGTATAGTTGGAGCAGTGGCAGATAGACCATCCAATTGGAATTACTTACCTTTATCAATTCGATTATCTTTATCACTTTGTTCACTACATATGTCCATCCTTCAGTTATCCAATTATATAATATTTAACAATTCGTATCTAATTTTCGTTTACGTCCATGTTTCACGTAACTATCTTCTTAATTATCAAGAATGTGCTTGTGTCTTGACTTTCATCACAATTTATAATGTCATACCTAGCCTAGGTTCTCCATTAACGATGATGTTTCAGTTGATTCAATTGGAACAGTAATGAGTAATGTAAATTCTATAGTGTGAACCTTCTGAAATTCTTCTAGGCTTCTACCTCAGGATATCTTCTTTTTCTAAGACTCATAGTCACTGACCACATGTATTTATACTTATAAGGTTAATTCATTCAATTAGTTAATTTGTATTCTTGTCGAAAGCTTATGATATCATAACCCCATTATTATAAAATTCTAGCTCCGTCACTGTGTTGGCGTGGCATAAATGAACGAAAAGCAATAACATCATACAATTTTCAAATCGATTGATAGAAGACAAGAAGAAATCCTTTCCCTTAGCACTTTATACCCTGTAAGGCTATTCTATGTTCATCTCAGAGCAAATGGAATCCGAGCAACATGATAAAGCTTCCATATTCAAACTAGTAAATAAAAAATTCAATTAAACAAGATGCTTCAATAATTGTAACAGAAAAACTGGTGCAATCAATTTTCCTTCCGTAATCTTCCTTCAGAAAATTAAATTTCCAGAAAAAATATGAAAGAAGAACGGAATAAAAATCAAGGGACCTAAATTGATTTCATTCAAACTAGTTACCCTTAATTCATATGCCAAAACAAATCAATGGCAGAATGGGTTGTAAGTAAATATATGGTAAACAGTCATCCAAAAACCTAACTCATCATTATAAAAAAGGAAATTTGCTCACGCAGAATAAAAGTTAATTGACCAAAATTGATAATAAAAATGTCTTTATACTTCTGGATTTAAATCTAATTAAATATATATGTGCTTGCGCATATATATATTTATATTATTAAGGAAGAAGACTTTAAGGAATTGAGAAGGTCTCCGTCCCACCTCCACATCAAGAAAATTGTTTTGGGGAAAATATCGGGCTTTAAAAACCCTCGCTGCCAGCGAGTTTCCGTTACAAAAAATCCTCCAACACTGCTTAGCTAAAAGTGCCTGGTTAAAAGCCTCCATATCTGGAAATCCCAATCCTCCATCCGATTTGCTGGCACACAATCTTTCCCAACGCATCCAATGAATACCACGTTCATTATGTGATTTAGACCACCAAAATTTAGCGAGAAGACTGTGGATTTCATTGCAAACTCCCTTGGGCATAGCCAGAAACAGTGCATCAAGTATGTGGGCATAGCCTGAAGCACATACGTTTCAACATTCTTTCTTTTGTAGCTCCGAAGATATGTTTATTTCCCCTACCCACCACTGTTGGCAAAGCAAGGTACTTTTTATGGCAAGCCACCAACGGAATTTCCATAGCCTCCACAACCAAACATTTCACCTCCTCTTGAGCATTAGGGCTCAATGTCAAAGCAGACTTATTATAGTTAATCATTTGCCTCGAAGCCTCCTTGTATTCGTGAAAAATACATTTCACTACCTCGCACGTCTCAGCAGTAGCATCCAAAAAAAGAAGACTATCATTGGCAAAAAATAAATGAGTGATGGAAGGTGCTCCCTGTGCCACCGACACTCCTTTCAAAAGGCCTTCCAGCTCCGCTCTCCGTAATAGTCCTGAGAAGCCCTCAGCACACATAAGAAATAAATATGGCGAAAGTGGACACCCTTGCCGTAATCCCCTTTGCGGAATAATACGCCCGAATGAATTTCCTTTCCAAAGTGGGACCTTCTCATATTTGGAGATCTCTAATTTGGGGTAAAACTTTGTTGTTAGAAGGGTTGCGATGGAGAGTGGGGAATGGGGAGTCAATTCGAGTAGATGGTGATCAATGGGTACCACTACCAAGAAGTTTTCTTATCCACTCTACTTCTCAGCTACCAAATTCTTTATGGGTGAGTCAGTTAATCACAAGTGAAGGAAGGTGGGATGCTAAGTTGCTATATGGGAACTTTTGGGAGCAGGAAATCGATGCCATCCTCCAAATACCAATTGGGAGAGGGGACGATAAGAGGATATGGCACTATGAACGAAATGGACGTTATTCTGTGAGAAGTGGCTATAAGGTTGCTCGGATGATAAAACATTTCTCAATGGGGATGGAGAGCTCTTCGGGTAATGATGGGATGCTAATTTGGAAGAACATCTGGAGGTTGTTTGTTCCGAACAAAGTGAAGCACTTTCTCTGGCAGTGCTTACGAAACTTTTTACCTTGCAAGTCAGAGCTATTTAAAAAGAAGATTGTGAAAAGCATGGTATGTGAGCGATGTGGTAGAGATTTTGAGACAGCATTGCATGCTTTATGGGGGTGTAAGAAAGTCAAAGAGGTATGGGAATTTTCTCCATGGGGTGAGTCACAACGGGAATGGAAGTTGGAATCTTTTATAGATCTTTGGCACGCAATTTTATTGGTATCCAAAGTTGAGGAGCTTGACTTATTTGCAATGGTGTGTTGGGTTGTGTGGAATGAAAGAAATGAGGCTTTCCACCAACAAAGAGAGTTTCGGAGTCACGACTTGTTTGATCGGGGGCTTCAGTTTTTATTGGATTTTCAGACAGCTAACACTGCAGTGGAGAAATCACAGATGAGGTTAAATGGAGCGATTAGATGGCATCCTCCTCCTCCTGGTTTGTTCAAAATCAATGTTGATGGGGCTGTAGAAAAAGGAGGATCAGTCAGGGGTGTGGGAATGGTGATAAGAAATGAAAATGGTGAGTTTATGGCTGGTTGTTGTAAGCAGGTACAACAATATCTCAGTCTGCATGCAATTGAGTTAATAGCTGCAAAAGAAGGATTGGAATTTGCCTGGGATCTTGGCTTTTGTGATATTGTTCTGGAGATGGATGATCAAGGTGTTGTCAATGGTATAAATTATGTAGATGAATGTTTTGATCATGAAGGGTGCTTGGTGGAGGAGATTAAGTTGTTGAGTCGACGTTTTCGAACCTTCTTGTGCCGATGGCAGCGTCGAGAATCCAATAAAGTGGCACATGAACTTGCTCAATTTTCTATTCGAAATTGTATTGTTCAGATTTGGATTGAGGAAGAGCCACGCTGGCTCTCTCCGTTCCTTTTATATGATTTAACTGTTGATTCTTAATTTTATTGAAGAAGTTTTCTTATAAAAAAAAAGAAAAAAAAAAGACTTTAAGGAATTGATATGGATATTTAATCCATCCCCAGAAAAAGGAAATGTCTGATCAAGTTGCGAGTGTTAAAACTCACAGATCAGGCCACTGGACGTAATGTCCATCTTGTTTCGAAGCAAAAGAAACCGTTGTTGAAGCATAAAATTCTTGGATGAATGACTCGTGGGTGAAGTACCCTGAGTGAAGTAAAAGAGCATGCACCTTTCAAATAGCCTGGATTCGAGTCTGCAATGAACAAACAGAGAAAAAGCAAAGTCAGCCGTAGTAACACCAATGAAGGATATTGCAGAATATTTTCGCACATTGATGCAGAGAAAGACAAGAGGGTTTTACCTTTCTCCTGACTGCAGAGGAAGACACGCCAATATGGTCCTTGTTTGTGTCCCTCAAGCACTGCCAAGATACCAAGAAAAAAAAGAGTCACAGAATTCTTTCTCTGCAATCAGTTTACAAATTTCTGAATGCACAGACAAGAGAATTGACTTTCTGGTATTTCAAGTACATGGCATGGAAGAGAAGGGAAAAGGAAGACTTCAAGACTCTCTTTTGTGTCTCACACACCGCACAAGGAAAAGAGAAAGATGGTTATGATTTTTGTCTCATCTACTACAGGCAAATAATCAAGAAGAAGACAAACTTCACCTCTATTCAATGCATAATTTTCTTTCTCGAAATGGGGAGTGTTTACACTGAAAAATACCCTTTGGATTTATCAGGCTTAATTGGGATTACAAATTAATGGGCTGAGCCTAAAGTGAAAGGCCCAGCCCAAATCCGAAGAAACTGAAGAAGGAAGGAAATATCTGCTAGAGTGCTCAAGTACCTATGCCTACCTTGATAAAGAACATTCAATGCAAAGATATTGGCGGCATGGGAAAAGGCATTCAGAGGATGACTAAATCCAGATGACGATGACCAATTGAAGCGACAGCAGCCACGTAGGGCATCCAGCTGTCCATATATCTTTTGAGCCATGACTTATAACTGAGTATTGGATTGGGCCTGACCCAAAGGCCCAACCCAAACTAGTAAAACAAGACAAAAAGGAGTCTGAACAGCATTTAATGCAAATCACTGGGCAAATTGGAGGGAAACAGACTACGAATAAAGAACTCTTTCTCAGTGGGAGTAGGCTGATCAGACCAAGTGATGTTCTCCTTCCCAACAGAGGGCAGTACCGGCAATGACGTGGACCCCTTACTGGCCTATATAAACAAGGAGAAGATGCAGAAATATAGACACTCAAACCAAACAAAAACAGAACTCACACGTTCAAACCTACAGGAAGAAACCTCTGAGGAAACCCCTCAAGCTCTTTCATAGATAAAAGATCTTCATCTTTATCTAAAACTCTCGTTCGCACTACTTGTGTAGATCGCGACTCTGAGAAGTTCAAAGACCAGTTACCCAGGATCATACATCCAAAACTCCCCACGAGGAGTAGTGTTTTGCTCTGCTATCCAACCAATTTGGCGATAGTATCGATTAGAATCTTGGACCAGAGGGTCTTTGATTTGTTTTCCTTAGGAACCAGCATCCTAAACCCTTCCCGATAGACTTGATAGACCATCCCGATGGAACAATACCCATCCCGACAGGCTATTACTCAGGCTCTAACAAACTTGAAATGTAATAAAATGGATCTTATCTTTATTTGATGTTTTTTACATTCAGTTCTGATTAACTGCCTTCAATTAAAAGTCTTTATATTCAGTCTTTACATTAAGTCTTTATATTCAGTCTTTACATTCAGTTTTTACATACAGCTTTTACTTATCTGTCTTTACTTTTATGTACGTTTGAGCGTGGGAGGTTCTTGGCTATAACAAGTTATACCGAAGTCCCATCTCAAACTATCTCTGGTATAACATCAAGAGAGAATAAAAGTCCTTAATGAGCAAGGCAAACAACGAACCTAACAGTTCATATATATATATATATATTTATATATAAGACGCCAATCCGATGAACGGAAGTCATATTACTTGTGGCGCAAGTATCTAATAAACACTACATCTTTCTATTGGCAGAGCCAATAGTGGCACGCCTGACAAATATCAAAAACAACACAAGGCCTCGCGAACATCCCTCTGAAGGGATAGGAGCTGAGCCTGTTGGATCAGTCGCCAAAATAGAAAGGTTCGGGACCAGCGACCGGGCCGACTCGATATATTCCGAGCCTGCACCTCTGCAAAAGGCTACGCGAACATATTTTTGGCACGCCCGGTGGGATACCTTTCTTAACGTTTATGCCCAAGCATAAAAGAAAGGATAGAAGAAGCTTATTTTCTCAAACACAGCTTCAGATGACGGGAAAAGACGCCACGTCCATCCCGACAGACTTGGGTCAAACTTCACCTGAGACCCAAGCCTCCAGCCAGATGCCCAAAAGTAGCATGGAGGAACTCCAGTCCTCCATGATCCAGATGATGAAAACTATGGAAAGGATTGCTTTGGACAACAGAACAGATATCAGAAATCTGTGCACATCATCCAATAATGTCCAGAGCAAGATCGACCAGGGTTTTTCATTCCTTTCTAATCAACTGACTGGATTGAAAGGATCATTTGAGAAGCCAATATTGAACATGGGCGGAATGGAGTCGTTCAAGCCATTCGTACTTCCAGCAGAGAGTCTACCTCTCAAGAGCAGGTTGGAAGAAGGGAGCAAGGGATTCGTCACCCCCAACCCGATGGCACAAGACCTTTCATCTGAGGAAAGGTTAGAAATGCCCAACACTTCGCTAGTGGCCGGGGAAAGTCTATTTCTGAATCCTGTAGACGGCGCAACTAGCGGAGCCCAGAAGGGGAGGCCAGGAAAGTACATTCCTAAGAAGACGGAACCTGAAAAGTTCCCTGGCGGTTTCCTTCAGAAAGGAAGACCTGCTTTCACTCCGAGAGCAGGATGGGGAAGAGCACAACCACAAAAGCCACATATGGCTGGAAGGGGAGGCTTTAACCCCAACGCGTGGAGAAATCCTGACATAGAGCAAAGTTCTGATGGAAGTCAGGGAGGTCTCCACTACGGACAAGAGGATCCCAACCTGGTATTACTGCCTGAAGAAGGCGATAATGCGGGGTTGAGAAACGAGATAGCCGAGTTGAGACGGCTAATTCTCAGGGGTGTTAGGCCAGAAGTGGCTACCAATCAAAGGCCGGTGTATCAAAAACCATATCCGGCCTACATCGACGAGCAAAACCCCTTCCCAATGAACTTCAAAGTTCCTAACTTCCCTACTTACAATGGGGAAGATTCATCGGCCTCGTCATTGGAGCACATTAGGAAGTACTCCAACCAATGCATGGCATTTGAGGACAATCCCAACTTCAAACTCCGTTTATTCGGGAATTCATTAGTGGGGATGGCGTCGCATTGGTATTCCCATTTGACTCCCAACTCTATCCGAAGTTGGGACCAGATGGAAGCAGCCTTCCATGATCAATTTTACAGGATGGAACCAAAAGTCACTATTAATGACCTGGTGGAAGTCAAGCAGTCTGATCACGAAACCACGGAAGACTTCGTCATGAGGTTCAAGCAAACCAAGATGAAGTGTAAGTTCCCCATAAGCAATGACCAAGCTGTGGTCATAGCTCAAAGGGCGTTGAAAATCTCCTTACGTAAGAAGTTTGGAGATGTCAAGTTCAACGACCTGCAGGAAATCGTGATGGCTGCCACCAAATATGAGAGGCTGTTAGCAAAAGAATCCCAGCATAAGCACTCCTCCAAGGTGCCTTTCTTCAGGAAACCTTCTGTAAATCACTTGGATTTTGAATTCGTCGAGCAATCCGATGGTTCTGGTGATGTTTTCGAAGAGCTGGAGATATCTGCGGTCGAGATGGTTCCGCCAACCACCCCAATGATCATCAAAGGGTTGGTGAAACCAGTAAAAGACCAAAGGGCTGCCTTAGAAGCCGGAGGCTATATTCCCAACAAGCCCCCTAAGTTCCAGAGCTATACATTTGACCTCACTAAAATGTCAGAGATCTTTGACGAATTAGTGAAGAACAGGTGCATCAGGTTGGATCCATCAAAAAGGATACCCAAGCCTGAGGAACTGAAAGGGAAGAAATACTGCAAGCCCCATGGCTCCTGGAATCACAGTACCGTGAACTGCGTGTCGTTCCGGGATTGGATCCAGGAGATGATCAATAAGGGGAAGTTGGTCTTGGAAAAGCCCCAAGCTACTATAATGATAGATACTGAGCCCTTCCCAGAGGTTCCAGTAAATATGGTAAACCTGAATTGGCCAAGAAGTGGCCAAAGGAAGGAAACCTTAGACCTTGGTAGGGGGAAGAGTTCAGCGAGCGCCAGTCGGGATGTGAGAATTGAATCTCAACCCGATAGACCTAAGGCGTTTATCAAAGGAGGAGTTGTACTGTGCAGCAAGTGCAAATGCGAGTGCGAACTCCAAATTCCTACTCCTGGGGCATTGATAGACCAAGACTTGGTACGAAAACAAGAAGGGCTGAGACTCAAAGAAATGAGGAGTCCAGCTAGAAATTATGGTCCGCATAGCCCTCGAGGAGCACCTCCCCGGAGCAGTATTTTTGAGCGGATTGGGGGCATCAACCTCGGAAACCAGACGATGGGTTCCAAGGCCAATGAAAGAACGACTCACGCACCCGAGAGAAGTCCTAAGGGTGAAAATCCCTAAGGAGGCGGTGAAAACCCCCATCCCGACTAAGGTAGAAAAGCTAGTCGAGGTGGATGGAAGATGGTATAGGGCCGGAAAGAACGGCCGGGCTGAAGAAGAGCTATCTAGAACAGCTAAGAGGAAAATACAGAGAAGGTACGGGGCACACATGCGGTCCCAGACTGAGACCTCAGAGGCCTCCACCAGCCAGGCCAATGCTAAACCGATGACAACGGTTCCGACAGCCAAGGCCAAACCGACAGCAGATCAGAAGGCCAAGGCTAAAGCAGTGACTACCCAGAAGGCAAGGGTAGTGCAGACTTATGTCCCTGTCAAGGGGCAGAAGTCCAACCCGATAGAACATGAGAAACCAGTGAATGGTGTCCATGTCGACACGATTGGGACGAAACCGATGGAGATAGAAACTGGAGAGTCTTCACAATCGGGAGCCATGGATGTGGGAATCCATTTTGGGTCAGTAGACATGATTGACGAAGTCACTACTGAACCTTTACAATTGTTAGACTATGGCTCCGATCCCGACGAAATGCTTCCAATCCAAGATAATGAGGAAGCGTTCCAAAGGGCCATCGAAGAGGAAGAATCAGAACAGTGGCTGAGGAGCTTAACTGCTGACAACGAGGCTAGACAAGCGGGTCAGGAAGCTGAGAAAGAACGTAAAACCAATGATGAAAATCCCAACTTGGTCATCAACATGGTTTTTGTCCTTTCTTCAGCCTTCCATGCTGAACCCGATCAGGAGGGGACACTCGAGGGAGATTATATCTCAAGTGATTCTTCTATATCGTTAATCACTGTGTCTGAAGGACAGGAAGAAGATTTGAGAGTCGAGCCTCAATCTTCGGATGGAACCCTAAACAAATCATGGCGGATTTATAACGATCAGATGATCTTTGCAAGGCCAAACCAACAAATGGCTGCGCATATGAGGCCCATTTACATAACAGCTCATATGGAAGGAGTTCCCTTCTCAAGGGTGATGATAGATGGAGGGGCTTCAGTCAATGTCTTGACGGTGAAAATGCTGAAAAGGCTAAATCTGACCTAAGCAGATTTGATGCCTACAGAAAGCTCGGTATCCAACTTCTCTGGGGGCATCACCAAAACCTATGGTGTTGCACCCTTGGAGGTTGACTTGGGATCAAAGAAGATTATGGTGGTCTTCTTTGTTGTGGAAAGTACTTCGGTATATAGTGCTTTACTGGGGAGGGACTGGATACATCAGTCTTTATGCATACCTTCCACACTACACCAACAGATTGCCATTTACCATGAAGAACCTTCAGAAGGTTCAGAAGGGTTCTGGGAGCTGGTACAGGCCGACCCACGGCCAGTCTTCCCGACAGCCAGCATTTCAGAGGCAAACTTCTATAATCCGTACATGGGGGCATTCCGATGCACGGGAGCTGATAAGGACGGCCGCCCTACACAGGTGACGGCCCGAAAGCTCCTAGAATCGGGTGTATCAATGACCCAAGAAGAATGGGACCGACCATTCTTGATCCCTAGCCTCCGATCTTTATGATAAATACAACCAACAAGAATAGAGATCGAGTGATGGCTATCCGATCACTGATCCAAAGGCTGGGAGAGTACGAAAAAGATAGGAGGGCACTTAAAAAGATTTCATCCAGGGAAGAGGATGGAGATCATGCTAGTACCTCAGCAATCAAGGAAGTTTTCATTCAAGCCTTAGACATATCAGCCATCGAGACTGAAGCACAGACAGCCGAGTATACTTATGATTTGGATTGGCCTGATGACCTTGAACCGAGCTTTGAAATATCAGAGTTCGTTTCGAGTGAGCCAGATCAACCACTGCCGGAGGTCCAAGATCCCTTAGAAACCATTGAGTTAGGGACCGAAGATGATCCAAGGCCAATACGAATCAGTACCCTGCTGTCCTGTGATTATCGGGTAGAGCTGATCAAGCTGCTAACAGAGTTCAAGGACTGTTTTGCATGGCATTATGATGAGATGCCAGGATTAGATCCAACTTTGGTAGAGCACAGAATGCCAATCAAAGAAGGATACAAACCAGTCCAGCAAGCAGCAAGAAGAATGTCTAAGGAAATAGAAGAAAAAGTCCAAGAAGAAATAAAGAAATTGTTAAAGGCAAAATTTATTAGACCAGCCAAATATGTGGAATGGTTGGCTAATATTGTACCTGTAATAAAGGTTTTGACTAAGGCAATAAGAGTTTGTGTTGATTATAGAAATATTAACGATGCTACTCCCAAAGATTTTTATCCAATGCCTATGTCAGATATGTCTATCGATGCGGCAGCCAATCATATGATTCTATCCTTCATGGATGGAAATGCTGGTTATAATCAAATCAGAATGGCTGAAGCAGATATTCATAAAACTGCCTTTAGATGTCCTGGCCATGTTGGAGCTTTTGAATATGTAGTCATGCCCTTCAGATTGAAAAATGCCGGAGCTACATATCAAAGAGCCATGAATGCTATCTTAAACGACCTCATCGGTCATAACTTAGAAGTCTATATTGATGATGTAGTAGTTAAATCTAAATCCGATATAGAACACCTAGCAGACTTAAGACAAGTGCTAGGAAGGATGAGGTCGCACAAATTAAGGATGAACCCGAAGAAATGTGCCTTTGGAGTAAGGGCAGGCAATTTCTTAGGATTTCTGGTTCATCAGAGAGGAATAGAGGTAGATAAGAATAAAGCCAAGGCAATCATAGATGCACCCTCGCCAAGAAATAAAAAGGAGCTCCAAATGCTGCTTGGAAAGATTAATTTCTTGAGAAGGTTTATTGCGAATTTGGCTGGAAAGCTTAAGCCTCTATCTCCGCTGCTGAAGCTCAAAGAAATGGAAAAGTTCAGATGGGAAGTCGGTCACCAGAAGGCTTTTGATGAGATCAAGCAGTACATGGCTAAACCACCTGTTTTAATGCCACCAAAGAAAGGGAAACCTCTTAAGCTGTACATATCAGCCTCGGAGGAGTCTATTGGCAGTCTCCTAGCCCAAGACAATGAAGAGGGCAAGGAGCAGGCAGTTTACTACTTAAGCAGGAGTCTGACTGATGTGGAAACCAGATACACCCCAATTGAGAAGCTATGCTTAGCTTTGTATTTTACATCGGTCAAACTCAGGCATTACATGTTGCCATACACAGTCCACATAATTGCCAATACGGATGTGGTCAAATACATGTTATCCAAGCCAATGATGGCTGGTCGGATTGGAAAATGGATGTTGGCTCTGTCAGAATTCTGCTTCCAATATGTGCCTCAGAAGGCTATTAAAGGACAAGCTATTGCAGATTTTTTGGCATCTCATCCAAGTAATCCGACAGTATTGAAAGAGCAACCTCCTAAGATATCGGAAGCAGCAGTATCCAGTCTGCTAATCCGAAAGGAAAAGGATGCTTCTTTCGAGATTTCCAAGAATATTGCCAGTTTATGGCTTACACCTTGGAAATTGTTCTTTGATGGATCCTGCACGAGTAGAGCCTCGGGTGCAGGAATAGTATTGGTTAGTCCTAAAGGCGATCATTATCGTTATTCATTTCACCTAGACTTTGATGGCCTGACTAACAACCGAGCCGAGTATGAAGCACTCATAATCGGATTGGAAATACTAATGGAACTGGGGGCACCAAGTGTGGATATATTCGGTGATTCCGAGTTAGTCATCAACAAACTTACTGGAGAATACAAGTGCAAAAATTTGGTGATGGCTAGTTATATGAGTGCCGTCGGATTCTTGGTGAAAACCTGGGAAGACTGCATTACGGCAGAACACATTCCCAGAGAAGAGAATTTGGCTGCCAATGATATGGCCCAAATTGCCTCTGGAGTGCAAATTTAGTTTGGCCAATCCAATGAATGGGTTGAGGTTCAGACAAGATCACTTCCTTCTGTATTCGATAGAGAGTTCGAGATGGATGTTATGCTTATTGAGCCCGAAGTTGAAGATTGGAGGGTTCCATTGATGAAGTATCTTAACAATCCATCAATACAGACGGAAAGGAAGCTAAGGACTCAAGCTTCAAACTATTCAATATGGGACCAAGCTCTAGTAAGAAAAACACCAGATGGGTTTCTACTACGATGTTTGGGAAATATTGAGTCCATGAAAATAATGGCTGAAGTCCACGAGGGAGTATGTGGTGCTCATCAGGCTGGAGTCAAAATGCGTTGGCTAATCCGAAGGTATGGCTATTTTTGGCCAAGAATGGAAAAAGATTGCCAAGATTATGCTAAAGGATGTGAAGAGTGCCAGAAGCATGGACCTCTTCAGCATGTCCCAGCCATCCCGATGAACCCAATAATAAGGCCATGGCCCTTCAGGGGATGGGCCATGGACTTCATCGGACAAATATATCCTCCTTCATCCAAAGGACATACTTTCATTATAGTAGCTACGGACTATTTCACCAAGTGGGTAGAGGCCGTGGCTGTCAAGAAGATCACTTCTGTAGAGGTCATCAAGTTCATAAAAAGCAAAATCTTGCACAGATATGGGATACCAGGAACTATCGTAACTGATAGAGGCCCGTCCTTCATATCTAAGGAGACGATGGAATTTGCTGAAGAGTTTAAAATTAAACTCATACAATCCAGCCCTTACTACCCACAATCTAATGGCCAGGCCGAAGCAAGCAACAAAGTCTTGGTAAACATCATCAAGAGAATGACTGATGATAATCCAAGGAAATGGCATGAGAAGTTGGGAGATACTTTGTGGGCCTATCGGACCTCTAAAAGGTCTGGTACAGGGACTACACCGTTTGCCCTCACTTATGGCCAAGATGCAGTGCTCCCAATGGAAATTAATGTAATGTCTCTGAGAGTTCAAAACCAATATGGTTTACACTCGGATGAATATTTACAGGCTATGTGCCAGGAGGTGGAAAATCTAGATGAGAATCGGCTGGAGGCTTTGAACAGAATCCTGGCAGGCAAGCAGTCCGTAGCTAGAGCGTACAATAAAAAGGTCAAGGGAAAAAGTTTCCAACCCGACGAGTTGGTATGGAAAGCCATCCTACCATTTGGGACCCAAGTTAAAGGGTTTGGAAAGTGGAGCCCGACCTGGGAAGGACCCTTTTTGATTGACCAAGTAATCGGGAAGGGGGCATACAAGCTAAGATCGGTGGAAGGTGTTCAACAGCAACATTCCATCAATGGAAAGTTCTTGAAGAAATACTTCCCAACTTTATGGGATGTCCGAGACATTTATTTAGAGGAATCAGATTGATAAACAAGAATTATGTTTAGACATCTTTTGTGTGAACAAGTAAGAAATATATTTATAAAAAAACTTGTTTTGTTACAATGAGAAATTGTTCATGCAAGAAAGTCTGAAAAACAAAACAATCCTATTCTAAGGATTGTACAAACAATCTACACTGATCAAAAGCCCCTCTAAGTGTGGCCTCTAACGTCTTTGGTCGCTTCACCTCATTTGTCTTTTCTTTAAGCTGTGCGGCCATGGGTTGAGTACGAGCTTGGAGAGGGGCAACAACATCCAGCTTAGTCTGCAACAGTCCTTCCAAATCCGATTGCTCGGCTTTTAGGCGTGCAAGCTCTGTAGAAACGACTTCAATCCTATCCGATACACTGGACAGTTTGTCGCCGATCTGAGAGCACTCCTCCATTAACGATCGGAGCTGGGAAGTGTTGCTGGAGTATGAAGTGAGGAAGGTCTGAGCTTCTGCTGCTCTCGGAATTGCTTCCTGAAGTTCCCGATGGGACTGACCAATGATGGTCAGCCAAGCAAGGAAGGTGGCATGATCAGCTGGAAGAAGCAATCCGACCTTGGCCAGGAGACCAATGGCATCTTGTATGTCTTCAATGGATTCAGCCACGGTGTCCGAGCAGAAGTTCTGGCCTACCCAAGACTTTAGCCTCATTTTTGCATCCTCAATATCTCTTTGAGGTGTCTTGGGTGGATGTTCAGTGCTCATTTCCTTCAACTGGGCCAGTCTAAGGAGAAGAGAAGACTTGGACCCAGAAGAAGGAATGGCTCGAGGTACAGCCATTGATGGCTCTGCTACCTTGGCTGATTGAGTTCCTCCAAAGGACGTTAGGACCTCAGCAGCACTTGATGCAGTTGGAGAGGGTTCAACCTGACAAAGGGAGACCACATATGTTAGCATTAGAAGAAAAGCTTCTCGAGATAGAAAATTATCAAAAGAAGTAATTCAACATACCTCTCCAACTATTTGCTGTTCAGAGGAGGTTGACACATCCCAACCACTAGTGGTCGGGATGAGCACAGTCTTTGCCGTTTCTTCAGGGATTATTGCCTGAACATCGGATTGAACCACTGGACTAGGTGGTGTGGCAACCCGATCAACATGAGACATTTGAGGACTTGAGGGAAGAACTGGAGGTTCTTCTTCCACAAGGACCAAGGCCAGCTCCAGGTTTTGAGGCGAGGAAGGTACCGGTTGAGGAGAAGTTCCTGCAGTATCTGGGGTTGGTTCTCCTTCCCCGGTTGGCTCAACAGAAACCTAAGGAATAAACCAGTTATCAACCCGAAGCTTGAACCACAAGAATACTAACAACTTAAGATTGGTCGGGTTGAATGTTTACCTCTGGCACATGAGGGCGAGCTTCCCTATGGCTTCTACTCTTATGTTTTTTCTTTTGAGGAGAGGAGCCAGCTTGGGAAAGTTCAGCCGAAGCACCCTGAACGGTTGGTTCCCCGAAGCGGGCATTGTAGATTTCTAGGCGCCTTTCCATTTGGAGAAGTTTTTCCGGCAAAGAAAGGACGACTCCAGCAGTTGGCATCTCTACAACCAAGGGCGTAGGGATGTTGGTGTCAACGCCCATGAAATGTTCAGGAAAAAGAGGATCCTGAGTCTGACCTGCTTCTGGAACCACAAATGGGTCCGGGAGACTATCACCCTACATCAGAATTAAACCAGTTAATGTTTGGTCAGACAAGGAAAATAATCGGATTGGTATATCCTTTAAAGGATTAGGCCAATACCTGAGGAGTTGCTCCCCTGGGGGCAGCAGTTGATCCTTCTGAAGTATCCTCCTCTCCAATGGTTCTTCGTTTCCGTTTTGATGGCCTATCTGTAAAGGCAAGATCAAAAAGTTAATAAGAAAAAACTAAGGAAACCATTGATGGTTTGTTTAAAGAGGAAAGACTTACTGGAGGGAGGAGACGCCACAGTTGCTTCGGCAATTGGACTTGCAGGAGCAGGAGGAGGAGTTGAAGGCAGGACCTCGGGTTCCTGCTGGATGTTTTGTCGGATTGGGGCCGAGGGCCGGTCTTCGCGGCTCTTAGTCTTTGCTTCCCCAATCTTTTCCTTACCCTTTCTGGAAGGTCGGGATGGGCCAATGGGGGGCAGGACCACTTGTTGAACTTCCTCCCCATCATCATCACCGAAGAGATTCTCGGTGTTATTACTATCATAAGGAGGAATGCCAACTGTAAGGAAGAAAGAAGATGGTTAGTTGACAAGGAAAAGGGTCATCCCGATAAACGGGATGAAACTAATTTGATCATGGATGAAGGTAAGAACTTACCAATAAGAACCTTCCGGTTCTTGATGACCAAACTCCGAGTCAACTTCCTCTGGTAGTCAGCGCTCATCTCACCCCCGATGTCAAAATGTTGAAAAAGGCGACGGTTGGCTTGGAGGGGGTGTTCGGGAAACCTTTCTGCAAATTGGGCTTCCCACCAAGTGTCAAAGGCTTGAGTACATTGAACGTTGAAGGTATCGGGTTTGACCCAAGCCTTTTGAACTATGAACAGGTTCTTCCTCGCTCCAACTAACTGGGCATCAGATGGCTTCTTGACTCGGAAGGAGGTTACCCCATTTAAGCTATCGAACAGTGGTCCTGGAATGGTTTGAAGTAAACCAAACTGCCGACAGAGGAAGTTGGGATGGTAGACCTCCACTCCGTGGGTGTGTCGGGATGCACGACCCACTCCCCAGGAAAGGTCTCTGGGGTAAATGCAGCTAAAGAAATGGCGGGCAAAGGCCGGATCAGCTCCTATTGCTTCAAGGAAGGATCTGTCTGCAAACCAAGGATAGGTCCTGGTGGCAGATACCCCCCACTCGCTTGTTGTCCTCGTCCTGCACTCGCCAAAATAGAACATGTAAACGGCGGATGGGAGATTCATCGCCGCAGAAGCTTTCAGTTCGAGTGCAGGGACAGTGTCATCCCTAAAGCTGATGTCTGGAGCCCTAAGCTCGGGGAAGTACCACTGGAGCCATATCTGCAGCATCCAAGTGGGCCCGTTGAAATTCAAAAACAAAGGCTTAGGGCAGGTCATCTTATGCATCATATGATAAATATGAGCCAAGACAATAGGACCCATGGCCAGATCATTAAAGGAGTGGAGAGCAGATGCCAAAGGGAACCATTCCGACTTAACGCATTTTGATGCGTTTGGAATAAGAAACCTGCTCAGGAAATAGACCAAGAAATGGACATGTTCCCGAGCAGGGTCTTGTCCAAACCGATCAGCGTAATACCTTGGATAACTGCCAAAGGCAGTATGATCGCTGAAGTCGGCCTCGGGTTCAACCTTGAATAGCTGCAATCGGGTTGCTTCTTTGGCTTGGGCGGTCTGGATGTAAGCATCACTCCAATCTCCTGTGACATCCACCACCCTTCCCGATGGACGAAGGCCAAATAATTGGGCCATGTCCAAGACTGTGGGAGACATTGGGCCACACCTAAAATCAAAGGTGTTGGTGGTGGTGTTCCAATACATGGCAGCGGAGAAAACTAAGCCGAGATCGGCTGCCTGGGGAATCTTGGTCATCTGGATCAAATAGTAGATGCCGTTGCTGCGCCATTGATCCCCGAAGCGAGGTGCCAACTTGTCGACCCAATCAGACCATGTGAGGCCCATATTCCGTCGATCGGATTCAGCTCCGTGCACATGTGGGGAGGGGTGTTGGAAGTATGCCCACAAAGCCACTCATTTGATGTAATAGCTTTTGGAATACTTATTGTATTAAACTATTATTTGTTTAATGAAAGGGCAAAGCTTATTGTTAATCACTATTTATTGTATCATGTGTTTAATCAATAAGAGAATCCAAGGAATGTATTTGATCTAAGAGAGAAGTGATCTAAGCAAGTTAGATAAACGAGACCTCTCTCTTATGTTCATTCCTAAAACGTTCCTAGCCATAGGATTGCCAATTGGGCATTGACAATCCGCTAAGGTTAGTATGTGTTATGTTAACTCAATCGTGAGTATGACTAGTCTCAAGTCATTTAGTGTTAGACACTGAGACAAACACATAGGTGCTCAAAAAGTAATTGAGTACACTGAACAACGATCAATAGGAGTTCGTACATACATGTCATGTAAGAACTTCTAAGTTGCAATATGCAAAGTAGTCCTTTGACCTGAGGCATCATTGATGTCTAATGATTGGGTCCTTGATCTTTGATCATGTCAAAGGCATTCCATTGCGAGTGTCCACGGCATTGTTGGGGTCAAGCTATCTAGTCATGTAGGCATATGAATGCACAACAAGGGATCTCTAACCTTCCATGGTGGAAGGAGAATACTCTGAGATATGATTTGAAAGTCTTTGGCCAAAGCACATGAATATGACTTAGGAAATTTGTTTCAAATTATATTCAATTGAATCATATAGAAGAGAATCACATTGGATAGTAGACATGAAAATAACTATCACTCAAACAATGTGATTAGGAGTATTGTATTAGAGAAGGACCGTATTGCATTGTAATTGCAACTGGATAGGTTCTCCAACCACTTCTACTTAGCTTGGGTAGCCATGATATACTGCTAGGTGTCACTCATGGTTTGTGGAAGCCCTGAGGATTAGCAAACACTAATCTTCAAGGGAGAGTTGAAATGTGGTTTCAATTCACAATCGATCGTTAAGAGTAACAATCGCCCACTGCCTCGCTAATTGGAACCTAATGGATCGTACACCGAGTAAGGATGAAAGTGAAGACATGAAGGAATGGATAAGCAATTAAATTGTTTAATTGAGAATGAACATGATTAATTAATTAGTTAATTAATTATACGAAAGGTTCGTATTTGGGCTTTTAAGTTGGTTTTGGGTTTCGGGGCCCAAAAGGGTTTTTGGTCCACAAGGCCCATTGAGTTTAGGTTGTATGACAGCTAAAAACTAAATGGAAATTAACCCAAAAACAATGCCAAAACCGGCCTAGAGTGAGTGAAGGCTAACTTGGCTTATTTACAAGTTTGCCACTCACATGTGATGAGGCATAAAGGGAACTTTATGGCCATAATCACTTAAGGGGTTTTTCTTGGAGGAAATAGAGTTGAAATTCTCTCTCATTTTCTTCAAGGGAGGCCGGCCATCCATTTAGTGAGAAATTAGCTAGCAATCTTTTGTCTCCTAAATCATCCATTTCATCTTCACACCTCATCCTTGGTGTGGAGACTTAGAGACACTAAGCTTTTGGTGTTTTTGGAGTTCTTATCCTCACATCCTCAAGAAGCAAAGGAGGAGACTTGAAGGCCCTCCACTTGGGTGAATCCCTTGTGCAAACAAGGATGAGCTTCAAGGGTAATGAATCTCCAAACTTCACTCTCTTTAATTTTGTTAAAGAGTCATTTGGTTCACCATATTCTAGGCTTTGAAAGTCATGGGTTTTATGAATTGTTTTTGAATGCATGCTTGCTTTAAATTGTTTTAGTTGGCATATGTATTCAAATGTTCATCTATTGTTCTTAGCTAGGACAAAATTTTTCCTTCAAGGGGAAACCCCTTTCCACCATTTTCCAGGAGGTTTTCTCCAAGGAACGCATAAACGGATGGGGGCACGTCCAGGGTTTCATATCAACCCGATCGATGACTGAAGGAATACTGGAAGATAACCAGCAGGGGCCGATGGTGTAAGCATCGTGAAGGGGGTTGAGAACAGATCGGGTATAAGTGTTTGGGGGGCAGGCCTGAAGGGCTGCCACCCATTTCTGTTTGAGATCAGCCAGGCGTTCGCCGGTGACATATTGGGGTTCTTTGGAGGGGGCCATGGTAGAGTTTTTGAGTGAGTGAGATTTGAGTGGGTTTCGAAGGAAAGGTTTGGTTTGGTTACTGGATTAGATATCTTCTGAGTTTAAAAAGGAAATGAATGTCCAGAAATGGAAAAAAGGGGTGCAATTTATACTGTGCACAGTAAGGACAGTTGTGGGTCCCCGTTATGGTTCTCGGAGATCGTGGGTAGTAGAAACGTTTTCATATTTAAATCAATGTTAGTGCGCCAAGAAATGGCGCTTGACATAAATACACGAAGTCCGAGAAAAATGCGAACAGTTTTAATTTAGGCTAGCCGACCTTAAAACGGCTAGTGTAAGTTAAAAAAGGGTAGATCTGGTATTTTCAACCCGATGGTGTGTTAGGGATGTTAGTCGAAATCAGTGAATTAGTAAAACAATTAGATTATTTTTGGGAGATCTCGTTTGAACAAATAGGATAGAAAAATAAACTTGTTTTATTATAGGATAGAAATTGTTCTTACAACCCAAAAATAAACTACAAAAAGAAAATTCGGATTACAGACATTCAACCCTAATTCTAACTCTAAGTAGAAAATACCAAGGAAATCCTTAGCAATTATGGTCTGCCATAGATGGCTCCTTTTCCGACTGCATTGTCTTCATCTGCTAGATGCTATCTCGCTCTCACAACTCTGGGGAGTGTAGGAGAGGGTAAAGTTAGGCAGCAGACTGGGGATGTTCTGTTTCCAGTGCTGCTGCGCCACCCTCTTGTACGCCAGACAGAGGAATTGCAGATGGAAGGGCTGGAGTACTGGAGAATCCCATCCCTACTCACCTCGTTCCTGAGATCAAGGAAAACGAGATGAGAAAGGAGGGGAAGCCAGGGGAGAGATCGGTGAGGGGATCCGAGAGGAGTTTACACCGGATCCCCAAGAGATTACGCACAAACTCCAGACTTATGGCAAGGACGGGGCATGGTGGAATCCCCATTAGTAAACCAGTCATTGGTAACAAGGGTGTGTTAGGATATGAAAACCAGTCAAAGATTGGAACAAGCCTTGAGGGCATGTTCTCATTTTTGTAAGGATTGTGCAAGACTAATGACATGGATGGAGGATTCCCTTTCATCACTAAGGATGAAGGATGAGGAAAAGACTGGATATTAGATGATATCAAGAATGGTGTTGCTAATATTGATTCTGTAACTCAGAAAGTGCAAGTATAAATAGAGGGTATTCTGAAGAGTCTCGAAGATATGGGGGATTACCAAGGGATTTTTTTTGGATTTGACCGAAGCCAGTTATGGCGCCTTTATTTGATGGTCATTTCCAAGATTTGGATAAGGATCACAGATTCGAAATCTGAAAACAGAGTTCTCGAGGAGTTAAACTTGACTAAAGCGAGAATACAAATGGCTTCAAGAAGTTTAAGGGGGCAATCGTTTACACCGAAAAATACCCTTTGGATTTATCAGCTAATTGGGATTACAAACCATCAGCCTGAGCTTAAAGTGAAAGGCCCACCCCAAATCCGAAGAAACTGGGTAGCAAGGAAATAATCAAGCAGAGTGCTCAAGTACCTATGCCTACTCTCGATAAAGAACATTTCAATGCAAAGATATTGGCGGCATGGGAAAAGGCATTCCCGTAGGATGACTAAATCCGATGACGATGACCAATTGAAGCGACAAGAAATTAATTTAGGGCATCCACCGTCCATATATCTTTTGAGCCATGACTGATAATCGAGTATTGATTGGCCCGACCCAAAGGCCCAACCCAAACTAGTAAAACAAGACAAAAGGAGTCTCAACAAAAGATTTAATGCAAATCACCTGGGCAAATTGAGGGAAATGTACTACGAATAAAGAACTCTTTTCTGGGAGTAGGTCATCGACCAAGTGATGTTCTCCTTCCCAATGAGGCGCACCGGCAATGACGTGGACCCCATCGCCTATATAAACAAGTGAGAAGATGCAGAAATATAGACACTCAAACCAAAACAAAAACATAACTCACACGTTCAAACCCCATGTGGAAGAAACCCTCTCGAGGAAACCCCTCAAGCTCTTTTCATAGATAAAAGATCTTCATCTTATCTAAACTCCTGCTCGCACTACTTGTGTAGACTGCACTCGAGAAGTTCAAAGACCGCTTACCCAGATCACATCAAAACTCCCACGAGGAGTAGTGTTTTGCCTATCCAACCAATTTGGCGATAGTATCGATTAGAATCTTGACCGCAGGGTCTTTGATTTGTTTTTCCTTAGGAACCAAGATCCTAAACCCCTTCCCGATGACTCTGATAGACCATCCCGATGGAACAATACCCATCCCGACAGCTATTACTCTGTGCTCTAACAAACTTGAAATGTAATAAAATGGGATCTTATCTTTATTTGATGTTTTTTACATTCAGTTCTGATTAACTACCTTCAATTAAAAGTTTTTATATTCAGTCTTTACATTAAGTCTTTATATTCAGTCTTTACATTCAGTTTTTACATACAGCTTTTACTTATCTGTCTTTACTTTTATGTATGTTTGAGCGTGGGAGGTTCTTGGCTATAACAAGTTATACCGAAGTCCCATCTCAAACTATCTCTGGTATAACATCAAGAGAGAATAAAAGTCCTTAATGAGCAAGGCAAACAACGAACCTAATAGTTCATATATATATATATTTATATATAAGACGCCAATCCGATGAACGGAAGTCATATTACTTGTGGATCAAGTATCTAATAAACACTACATCTTTCTATTGGCAGAGCCAATAGTGGCACGCCTGACAAATATAAAAAACAACACAAGGCCTCGCGAACATCCCTCTGAAGGGATAGGAGCTGAGCCTGTTGGATCAGTCGCCAAAATAGAAAGGTTCGGGACCAGCGACCGGGCCGACTCGATATATTCCGAGCCTGCACCTCTGCAAAAGGCTACGCGAACCGGGAGCCGGCATTCAAAGTGACCCCCCTATGCTTATTTATATGGTGTATGTCAACGACAAATCCTAAAGCTCACAGAAGATTGCATGCACAATTTGGGAGCATAAGATGAGTACTGTAGTTAATTTCTACAATTTGATTTAGGGTGGTGCTATCCACACACCATATTTTATCTCCCATATTTTTTTTAATTTTCGGCAATCGAATCGAATGGATTAAAAAAATCAATGAACATAAATTAATAAAGTGTGTGTGAGAAATAAAAAATAGTGTGAATAGCACTACCTTTTAATTTAAACTCGAAGTCTCAAGTACGGAATGTTGGTGATTATTATCTATTTATTTAGATAAGCACATGTAACTGGAAGGTGATAAAAGTCTTTTGAAATTTGACTTTATCTCGAAGTGGAGTGTGACATCCTCGAGAGGCCACTCAAGATCCAAAATGGCACAATGTCGCTCCAAAATTCAACGGTACAAAGCTGCTCTGAAATTCATTGGCACAAAGCCATAATTCTTAATGAGTTACGTTGGTCTGATCAAGCTAAAAGTACGTAAGCAGTCTAATACCAAATTCATATAAACACTTTTCCAAACACTTCAAATCCCATTACTTAGGTAGTGACGGTGAAATTGTATTAGGAAACACATTTTTACTCGACATAATTTTTTGGCATGCCCAGTAGAGTCCATTCTCCCTTTCATCTCCGTGTATATGGGAAGTAATTTTTATTTCATTTGAACAAGCATTCAGGTGCTGAAATAAAAATTGGACATGGGAGCGAGTTGGCTACGTGCCTCATTCACTATTGATAAGGCACGCATCTCATATAATTCCAAGCTTCAAGTTTGGAGTCAATGCCAACGAGGCTGTCATGCTATGACTCAAATGGAGGACGACTATATAAAAAAAAGGACATTGAGAAGGCTCATAAAGTTCATGTAAGCACAAGTTATCGAGATTCTTGGCTGCTAACTTTTCGTCAATCGTTAGGCCTAACCGCTCCTCCATATGCAAATTCTCTTCAAGTCATCTTTTTTCAGCCAGTCTTGAACTATCTCTACATGCTTATTAAGAGACGAAGATCATCTATATTCTGGGCATGCCTTTTCCTATAACGATCAGGTGGTGTCGGTGCACTCTTTGACATTATTGGGTTCGCAAGCTTTATTTGATCGCTGAGGGCAACTGACGCTTTCGTCTCCTTCACTACATCTCTTCCAAGCCTTAGCAGAGAAGGAAAAGGACAGAGTCCGCATACGCATTTGTTGACGCGTCTATACTTTGTCTTCAGATCTTGGATTATGTCTTTCTTTTCTTTCACCAAATCAAGCCAATTTCCGCACTTCATTTGTGATCTGTATTCTATCAGCATTTGCATCAAGCACATTTTTAACACTGGCCTCTCTATTCTGAAGACGCCTTTCCTCATTCTCAAGCTCCTTGAAATTCTTCCCCAAGTTTTTCACATAACCATATTTGCGTTTCAAATAGGCACATCCACACACCACATTTTGCAGCCGGCTCATCTGTTTGCCCCACTGCTTGTGCACCCGCTGCCACCACAAAAGCCATCCTTTTCGAATGACAAAAGGAAATGCATTTCAATGACAACTGTTTATTCAATATATTTGTGACAGTACATGCGCAATCATGTTATTTTGTTGATAGCTAATAATGTTACAAAACAATTGACAACTCCTCTTCCTGTTCTACTTACGTTTAGAAGAGTTAGACAAATACACGTATGCAGCCGTTGGAGTGAGCCTGCTTCTCCTAGGATGATTTCTTTGATGCATTGGTTTGAACTTCTGAATATACACTGAACTATATACATATATACATATATACATGTATACATATATATACACACACACACACTCAATAAATAAATACATTTATCCTATCAAAATAGACACAACTTCAAAATTACGATCAACTAGTTATTGGTGTAGCAATATTTAATTCGTTCTACATTGTCGATCAGAAGATTTCCCAAAGTTTGAATTCCTTCTCTCCAACATTTAGAAAAAGAAGTTCAAAGGTCATTGCACAACATAGGTGAGGCATCGAAATCGACATGAAAATATAACACTACTAGTGCATGGACACGAAAATGTCAAGAATATAAATAAATAAAAAATAAAAAAATTCATAAGCACACCTGGAAATCCGCTGAAGATGTGCAGCCTGCAGCTCAGGATTGAATGAAGGCTGGGTCTTCTCGTTTCCAACGGCAATGGAATGTCTTCAGTCAAAAGTCAAAGACGAGAGAGGAGACACAAAGGTTAGTTGTCTGTGTCTGTTGGTCTCTGTTTTATGTTTCGAGTTCGTTAATATTAAGACCACCAAACAATTGTTTATCCCAAAACAAGCGTGCTATTTAAAAAAATATAAAGCAACTAAAAATACATATACTAAAGTTTCCTTGGTAGAATCCAGTTCTTGTCAATTTTTTTGTTCAGCTTTAAACTAAATTAAATTGCGGGAAGGGAGATTTGAACTCAGCGCATAAGACGTTAGAACTAGAAGCAGCACTAGACAACCCTTAGACCCTCAACCTTACTCGAAAATGCATGCTGTTTATATTTGGATCCTTACGAATGTTCATCGTACAATTCTTTCAACAAATAAATAAAACGGTATTCAATTCAAGAAAATTTATTTTTGAATATGGCTGCTAGCATAGCAAAGCCTTTATGATTCTCCTTTGCCTCTTTCTGCAGCAATTAAGTAATAAGTGACAAAGTAGAGAGGTTAATGCAACGCTATCAGAAGCGAAACATACAGGAAAACAAGAGTAAAAAGGGTGTATCCTCCTGAACCCTGATTTGCGAAGAAAATCAAAACGGTCGACTTCAAACTTGCAAGCACATTAAATAGGCATAATCAAAGTTGACGAAAGGGTGTCTGCTTCTCTTGCCTAGCACTAGCAGTCATTACCTGTAGTTGTGGATGTTGAGGAAATAACACACCTTTCCGCATGACAAACGATTCCTTTTGCTTCAATTTGCTTGGATGCTCCTTCATCAACTACACTTAAAAGTTCCTTTTAATGTAGGTATCGTTATTGTTTTCATCATCAGCATATGCATTCATTCTAGTTTCATGATCATCACAAGAGATTTTTGTCGATCTGCTTTCTTTTATTTGAGTACTCAGTCTCAACTTTGAGGTCCCAAAAATGAACAATGTTCTTCTGGACCAACTTACCTCCTTGGTTATGGTTTAAGCTTCCGAGCCTGCAACTTTGGCAATCACTAGCTGGCTCTGTCCATAATTGAAAACAGTTATGAACTAGAAGCATTAGTCGTTAAGTCGTTGAGCAGCCCATTCTCCCAATCTCAAGCAGCCATGTCTTCTACAAGCATCAACGATTCTCGTCAACATTGGGACTGTAGAATCAAATGGCATATTCATTACAAAACTTTCCAGCTCATCCATGTACCCACAGTGGTTGTAGAGTTCAATCATGATCTCGTAGTGCTCTAATCGAGGTATAATACCATAATCGTTGGTCATTGAATCAAAATACTTCCTGCCCAACTCTGCAAGACCTTCATATGTACAAGCATGCAAAATTCCTTGAAATGTTACATGATCTGGCTTAATACCTTCATCCTTCATCCAACCAAACAATTTAAGTGCTTCTCTCCCACTATAGTTGTGACAGCATTCCAAAATCATGGAGTTCCACAAAACCACATCTCGTGAACCCCCTTCTTTGAAAACCTCGATAGCATACTCAATAGACCTACACTTGGAATACATGACAACTAAAGCCCCTCTAACCACACTATCCATTGTGTAACCATTTCTGATCATGAAACCGTGTATTTGTTTTCCTTGCTCAAGCGCAAAAATATTTGCACAAGCTGCAAGGAGAATTGAAAACGTAAACTCATCCGGTGTTTCTTCCCATTGCATCTCGCAGAAAATTGTCATAGCTAGTTCGCTCCGGCCATGACGAGCATAACTACTCAACAAAGCATTCCAAGAAACTCTATCTCGCCATTGACTAATTTGGTGAAACCAGACTGTTTTGGCACTTCTCATGTTCCCACATTTACCATACATGTGAAGAAGGCCATTGCCAACAAATATACTGGAAGAGAAACCGTGTCGGTAAGTGAATCCATGCACCTGTTTCCCCATTTCCACATCTGCAAGGCCAGAACACACCTTGAGGATCAGCCCAAGAGTGACTTGATCTATATTATTGGTTGTGTTCCGCATCAGAAATATAAAATCCACAGCCTTTTCCCACTGGGAGTAATGAGTATACCCGGCCAACATTGCATTCCAAGATATCACATTGCGTTCGGGCATCTCATCGAAGAGCTCTCTGGCCTTCCATGTCTGTCCACTCAGTGCATACCCCGAAACAATTGAAGTCCAAGAAATCACATCTTTTGAACTGGGCTGGTCAAAAATTGCACTTGCACTCTCTAAATCCCCACACTTGGCATACATATCGATAAAGGAGCTCGAAACAATATCATCGTCATCGAATCCCATTTTAATTGCAACTCCATGAATCTGCATACCCTCATCAAGTGCAGAAATACTCGAACAAGCAACAAGAGCATTAGAAAAGGTAAACTTAAGTGGCCTTACAGCTGCCGCAAACATCTGGAAAAACATAACTATTGCCTCCTCTCCTTCACCCATCTCCAGATACCGCCTCACGATTATGTTCCAAGAAATGTCATTCGGTTTCTGAATCTCATTAAATATTTTACGGGCATCATCCATAATCGCGCATTTCCCGTATATGTCAACAAGTGAACTCCCTATAACCACATTCCCGCCAAAACCATACTTGACAATAAGCCCATGAACTTGCCTCGAAAGAGAAAGCGCCAAAACAGCAGCACACGAGCCAAGAACACTAGCAAACGTAATCTCATTCGGCAAAAAACCCGACCTACTCATCTTCAAGAACAAGCGAAATGCCTCATCAGGAGATCCACTTTGCGAGCACGCCGTTATCAACGCATTCCAAGAGCCGCCGTCTCTCTGAGGCATTTCCTCGAACAGCTCCCGCGCATCCCCCAAAGACCCACATTTCGCAAAGGCCTCAATGGCACGGTTCACTAGAAACACCGGCGGGGTGGGGGAGAAGGTAAACAAATGGGACTCGACCTTGCGGGCCTCGACGATGGCGCGGCTGCCGGTGGAGGAACAGAGCTGGAAGAGGCAGGCGTATAGAGAGAATTGGAAGGGGAATGGGGCATAAAAGAGGATTGATACGGCTTTTCGGAGACGGCCGGAGTCGAGGTGGTTGAGGATGGTAGTGGTAACGGCTTTGGCGGTGGCGGGATTTGAGGGTTTGGTCAGATGGCCTCTGTCGCAGAGAAGAAGGTTAAGTAGAGAATTGCCACCCATGCAATTTATAGTCCAAAAGCACAACTGCGGCCTGAAAATTTTCCTATTTGTTTCTCATCATTTTCTGTTAGTACAATTCTATGATACCCCTTTAAACAGAAATACACCTCCAACTGGATAATTTTTTTGGGAAATTGGGTCTTCTAGCTCTACTACTACGAGAAAGGACTTACATGTAACAGATACACGTCATATGATGTCTCTTGTCTAATAATGCATTATATTCAAGTTTTTCTCCGCAAGGCAATATTTTATTTGATCGGGACACCATGTAGCGGTGAACTCGTTTCATGTAAGTTGCTCTCCTACTACTACTACAAACACCAACTAAAAAAATAGGCCTTGCACAAAATTTACAATCTCTAGCCCTGTTTTCTCAAAATACCCAATCGATTGTTCATTCTCTTGGTCTCAACTGTCATGCCCCTGATTCGAAGTTGGTGTGTAACCCTAATTCGAAACGCGAGCTAAATACAAAAACAGAGAGGAAGAAAACTAAAATAAGGGTGAAAAATAAATTTCTCTTATAAAAATAATTCATGTTTCTTTACAAAGCATAAATTGAATAAATAAAACTCCTAACTTCATATTCTAATTCGATCTCATCCCGTCTACCCTCTTGATTCTCTAGTTCATAAACCTGCATAAACTACCAATAAGATTAACAATAATATAGCACTTCACAAAATTTAATAAAATCAATGTCCATAGAAATTTGCCCGATTTCCCCTACGTGGATTCCAAATTATTGCTCTGAGTTACAATCACAAGATCCACTTGAGCAACTCCTATTCACAAGTATAAGATATTACTAAATACAAGACATGAATTCTAATCCTAATCAACGTACTTAAGCTTACTCATTCCACACTACTAATTCAAAAGACCATTTGGTTGATCTATAATGCATGGTCATCACTGAAGGAACATTTGAACTGAAATACTTTCAGAAAATAAGTAAAGATACAGTTCAACATAGGTAAGTACATTAACATACTTTAGCCAACCTATATATAGTTATATAAAAGCACTAATCCGATTGGTATATATAATGATATGAGTGCTATATAAAAATATGTACATTGAACTTTTTGTAATTATATAATCCTTCCTAGTGAACTACATGGTGTTTATAAACTCTAACTCTTGGACAAGAGTGAGGCATGCATACTGTGGATGCAAATTCCGTTCAAGGTTGAATTGACGAAACTTCACCTACAAAACAAGAAACACCGTTAGTCTAATTGACGAACACCCGATAAAAAGGGGGATGGTGTCTGCCAAAGGGCCTCTGATGCCTAAGTCATATATAGTTTGAGAGAAACTAGAACATGGAGAATTATGAGTAGTAAGTGGCGATTACCGATTTTTCTGTTAGACTTGGCTATTTATAGGAGTGAACCCTCGAAGGCAGCTCGGGGGGGAGGTTGCAGGTCATACTAGGCAGACAGCTATGAGAAATCCTGCTGAAGGTAGACCTGTCAATGGATCGGATTTTGGCCCGAATCTGATGGAATTAATAGGATATGGATCGTGACTTTCAATCTAATTATCCGAATAAGATCCGAATCCGATTATAAATGGATCCGGATATGGATCGAGGTTGATCTGATTTGATAATAATCAAATCTGACTTAATATAACATATTATTTATGTTGGTGTGAGTTGACATTCCCTTATTAATTCCTTTGAGAGAAGAATAAACATTTAATACATTCATAATCCTAAACTATCATGGTATCAGAACAGAGGTCTTAGGATTTCTGCTCTACTTGCGACGCTCAGAAAAAAAACAAAAACAAAACAAAAACAAAAACAAAAAAAACCTAGCACACTCCCATGGACGCCTTGCCGCACCCTACTGATGACACCAATTCTAGTGTTGTCACCCAATGATACCTACTACTACTAATTTATTTGTGAATCCGATAATCTTACTACTACTACTCTTGACTCTTCTAGTGCTCTTGGCTTGACCGACAACTTTCCTGAAACCTTAGGTAACTGCGGATGGGCTTTATACGTTTCTAGCGATTGTGATTCTTGTGATTGGATTATCGATTCAGGTGCTATAGATCATATGACCTATGATCCAAAGGATCTTGTTTATGAGACTACTCATCAACGATGAAGTTTCACAAATGCCAATGGCGTTGCCTCTCTTGTGGTGGGGGATGGCACAGTTAATCGTACATCTACGCTCTCTTTACCCAATACTTCACTTGTTCCCTCATTAAAACATAAATTAATGTCTCCTAGTCCAGCCACTGAACAATTGAATTGTTGTGTACTATTGTATCCTAAGTTTTGTCTTATTCAGGATATTCTCACGAAGGAGATTATTGGTCATGGTACTAAAAGCGGACACTTATATTTTGTGGATGATGTCAGCATGGGTCTAGTGAACTTGTTGCGCGGGGCTTCTAATGACAAGAAGTGGCAGGTATGGTTGTGGCATCACCATTTGGGTCATCCATCTTTTAGTTATTTGAAGCATCTGCTACCGAACTTATTTGTTGGTTGTTCTAATTTAGACTTTAAATATGACACTTGCATTTTGGCTAAGAGTCATCGTGTGCCTTATCCTTTAAGTTCTAATAAAAGTACTGTTCCTTTTGGTTTGATACATTATGATGTTTGGGGCCATCCCAATTTCTACTTTTTCTAGCATTCGGTGGTTTTGTGATATTTGTGGATGACATGGCTATATCTGTTAAAAAATAAAAGTGATGCATTCACCGCTTTTAAAACCTTTCATACTATGGTTCAAACTCAATTTTCTACTAATATTCACATTTTATGTTCTAATAATTGGGGGGGGGGGGGGGGTGAAGCAAGATATTGTCTAATACTTTACTACTCATGGTATTCTCCATGAAACTTTTTGTCCCCAAACTCCACAACAAAACGGAGTTGCGGAACAAAAAAACAGGCATATCTTGGAGACTGCTCGAGCATTGTTAATTGGTGCTCAAGTTCCTCGTTCTTCGTGGGATGTTATAGTTGCCACCGCGGTTTATCTTATGAATCAACTGCCCTCTAAAGTGTTGGACTTTCAAGCTTCGTTACAGGCTCTTTCTCGGTTTGGTCCTCTACCATCCATTTTATTGTTGTCACCACAGGTCTTTTGATGTGTCGCGTTTGTCCATCTTCATAAGAATCAACGTACCAAACTCGAACCTTGTGCAATATGTTGTGTTTTTATGGGGTATGGGGCACGACAAAAGGGCTACCGATGTTATAATCCTCCCTACTCGGCATACTTATGTCACTATGGATGTGACATTTTTGAAGACGAACATGTAGGGGGAGACAACGAGTGAAGAGAAGAATTGGACAATTGAGATACGAATAGAATTGAACAAAGAGTTGCAATCTCCACTAACTGGTCACACAGTCCCCAGTGACCCGTCGCAGACCAAGATCACCGACTGGTCAGACGAAGGTCGCACAGTCCCCAATGACCTGTCGCAGTGTGACCGGTCACACACCAAGGTCACCGACTGGTCAAACAAAGTTGAAAAGTTGATGTTTCTCCTCTCCCCCCCCCCCCCCCCCCTTCTCTCTTCTCCAACTATAGTACCTATTGACGACCATTCTTCTGAGAATACTCCTGAGGTAAGTCCTACTACACCTATTAGTACATCAACTAATCCAACTTATCAGTTACCTAACAAGTATAACTGAGGAAAATCGCCTAATAGATATTCACCTAATGAAGTAAAGAAGTTCAAATACCCAATTGCCAACCATGTGTCATCCCACAAGTTATCAGAACCAGGCAAGGCATTCATACAATAAATGTCAATTGAAAGTGTTCCTAATTCTTCGAAAGAAGCTTTATTCGAAACTAAGTGGACCAAAGCAATGGAGGAAGAAATGAATGCGCTTCAAAAAAATCAAACATGGGATTTAGTTCCCCTACCAAGAGGAAAAAAGACAATGGGGTGCAGGAAGGTTTACACAATCAAACATAAAGCCGATGGGTCCATTAAACGATACAAGGCACGGTTAATTGCTAAAGGTTATACACAAACCTATGGAATTGACTACAAGGAGACTTTTGCCCTGGTAGCTAAAATCAATACTGTGAGAGTGTTGCTTTCTTTGGCAACAAATATAGATTGGCCACTACAACTGTTTGATGTGAAGAATGGTTTTTTACATGGGGATCTTAAAGAAGAGGTGTATATGGATATTCCACCAAGATATACCTCACATACGCAAACGAGAGTTGTGTGTAAGCTAAAACAATAACTTTGTATGGTCTGAAACAATCTCCATGTGTGTAGTTTGGGTGATTCCGAATGGCTATGCGAAAGTATGGGTTCAGGCAGAGCAACTCAGATCATATGCTCTTCTTGAATAGTAGAATGGGTAAGATAACGACACTCATTATTTATGTAGACGATATGATTGTTACAAGAGATGACAGGGAAAAAATTTTGAGGTTGAAAGATTATTTGGCAACTGAATTTGAGATGAAAGACCTCGGTGGGCTCAAGTATTTTCTAGATATTGAAGCGGCTCGATTATAACAGGGTATATTCTTGTCTCAAATGAAATATGTCTTGGACTTATTAACAGATACATGGATGCTTGATTGCAAACCTATAGAGACTCTTATTGTTCAAAATTATCACCTTGCGAAATATCCTGATCAGGTTCCGACTAACAAAGAGCGCTACCAAAGTTTAGTTGGAAGGTTAATTTACTTAGCTCATACTCGACCAGATATCGCCTATGCAGTGAGTGTTGTGAGTCAATTTATGCACTATTTGAGTGAAGATCACATGAATGTTGTTGTTAGGATACTTCGGTACTTAAAGTGTGACATCCCACATCGACCAACGGAGAGGGGGTGATGTGCCTTATATGTACATGCCCACCTCCATTTATAACGAGGCCTTTTGGGAGCTCACTGGCTTCGGATTCCATCGGAACTCCGAAGTTAGGCGAGTTTGGGCTAGAGCAATCTCATGATGGGTGACCCACTGGGAAGTTGCTCGTGAGTTCTCAGAAACAAAACCGTGAGGGCGTGGCCCAAAGCGAACAATATCATGCTACGGCAGAGCCGGTCCGGGATGTGACATAATGGTATCAGAGCCATTCTGCTGTTCGGTACGGATGTGCCTGCAAGGACGCCGGGTTCCCCTTAAGTGGGATGGATTATGACATCCCACATCGACCAACGGAGAGGGGGTGATGTGCCTTATATGTACATGCCCACTTCCATTTAGCACAAGGCCTTTTGGGAGCTCATTGGCTTCAGATTCCATAAAAAATCTGACGTTAAGCGAGTTTGGGCTAGAGCAATCCCATGATGGGTGACCCACTGAGAAGTTACTCGTGAGTTCCCAGAAACAAAACTGTGAGGGAGTGGCCCAAAGTGGACAATATCTTGCTACGACAGAGTCGGTCTGGGATGTGACATAAAGTCAGGACCAGGTCGAGGTATTATGTTTTTCAAGAATGGACACTTGAAGATGGAAGGATACAAAGATGCAAATTGGGCATGAAATATTACCGATAGACAATTTACTTCTGGTTACTTTATGTTTGTGGAAGGTAACTTGGTTACTTGGCGAAGTGAGAAACAAAAAGTAGTGGCTCTGTCAAGTGCAAAAGCAGAATACACAGGAATGGCAAAAAGAGTGTGTGAATTACTTTGGCTTCAAAGGTTGCTCCAAAACTTGGGCATCCACCTATATCAGCAACAAATTGGTTTTGTAATAACAAAGCTGCCATTGATATCTCTCATAATTCAATTCAACATGATTGTACTAAACATGTTGAAGTTGACAAACACTTTATATAAGAAAAATTGGATGCGAATATTATTCAAATCCCATTTATGAAATCAGATGATCAATTGGCTGATATTTTGACAAAGGCAGTTTCAAGTCAAGCATTCTACAACTCACTTGACAAGTTGGGCATTAGCGACATCTATGCACCAGCTTGAGGGGGAGTGTTAGCGTGAGTTGACATTCCCATATTAATTCCTTGTAATTAGAATATTATATTTCCTATTTAGTTCCTTGTAAATATGATAGATTGATTCTCCTAAGTTGTCTTGTAAGTAAATCCTTGTAATATATATATCCCTCATTTGAGGGAATAATAAATATTCAATACATTCATAACCTTAAATTGGCAATTTATACTTTTGTGTAATGGTAGTTTAAGTTTTTTATGCAATAAAAATAAACTTATATCCTATTTTCTTATTAATCAACATGAAAATTTTAATTAAAAACATAAAAATATAATTAAAGAATGAGGTTTCTAATGATATTTTAATCTTTTTTAGGTCACAAATTAAATCCGATAAGGATCCGAATTCAATGCTAATCGGATCTAGATCAACAAGTCAGATTCGATGATCCGAATAGGTACCAAATATGCTAATCCGATTATAAATGAATCCAGATATGGATCAAGACTGATCCGATTTGAATCTGACCCGTTTACAGGTCTAGCTGAAGGCTTTTGGAAAGTAATTGCGTCGTAGTGCTGGACACCCAAGAGAAACTCCGAAGAGTCAATTTCCTGCCTCTTTAGGCTAGATATGGCATGGTGGCAAGACTGGGATATCATGGGCTCGAAGGGCACCTTGATATGTAACTGACCCAAAGGCCCACTAACTATAGGGCAAGCAAGTGTCAGGCCTTTTGAAGGTACCATGTGATCTGCTCACGACGTCAAAGGTAAAACCGTAATAATGAGCTTAAAGTCCACGTATCCTTCTACTATTGGATGCAATTATTTTATGTCTCAACAAATGCCCCCACATTTGCTTTTTTTTAGTAGGAAACAAAAGGAGATGTACTTCCTATTTGAATAGGACTTTTCTTCCATGAAAAGATAGGGTTTCATGTCTTAATTAGAAAAAAAAATCATTTTTGCTCCTCACAAGACTTTAGTATAAATACGAGATAGCCCTTGCTTGAATTCTCACAAAATTCTTACATAGAAAATTCAGAATTTGCGTATAGAATTCAAAGAGAAATTTTTGAAGTATGAAAATGTTCTCTTTCTTCTTCTTCCTTCCTCTTTTTCATGCATAAAGAGGCAACGAGGTTGCTCCCTTGGTTTCCTCGAACTGGCAGCAAGCAAGGTGCTATTGCTGGGCTGGCCAACAGCAGCAAGTTTGCTACTCGATTGATCTGGAATGGCAACTCGGCCTGCGTGCCCAGTCCGTAAGGTACGTATCTTAGGATTGGAACTTCTTTGCAGTCTTGTCCCTACAACTTAAGGATGTGTAGCAAAAAATAATCCAGACAATTGTAAAGCTGACACGTAGATTTTCATTCACTATTGACAAGAATGCCCTCATCAATTGGCGAAGCTCGCATTTGTTCCACCGACACTTCAACCGAGCTAGAAGTCTTGAGCTGCTGACTATAATTACTCCAAGGTCAACTACACATGGCAAGGAGACAAGACAAGGGAATTAAACGTAGAAGTAATTACTAATTCCTACCTTTAAGCTTTCCTAATTGAAGACAACAGTGTGGATACTCCTTGAGGCTCAACACTTGGGGAGCCTTCTTGTGGTTCATCATGTAGAGGAAGAACACAAGCATAAGGATGATCCTATAGAGCGGTGCACACTTGGCTAGAGATTCAAGTAAGTTAATCTCTTCTATATCTTTGTTCTTGCGCAGTATTAATTACAACCAACCAGATATATAATTGGGATAACATATTGTATGTTATTTATTTATTTTTTTGCAACGTATTTAATTATTTGAATTAAATTATCCCAATAATATGCTCAAAAACCCAACAAAAATATGCAGAACGGGAAGCAAAAAGTGAAGCATAAGGTACAAACACTTACCAGTATTAAATTCGACACAGATCTACATCCTTGCAGGTTCATCACCTTCCCAGTTCCCGCTGATTACCAATGTGGCCTTCCTCCATTGATGGTTCTCTGAGCTTGGTTCATTGAAGAGCATATGCATTGCCTTCAATTGTGCATACTTCTTGAACTGACTTATTTTGAAGAAGTAGAAGAATTCCTAGAAAGTTAGCCCTGGATAGAAGAACTCGCTCAAGTTCAGGAAACACAACATGTACCTATATGCATTCGGCGAACATTGAGCAAGCAAACACCTCATCGCGTAGAGCCCCTCCTTGACCAACCTGTACCGATTGGAAATTTGAAGTCCAAGGAAATGTACAATGGATGGAATTTAATCTTCTTTTCGGATTTGCATGGCAAATCACCGGTATAGTTGTCTACCAGTTCCATGCCAACATTTGAAGGGAAAGCCTCTACATTGCTTTCTAGCCAGGTCTTGAAAGCCACCTTCGTATCCAGCTTCGGCAGATTCGAAGCAAACTTCCCTACCACGGATTGGTTTCCTCCTTGCTAATACAACGAAACCTCGATGCAGCTTACGACTTTCTTTGAAGACGACATTGTGCACTACCTACCAAAGAAACGAAGAAAATCGCAGAAGATACTCACAAGACCTTAATTTAATCCAATATCGATTTTGTTGATAGCAATGTTGGAGATTGATTGATGTTGGATTGAAATAAGAAGACCAACACAAATCAAAAAGAAAAAAAAAGGACAAGACAACCCAACCGGCCCAACTAGACAGGTTCGACCCGTCCTGAGTTCGAACTGGGAGTACCTGATTCACAGAGTGATGTTCCCAACACATAATCTTCAACACAACCAAATGGCGACTTGAAGGCATAAGATTTAGGAGATGTGGCACCAAAGTCAAATTGGATATTCATAATAAGCTTACTCCTGTGAGTGGTTTACCTTCTAGAAATACTTTAGAGCTGGATATGATGGTTTCTGAGGGGTCAAATAATGGGACAAATGTTGGTGAGCAACCAAAAAATCAACTTTCTAGGCAAGAATCTTCATCGGATGGGAAAAGCCAACCAAACTCTTTCCGTAGTGTTAATGATGCACTCAAGGAGTGGGAGAAAAAAGTTAGAGTATCTGACGATCTTTAGGAAAACAACATGGAGGTACAGGATGAAATTGAGAATGAAATCAAGAATGAAAATGCAGATGAGTTTGGATACGTTTCCGAGTATGAAAAGGGGACAACTCAGGCTTTGGGACCTGCAACATCTGAGCAAATTGACAAAAGTGTAGATGGTAGTAAGTTCAAAGCCAATGAAGATGATCTTTCAATACACAAAGATGGCCCTGTTGAGATGGAAATTGAGAAGCAAAAAGTTGAAACACAGCCTAACCGAAGTCATACTCAAGTGCTAAAAGATAAGACTGAGGACCAGTTGCGTCTCTCTGGAGTAGAAGAATCACCTGGCGATCAGTCTCAAGAAATTCATAGCCGTCATGAGGGTCATCCTGAAAGTATGGTAGAGGATGTGGTCTCTGTCAAGAAATCCTACTTCAATGATGACATACAACAGCTGAGTGAACTTTCCGTAAATGACGGTGACATGGGGAAAGCACAAGATCATGAGGAAATTTTTTATGATGTTATAGGCAATGCTACCGCTATCTGGAGAAGATGTGAGCAGACCACGAGAAGATTGCCACAGGAGTTGGCGGAACAATTGCATCTTGTCATGGAGCCTAATCTTGCCAGCAAGCTCCAAGGGGATTATAAGACTGGCAAGCGGATTAACATGAAGAAGGTTAGATACAAGATAACCCAACTAGTGTCCGACTTCAATTTTTCTAAACACATTTTAATAATTTTTCTTTGTGGTGTAAAATTTATTAGGCAATTCCATACATAGCCAGTCATTATCGGAAAGATAAAATATGGCTGAGACGGACCAGGACCTGGCCTAATAAACATGATTATCAAGTTGTCATTGCTGTTGATGATTCCCTTAGTATGTATGAAAGTGACTGTGGTGATGCTGCTATTGAAGCTCTAGTGACAGTATGTCGTGCAATGTCCCATCTAAGGTGTTATTGATGCTGTCTACAGTTTCATTTTTTCTTGAACAAAATCAACTTTGCAGGAGAACTTGAGGCGGTGTGTTAGGGAAGCCTTGGCTAAGCAGCGTATGGTTGCATATTTGGTTCTTGATAACTCACCAGATGGTTTCATCATGGACCACAAGGTATTTCTTCGTACTTTTTTCTTAATATATAATGTCTACTTTTCTTTTTTTTCGTTTTTTCTTTTGTTACGTCGGAAGCTGAAGAATTTTAATGTTGGTATTTTAATGTAAGTACAATGAAAGAGAAATATATAGAAGATTACACAACAGGTTAAGATCCAATGGAAACAAGCCATGGACCTCCATCCTTAATCTACACCCTAACTTCTGGTCTTGGAACTAATTACAAGGCAATCAGCCACCAAATATGAGTAAGCATGTGGTTAACCCAGAAACATAGCCCTAAGCTAGCTAGAAAAGATAACAACCTACAACCCTAGCTCCTACCCGATGAATACAGAAATGGTCTGACCAACCCGACGGATATAAGACTAACCTGACGGATACAAGGCTAACCCGACGAGACCAACCCGATGGAGTTCAATACCCCCCCTCAAGCTGGATCGAGGAGATTCATGGATCCAAGCTTGAATAATAAACATTGAAACTGGGTAGAAGCCAGAGGTTTAGTGAATATGTCTGCTAGTTGGTCGTGACTTGAACTGTACACAGTTTCAATGACTTTGGACTAAACTTGATCATGCACAAAATGACAGTCCACTTCAATATGCTTGGTTCTTTCATGAAACACTGAGTTGGAAGCTATATGCATGGCTGCCTAATTGTCATAGTACATATACATTGGATGGGTGCAGGCGAGTCCCAAGTCACAGAGTAAGCCCTTCAACCAGATCAGTTCACAGGCAAGGGATGCCATCGCTTGATATTCTGCCTCTGCACTGGACCTAGCAACAACCGTTTGTTTTTTACTTTTCCAAGTCACCAGGTTTCCTCCCACAAAGGTGCAGTAGCCTGTTGTTGACTTTCGATCAAGAGAATTTCCAGCCCAGTCTACATCAATGTATCCCACAATGTTTAAATGACCATTGTTGGTCATGAAAATGCCTCGACCAACTGAACCTTTCAAGTATCTGAGAATTCTCTTGACTATGTGAAGATGCTGGTCTGTTGGTGCATGCATGAATTGACTCACTAAGCTCACTGCATAGGAAATATCAGGTCGTGTAATGGTGAGATAAATCAACTTACCAACAAGGCGCTGATAGACACTGATATCTGCAAGAGGAGATCCTTTGGCATCTAGCTTGAGTTTGCTATAAAGAGGAGTACGTGCTGGTTTACAATCTTGAAGATTTGCTTCATTAAGAAGATCAAGGACATGCATTGGTTGAGAAAGAGGCCTTTGGAGGAGGTGGCCATTTCTATCCCAAGGAAATACCTCAAGACTCCGAGGTTCTTGATGGCAAACTTCATATGCAAGGTTGACTTAGGTGATGTGATCTCTTCTGCATTGTCACCCGTGATGATGAGATCATCCACATACACAAGTACCACTAGAGTACCAGCTTGGCCATTTCATACGAACAAAGAAGAGTCATCACTATTTCTTTTAAAACCAGAAGCCAAGAGCACAGAACTCAATTTCGAGAGCCAAGCTCGAGGAGATTGCTTCAGACCATAGATGACTTTGTGAAGTTTACATACCATGCCCGGCTTGTGTTTTTGGGAATGGCCAGGAGGCAGTTTCATGTACACTTCATCTTCAAGATCACCATGCAAGAAGGCATTTTTAACATCCATTTGATAAAGGGACCATTTCAAATTCACAGCAACTGACAGGAGTACTCTGACAGTGTTCATCTTTGCAACTGGAGCAAAGGTCTCCTTGTAGTCCACGCCAAACGTTTGAGTGAACCCTCGTGCCACTAGCCTAGCCTTATATCGTTCTATGGTTCCATCAGAGTTGAACTTGGTTTTGAAAATCCACCTGCTGCCCACAGCTTTCTTTCCTTTAGGAAGCTTGACCACACTCCATGTATTATTGTTATCCAAGGCTTGAAGTTCTTCATGCATGGCTTTCTTCCATGCTGGTAACATGCAGGCTTCGTGAAAATTGCGTGATTCAACAACACTTGATATTTGGCTCAGGAAGGCACGGTGTGATGAAGACAGATTGTTGTAGTTGACGTGTTAAGAGAGTGGATACCTGGAAGGATATTTAGTAACATATTCTTGAAGTCATGTGGGAGGATGTCTGTCACAAGGACGATTTCTTCGAGGTTCTTGAGGAATTGCAAGAAGACTTGAAAAAGTCTCTTGGGTGTTTGATTCTTCTTGTGCACCTTCATTAGTTTCCAGATTTACAGCTGGTACCTCACGTGCAATTTCATTTGTTTCAGGTTCCTTATCAACGGGAAAGCCCTTAATGAGATCTGTGGGTATTGGAATTGGAGAAGGTTGAAAGATTTCCTCCCCCTGTTGACCTTTCTCAGAATGCTGTGAGAAGAAACTTCGAGACTCATCAAACTTGACATCCCGAGAGACTAGCAACTTCCTGGTGTGTGGATTGTAGCATTTATATCCCTTATGTGTAAATGAATATCCCAGAAACAAACACTTAGATGCTCTAAGGTCTAGCTTGTCTCTCTGAGAAGACTGAATATGCACAAAGCAAGTACACCCAAACAATCGAAGATGAGAAATGTCCGTCTTTCTGCCTTTTAAGACTTCATATGGTGATTTGAAGTTAAGAACACTGCTTGGCAATTTGTTAAGAATGCCTTGAGACCAGAATTTCTTGGGAACATTTGTTTGGAACATCAAGGCTCTAGCTTTCTCAAGAAGATCTCTATTTTTCCTCTCGGCAACTCCATTTTGCTGTGGAGTCCCTACACAACTGGTCTGATGAATAATACCATGAGTGCTCAAGTAATCAGTCATATTGTTAGATATATATTCAGTACCATTGTCTGATCTGAGAATGCAAATTTTTGATGAAAATTGATTTACAACAAGATTATGAAAAGTATTGAAAGCATTTAAAACTTCACTTTTAAATTTCAAAAGATACAGCCATGTAGTTCTCGAGAAGTCATCTACAAATGTTACATAAAATCGATAACCATCAAAAGACTCTAAGGGAGCTGGTCCCCAAACATCAGAGTGCACCATTTCAAAACATTTAGTAGTCTTAGACTGAGAATTTGGGAATGGGAGTCTGGTGAACTTAGACATATGACAGGTCTCACACTCATGTGAGGTTTTACAAAAATTTGGAAACAAAGTGGATAAAACTTGTACAGAAGGGTGACCAAGACGTTGATGCCATAAAAGTTGTTCTTGAACTGATGTGGAACTAGCTTGAAAACATTTTGAAATCACTGGCTCCTTTGACAAGTAATACAGACCATTCAGGAAGAAACCTTCACCAATCATCTTCTTGGTGACTCGATCCTGAAACACAACACCATGAGAAGAAAAGGTAACTAGACAATCCAATGAATTTGTTATTTGTCCAACTTACAAGAGTTTAACTGGGAATGAAGGTACAAACAATGTTGTAGACTCTTTAATCCTGGATAAAAGATTTATTTTTCCTCGTCCAACAACTAGTACCCCCTTTCCATTTGCAATAGAAACATGAGATGTTTGTGTGAATTTTTCAAATTCATGTAAATCAGTTAATTTATTTGTCATGTGATCAGAGGCACCTAAATCTACAATCCAACAATCACTAGAATGACTGATATTTAAAGCAGTTGAGAAAGCACTCACGATATCTGCTGTGTCTTCTTGGGTTATTGAGGTTGTGTCCGCTAAAAAGCCAGTAAACTTACCAAGAAGTGCAGTTGAATTCCCAGTTGTCTTGTCACTGCTTTTCTTTTTCAGGTATGCAGCAAAATCATTGAGCAAGGCCGCAGGATTTGACCTAAAGTTTTTTATTCCTTCAGTCACGAGTTCAGAGATTGAAGAGGTGTGAAGATTGGCTATGGGATTGAAATAATATGTACCCTTGCTGCCCCTTGTGTCCCTCAGACTTCTTTGTTCTCTGTCAAACTTTGGTTTCAAGTCTGGATGCAAAATCTAGCACCTTTTTCTAGTATGGCCAATTCCTTCTCTACCAATATTTTCACAGTGTGAGCACTTTAGATCTGGTCTCTTTCCTTTGTATGTCTTGTCACTAAAGGCTTTTCTATTTACTGCAAAAGCCCTAGCTTCAGACCTGCTTGCCTTTACCTCCAAGTTCATGACCTTGCGTCGTGTTTCTTCACGTTGAATGGCATTGCATATAGAGGCAAATGAGGGTAATTCTGGATTCATCAAGAGATGACTTCTGAGATCCTCATACTCAGACCCCAAGCTTGCCAGAAGTTGAAATACCTTGTCCTCATCAGCCCTCTTCAATAAGATCTTGGCATCAGTTGTGTGAGGTCTGTACATGCCGAGTTCATTCCACATTGTCTTCAACCTCCCCAGGTGTTGAACAAATGAGTTTTCTCCTTGCTGCATGCTTGCTAGATCTCTTTTAAGTTGAAACACTCGAGCTGCATTATTTTGGTTTCCATACATATCTTTGACGTCATTCCAGAGAACGCAGGAAGACTCAGAATCACTGAATATTTCTGCGATTCTGGGTTCCATTGAGTTGAGAAGCCACGACATGACTAGGTAGTCTTGAGACACCCAAGCTTCATAGTTTTGAGAAGAGACATCTGGAGCCTCACTTCTTCCATTGATAAAGTTCAGCTTGGATCTTTCACCGAGAGCAAGTGATATAGCTCTCGACCATGGAAGATAATTGAAATCGTTCAGTAATACTGAACTTAAACGCTGGTTTGGATTTGGATTTCCATCAGCTTCAGGTATGATTGAAACGCTAGCGGCTTGAGAACTTTCAACCTCTATGTTGAAAGGGTCCGCCATTTTAGTAACGACGACGAAGACGATATGCAGAAGCAGTATCAGTTATGGTTCCTGCTCTGATACCATGAAGAATTTTAATGTTGGTATATTGTTTTCATTGTGCATTGTAAGTATAATAGAAGAGAAATATATAGAAGATTACACAACAGGTTAAGATCCAATGGAAACAAGCCATGGACCTCCATCTTTAATCTATGCCCTAATTTCTGGTCTTGAAACTAATTACAAGGCAATCAGCCACCAAATATGAGTAAGTAGGTGGTTAACCCAGAAACATAGCCCTAAGCTAGCTAGAAAAGATAATAACCTACAACCCTAGCTCCTACCCGATGAATACAGGAATGGTCTGACCAACCTGACGGATATAAGACTAACCCGACGGATACAACGCTAACCCGACGAGACCAACCCGATGGAGTTCAACCAATCCGATGAGTTGATTTCTTCAATAGAAGCGGATCCTCTAATTCCATAATGCTTTTCTGCAATTTACTCCTTCAGGAATCTTCTTTTTCCCTTTCCCATTCTACACTGTACTGAGGAACATTGAGGCACTTCCTAGGACTCGTGCTGATTTACTGAGACAGGTAAGCATAATAGTTCACGTTTTTCATGCCCAAGCGCCGCGATTTGACCAGAAAAACGCATTGCCTCTTTTTCTATGTATCTGAAATCTTGGACTTGCTGTTTGCAGTGGGTTGAGGTTATGCAGTACACAAGGGACTAAACTAATCAATCGGTGCAAGCTGTGAAGATCAGGTTGAGTGGCACAAAGGTCGTTTTTCGTAGCAGGTTAACCGAGGGCTTGTTGTGTATAATGTAACTTGTATACGAAACAATTAGAGCCATCATCAGTGAAGATGAACAAGTTTTGACCTTTTCTAATAGGAAAAGAAAAGAGGGTAAAAAGGAAATCATCTTCTCTTTAAGTTTCGTAATGTTTCGTTGGTGTTCAGTCTTCCATTTTCGCTAATTCTAATTTAATTTTCTTTGTACATGGAAGACACCAAATTAGAATTAGCGGTGGTTTTTGGTAATTACTTGGGGATTTGGATCCTCTGCCGGGCTTCACCATTCAAAAACATCCAAGAGCTAAAAAACTGAACTACATAAGATTATCAGATAGGCTGGGAAAACACTCGAAGTGCTTCCTCAAAGAAGCACAATAGTAGTGTTTCTTGCAGGAAGCACTTCAAGTGCTTTTGAAACCCACGTTTGGCAAGTACTTTTAAATGACTGAAAACGTTTTTAGAGAAAATATTTTTGGAACCAATTCTTAGTAAAAATGCAAGTTAATCCCTGAAAAGCATTTGAAGTGCTTTGGAACCCAAAAACATTTTCTCTAAAAGCACTTTCAGTAAGTTAAAATCACTTACCAAACGAGGTCATAATATCACCAAAAGCGTTTTCAATCATTTTAAAAGCACTTCAAATGAGGCCAGACTCCACAGTTAGCGAGAACTGGTCAGCATCTGCAGCATATTCGATCCCTGCCTTCATTGCATAGAGTTCCGTCGCCAATTCAGTAGCTTTCTTATCTTTTCAGTTTTTTATCCGCTTCTAGATCTATTCGTCATCTCCTTTCTTTCATATTATCCATTCCCACAATAGCTTTTCTTCAGAGTTTTTTGTTCATTCACGAAGGACAAGTAAAATCCTATTATCCTACTAAAAGCTTTTCCTCGGCATTCGCGCTTGAAAATTTAACTTTGTTGTACCATATTTGGGGCTCACATTGCGCTTCATTATTTAGCCCATGTAATGTAAATGGGGAGGGAAATCCTCATTCTATAAAAGGGATCCCTCACCCTCCCTTTAAAGATGACCTCTATTTTCAAACTCTAGCCTCTCTACTCTCTCAAAGGCAATGTAACTAGCCTCTTTGTACAATGTAACTCACATTTACATAGTAAAACCGGATCTACACTAACATGGACGTAGCCCGAACTCGGCGAGGCCATTAAAATTATTCTCATTCGTGTGGCCTCGCTGTTGCAAGCTTTGGAAAGAAAGGTAACATAAGGTTGTTGCACGACTTCGATCAGCCATTTACTGGAGAAACCGGAATGAACGTCAGTGCCCTTAATGCCAGTACTATCTTGAAATGAAATACATAGCAATGCAGAGGTTATTTGCGTATTTGATTAGGGCAGTAAAACTGTAAAAGGTTGGCCTTTCTTTCACATTTCTGTGCAATAGTATTACGTCCCATGGTATATGGCATGTAATGTGTTTTACTGATATTGTTGTGCGGTTGATCTCGAGTTTGTCATTCAAGCAGGAGAATACTATCACTTATCAACCAGTTGATGTGTCGAAATATCTGAACACCAAGCTCGATGAAGCAGTTGCAAGGGCACGCCTCCCCTCAGGCTGGAATCCACTATAACAGCTCATTTTGATAATCGGAGACAGTGGCGGATCCAAGATTATAACTTCAGGGGTTCCTAATGTAATATAACCAAGTTTTCTTTAGGCAAAAAAAACGCTCATCCTGCGCAAAATTTTTCAGTTACTTTAGTGGGGCATTTGATCGAGCACCTGGTGTGCTTTTCAAGGGATGTCAACATCTACTGAGTGTTGGTGAGAATCCCTGATGAGTTCTATCAAGTACAATTGTTAAGTGACGCATCTTGTCGAGGGATGTCGATACGTCTTGCCAAGATATGCTGAATAGGCATTTCATCGTTGGTGGGTATAAAAGGGTCAAGTACCAAACACTTATAGGTCCCCAAAGAACCTTCACTTGCATTTTCTCAGCTGCTGGTAAGTCTCAAACCACCCTGTTCCCTATGTGGTCTCTGACTTTGACTATCACGCATTAATATGGTCTCTATAGGATTTCATCAATAATTGTGTTAATGTACTGATGTGGCATTTGGAAGTATAATGATATAGCTCTTTTTGTACTGTGCGCATTTTTCTCTAGTAATAAAATCTTCAATTAATAGTTAAACAAAGTATTTCAAAATTCCACATAAATCGAATACTCTATTCTTCTCCCTTATGGACGTATTTATAGAGAACAAAATACATGCCTAATTGAATAAGTAAACCTAATTGAATAAGCAAAGCTAAACCCACAAGGACAACATTCCTATTTTCTAATTCTTTGACACTTTCCCCTCAAACTCAAGGTGATAATCATGAGTTTTGCGAAGAAGAAAACCAAAGTCATAAGTAGCATGTAGACAACGATCATCATCAACTTCATTGAAACATAGAGATTATGGGCAGCCGTCTCGAGTAGTCACTAGTCCAAGCACTTAAGTGATTATCCAAATTATTCTTCCAAAGCAATTCTTCCATTAACTCCCTCTCTCGCCTTAAAGAGAATAAGCTGGAGAGGTCTTTCAAGGAACAATGAACATGATCACAACCATGAAAAACGTAGCGCAATTTGGAGACGAGAAACTCTACAAGAAGTAGGGTTTATGAGCAACCAACACAAACACCAAAAGTGTAAGGCAAACACACAAAATCCCGACAATTTTAGGGCAAAAGAAAAAGCACGACAAACTCTAAAAATAGAATTTTAGGGCAAGACAATGGTAAGGTGAAGTCAAATTCAAAGATAAAGACAAAGGCAATACAAAATCAAATAAGGCAAGGCAAGACAAAGTAAGGCAATGCATTTCAAGTAAACAACTAGAAGCATTTTGTACATATGAAATTGTTAAACAAAATTCAAGATCCAACGCAATGTATAAATTATGAGGAAAAGAAAGATTGCAAAAGTGCCACCTTAATTAGCATCCATAAACAGTTGCATGCCATAGCCCATATATAGCTAGTCAGTTCCGATTCTTGTCGAAAGGAGTTAATGCGGCCCACCACACTGCTGGATCGCTTCCTTTCTCTAGCTTGAAAGCTACGGTCTTGATCGACTGTGGTATTCCACCACACTCCCTAACTATTAACGTCGCTATTCTATTGATTTCTTCATTCTTCATAACATCTTTATTGGAGTTCACTATTTTCTTGAACATCTTTAGGGCATCATTCTCACACATTCCCTCTATTTTGATGTCCTCTTGTTTCCACGATCCACCGCGCCCATCGATCTCACTGTCGTAGTAGCAACAGCTGGATCCGAGCACGACCCTTCTGCGTTTATGGCCTTCACGTATGCCAACCCTCTCCAAATCAATCTCAGAAGAAACTTGATCAACAAACAACAAGTAGCTCTTGTTTTCCAGCTCTTTAGCTATAATTTCTGCTCTTTCGTAGTTACTCATCAACTCATCCGCTTGCAACCCTAACTGCTTTGCGAGTATGTGTTGTATCTCTCCCAGGCCTTTCTCCTCTGTCATGGTTACCCAAAAAATGACCTCGAACGGCTGATCAGGGTTAGTAAGTTCGCAGAATCTGTCGTGCACATTCTCCAGCACCGTTGTCTTTCCCACCCCGGGCGGTCCCCATACGCAAACCCTAGCGCACTTTTCATGACCATCTTTTACAAGCAACTTTAGAAACAACTTGTCAACATAGTTATTGAGTGATGGAAAATCATCTATCTTGAGTGCACCCCTCTTTATAAACCGATCGGGCAGCGCAGGCGCCCTCTGATTCCTTATCGTGTCGAGATTGATCTGCTTTCGCAGGTTGGCGATCTTTTTTAGTTTCATGCGAATCTTTAGATCAAGGGACCAAGAAAATTGGAGGAGTCCACATGATTGGCCTTGGTTCATCGTTCTAGTCCTCTTCCTATCTTTATACCTTTTCTTCAAATTCTCGATTTCTCGTCTCTCTTCTTCGACCTCGCGAAGCCAGTCCATGCACTTGCTTAGCCTGTCGATTCTGTAAGCATTAGCGGCGAGCACCTTTTTGACGTCGGCCTCTTTGTTTACGAGACGCTTTTCTTCATGCTCAAGTTTCTCAAAACCTCTCTTGCCAAAAGCCATGGTGTTGAAATTTGGAATAAAAGAAAAGGGAGTATGTAGTTACAAATCAATGGTTTACATGAGTAGATGATCACTTTACGAGTAATAGAGGACTTTACGAGTAATAGAGGACTTTACGAGTAATAGAGGTCTATTTGTACTACTCATCCTCACGGGCTGACCAATTTCTACTAGGAAACAATTGCCTTTCCTTTCCTAACAAGGGACGGATTGATTTGCTTTCTTGTTACTGTTTGGTTTTACTATCCAGCCGGTAAATATACAAAAAGTAAGGAGTTCCAAATTTTACATTCCTAATTACACTAGGACAAATTAACTATACAACAAGGAAAGTAAATACAGTCCTAATTAAGATACAACTTGTAAACGAGAGAAATTCATTCTCTATGGTTTTTGTTTGGACTCTAACTAGGATAAAACTTGTTAACAGAGATAAATTCATTCTCTATGGTTTTTATTTGGACTTGAAAATTAGTCGTATTCTTCTACACTTGTTTTATGTTTAACTTTCATGAATAATGAATTCAATACTAATTTATTTTGGCTGACTCATTATATAGCTTAACCCAATTATTCTAATTCTCAAAGTAAATATATAATTATATCAAAAATTGATTATATAAATAATCAATTGTTGAGAAATTCTTGTGTGGATTTGATACACCACTGACGTGGTGTATACAGATTAATAGAATTTTGACACGTAGCTTAAGTTTTAAATGATTGACGCATCAACGTGGCCTTTTAACGTCGTCAAAATATTCGACGGCCTGACAGCTCTTATCGGCCGCTTCATTTCCACTCTTGGCAGCCATGACCTCCAGAAAAGAAAGAAAATAGATAAAACTCGATCAATTCTTCCACAAATCCTCAAAAGCTCCATTAACTTTAACAATTTTATGTGCTTTGCAGCTTTATATATTTGGAGAAGCCTCACCCATTCACGCCTAAAAAAATTTAATAATATAATAGAAGAAAGAAATTCATAAAACAAAGGAGTTTTTTATCAGTATTTTTAACGGGGAAAAGGTATTGGCCAACGTTAGAAACGTCAAACTCCAATTGAGCTGATGAGTCAGATGTTTAAAGAAATTTGTTAGGGTTAATTACACTCACACCTCTTGAGGTTTTTTGAGTTTAAAAAAACTCTATTAGATTTGAAACATTACACTAATACCCCTTGAAGTTTTAATTCACTTTCACAAATACCCATTTGAGTGAAAATCTGTCTATAAAAAGACAAATTTGTTGTGGCCTATTTTACTGAGGGGTGCGCCAAGGAGAAAAAGTAGAGAGAAAGAGAGAAGGGCTTGAGGAATTGTAATACATATTTCTTATGCTTAGTGCATTTATTTATAGTGAAACAAATACAATTATAATTGAATAATGACTTTAGGATGATGTGAATATCCCAATCCATATCTACCTAGGATTTACATAATCACATTTATCACATCTCAATATTATCTACAACACTCCCCCTTGAGTGTGCAAATACTCAAGTAGATATCACATCAGATCTTCAAGATAATGTAAAGATAGTTGATGAAGTCGTCTCGTAGGCACGATAGAAAACACTCGAGTCTCATATAGGGATCTGCACATAAGAGTAAGTCTCACAAAAACCTGGCTATGGTAAAACCCAAGGTGGGACAAAACGCATAGTCTAAGGAGAAAAAGTGAGTTAATGCAATGTCGATATTTAACATCTATTGGATGTCAGTAGGATTCATACAAGGGTATGACCAGCCCAGAATGGGTGCCTAATTAAAACCGAGTCAGGCAACAAAAACTCAGTGGGAAAAAATGATCATAATCGTAGGGAAAGAGAGTACATTAAGGTCAAGTGAGTATACTTCAGGATACTCCCTTTGAGTTCGACAAAACTCCCCCTGAGAACTACAAGCGTTGCAAATGAGAAAATTTGCCCATACCAAATCCTTAAACAAGCTTTTTCGACTGTGACTTTGTGAAGAGGTTGATGATCGGATCTGCTTGACTTGAATCTTCTGATGCTCATGCTGATGTGATGTAGAAGCAATATGCTTGGTGTTGACTGCTTGGAAGTATCCTGTTATGGTATGGTCAATACATGCAGTGTTGTCTTCATAGATTGTCGTTGGGACTGAACGATGGATGAAAATTGCAGATGCTTCGAATATGCTCCCATGTACACGTGTGGTTTCGTGTATGGCGATGAGCTTGAAGATGTCGCAACTAAGGTCTATTTGGTTGACCTTCAAGATATTGTGGTGTTCCTAACGGTAAAGACATAATCTGCTTGGAAACGTGCTTTGTGCGGATCAGAAAAATAGTTTGTTTCCCACAAGGTAGGCATCATTCCGATAACCAAGGGGTTGTGGTTAATTCTGAGATGCGTAGGGATAGAATAAGCCCAATTCTGTAGTAACAGAAAAACGTCTTTAACACATATTTGGTGGTAGCGTGTAGGCGCAGTGTTATATCTTACCAAAAGATCAACGATGAAGGAGATGTCATACCTAATGCAATGAGCTAAGTACAATAAAGCACTAATTGAACTGATATAGAACTTCAGGTTCGACAACCTTTTCAAGGGTCACATTTGCATCTAGCGCATGAATGGTCATGGGTGTACTCGAAGGCAACACCTTCTGGGTGTAGTTTGACTGGTGGACCAGTTTTTCCAAGATCTTTCGTCTCAAATTTCGACTTCAGGTGCGAGGTAGTTTTTTCAGGCTCTTCCAGAGTCTAAGTGAGATTTATGTCATCCACATAGACTGCAACTCTAATAAATTCGGTTTTGTACACACAGAGGCATAATTTATTAACATATCCCTAACTGATCAAATATTCACTTAGACAGGTATATCACATCCACTTAGATTGTTCCAATCCGTAAAGTGAACGCCTCAATTCAATAGAGAGAGTGTTATGTAGATTTCCGTATCATGATTCCTATAGATACGTTACAACCACGTTCATAAGCTGCATATTCAATTTTTCGGAAACTACCAAACTGATAAGGTAACGGAACGTTAGGTAAAAAACCCACTTATTCCATTACGAGGGAATAAGTGTCCTCGTAATCAATCCAAGAGCGTTGAGAGAAGCCTTGCGCCACAAGGCGTGCCTTGTATCGCACTATCTCATTCTTCTCATTACGCTTCCTTACAAAAACCCACTTGTAGCCAACGGGCTTCACATGTGGAGGTGTAGGAACTACATGCCCAAACACTTTACGTTTCGCAAGTGAATCAAGTTCGACTTGGATTGCTTGTGTCTAGTTTGACCAATCGGTTCTACCTCGACATTCATCAACGGAATGCAGTTTGATATCGTCGCTTTTCACTATTTTAGGTAGCTACCATATACATGAATTTTATCGATGATAATCTCATTCCAATTCCATAACTCATCCATGCATGCATAATGGACCAAGACTACAGGTCTCGGGATAATCCGGATTAATTTCATGAGGTGGAATGATTGAGATAGCGGACAACGAAGGGATTCGTTTGTGCCATGTTTCTCCAGTAGAGGAGGTGAATCTTTTGAACCGAGTGATCTGTCGCACTTCAAGCCGAGAACATATTGATTGGATAGCCGCCGGCGTATCGGGTCGTCCAACAGGGGCGGCCAACCGTCCTTCAGTTGCGGCACACCCTTCGGGGATGTTAACTCGACGTCCATTACATACGTCTATCCTTGCAGACATGTTTGGAGCTGGTATGTGTGATCTAGTCACTTTAGCTAGATTAGAGAAAACGTCTAGAGCAACATTTTGGAATCTAGAATACGGGGATCAAGATGAGGCATAATGGGGACATCCACGATAATTCGCGTTGTTCTTCAAGAACGTTGACGTTCTTATCTCCCTTTAACGGCAGGAGGACTGTCTTATCGAAGTGACAATCCGCAAACTGACAGTAAAGAGATCGCGTGCAAGGACTCTAAAGAGCTAATTCGAAGGAGAATCATAATGACAAAGATTCACATCTTACTTTGAGGACCCATATTGGTACTTGCGGCGACGCAATATGGCATAAGGTGCATACCCAAAACGTGTAAATACAAAATATCAGGTTCATACCCAGTAACCAACTGTAACGCTAAAAAGTGTAGGGTAGCAATGGGTTTCAGGCGGACCAACATTGTTGCATACAAGATTGCATAGCCCTAGGTAGATACCAAAAGCTTGGTGCATTCACCAAGGTCTGGGCGATCAATTGATAATGCGTTTTATGATTGCTTCTGCGTGGCTGCTTGGGGGTTGAACATGGGGAGTTTAATGTTCAATTTCAAACCCAAAAGACATGCAATACTTATCAAAAACTTTTCGATATAAACTCTCTGGCATTATCTAGTCTTCTAGACTTTATGGGATAATTAGGGTGGTGAGCCCTTAGGTAAAAAACGACCAGAAGTTTAGCATTAATGTGTGTGGACAAACATGTGACAATTGTGTCGATATATCAACCAAAACTATTTTTACATGGTCCACATTTTGGTTGGATTAGTCCACATTATTCCTTTTAATCCACTGTGAAAAGAGGGTTATGTAGTAGCTTTGCTAAGGATGATATAAAAATCCAATTTCCCCAACGAGCAGGCTTGGCAAAGTGTGTTTGTAGGCAAGAAAATCCTTACTCCAGAGAAGGTGATGCGTTGTGTAATACTTTGCATCATGTTTCGACCTAAATGTCCCAAACGGTCGTGCCAAAGTAAGTAAATTCCTTGAATCAACCGGCTCCAGGGCGACCTATATGTGGCATGTCCCAGTTGGGAGGCAGCTCATTGACCCTAAAACATAGCTTCAAGCTTCATATTTTAGAGGTAATGCAAAGATACTTCACTCTATTTTTCTACAATGGTTACATGATCATTGTTCTCTCGAATATCCTTAAAACTCAATGACGTTCTTCTGGAACGGAGAATATAAGGCCCCTTAATAGTAATTCAATACCATTAATACAACGAAGAGCGATGGCAATGCTCTTAATCAAGTTAGATAGACCTGAATTCATTGCTACACGGGTGACTTAGGTATGAAGTTAGTGTGCGTAGTAGCACATTCATTCAGACAACTAACTTCCCCGCATTTATACCTTACATGTTAATTGAATTTGGCCACATGTATAAGAAACATGATTCAATTAACTCATATTTGAGGAGAATATTCATAATAATATCCATAACTAAAACAAACACCAAACTTGAATCCGAGAACATAGTGAAATTGGTACCAGGCGGAATAACCTGTAACGAACACAATTTCTTGTCTATCTGACTAGTCTAAGTCAACTAGTTACAAGAATGTTACAGACAGCAAACCCTAATACAGGTAAAAACCCTAAATGACCAGACTACACAAGTAATCAAATATACCACAGATATAACTCAGCAGGATAGACAAACATCTAACATATCATACAAATTTGATAACATGAAGTAAGCATGCCAATAACTTAATAGGAAGGGTTAAGCAAGTTATAACAAATAACTTTTACAATAATCTTGCTTTGGTCTTCTACGAGAGGGCAGCTTGTCCTACGAGCTCAACGTCTTGTGGCACGAATCAAGGCATGTATACCAAGCAAATGGAATGAAAATGTATGAATGAAATGCAAATGTGGATTCAAATCTGACTAGTCAGTTTGTCTCATTCAAAATATTTGAAGAGAAAACTAACGTGAATCCAAAAACAATTGTCTAAGAAGATTTGGTGAAATTCGGGTTTGAACAATAAATAAACACAACGGTTTTCAGATTTGTGTAAGAAACACAAGAATTTAATGCTTATGCAAAACTGTTTTGCTGAGTTTTCAAACTCAGCAGAGGAAGCTTCAAAGCCAAAAACACTCTCTCTGATATTTTTTTTAGATATTTTCTGTGTACAACCCCCGGCTTTTCCAGCGGACCAAACAACCTTAAGTAAACAAAAAGCAAGGGCAGAGCAGTGTCAAAAAACAAAACAAATCTTTCAAGATCAACGGTGGGGAACTGCTTTGGGGAACTGAATAGTGTCAGTGACCCACGTGGGTATTCTCAATTGGGGTGTGCCAGCTTTACGGATAGGAAACTGAGACTCTATTTGATTAGACAAAAAGACTAGTCAAAAAGACATAAAAAAACTTTGACGTAAAATGCATTAAACATTAATGATATTTGAATGCACATGCATAACCATACCTCTTTTGATTTCATGCAGATTCTTCAAAATGATGTAAACTCTAATCTAATCTAATTGGAACCATCTAAGAGCTTGTGTAGTGTCTAATTACAATTTTGACAAGGAAAGCCAAAAACGCTTAAATCTAGACTTTAATCTCCCCTTTGGCTTTTCTTGACAAAACAAACCAAACCTAACACTAATTTCACACCCACACTCAAACTATGGATCACCCAAAGTCCAAAACCTGCACATGAACTCTCTTGACAAGAACAAGTGGCCAAATATCATGGGTTATTCAACGAAAGCATTAGATGCATAAATTATAATTTCTCCCCCATTTTGTCACGGAAGACAAAGGGACAAGGCGGAAGATCACATGCTAACAAAAAGAAGAATACATGCAAAAAAAGAAGGCAGCAGCATGGATAAGAACAATATCAAGAAACAATATGGCAATTATCAACAAGTAAAGGACAACCATAGAAACCACTGAATAAATTACGTCATAGAAACCTTGATAAATAGAAAAAATAAAATTAGTAAGTTGACAATATATGGATTCAATTCTAAAACAAAAAACTGCTCTGTAAATGAGACTCCTAAAGAAAACTTCTCCCCCATACAGGCTACTCCCCATAAGTGATGCTAGGAACCCTAGGAGAGCCAACTAAGACATCAAAAATTCCACCGAGCGTGAGTCATCGTAGGACCCATCAGAGGGGACAGCCTGCGGAGCACCCCCCAGGAACGAGCTTCTGCAAGTTCTTGGCGAACAGACCTTCAGCTTCAAGGTAATTAATCCTGCGAAACGCTGAGGCACTGGAGGAAGGAGGACGAGAGAGCCAGATGCAACGGCGGACATGGTGGCGCTTAAATCCGAAGCGAGCGGTAGAGTGCCTTGGTAGAAAAGGGATCAGATGTAGATGGATGGAGGCACTCGTGTAACTGACAGAGCCGGGTTATGAGATTGGGAAGCACCAAGGAACCACAGCTGACTCGTGTTTTGGAAATGATTAGTCAAATAGAAGATAGGCAAAAGGAACCTGGTCATTGGCCATTGCATGGACAATCTTAACGGCAAGGATGGTGGATTCTGGCATTATTTGAAGTGAGGATAACATTTTACGAAGAAAATCCCAGAAGCACTTATGGAAAGGAGAGAGATGGGATTTGTACACTAGAGAGTTTTCAAGGGAATGAGGGATCGGCATAAGCATCATGATGATATGACTCGATAGTGTAAGGAGAGGTAGCAACCATAAAACTCAAAATCGGACTTAGAGGACGAAGGCAGCCCATAGCAATAGGAGATGACATCAGGAGAGAGGGAACTGAACACTCCGAACATAAACAGCACCGCCCCAAGCTTATGGAAAGGTAGGTGGCAAATTCGCGTAGAACTCCAGCACCCACGACAAATTGAATTGATCCGGTTGATTGACTCGAGAAGATTGTATTTCTCGATAAGGTCGCCAGTGACCTGGCAGTGGAGAGAGGGAGATCGAGGAAGGACACGCGTGACGCTCGAGAGGCAGGTGGCCAAGACGAGATGTGGTGGGTCTGGTGCAGGCTCGTTTGTTGAAGAAAGCGAGCAACTCCATTGACTAGCTCAGTGGCGAGATCTCTGGAGTGGAAGGAGGCTGAAGGTGGGGATCTAGTGCGTCGTGCGGAGATGAGGAAGAAGAAGAGGCCATGGAGAGGAAGGATTTGAGTCGGTCGGAGAGGGAGAGTTTGAGACGGTCGAGTAAATGGGTTTGAAGAGAGAAGAAGAGGCACAATTTTGAAAAATTTGTAGAGCAAATTGGTTTTAGGCGAGAAGAGGAGCGGCACGATTTTGAAAAAAAAATCATAGAGCCCTAGAGGCAGGTTTTCTCGAAACACAGCAATGGGAAACTCGAGGTGGCAGAAGAGACTAGAACGAATGACATAAATAGCCTTATTTCCCTTGTCGACTAGACATTAATACTAGTCGGATAAGGAGATATGTCCCACTTAACGTGTGTTTGTGAAAAATCCACGAGTGTACCCAAGTCAACTCGGTTGAACACTTGTAGCACATGGTACCAAGATCAAGGAAGAGCACAATAAGCTTTGCATCCAACAGATAACAACTAGACAGATGCAAGAAGAAAGAATAAAATAATTTCAACATCCATGCTTCCAAGATAAAGAAAACATGAAATAAGAAAAACATGAATGCAATGGGTTCCTCAAGAGCTAATCTTCAAAGACATATATAGACAATAATATTAGAAGTTGAACTATTCATTATGCAACTATGATGTGTCAAGGTAAGGGAAGGGGATGGTTGATGGCCATCATGAAATCATATTTCCTTGCTAACAATGCTTAAGCGAAAGTGAGAGTTAACAAAAATTTTAATAATCCATTGAGCTTAAGAATTAACACTTGCTACATAATATAGACACAAACAGGCAATATTAAAGATGGAATTTATATGAGATGATAATAGTGATAAGGCATAGAGTAAGAGCCAAGTCCTTTCATAGTGAGTGCAAGTTTGATGGGCACTACAAAATTCATTTTTGAATTTGATGAGGACAAGATGTGTAAACACCGCGACATTGCATGGAATAGTATTTGACCAAGATGAGTAATGGAAAAATTCCATATGTTGAATGAGGTAAGTCTTGCTCTAAATTCTAGGGATGTTGTCCCCTTTTTTTTTTTTTTTTTTAATTGAGGCAAGCACAATACAAAATGATTACTACTGGGGAGTGTTCCACGAGGCCGAAAAGAAATTCAGTTATAGAGCAAGTAGAAACACTATATCTCAATTAAGACCAAAAACTTAACAAACTAATTCACCTAAGCTTTTTGTGAGTTAGGAAAAATGATTTTTCAGAGGCCATCATATTTGAAAGGGAGAACCTTTGACATCATAGTCAATATTTACAAAAGTAGAATCCACACATTATAGTACTATGTATGACCGTGAAGAAAAACCAACGAGAGAGAACGGGTAGTTGTTTGATGAGTGAGATGACTAATCAAAAATATGCACAGAAAGACAGTGGAAGCATAGCTATTCAAATTATTCTAGACTAAGCACAAATACCAATAGACCGTCAAAGATTTTCATACCTTGATTATCTAGTGCTTTTATGAATATATCCGCTAGTTGTTTTTCGGTTAGCGAAAGTTTAAGGTGAGAATTTTACCTTCAACAAGATCTCGAACAGAGTGATGTCGTATGTCAATGTGCTTGGTTTCTTGAATGTTGGACGGGGTTGATATGTCAATCGCACTCATATTGTCGCAATAGGTCAAACGTCGATTGTAAAGATCCCGCTAGTCACTAAGCATTTGTTTCATCCACATTAGTTGGAGTGCAACAACTCCCGGCTGCCACATATTCCGCGGCGGTTGAAACTCTGATTTTGTTTCTTATTTGTGCCATGCAACTAGGTTGTTCCCCACATAGAAAGCTCCCCCGGAAGTTCTTTTCGATCATCTATACAACTTTACTTGATCGGCATCACTACCCAACGAGATTTGTATTTGTGTCATGAGTGTAATGTAAGCCAAACTCGGAAGTTCCACCGACATATGATGATTCTTTTAACAGCCATCGGATGAAGTTCTTTAGGACAACTTTGGAAACGAGCACACACCCCAGCGGCAAAATGCAATATCCGGTCTACTTGCAGTAAAGATATAATGGCTACCAATCATGCTTCTATACAAGGTTTGATCCACATCCTTTCCACTTGGATCCTTGTGCATCTTGCTTTTATGTGCTCATGGGAGACCCTAGAAGCTTTGAGTTCTCGAGACCAAACTTTATTAGCAGATTTTTGGCATATTTGGTTTGAGAAATGAAAATGCCATTCTCTTCTTGTCTCATGAAGCCCGAGGAAATAAGTAAGTTCTCCAACAAGACTCATTTCAAACTCGCTAGTCATCATATTGATGAACTGATTGACTAGAGAATTAGGCGTTGAGCCAACCACAATATCATCCACATACACTTGAGATATCACAACATGTTATCCACCCTTTTTACAAACAAGGTTTGTCAACTGAGCCACGAGGAAACCATGTGCAAGAAGATGAGAGGATAATCTGTCATACCATGCTCGTGGTGCTTGTTTTAGACCGTAAAGGCTTTCTTCGGTTTATTATACTCCATCAAGATTGCCCGAGGATCTTCAAAACCCTTAGGTTGTTCCACATACACCTCTTCATTCAAGTACCCATTGAGGAAGGCTGTCTTGACATCCATTTGGAAAAGTTTAAACTTCAAATGGCATGCAATAGCACATAGGAGCGAGAGCAATTCAAGGCGAGCAAGCTGGAGCCGAAGGTTTCATCAAAATCCACACCTTCGAGTTGAGAGTAGCCTTGTGCAACTAATCTGGCCTTGTTTCTGATGACATTTCCTGACTCGTAGATTTGTTCTTGTAGATCCACTTAGTGCCAATAACATTGGTGTTGGGAGGCAGTGACAAAAATTTGCCATACATCATTCCTTTCAAGCGTTTAGTTCTTCTTGCATGGCAATTGTCCATTCTTCATCTTTCAAAGCTTCTTTGACATTCTTGGGTTCCTCTTGAGACACATAGCAGACATGAGCAATTTCATTTGCAACTTGCTTTCTTGTTCGAACACCCCTTATACACGGGACCTGATGGCTTCATCGTTGTGATTGCAAGTAACCCATTTTGGCTTTTTCTTATCCAAAGTCCCTGAGATCTGATTAGGACTGTGGTTTCATCATTAGTTTCTCTTTCTGACCCCTCTTCGGACACGACAGAATCTTCATGGGTTTCTAATGGGGCTTGAGAAGTCAAGTCCACATTTTCAACGGTCGGCAAAAGGTAACAGCGAATCATCAATTTTGACATTTATTGATTCCATGATGGTCTTTGTTCGAAGATTGTAGACCCTATATGCGCGACTTGTAGTAGAATATCCCAAGAAGATCCCTTCATCACTCTTAGAATCAAACTTTGCAAGATGTTCTCGATCTCTTAGGATGTAGCAAGTACTTCCAAAATACAAAATGCTTCACCACTGGCTTCTTTCTTTTCCACAGTTCATAGGGTGTCATTCTGGTACCAGGTCTGAAACACACGATTTGAAATATGACACATGTACTCATTGCTTCGGCCCAAAAATGTAGCCAAGTTCTTGCTATTTAACAACACACGAGTCATCTCTCAATCAAGACCCTATTCTTCCTTTCAACCACACCGTTTTGTTGAGGAGTGATTGGTGTGAAAATTTCATGCTTAATCCCATTTGTCGAGCAAAAATCATCAAAATGCACATTTTCAAGCTCGGTTCCATGATCGAATGAATTCGACTAGTGCGGAGGGTTGACTGTTTGGGCCTCGTTTAGCATAACTTTGTAGACCGTGAGAAACTGCTGAAAAGTGTCAGATTTTCTCTCAAAACACACCCAAGTAAACCTAGTGCTTAGTCGTCCACAATCACCAAGACATATTTCTTTCCACCCATGGACAAGGTCGAATGGGTCCAACCAAAATCAAATGCACCAGTTGGAGAGCTTTGACGTTCCAATATCATCACTTTCTTATGAGCCACTTTGGTTTGCTTTCCCAATTGACATGAGCTGCACACATACGAATCCGAGGTAGTGATCGGTGGGAAGTCCTCTTACTACCATGTTTTAGCTGACTTTTTGAGATCCTTGAAATTTACATGGCCGTCTTTTATGCCACAGAACACTTGTCTCATCTGTAGCTTTGTTGCATCTAGAGAGTGTTGATTTGAGAGGAGTCAAGTATGTAGCAATGATCGAAATGAGACCTTGGTAGCACAAGAATGTTGTTTCCCTTTTTGTCCACAATCAGCAGCCACGACTAGAAACACACTTCGTCGACCACTTCATCACACAACTGGCTAACACTTATCAAGCTTGATTTCAGACCATCCACCAACCGTACATCTTTTAGTTGAGGAAGACTAGGAATCTTGACTTCACCTTTGCCAATAATGCATTGATTTTTCACCTCCTCCAAATTGAACACCACCACCAAGGTTAGGGATCAAGAGATAGAGAAGGCATCTTTATCTCCAGTCATGTGACGAGAACACCCACTGTCAAGATACCACACATTCGGCTTAGTGGCGGTAAGAGCATTTAGAACAACCATACAACTTTCGGGAGTTTTCTTGACCCATTTCGTATTTTGCTGGAGATTTGAGCTTGATGGACAAATTAACTGAGCAATTCTGTTGACTTCAGTGACTAGTCGGTCAACTTTGATTCTTCAAGGAATCATTTATTTTTGCATGCGGCTTTTACGCATTTTGGACGAATGTGACCAACTTCACCACGGTGGTGACACATGGGAACGAACCGTCTCACGGGTTCGGGGAAGTGAGTGTAGGATTGGTAGGCACAGATTCTCTCTCACAAACTTGGTTTTAACAGTCCCGACATTTTGGTCATTTTTAACAAAACCGAGACCACTCTTGTCACCATATGACTTTCCCAAACTCGGCATCTTGTCCACTTTTCCGGCCCCCCAGTAGTCAGTTGAATGACTTTATTGTTTGCCTCATTCAATTCTTCCAGCTGTTCCAAGTTGGCACATTTGGTACATGACATTTGCTAGCTTTAAGTTACATAACTTGATTTGATAACTTATCACAGGCTCTTGGATAGGCGTTTGACTTGAGCATCAAGAGCATCAATTCTGCAATCTGAATCACTTTTGAGAGAGCAAGGAGACTTGCAATCTGACATGTCTCTGAGTTGTTTTCAAGATTGTTAATTTTCTCTTCTGTTCCTTTCGACTAGTCTCGAGGACTCATTTTCTTCAATGAGTCACGAGAGAGTCTTTTGTTGGAGTTCAATGTTGTTACTCTTAGCATGCAAAGTCTCATCAAGAGAGAGTCATATTTGAACACAGTTTCTCATATGACATATCCTCTGGATCTTCATGCACGGATCGTCATCACTTTCAGGTGATTCTCTTCCCACGGTTACTTACAAAAGCAATTTATGTCTCCTCTCATCATCGGTGGACTCGTCGGAATGAAGTGAAATTTCACTCTCCTTTTCCTCCATGTGTGCATAACTTTGTCTTTTCTCTGCTTTTGCTTCTTGGTGTTTGCACATTCAAAGTCACGATGACCAACTCCTCCACAAGCAAAGCAAGGTCCCGGACTGCTAGGAAGATGAGTCTTTACGATCAACAAATTTCCTTGCTTTTTTCTACCAAAAGAATTCTTTGCTTGTGATTGAAACATGAAGTAAGCATGCCAATAACTTAATAGGAAGGGTTAAGCAAGTTATAACAAATAACACACAATAATCTTGCTTTGGTCTTCACGAGAGGGCGGCTTGTCCCTCACGGCTCAGCGTCTTGTGGCACCAGATCAAGGCATGTACCAAGCAAATGGAATGAAAATGTATGAATGAAATGCAAATGTGTGGATTCAAATCTGACTAGTCAGTTTGTCTCATTCAAAATATTTGAAGAGAAAACTAACGTGAATCCAAAAGCAATTGTCTAAGAAGATTTAGTGAAATTGGGTTTTAGACAATAAATAAACACAACGGATTTCAAAAGATTTGTGTAAGAAAACACAAGAATTTAATGCTTATGCAAAACTGTTTTGCTGAGTTTTCAAACTCAACAGAGGAAGCTTGAGCCAAAAACACTCTACGATATTTTTTAGATATTTTACGTGTACAACCCCCGGCTTTTCAATGGACCAAACAACCTTAAGTAAACAAAAAGCAAGGGCAGAACAGCTGTAAAAAACAAAACAGATCTTTCAAGATCAACGGTGGGGGAACTGCTTTGGGGAACTGAATAGTGTCAGTGACCCACGTGGGTATTCTCAATTGGTGTGCCAGCTTTCTGGATAAGACAGACTCTATTTGATTAGACAAAAAGACTAGTCAAAAAGACATAAAAAAACTTTGACGTAAAATGCATTAAACATTAATGATATTTGAATGCACATGCATAACCATACCTCTTTTGATTTCATGCCAGATTCTTCAAAATGATGTAAACTCCTTAATCTAATCTAATTGGGATTCATCTAAGAGCTTACAATTTTGACAAGGAAAGCCAAAAACGCTTAAATCTAGACTTTAGACATAGGAAATTGCTCACAAAGTAAACCAAATTTGGATAGGGGGTTCGGCCAACGTGGCCTTCCATGTCAAAATTCTGCTTTTCCAGATGTGTTAGGTGAAGCAAAACTAGTTTCACATATTGACTACGTGAATGGTACTCCTCAACAACATTGGTAGAGGCACAAATAAGTGCATAACCAATGATCTATTCCATCAAAACGAAAGTAGATTTTGGACGGTTGAGGTTCGGGAATATTGTCCCTTATTCTTGAAGTTTTGGGTATTAGTTGCCAAGGGATCACGTGTTTGGTTGTGATGCTATCCCTTGGTAGACCCTGATTCTAGCACTATTCAGTACTCTGCAACCGAAGGTTGATAAGCCGATTCGGTAGGCGTTTGTTGAAGCAAAGCCTTGTGTTAGGTACACCTCTGCCGAAACAGATTGTGACCTTCAATACATCCCTGCCGAAGTAGGGCATGCCATTCGGTTGACTCCAACCGAAGCTGGGTCACACCATTTGGTAAGCTCCAGCCGAAGTTGGGTCTATACCATTCGGTACCTCCCAGCTGAATCACTAGGGTACCTATTTCACTATTATGCTTTTCAGTGAGCAATGTGGTAGTAATCAGATCCGAGAATTTAGTGAACCTCCACTCTCTACAGTGCTTCTTCAAAAGCATGTTAAGAAGCATGGAAGGACGAGAAAGTCTTCTCTAGTCAAAATTCAATCGGATTCTATAAACTTTAGAATTGTACCTATTCACGAATGGGTATCAATCATGTCATGTGTCCGGCAAGATATGTCTTGCTTCGAGCAAGATCATCTTTTCATGATTAGAAGGGTCCGTAGAGCGAGTCAAAGGGCCATGGAATGCTCGTCATCGAGGTAATTTCATTTACAATGCTTCAGGCATAAGTTTTCGAATGAAGATCACGGCGGAGGCTTATTTAGCTCGATCTACGCCATTGTTGGCTTCAATGTTTCTCAACTTCTTCGTAGTCAAGTGGAGCTTCACAACTGGTGCCCATATAAAGTAGTTTCTGCTAGAAACTTCCATGTTAGGAAAATCAAACTTGTTACGGTTTGAAAATCCACTGGATGGAGGGAACAAGATTGCAGTTGGTGCTTATGGGAAATAAATTCTCCATAATCATTAAAATTAGAACATTCGGGTTCTAAGACATGGTTTGGTTTAGTGGATCAATCATGAAGAACTTCGGGTCTCTACATGAGTGGTGAGTTTTAGGAAACATAAAAATGTTTCTATGACACTTATACGAAACTACAAGTTTGAATTAAAAACATGAACTTCAAGTTCAGGATACCTGCATTCAAACACAATATACAATACAATATATAAAGTAATGGAAAACAAATATAGTGAATGTGGGTAACTTCGGGACCCAACAAGGAGCCAAAAGAAAAAAAATTGAAGGCATAGAGTTTTATTTTAGTTGTTGAGCTACTGGCCAGCTATGAGAAGCGGGCAGGAAAGCCCATAGCCCAGACCTGGGCTATTTTGGATTGGCACTGAGCCAAGCCCACTGATGCCTGAAAGAAAAAAAAAATAAGGAACCAGGCCCAACTGGGACCGGGTTTGGGATGGACGGAGTTGGAAAGAAGCCCTATAAAGGCCTCGGGTGGACTGGTGCAAGCCCAGTGGTACTAGGTGCGGAGTTTGCCGAAAAAAGGGAGTGGCAGCGCCACTGCTAGTGGTGTGGTCTCAGTCCAGAGGGGGCGATGAGCATTTGCTTCAATGGAAAACCGAAAATAGGCGGAGAAAAGTGGTTCTCGACATCAGGGTGTCCAAAACCATAGGAGAATTCAAATTGAATTTTTTTCAAGAAAAAACCGTGAGATTTCTTCGAGAAATCTTGATTGGTTTGTCGGGATTCCACCATGCACGACAACAGGTCGTCGGAATGCACCAGAAATTGGTGAAAAAGAGTTGGGTCGACTACAGGCACAGCCCAGACGGTGGATGGGTCTGAGAAGGAAGACGTCGAAAACGACGTCGTTTTCTGGGATCCTGGGGTTTTAGGGTCTCGGCTCAAGCGGTTTGAAGCCACAGCTCAGCTTGGTGCAACTCGGCTTCAAGTCGTGGCTCACCAGTTTTTTTTTTCCTTTTCTTCTCTTATTCACACATATTCAAATCACCACAATTATAATACGACGATAATAATAATTGTGAACAATAATTTATAATTCTTTTAAAAGCGTAAAATTAGGGTTCATGCATCATGGTGAATGTTTCATGCAATCAAGGCTGAGAAAATATCGACATTGAGACCGTGTTTTAGAAGTACTTGGATTGCAGATGAATATTGTGAACGGGTTTGTAGAAGAATTACCTTTAACTTCGGATTTCCATCTTCAATGCATTGAATCTCTTTCAATAACAAGGACAAAATTGAATCAATAGCAAGTATATTAATTCAATAAAATAAAGCGTAAATCAAAATAAGAATTATTGAAAATAATACTCCTCATGATTAAAGATGGCTAAACTCGAGTATAATTCTCTTTAGCACAGCAAAAAGTGCGTGCTGATAACATGTTGTGGCTATTTTACTGAAGGGTGTAGCACGGATAAAAAGTAGAGAGAAAGAGAGAAGGGCTTGAGGAATTGAAGTACATATTCCTCATGCCTAGTGCCTTTATTTGTAGTGAAACAAGTACAATCATAATGGAACAATGACTTTAGGATGATGAGAATATCTCAATCCATATCTACCTAAGATTTACACAATCACATTTCTCACATGCCAATATTATCTACAACAAAATTTACCCTTATAATTAATTACTTAACAAAATAAAAACTTTGTAAATCAGTAAGAAAAATTAAATTAAATTAAAAATCACATTAAATATTAAAGAAAAAAAATGAAAAATTAATATAATCCCTCCATCATCTCTAAATGCGTTTTCTTGACCTTCAACTGCACAAACAGATGTTCGATCTATTTTAAATTATATGAATTCTTCTAAGAGAACAAATAATATTTCTCCAATAGCTTTAAATTGTACCGAGAGATTAAATGGACTAGAAGAAGATAAAAAAGAATCGATTTTCTTCACGAAACTGGAGAGCACCGCCAATTTTCCACTACCGCCTCCTTCCATGTTTTGCACCATTAACGACATCGCCATCTCTTTCGTTTTGAACTTTTCTCGTTGACATTACCATCTATTTTGCACTATTTATTTTAATTTCGTACTTTCTGAGAAATCTTCTCGTCGACATTGTCATCTCTTTTGTTCAAAGCTTTGGGATTGTTCAACCAAAATGAAGATTGAGAGGAGGGTTGCTCGAAATGAGGGGAAATCATTTGTGGGTCTAGTGCATGTAGTGGTAGTTGTTAAAAAACTAATAGAAGTTAGGTGTTTGGATTCTAATTGAAATCAAATTACAAGGATTAGTGACACATCCCGACCCGGATGTACACGTGGACACCCAAAAGTCGAGTGTGCTGGCCGACACCACGTAGGGTGACGAAAGCCAATTTGAAAGAATTAAGGAGTATTTGAATAAATCAAGATCAATGCGTACACAAATGTACGGGCGGAAGAATTTAAACAACAACAATCGTACAAGTACGGTATACAGAGTATATACAATACCAAGAAATTTAAGCCTTCGTCATACCACCGCCTCGAACGTAGACAGCTCCAGCCACTAAACCTGGAGGGGGGCAAAAACAGAAGGGTGAGTGGGCCAATAATAGTCATGTTTGTAAAAACCTTTGTTTTCTGAAAGTAGTAACCCCTCGCCGTCAAAATCAAGTAGTTGGTTGGAAAACCGTTTCAGAAAACGTACTATAATAGTAGGTAGAAAACGAGGTAAGTACGGAAATATACTTACCGTCCAAAACGGGCAGAAAGCCACCGTTCGGCAGAAAAATAATTTATCAAAAGTTCATAAAATAAAGATCTACGGAAAACCCGTAAACCAATTAAATGCCCCCGTGGCATCAGTGACAAACGGTGACAACACCACAGTATAAACTATAAGATAAACGCTCATATACACAATCACGTGAAGCTGGCGCATCTGCGCATCACAACAAGTTCGAGTCGCCCATACGACCTAGAACAGGCTGGCACCTACTATGGATTCATAGTGAGCGTATCGGTGCGTGTGAACAATCACGTGAAAGTGGTCCTGGCCTCACAATCCAAGACTACAAGATAGATGCTCGTTTAGGTATTGCAAACACACAAGTTCATACAGATATATTCTGTCATGAACAGGCTGGGTGTATAAGTAACAGTACGCTCGTGTACACAATCACGTGAAGCTGGCGCGTATGCGCATCACAACGAGTTCGAGTCGCCCAGGCGACCTAGAACAGGCTGGCACCTACTATGGGTCCATAGCGAGCGTATCGGTGCGTGTGAACAATCACGTGAAGCTGGTCCTGGCCCCGGACGTACACTAAACACCGTGTAAGCAACCTAGTTGAGCGTATGAAAACATACTACTGTATACTCTACATAAAATAAGGTGGGGTAATTTCCCTATAAGGGATGCCCTCAAACTAATCAATATATATTTGGTATTCTCGGGGCCGTACCCGAAATACCAAGCATATGACTAAATACGTGAAATACCAAGGATACGCCACATGGGTACCAAGGTATAGAAATACCAACTCAATGGCAAACTAGGTGAACCCAAAATACGATAGAAAATTACCATATCCAAGGTTCACCCAAATACGGCTCAAGGCCATCAGATAGGTATAAAACCATAATCACAAATAGGTACTAGTAGGGAATTAAAATACTTAATTCCCTAAATTCCCTAAAATAGGGCCGGTTCGATACTAGCAACACGCGTATAAATAATACGGAATCACCAATTTAATGGTATAATTCCCAAATGGAAATGTAAGCCCAAAGCCCACTAATTTCCATGGCCTACCGAAATACCGAGCAGATACTAGTAAACCGAGTAAATACCACGAAGTACTAGGTCTACCAAAAATATGATATAAATATCCATTTAAAACCACAATAATATGTAGGCATAGTCAAATATATAATTTCCCAAATATAAAACACATTTAAATAATAGGGAAAGGGCCCACTCACAATTACCGAAGCCGGGAAGTCCAAACGTACGTCCTCCGAGCGCCAAGGGTCGCCAAACCTATTTTGGAACACCCAAGATTAATAAAGTAATTGAAAATACGAAGAAAACGGCGTTCGGAAACCCGAAAACGGAGTTTCGGGGTCGGAAACCCCAAAACCGCCGCCGTGTGCCGTCGCACACGCCGCCACACGCTGCCATTTGGCCTAACCTATATGAGATATCACCGGTACAATGATTAACTCATAAAGGTAACGGATTAACTAATTAATTAAACCTATCCCTTGCTTTTCTCAATTTGGAGGTCCAAAACACCTAAAAAATTACCATGCATACTACCCCGAGGTAGTACACGTCGTCACGAGTCGCCTCACGAAGACGGCGTCGAAAAATAGTGGCTCACGCGCCCCCACGCGCGGATGGAAGAATCGGAGCCGGTCAACTCGGCTCGGCTAAGCCGGTCAACTCGGCTCGGCTAGCCGGTCAACTCGGCTCGGCTAAGCCGGTCAACTCGGCTCGACTAAGCCGGTCAACTCGGCTCGGCTAAGCCGGTCAACTCGGCTCGGCTCAAGCCGATGACGTCAGCGCCGGTCGTCTTCTCCGATTTTCCGGTCGCCGGCGCCGCCGCGCCGTCGCCGGAATCTGGGTTTCTTGGCCGGAAATTCTGGGGATTTTTCAAAGCTTCATAACTTCCTCGTTTTAAGTCCAAATTGGACGATTCAAGTACCAAAATGAAGCTAGAAGTGAGGAGATTCAGAATTTACCAATTTGGGGGCCAAAAACTGGCCAGAAGTGGCTTGAATTTCGAGGGAAAGCCACGGTGCAAAACCGGCCAAACTCGATCTCATCCATTCACGGCCAAACGCCGCCATCCAAAGCTCGAGCATGGTTCCTGGGACTTCCAGGAGTCCAATGGTGACAAGATCGAGGTGATTCGAGCTCGGTTTCACCGAGAAATCACCGAGGAAAGTTCTCGGGTTCGTCGGGAAATTTTCTGGGTTTTGAGTTTCTGGGTTTTCTGAGATTGTAGGGTCCAAGCTAGGTAATTTGAGGCCAAAGAAGACGATGGTGAGGTCTGTGAACTCACCTGGCCAAAGATTGGCTCAGTGAGAGGGAGTAGAGGCACGGGGTGCCTTGAGGAAATTTTGGAGCTTTTGCTCCTTGTTGTTTTGTTGCAGAGGAAGCACGGGAGAGAGAGTCAAAAAGGCAGGGGACAAGGCCACATGGCCTGCAGACTATTGGGTCCCAGCCCAAATTGTTAAAATACGGAAACGTCGAAAATCAACGCCCGTAAAATATTCGTTCGGAGTCCGAACGACGTACGGCTCGCGTCTACGCGTTCGTATCGACGAGCACGTCAAGAAAATACAATTGGAAACGTCGTACGGGTTACGACGTAAAAGTCAACCGAAAAGTCAACCAAGGGCAAAATCGTCATTTTGCACCTCCGGGAATAAAATAGTATTATTTCCGGAACGGGATGTAACAATTAGAAGATTTAGGATTTATCATTCTTTTTTTTTTTATAATGTTTAATGTAATTTATAATTTTATTTTATTTTTCTTATTTATTTATAAAAAAATTTATTTTGTTAAGTAATTAATTATAAGGGTAAATTTGTCCTTTTATAAACAGATTTTCACCCAAAGGGATATTTGTGAAAGTGAATTAAAACCTCAAGAGGTGTTAGTGTAATGTTTCAAACCTGAAGGGGTTTTGTGAAAACTCAAAAAAATTCAGGGGGTGTCGGTCCTATATACCACGTTAGGGGTGTATCGGATACACACAAGAATTTCTCGTGAATGACATTCACAGGATAGGTTACAATGCTTATAAGCATTCCATGCTTACACGAATCTAACCATTGACCAGTAAACATGAATTGCTTGTAAGCATTCTAGCCAGATCCGACGTTAACAAGGCCAAAAGACTAGCAGCGTTGATCGGTTCAGACCGGCCTGAACTCGGTCCAAACAGCCTATGACGTTAGCAATCGGTTCAAACTGAGAATATTCTCAGGTATATTCCTTTAATGCCGTTAGGAATATTCCGTTAGATTTAACGGATATACCAGAATCTTCCATTAAATATAACGGCGTCAGTTGACGCCATTAGTTGACTGTCAATTTGACCCAGCTGGTGAGCTGCGCGTGGAGCCACGCATGAGCTGCGAGTGGGCCGCGTGTGAGACGCGCGTGAGGGTACGTGGGGCATTATTTACGACTTCCGTCGACGCGAGGCGACTCGTGACAACGAGTACTACCCAGGGGCAGTACGTATGGTATTTTTCGGAGTGTTTCGAACCTCCATGTTGAGCAAACAAGGGATAAGTGTCATTAATTAGTTTAATTAGTAACCTTTATGAGTTTAATCATTATTATAGTGATATCTAATATAGGTGAGACTTATCCAAAGGATTACCGGGGCTACCCAGGATAGGGGCTATGACCCGGCTACTTACAAGTGAATGAGTGGGTCTTTGTTTTGATAAATATATTATTATGTATGGTTTTTCACTGCTTTCTTTAAATTCTTAGCACGACTCATATAATATGCGATTGTTGGATGTAGAACATTCGTATTATATTTGCCATACATTTTTCTATATTGTTGCTCATTAGTAGATGTAGAACACCCAGGTATCAGTACTCAGTTATATGGCCAGGACTAGCCTTAACGTTTGAAGGTATCACACCCAGTACCGTTACGCAACTTTGGATCCATTGTAGGTACTAGCTTGCTCTAGGTTGCACTAAGCAACTCGAACTTGTATGTGACACGCTTTGCGCACAACGATTAGTGTTAGACTCGCATCATTGTAGTACTCAGCGTATTTCTCATATACCTAGCCTGTCCTCGTAGCTTATCTACTTGGGCTTGTGTGTTTACATATGAATGAGCAGTCAGTCTGATTTTCGGAGAGTACCCGTGATTTGAGCATTCAGTTTTGTTTTCGAGCAATCCATTATGGTTTTACCATTGGTTTTCGAGGAGTACCCGTATTACTATTATAGTATTTTGAGGATCATACCGGGGAGTATGACGTATTTTTCAAAAACTATACATGTTTTCCAGCGAAGGGATAGTATGCCCTTGAAAATAAAGGTTTTGTCAAACTTTACTTTTTGACCCACTCACCCTTATGTTTTGCGCCCCTCCAAGAACAAGTGGCAGGTCTGATTTTCAGTGAGACGAGGGCTTACTTCGGCTGTGGTTGGTGGTTCTGACACTTTCTCCAGACTATGTAGGATTTTTTAATACTTTTAGTTAATTTCTACTAATCCATCACCACACTCTTACTTCCGCTTCCAACTCTAAATCTACTCACTTTTTCTAATGTACATGCATAATTGGCTTTCGTCACTTAACACGTATTGACCAACACTTCTTGACACCTGGCGTGTCAGGAAGTGACACTACTAAAAATTTAAGCAGAAGCAACATATTTGCTAGCCATGCACGACTCAACTGCTGTAATTTTTCTTACTTAGTAGGATGTTGTCTTGACTCATTAATATGATCATTCAAATGTTGCCAAAAAAAAAAAAACAACTTGTTATGGTGTTTTATAAAGTGGTACGGATTATATGTCATTGGGTTACCCCAAGTAACGGAAGGTAAGGAATGAGTTAAAACTAGAATAAGTTTAGAGTTCGACCAATTTTAATACGACCAAAAGTGCAATGGGAGCTTATAGTGCTTGCTTGGTTAAGTTAAACCATAAACGGAATTAGAGGTTGCAAGCAATTCAAATAGTCTCCAATGCGGATACATAATGTTCTCAATCTTATATTATAAAATAATAGTGTTCGCGCAGCCTTTTGCAGGAGTGCAGGCTCGGAATATATCGAGTCGGCCCGGTCGCTGGTCTCGAACCTTTCTATTTGGCTACTGATCCAACAGGCTCAGCTCCTATCCCTTCGGAGGGATGTTCGCGAGGCCTTGTGTTGTTTTTGATATTTGTCAGGCGTGCCACTATTGGCTCTGCCAATAGAAAGATGTATGTTTATTAGATACTTGCGCCACAAATGTATGACTTTCAATTCATCGGATTGGCGTCTTATATATAGATATATATATATGAGCTATTAGGTTAGTTGTTTGCCTTGCTCGTTAAGGACTTTTATTCTCTCTTGATGTTATACGGAGATAGTTTGAGATGGGATTTCGGTATAACTTGTTATAGCCAAGGACCTCCCACACTCAAGCGTACATAAAAATAAAGACAGATAAGTAGCTTCGTATGTAAAGGCGAAGTAAAAGCTGAATATAAAAGTAGATATAGGCATGAAGCGGTTAATCAGAGCGAATGTAAAAGACATCAAATGAAGATAAGATCAATTTTATTACATTCACGTTCATCAAAGCACAGTGATAATAGCCTGTCGGGATGGGTATTGTTCCATCGGGATGGTCTATTAAGTCTATCGGGAAGGGTTTAGGATACGATTCCTAAGGAAAACAAATCAAAGACCCTCTGGTCCAAGATTCTAATCATTACTATCGCCAAGTTGGTTGGATAGCGAGCAAAACACTACTCCGCGTGGGAGTTTTGGATGTATGATCTGGGTAAGCTGTTCTTTGAACTACGAGTCGTCTACGAGGTAGTGCGAGCAGGGATTTGAGATAAAGATAAAGATCTTTTTATACATTAAAGAGCTTGAGGTTTCCTCGAGAGGTTTCTTTCTGTTGGTTTGAACGTGTGAGTTCTGTTTTGTTTGGTTTGAGTGTCCATATTTACTGCATCTTCTCACTTGTTTATATAGACGATGGGGTCCACGTCATTGCAGTGTTTTGCCCTCTGTTGGGAAGGAGAACATCACCCAGTCCCACGATCAGCCTACTCCCACTTGAGAAAGAGTTCTTTATTAAGTGTCTGTTTCCCTCCAATTTGCCCAGGTGATTTGCATTAAATGCTGTTCGAGACTCCTTTCTGTCTTGTTCTACTGGTTTTAGGTTGGGCCTTTGAGTTGAGCCCAATCCAATGCCTCGGATTAAGTCATGGCTCAAAAGATAAATGGACAGTTTGGATGCCCTCACGTGTTTGCTGTCGCTTCAATTGGCTATCGTCATCGGACTTAGTCACCCTCCTGAATACCTTTTCCCATACCGCCAATATCTTTGCATTGAATGTCCTTTATCGGGGTAGGCATAGGTACTTGAGCACTCTAGCGGGAGCGGATATTTCCTTTTCCCCTTCAGTTTTCTTTGGACTTGGGCTGGGCCTTTCACTTTAGGCTCGGCCCATTAATTCTGCTCAATCCTAATTTGCTTTGATAAATCCAAAGGGTATTTTCGGTGTAAACAGTTGCCCCCTTAAACTTACTGAAGCCGTTTGTATTCTCGGCTTTAGTCAAGTTTAACTCCTCGAGAACTCTGTTTTCAGATTTCAAATCTGTGATCCTTATCCAAATCTTGGGAATGACCATCAATTAAGGCGCCATAGCGCTTTGGTCAAATCCAAAATCCCTTGGTAATCCCCCATATCTTCGAGACTCTTGAGGAATACCCTCTATTTATACTTGCACCTTACGAGTTGTAGAACCAATATTAGCAACACCATTGTAGTGTCATCTAATATCCAGTCCTTTTCTCATCCTTCATCCTTAGTGAAAGGGAATCATCCATCCATGTCATTAGTCTTGCATAATCCCTACAAAAATGAGAGCGGGCCCTCAAGGCTTGTTCCAATTTCGACTGGTTTCATATCCTAACACACCCTTGTTACCAATGACTGGTTTACTAATGGGATTCCACCATGCCAGATCCTTACCATAGAGATGCGGGTTTGTGCGTAATCTCTTGGGGATCCAGTGTAAACTCCTCTCAGATCCCCTCACCGATCTCTCCCTGGTTTCCCCTCCTTACTCATCTCGTTTTTCCTTGATCTCAGGAACGAGGTGAGTAGGGATGGGATTCTCCAGTACTCGGCCCTTCCGCTTCAATTCCTCGTCACCAGGCGTACAAGAGGGTGGCGCGGCGACGATCTGGAAACGGGGCATCCCGGTCCTGTTGCCTAACTTTACCCTCCTACACTCCCCCGGAGTTGTGAGCGAGATAGCATCCGGCAGATAGAGACAATGCGGTCGGAAAAGAGCCATCTATGGCGGACTATAATTGCTAAAGTTTCCTTGGTATTTTCTACTTAGAGTTAGAATTAGGGTTGAATGTACGTAATCAATTTTTCTTTTCGTAACTTTTGTTTCTGGTTTGTACGAACAATCTATCCTATAATAAAACAAGTTTTATTTCTAACCTATTTGTTCGAACAAGAATTCCAAAAGCAAAAACTTCTCAACTTACTAATTCATTGATTTCGAGACTTACATTCCTAACCAAGCCATCGGGTTGGAAAATTCCAAATCTACCCTTTTTAACTTACACTAGCCGTTTTAAGGTCGGCTAGCCTAAATTAAAACTGTTCGCACTTTTCTCCGGACTTCGTGCATTTTATGTCAAGCGCCATTTCTTGGCGCACTAACGTGATTAAATATGAAAGCGTTTCTACTACCCACGATCTCAGGAACCATAACGGGACCTAACTGTCCTTACGTACACGGTATAATTGCACCCCTATTTTCCATTTCTGGACATTCATTTCCTTTTTTACTCAGAAGATATCTAATCCCGGTAACCAAACTCCTTCCTTCCAAAATCCACTTTTCTCCCAAATTCTACTGCTCGAAAACTCAACCATGGCCCCTTCTAAGGAACCCCAGTATGTCACCGGCAGACGCCTTGCTGATCTCAAACAGAAATGGAGTGGCGGCCCTTCGGGCCTGCCCCCAAACACTTATACCCAATCTGTTCTCACTCCCTTTACAAATGCTTACACCATCGGCCCTTCATGGTTATCTCCCGATATTCCTCCAGCATCGATCGGGTTGATATGAAACCACTGGACGTGCCCCCATCCGTTTATGCGTTCCTTGGAGGAAAACCTCTGGAAAATGGTGGAAAGGGGTTTCCCATCCCCATACGGAGGCGGTCAGAGCCGACGAATATGGGCCTCCCTTGGTCTGACTGGGTCGACAAATTGGCACCACGCTTCGGGGATCAATGGCGTAGTAATGGCATCTGCTACTTAGTCCGGATGACCAAGATTCCCCAGAGCGGCCGATCTCGGCTTAGTTTTCTCCGCTGCCATGTATTGGAAGACACCACCTTAACACCTTTGACTTTAAGGTGTGGTCCGATGTCTCCTGACTTGGACATGGCCCAATTATTTGGCCTTCGCCCATCGGGAAGGGTGGTGGATGTCCGGAGATTGGGTGACGCATTCATCCGGACCGCCCAAGCCAAAGCAACCCGATCTCAGCTATTCAAGGTTGAACCCGAAGGCCGACTTTAGCGATCATACTGCCTTTGGCAGTTATCCAGATATTATCTTTGATCGGTTTGCCCAAGTTTGCTCGGGAACATGTCCATTTCTGGTCTATTTCGGCCGGGTTTCTTATTCCAAACGCATCAAAAAATGCGTTAAGTAAAATAGTTTCCTTTGGCATCTGCTCTCCACTCCTTCAATGATCTGGCCATGGGTCCTTTTGTCTTGGCTCATATATACCATATGATGCACAAGATGACTGCCCTAAGCCTTTGTTTTGAATTTCAACGGGCCCTTTGGATGCTGCGGATATGGCTCCGAGTGGTATTTCCCCGAGCTTAGGGCTCCGGACATCAGCTTCAAGGATGACATTGTCCACACTCCGAATTGAAAGCTTCTGCGTGATGAACCTTCCATCCGCTGCCTACATGTTCTATTTTGGCGAGTGCGGGACGAGGACAACAAGCGAGTGGGGGTATGCGCACGGGACCTATCCTTCTTGGTTTTGCGGAGCGGATCCTTCCTTGAAGGATTAGGAGCTGACCCTACCTTCGCCCGTCATTTCTTTAGCTGTATTTACCCCAGAGACCTTTCTGGGGAGTGGGTCAGTGCATCCCGACACACCCACGGAGTGAGGTCTACCATCCCAACTTCCTACATCGGCGGTTTGGTTTACTTCAAACCATTCGAGGACCAGCGTCCCGACTGACTTAAATGGGAGCAACCTCCTTCGAGTCAGAGGCCATCCGATGCCCAATTAGTTGGAGCGAGGAAGAACCTGTTCATAGTTCAAAGGCTTGGGTCCAAACCCACGATACCTTCAACGTTCAATGCACCCAAGCCTTTAACGCATGATGGGAATCAATTCGCGAAAGGTTTCCCGAACACCCCCTCCAAGCCAACCGTCGCCTTTTTCAACATTTCGACGCCGGGGTGAGATGAGCACTGACTATCAGATGAAGTTAACTCAGGCGTTGATCATTAAGAACCGAAAGGTTCTTATTGGTAAGTTCTTGACTTTATCCATGATCAAATTAGTTTCCATCCCGTTATCGGGATGACCCTTTTCCTTGTCAACTAAACATTTTTTTCTTCCTTGCAGTTGGAATTCCTCCTTATGATAGCAATAACACTGAAAATCTTTTTGGTGATGATGATGGGGAGGAAGTTCAACAAGTGGTCCTGCCTCCTGTTGGCCCATCCCGACCTTTCAGAAAGGGTAAGGAAAAGATTGGGGAAGCAAGGACTAAGAGCCGTGAAAACCGGCCCTCGGCCCCAATCAGACAAAACATCCAACAGGAACCCGAGGTCCCTTCTTCAACTCCTCCTCCTGCTCCTGCAAGTCCAACTGCTGAAGCAACTGTGGCATCTCCTCCCTCCAGTAAGTCCTTCCTTCTTAAAACAAACCATCAATGGTTTCCTTAGTTTTTTATATTAACTTTTTGATCTTGCTTTTACAGATAGGCCATCAAAACGGAAACGAAGAACCATTGGAGAGGAGGATACATCAGAAGGATCAACTGCTGCCCCCAGGGGAGCAATTCCTCAGGTATTGGCCTAATCCTTTAAAGGATATACCAATTCGATTATTTTCCTTGTCTGACCAAACACTAACCAGTTTAATTCTGATGTAGGGTGATAGTCTCCCGGACCCATTTGTGGCTCCCGAAGCAGGTCAGACTCAAGATCCTCTTTTTCCTGAACATTTCATGGGCGTTGACACCAACATCCCTACGCCCTTGGCTGTAGAGATGCCAACTGCTGGAGTCGTCCTTTCTTTGCCGGAAAAACTTCTCCAAATGGAAAGGCGCCTAGAAATCTACAATGCCCGCTTCGGGGAACCAACCGTTCAGGGTGCTTCGGCTGAACCTTCCCAAGCTGGCTCCTCTCCTCAAAAGAAAAAGCATAAGAGTAGAAGCCATAGGGAAGCCCGCCCTCATGTGCCAGAGGTAAACATTCAACCCGACCAATTTTAAGTTGTTAGTATCCTTGTAGTTCAAGCTTCGGGTTGATAACTGGTTTATTCCTTAGGTTTCTGTTGAGCCAACCGGGGAAGGAGAACCAACCCCAGATACTGCAAGAGATTCTCCTCAACCGGTACCTTCCACGCCTGAAAATCTGGAGATGGCTTTGGTTCTTGTAGAGGAAGAACCTTCAATTCTTCCCTCGAGTCCTCAAGTGTCTCCTGTTGATCGGGTTGCCACACCACCTAGTCCAGTGGTTCAATCCGATGTTCAGGCAATAATCCCTGATGAAACGATAATGACTGTGCTCATCCCGACCACTAGTGGTTGGGATGCATCAACATCTTCTGAGCAGCAAATAGTTGGAGAGGTATGTTGAATTATTTCTACTGATAATTCTTTCTATCTTTGAGAAGCTTTTTCTCGAATTCTAACATACGTAGTCTCCCTTTGTCAGGTTGAACCTTCTCCAACTGCCTCAAGTGCTGCTGAGGTCCTAACGTCCTTTGGAGGAACTCAATCAGCCGATCAATGGCTGCACCTCAAACCCTTCCTTCATCTAGGTCCAAATCTTCCCTTCTCCTTAGACTGGCCCAGTTGAAGGAAATGAGCGCTGAACTTCCACCCAAGACACCTCAAAGAGATATTGAGGATGCAAAAATGAGGCTAAAGTCTTGGGTAGGCCAGAGCTTCTGCTCGGACACCGTGGCTGAATCCATTGAAGACATACAAGATGCCATTGGTCTCCTGGCCAAAGTCGGATTGCTTCCCCCAGCTGATCATGCCACCTTCCTTGCTTGGCTGACCATCATTGGTCAGTCCCATCGAGAACTTCAGGAAGCTGTCCCGAGAGCAGCGGAAGCTCAGACCTTCCTCACTTCATACTCCAGCAACTCTTCCCTGCTCCGGTCGTCCATGGAGGAGTGCTCTCAGATCGGCGACGAACTGTCCAGTGTATCGGACAGGATTGAAGTTATTTCTGCAGAGCTTGCACGCCTAAAAGCCAAGCAATCGGATTTAGAAGGGCTGTTACAGACTAAGCTGGATGCTGTTGCTCCACTCCAAGCTCGTACTCAACCCATGGCCGCGCAGCTTAAGGAAAAGACAAGTGAGGTGAAACGACCAAAGACGTTAGAGGCCACACTTAGAGGGGCTTTTGATCAGTGTAGATTGTTTATACAATCCTTAGAATAGGATTGTTTTGTTTTTCAGACTTTCTTGTATGAACAATTTCTCATTGTAATAAAACAAGTTTCTTATAAATATATTTCTTACTTGTTCACACAAAAGATGTCTAAACATAATTCTTGTTTATCAATCTGATTCCTCTAAATAAATGTCCCGGACATCCCATAGAGTTGGGAAGTATTTCTTCAAGAACTTTCCATTAATGGAATGTTGCTGTTGAACACCTTCCACCGATCTTAACTTGTATGCCCCCTTCCCGATTACTTGGTCAATCAAGAAGGGTCCTTCCCAGGTCGGGCTCCACTTTCCAAACCCTTTAACTTGGGTTCCAAATGGTAGGATGGCTTTCCATACCAACTCGTCGGGTTGAAAAGTTTTTCCTTTGACCTTTTTATTGTATGCTCTAGCTACGGACTGCTTGCCTGCTAGGATTCTGTTCAAAGCCTCCAGCCGATTCTCATCTAGATTTTCTACCTCCTGGCACATAGCCTGTAAATATTCATCCGAGTGTAAACCATATTGGTTTTGAACTCTCAGAGACATTACATTAATTTCCATTGGGAGCACTGCATCTTGGCCATAAGTTAGAGCAAACGGTGTAGTCCCTGTACCAGACCTTTTAGAGGTCCGATAGGCCCACAAAGTATCTCCCAACTTCTCATGCCACTTCCTTGGATTATCATCAGCCATTCTCTTAATGATGTTTACCAAGACTTTGTTGCTTGCTTCGACCTGGCCATTAGATTGTGGGTAGTAAGGGCTGGATTGTATGAGCTTAATTTTAAACTCTTCTGCAAATTCCATCGTTTCCTTAGATATAAAGGACGGACCTCTATCAGTTACGATAGTTTCTGGTATCCCATATCTGTGCAAAATCTTGCTTTTCATGAACTTGATGACCTCTACAGAAGTAATCTTCTTGACAGCCACGGCCTCTACCCATTTGGTGAAATAATCCGTAGCTACTATAATAAAAGTATGTCCCTTGGACGAAGGAGGATATATCTGTCCGATGAAATCCATGGCCCAGCCCCTGAAGGGTCATGGCCTTACTACTGGGTTCATCGGGATGGCTGGGACGTGCTGAAGAGGTCCATGCTTCTGGCACTCTTCGCATCCTTTGGCATAATCCTGGCAATCTTTTTCCATTCTTGGCCAAAAATAGCCATACCTTCGGATTAGCCAACGCATCTTGACTCCAGCCTGATGAGCACCACATACTCCTTCATGGACTTCAGCCATTATTTTCATGGACTCAATATTTCCCAAACATCGTAGTAGAAACCCATCTGGTGTTTTTCTTACTAGAGCTTGATCCCATATTGAATAGTTTGAAGCTTGAGTCCTAAGCTTCCTTTCCGTCTGTATCGATGGATTGTTAAGATACTTCATCAATGGAACCCTCCAATCTTCAACTTCGGGTTCGATAAGCATAACATCCATTTCGAATTCTCTATCGAATACAGAAGGAAGTGATCTTGTTTGAACCTCAACCCATTCATTGGATTGGCCAAACTGAACTTGCACTCCAGAGGCAATTTGGGCCATGTCATTGGCAGCCAAATTCTCCTCTTTGGGAATATGTTCTGCCGTAATGCAGTCCTCCCAGGTTTTCACCAAGAATCCGACGGTACTCATATAACTAGCCATCACCAAATTTTTACACTTGTATTCTCCAGTAAGTTGGTTGATGACTAATTCGGAATCACCGAATATATCCACACTTGGTGCCCCCAGTTCCATTAGTATTTCCAATCCGATTATGAGTGCTTCATACTCGGCTCGGTTGTTAGTTAGGCCATCAAAGTCTAGGTGAAATGAATAATGATAATGATCGCCTTTAGGACTAACCAATACTATTCCTGCACCCGAGGCTCTATTCGTGCAGGATCCATCAAAGAACAATTTCCAAGGTGTAAGCCATAAACTGGCAATATTCTTGGAAATCTCGAAAGAAGCATCCTTTTCCTTTCGGACTAGCAGACTGGATACTGCTGCTTCCGATATCTTAGGAGGTTGCTCTTTCAATACTGTCGGATTGCTTGGATGAGATGCCAAAAAGTCTGCAATAGCTTGTCCTTTAATAGCCTTCTGAGGCACATATTGGAAGCAGAATTCTGACAGAGCCAACATCCATTTTCCAATCCGACCAGCCATCATTGGCTTGGATAACATGTATTTGACCACATCCGTATTGGCAATTATGTGGACTGTATATGGCAACATGTAATGCCTGAGTTTGACCGATGTAAAATACAGAGCTAAGCATAGCTTCTCAATTGGGGTTATCTGGTTTCCACATCAGTCAAACTCCTGCTTAAGTAGTAAACCGCCTGCTCCTTGCCCTCTTCATTGTCTTGGGCTAGGAGACTGCCAATAGACTCCTCCGAGGCTGATATGTACAGCTTAAGAGGTTTCCCTTTCTTTGGTGGCATCAAAACAGGTGGTTTAGCCATGTACTGCTTGATCTCATCAAAAGCCTTCTGGTGACCGACTTCCCATCTGAACTTTTCCGTTTCTTTGAGCTTTAGCAGCGGAGATAGAGGCTTAAGCTTTCCAGCCAAATTCGCAATAAACCTTCTTAAGAAATTAATCTTTCCAAGCAACATTTGGAGCTCCTTTTTATTTCTTGGCGAAGGTGCATCTATGATTGCCTTGGCTTTATTCTTATCTACCTCTATTCCTCTTTGATGAACCAAAAATCCTAAGAAATTGCATGCCCTTACTCCAAAGGCACATTTCTTCGGGTTCATCCTTAACTTATGCGACCTCACTCGTTCTAGCACTTGCCTTAAGTCTGCTAGGTGTTCTACATCGGATTTAGATTTGACTACTACATCATCGATATAGACTTCTAAATTATGACCGATGAGGTCGTGGAAGATAGCATTCATGGCTCTTTGATATGTAGCCCTAGCATTTTTCAATCCGAAGGGCATGACTACATACTCAAAAGCTCCAACATGGCCAGGACATCTAAAGGCAGTTTTATGAATATCTGCTTCAGCCATTCTGATTTGATTATAACCAGCATTTCCATCCATGAAGGATAGAATCATATGATTGGCTGCTGCATCGATAGACATATCTGACATAGGCATTGGATAAAAATCCTTAGGAGTAGCATCGTTAATATTTCTATAATCGACACAAATTCTTATTGCCTTAGTCAAAACCTTTATTACAGGTACAATATTAGCCAGCCATTCCACATATTTGGCTGGTCTAATAAATTTTGCCTTTAACAATTTCTTTATTTCTTCTTGGACTTTTTCTTCTATTTCCTTAGACATTCTTCTTGCTGCTTGTTGGACTGGCTTGTATCCTTCTTTGATTGGCATTCTGTGCTCTACCAAAGCTGGATCTAACCCTGGCATCTCATCATAATGCCATGCAAAACAGTCCTTGAACTCTGTTAGCAGCTTGATCAGCTCTACCCGATAATCACAGGACAGCAGGGTACTGATTCGTATTGGCCTTGGATCATCTTCGGTCCCTAACTCAATGGTCTCTAAGGGATCTTGGACCTATGGCAGTGGTTGATCTGGTTCACTTGAAACGAACTCTGATATGTCAAAGCTTGGTTCAAGGTTATCAGGCCAATCCAAATCGTAAGTATACTTAGCTGTTTGTGCTTCAGTCTCGACGGCTGATATGTCTAAGGCTTTAATGAAATCTTCCTTGATTACTGAGGCGCTAGCATGATCTCCATCCTCTTCCCTGGATGAAATCCTTTTAAGTGCCCGCCTATCTTTTCCGTACTCTCCCAGCCTCTGGATCAGTGATCGGATAGCCATCACTCGATCTCTATTCTTGTTGGTTGTACCTATCATAAAGATCGGAGGCTAGGGATTAAGAATGGTCGGTCCCATTCTTCTTGGGTCATCGATACACCCGATTCTAGGAGCTTTCGGGCCGTCACCTGTGTAGGGCGGCCGTCTTTATCAGCTCCCGTGCATCGGAATGCTCCCATGTACGGATTATAAAAGTTTGCCTCTGAAATGCTGGCTGTCGGGAAGACTGGCCGTGGGTCGGCCTGTACCAGCTCCCAGAATCCTTCCGAACCTTCTGAAGGTTCTTCATGGTAAATGGCAATCTGTTGGTGTAAAGTGGAAGGTATGCATAAGGACTGATGTATCCAGTCCCTCCCCAGTAAAGCATTATATACTGAGGTGCTTTCCACAACAAAGAAGACCACCATAATCTTCTTTGATCCCAAGTCAACCTCCAAGGGTGCAACACCATAGGTTTTGGTGATGCCCCCAGAGAAGTTGGACACCGAGCTCTCTGTAGGCATCAAATCTGCTTGGGTCAGATTTAGCCTTTTCAGCATTTTCACCGGCAAGACATTGACTGAAGCCCCTCCATCTATCATCACCCTTGGGAAGGGAACTCCTTCCATATGAGCTGTTATGTAGATGGGCCTCATATGCGCAGCCATTTGTTGGTTTGGCCTTGCAAAGATCATCTGATCGTCATAAATCCGCCATGATTTGTTTAAGGTTCCATCCGAAGATTGAGGCTCGACTCTCAAATCTTCTTCTTGCCCTTCAGACACAGTGATTAACGATATAGAAGGATCACTCGAGATATAATCTCCCTCGAGTGTCCCCTCCTGATCGGGTTCAGCATGGAAGGCTGAAGAAAGGACAAAAACCATATTGATGACCAAGTTGGGGGTTCCATCATTGGTTTCATGTTCCTTCTCAGCTTCATGACCCGCTTGTCTAGCCTCGTTGTCAGCAGTTAAGCTCCTCAGCCACTGTTCTGATTCTTCGTCTTCGATGGCCCTCTGGAACGCTTCCTCATTATCTTGGATTGCAAGCATTTCGTCGGGATCGGAACCATAGTCTAACAATTGTTCAGGTTCAGTAGTGACTTCGTCAATCATGTCTACTGACCCAAAATGGATTCCCACATCCATGGCTTCTGATTGTGAAGACTCTCCAGTCTCTACTTCCATCGGTTTCGTCCCGATCGCGTCGACATGGACACCATTCACTGGTTTCTCATGTTCAATCGGGTTGGACTTCTGCCCCTTAACAGGGACATAAGTCTGCACTACCCTTGCCTTCTGGGTCGTCACTGCTTTAGCCTTGGCCTTCTGATTTGCTGTCGGTTTGGCCTTGGCTATCGGAACCGTTGTCATCGGTTTAGCATTGGCCTGGCTGGTGGAGGCCCCTGAGGTATCAGTCTGGGACCGCATATGTGCCCCGTACCTTCTCTGTATTTTCCTCTTAGCTGTTCTAGACAGCTCTTCTTCAGCCCGGCCGTTCTTTCCGACCCTATACCATCTTCCATCCACTTCGACTAGCTTTTCTACCTTAGTCGGGATGGGAGTTTTCACCGCCTCCTTGGGGATTTTCACCCTTAGGACTTCTTTAGGGCGCGTGAGTCGTTCTTTCATTGGCCTTGGAACCCATCGTCTGGTTTCCAAGACTGGTGGTATTCTATCCGATGATTGGGGAACTACTTGTTGAGCTCTTCTCTTGATGCCCCCAATCCGCTCAAAAATGCTGCTCCGGGGAGGTGCTCCTCGAGGGCTATGCGGACCATAATTTCTAGCTGGACTCCTCATTTCTTTGAGTCTCAGCCCTTCTTGTTTTCGGACCAAATCCTGGTCTATCACTGCCCCAGGAGCCAGAATTTGGAGTTCGCTGATAAACGCCTTAGGTCTGTCGGGTTGCTGCACAGTACAACTCCTCCCTTGATAAACGCCTTAGGTCTGTCGGGTTGAGATTCAATTCTCACATCCCGACTGGCGCTCGCTGAGCTCTTCCCCTTACCGAGGTCTAAAGTTTCCTTCCTTTGGCCACTTCTTGGCCAATTTAGGTTTACCATATTTACTGGAACCTCTAGGAAGGGCTCAGTGTCTACCATCATAGTGGCTTGGGGCTTCTCCAAGACCAACTTCCCCTTGTTGATCATCTCTTGGATCCAATTCCGGAACGACATGCAGTTCACGGTACTGTGATTCCAAGAGTCATGGGGCTTGCAGTATTTCTTCCCTTTCAGTTCCTCAGGCTTGGGTATCCTTTTTGACGGATCCAGCCTGATGCACCTGTTCTTAACTAATTCGTCAAAGATCTCTGACGTTTTAGTGAGGTCAAATGTATAGCTCTGGAACTTAGGGGGCTTGTTGGGAATATAGCCTCCCGCTTCTAAGGCAGCCCTTTGGTCTTTTACCGGTTTCACCAACCCTTTGATGACCATTGGGGTGGTTGGCGGAACCATCTCGACCGCAGATATCTCCAGTTCTTCAAAAACATCACCAGAACCATCGGATTGCTCGATGAATTCAAAATCCAGGTGATTTACAGAGGGTTTCCTGAAGAAAGGCACTTTGGAGGAGTGCTTATGCTGGGATTCTTCTACCAACAGCCTCTCATATTTGGTGGCAGCCATCACGATTTCTTGCAGGTCGTTGAACTTGACATCTCCAAACTTTTTACGTAAGGAGATTTTCAACGCCCTTTGAGCTATGACCACAGATTGGACATTGCTTATGGGGAACTTACACTTCATCTTGGTTTGCTTGAACCTCATGATAAAGTCCTCCGTGGTCTCGTGATCAGACTGCTTGACTTCCACCAGGTCATTAATTGTGACTTCTGGTTCCATCCTGTAAAATTGATCATGGAAGGCTGCTTCCATCTGGTCCCAACTTCGGATAGAGTTGGGAGTCAAATGGGAATACCAATGCGACGCCATCCCCACTAATGAATTCCCGAATAAACGGAGTTTGAAGTTGGGATTGTCCTCGAATGCCATGCATTGGTTGGAGTACTTCCTAATGTGCTCCAATGACGATGCCGATGAATCTTCCCCATTGTAAGTAGGGAAGTTAGGAACTTTGAAGTTCATCGGGAAGGGGTTTTGCTCGTCGATATAGGCCGGATACGGTTTCTGATACACCGGCCTTTGATTGGTGGCCACTTCTGGCCTAACACCCCTGAGAATTAGCCGTCTCAACTCGGCTATCTCGTTTCTCAACCCCGCATTATCGCCTTCTTCAGGCAATAATACCAGGTCGGGATCTTCTTGTCCGTAGTGGAGACCTCCCTGACTTCCATCTGAACTTTGCTCAATGTCAGGATTTCTCCACGCATTGGGGTTAAAGCCTCCCCTTCCAGCCATATGTGGCTTTTGTGGTTGTGCTCTTCCCCATCCTGCTCTCGGAGTGAAAGCAGGTCTTCCCTTCTGAAGGAAACCGCCAGGGAACTTTTCAGGCTCCGTCTTCTTAGGAATATATTTCCTCGGCTTTCCTTTCTGGGCTCCGCTAGTTGTGCCGTCTACAGGATTCAGAAACAGGCTTTCCCCGGCCACTAGCGAAGTGTTGGGCATTTCTAACCTTTCCTCAGATGAAAGGTCTTGTGCCATCGGGTTGGGGGTGACGAATCCCTTGCTCCCTTCTTCCAACCTGCCCTTGAGAGGTAGACTCTCTGCTGGAAGTACGAATGGCTTGAACGACTCCATTCCGCCCATATTCAATATTGGCTTCTCAGATGATCCTTTCAATCCAGTCAGTTGATTAGAAAGGAATGAAAAACCCTGGTCGATCTTGCTCTGGACATTATTGGATGATGTGCGCAGATTTCTGATATCTGTTCTATTGTCCAAAGCGATTCTTTCCATGGTCTTCATCATCTGGATCATGGAGGACTGGAGTTCCTCCATTCTACTTCTAGGCGTCTGGCTGGAGGCTTGGGTCTCTGGTGAAGTTTGACCCAAGTCTGTCGGGATGGACGTGGCGTCTTTTCCCGTCATCTGAAGCTGTGTTTGAGAAAATAAGCTTCTTCTGTCCTTTCTTTTATGCTTGGGCATAAACGTCAAGAAAGGTATCCCACCGGGCGTGCCAAAAATATGTTCGCGCAGCCTTTTGCAGGAGTGCAGGCTCGGAATATATCGAGTCGGCCCGGTCGCTGGTCCCGAACCTTTCTATTTGGCTACTGATCTAACAGGCTCAGCTCCTATCCCTTCGGAGGGATGTTCACGAGGCCTTGTGTTGTTTTTTATATTTGTCAGGCGTGCCACTATTGGCTCTGCCAATAGAAAGATGTAGTGTTTATTAGATACTTGCGCCACAAGTAATATGACTTCTGTTCATCGGATTGGCGTCTTATATATAGATATATATATATGAACTGTTAGGTTCGTTGTTTGCCTTGCTCGTTAAGGACTTTTATTCTCTCTTGATGTTATACCAGAGATAGTTTGAGATGGGATTTCGGTATAACTTGTTATAGCCAAGGACCTCCCACGCTCAAACGTACATAAAAATAAAGACAGATAAGTAAAAGCTGTATGTAAAGACTGAAAGTAAAAGCTGAATATAAAGACTGAATATAAAGACTTGTAATTGAAGGCAGTTAATCAGAACTGAATGTAAAAGACATCAAATGAAGATAAGATCAATTTTATTACATTTCACGTTCATCAAAGCCTGAGTAATAGCCTGTCGGGATGGGTATTGTTCCATCGGGATGGTCTATTAAGTCTATCGGGAAGGGTTTAGGATACTGATTCCTAAGGAAAACAAATCAAAGACCCTCTGGTCCAAGATTCTAATCGATACTATCGCCAAGTTGGTTGGATAGCAGAGCAAAACACTACTCCGCGTGGGGAGTTTTGGATGTATGATCCTGGGTAACTGGTCTTTGAACTTCTCAGAGTCGCGATCTACACAGGTAGTGCGAACGAGAGTTTCAGATAAAGATAAAGATCTTTTATCTGTGAAAGAGCTTGAGGGGTTTCCTCAGAGGTTTCTTTCTGTTGGTTTGAACGTGTGAGTTCTGTTTTTGTTTGGTTTGAGTGTCCATATTTCTGCATCTTCTCCTTGTTTATATAGGCCAGTAAAGGGGTCCACGTCATTGCCGGTACTGCCCTCTGTTGGGAAGGAGAACATCACTTGGTCTAATCAGCCTACTCCCACTGAGAAAGAGTTCTTTATTCGTAGTCTGTTTCCCTCCAATTTGCCCAGTGATTTGTATTAAATGCTGTTCAGACTCCTTTTCTGTCTTGTTCTACTGGTTTGGGTTGGGCCTTTGAGTTAGGCCCAATCCAATACTCAGTTATAAGTAATGGCTCAAAAGATAAATGGACAGCTGGATGCCCTACGTGGCTGCTGTCGCTTCAATTGGCCATCGTCATCTGGACTTAGTCACCCTCTGAATGCCTTTTCCCATGCCGCCAATATCTTTGCATTGAATGTCCTTTATCGGGGTAGGCATAGGTACTTGAGCACTCTAGCAGGAGCAGATATTTCCTTTTCCCCTTCAGTTTTCTTTGGACTTAGGCTGGGCCTTTCACTTTAGGCTCAGCCCATTAATTTGTAATCCTAATTTAGCCTGATAAATCCAAAGGGTATTTTTCAGTGTAAACAAATAGGAAGGATAAATTAATAACTTAGTAAGGCCCTAACCCCTAAGCCTTTGGTGTGATAAATATCCCACCCGTTGATTCATTTGATTATGGTGAGTCCGCGATTGATATTGAATCACGATTGTATAGGGTGGTTGAAAGACTCCGACCCAGATATTCAAAAGAACAACAAAATTGAGGCATGCTGGCCGACATTCAGAAGGGCAATGAAAGCCATGAGATGCAAGTAATCTGTAAAAAGTGTGAATAAAATAAAACTAAAGTCTGAAATTAAATTAAACTAGGAGTAGAGTGCGCAGTGTGGGTTGAACTCTTAAAACAAAACATGCAGTGCCAGAATATAGATAAAAGTGCAGCAGAAGTAAAGAATATTCCCATCTTGAGTAAGATGGATATTTATACAAAACAAGGAAGTAACTTCCTACATTATCGGAAGTGGATGCCAGCAAGTGCCAGTAATCCTTGTCTCCATCAGAGTACCACTACTAAGTCTTGGAAGGGCACAAAACAAAAAATGTGAGTGGGCCAAAAAAATGAAAGTTTTGTAAAACCTTTGTTTTTCAGAACATAGTAACCTCTCGCTGTAAAAACCTGTAGTTTCCAAAATCATACTACGTAAAATTAGGAAAACCCAAGGCAAACAATATAGAAACAGTTAAATCAAGGATACAGGTAAATCTCAAATATCTCAACAAAAATAATATAATATGCTCATCTATGAAATGTAGGCACATGAGTCCATGCAGAAAGTAGCTACATGAATAGGCTGAGTGTAATAATCTATACTCGAGTACTACATACACGTGAAGTTGGCGCTAAGCGCATGACATATGAGTCCTAGATGCATGTGCAACTAGTACAAGCTGTCACTACTATGGATCCAAAGTGAGCGTAACGGTGCATGTGAATATACACGTGAAGCTGGTCCTGACCCCGAGTGGTACTATAAACACTGTCCAAACACACATGATGAGCAAATAAAGTATATGTATGATCATGCCAATAATGGATTCCCAAAACTCATAAATCACAGTAACAATAATATGTATAAAAACCATTTGTATTTCTAAAATAAAGTATTGGCATGATATACGAGCATTTGTAAAACAATTATAGAAATCATAAATAGTATATAGTTTGAAAGCAAAAGCCTACTCACTGATACGTCGCAGGGTCGTAGCCACCTTGCCTTGCCTGCCTTCTAAAATCGTCGGGATATGTCTCTCCTATATGGGAAATAACTATACTAATCATTAAACTAGTCATACTCAAAGATACTAAGGAAAAAACTCGAAGTTCCCCTTTGTTTGCTTGTTTCGGAAGTTAAAGTTGTCGAAAAAGTATCACACGCACTGCCATGGGGATGACATGAGGCGACACGCGCCGACACTCGCCCTCACGAGCGCACAAGCGCCCACACAGAGAGTGAAGTTCCCCTTTAACTAATGTTGTTAAAGTTAACGATATATACCTTAAGGTAACAAAATATGCTGACGCTGTCAAAGAATATTACGTAGTAGCAATAGAATGTTCTCTCTTCTTCTTCCTTACGCTGGGTATTTTCTAGAAAAATTCAAAGTGATAAATTAAGCTCAAATCACAATTATTTTTTATGTATAATATGTCAAAATGAAGCTTGTGAAGAAAGGACCTCGATTTTACCTAAGTGGAGTCCAAAGGATGGTCGATAGTGGCCTGAACATGGCTCGAAAGCCTTAGTCCAAAATGGATGTTCTTGGGTTCTTTCGAAACAGTGACAGATCAGAGCATGCAAGGCTCGAATCTTACACTACAGATGATAAAAAGTTGATTGATGGTGGTTGTCGTGTCCAACTCGACGAAAATAGGTCGGCAAGTGCTCACCGAAGTTCTGCAAAACTTGTCGGAAGAAAACCAGTTATGGTTTAGGTTCAAATTGTACAAACGTGAAGTTAATCTTCACATGAGACACTAGACATGTTACAACCCGTCCCAAAATTTATGTGAAATGACCAAAATACCCCTAGGGTCAATGTTGACTTTTGTTGACTTTTCGTGACGACTTCTAAAAATTTATTTCTTTACATATTCTTGATGTACTCGTCGATACGAACGCGTGGGCGCAAGCGGAACTCAATTCGGAGTTCAAACGAACGTTTTACGAAGCTTTAAAGTGTAGGGGCATTTTGGTAATTTGCCACCCCGTGTATGGGAATTAGGGTTTTTGGCATTTTGGCTGATTGCACAGCAGCCAACCCTACGTGCAATCTCTCTCTCTCTCCCTCTCTTTCTCTCCTATTCTCTCTCGGCCAAATACGTCCGAAAGCCACCATTCTTGAACGAATCACAAAACCACCAAACCAACGCCCAAAAATCATACCAGAGTGTTCCTCTCGTCATTGTGGACGAGACTGTGTTTTTAGTTTAGTCAAATTCGACCCCGATTGTTCAAACCGACGTCGGAACGGTTTCGGAAACGAAACGTCAATTTCCTGTGCAATTCAGGCCAAGGTAAGCCTCGAGACCATTACCATTGGTTTAGTTGGATTGAGTAGGTTCAAATTGATATAAAATACGTCAAATTTGGTGCAGTATTGAAGGAGAACGGAATTAGGGTTTCCCGAAGCTTTCCGGCCAATTTCAGGCCATCTCCGGCCACTTTTCCAGCCTCAAATAGGTATAAAAATATTCTACTCTTCAATACCTTCAATTTGATATATGGCACGTCAATTTTGGACAAAGAATGAAGAAGATACGAATTTTTGAAGTTTGGGACATAATCGGTATTTAATTTCCAGATTTCGGCGAACCAGACAGCGGCGGCGCCGGCGGAGCTCCGGCGACCGGCGAGAGGAAGGAGGAGAGGGAATATTCCGTTAACGGTAACGGAATATTCCTAATGGCAGGGGAATATTCCTAACGGCGAAGGTATATTCCGTTAAACTTAACGGTGCTGACGTCAGCAGGCGCGTGGGGCGCGTGGCTGACTTCAGCAGCGCGTGGGGTGATGTCAGCAGGGCGCGTGGGGCGCGTGACGCGCGTGGGGGACACGCGCCAGCGCGTGGGACCACGTGCCAGCGCGTGGCGCCACTCGCCGGCGCGTGGCCGGCGCGTGGAATGGTTTTCCGGCGCGTGTGGGCGCGTCCAGGGGTTTCCCGGCGCGTGCCGGCGCGTGCAGGCGCGTGCCGGCGCGTGCAGGCGCGTGAGGGTGTTTCCCGGCGCGTGGAGGGGTTTTCCGACCGTTTCCCGGCGCGTGGCGGCGCGTGCGGCGGCGCACGGCGGCGCCGGCGGCGGTGGACGGCGGCGGTAGGGTTTTCGGGCTCCGGAAATCGTTTTTCGAGCCCGTTTTCGCTACAATAGTATTATTTTTGGGGAGTTCTTCTTTAGGGCTTAATTTTAATTATTTTTAGGGATGTTCTAATTTATTCCCTAACTTTAAATAGGTAATTCTTCGGCTCCGCACACCCAGGAGGACAACACCGAGGGAGATTTCACTCCCAATCATCTGTGAGTGGACATTTGTTTTATGCAATGGTTTTTATGATTGAAAATGTTTATGAAAGTGATTTATTTATGGTTTTAAATGGTTTTCGACGCATGATTATTTATATATATTTATTTATAAATATATATACTTGTTGACAATTATTTATGCAACCATATTTGTTCTATTTATGGTATTTATATTGGGAAATGGATTTAATTAGTGATTGAGACTATTTATCAAGTATGAATATATGTTATGAAATGGGTTATGCTATGATTTCACTTTTGCATAAATATTAAACGGTATTTTGATATATGGTATTTGGGGAAAGGATTTACTTATGCAATGATAAATATTTGGGAATTATGAAATGGGTATTGTTTATCATATCTATACACATGAGTATGTATGTATGTTTTCAAACACACTAGGTATGCTTTCACTACGTTGTAGTACCGTTCTCATGGCCATAGGACAAGTCTCACATGTTTGGGTCACACGCACTGTACTCCAGGGGTATTGTCCGGTAAATACCTTAGTGCAAGCTTGTCTTACGTTTATTGTTGTTTATGGGGAAAAGGCCCCACTACGTAAGGACTCGGGTGTGACGCGCTGCGGCGCAAGTGCTTACATGTGTGTGGTACTAGGAGTACAAATTAGTGGATAACGTAAAGTGCTTGTACGGTGATTGAGAGGCTGTTCCTCAACCCGTACATGGGTGATCGCGCATATACCCTGTGTTGGTTTTCCCGTATTATATTACGTTTAAATTATGAAATGTGGTTTATGAATATTTTACATTTGATATGTTTCAGTATACTCACAAAGTACCTTTTGGACTATAGTATGATAGTATGTTTTACGATTATACTGGATTTCCAAATAGGGGGTTAATATGTTGAAAAAGAAAAAGGTTTTGCGAAAACTTTGATTTTTGTCCACTCACACTTTTGTTTTTGCGCCCCCTTCAGGACATAGTGAGATAGCATCTGGCGAGGTCGAGACTTCTGCGTGGCAGCTCTGATCAGATATCCCAACCATGTAGGGATTTATCTTTCTGTTATTCAGTTTCTATAATAATATCCATCCCTGTCATGGATAGAGATTTTAGGAACTTGACTCACTATTTTATTTCCGCTGTTTCAAATTAGTACGCTCTGAACCATATGCAATTTGACATTGATTTCCGCAACGTTTAATACAACTTAATTTCGTTTCTACCAAGTGTTGTCATGCATTTAATGGCTTCGTCACTTACGAGTGTCGGCCAGCACGCTCGCACTCGGTATCCACGTGGGTATCGAGGGTGGGGTGTGTCAAGACACATAAACATGACTACACGAGGAATCGATTGAGAGTATTTTTGAGGCTTACTTTCGCCAAGAACGGTGAGAACTTGTCGGAAAACTTCGAGCCGCTTCAGAGCTCATCCTACAGGCCTCGGGAATTGGATTTTTCGAGAAAAGGAATTCAAGTTTGATCCATGGTGGAGAGGAGATTTTGATGGTGGTGGTGGTTTGGTTCGTCGTGGAATAGAGGGTGGCAGTGATGTGTGACCATTGCTCTCTGTGTTGTAGTGTGGGGAGAGAGAGAGTGTGAGAGTGAGGGAGACGGGCTGAGGAGAGAGAGAATGGTCTGATGGTGTTAGTGACTTAGACTACAGTAGTATGGGTTTCCTTACAGGAAACATTAGAATAAATAGGGGAGTCTTTCTTGCATACCCCGGGGTACGGGGTACTCCGGATTTGTTAACCGTTAGATTTTTGTTTTAAAATATAAAAATCAAGAACCAACGGTTAAAAAATTTGGAGTACCCCGTACTCTAGAGCACCCAAGAATTTTTGTAAATAGGGCTTTAACTCTACACAGATAAGGATATTTTAATGTCCAGTAACACAACAAAAGAATTGCAACTTGGCCCACTACCAGGTCTGGAAGGTTCCAACAGATAACACTCGTGCGTAACTTGTTCGTTAAAAGTCCGAATGACGTTCTGTTTGCGCTCACGGGTTTGTAATAATGAGTACTATATAAATAACACAAGAAATGCAGTGAGCTCAAATGTCCACATAGAATTCCACTAAGCCTGTTAGGGGCATTTTTGTATTTTTACAACTCAGAAATATAAATATAATAAAATTAGGGATGAGTCGTAACAGTGATGCTATCTACACACCTATTTTTTCCTTCAATACATCTCCTGTTAATTTCTATTCTTAAATTCTCTTTAATTCATTCGACTGTGAAAGATAAAAATAAGTGTATGAATAACACATATATTGGGTGATGATCGATTTCACGGGTGTCACCTATTCATGCTTTTACACCAAATATAACGAAAAGGAAAAAGTAATTTTACATACACTGTTTTATTTATCGTATGCATGCTTTTGCTTTTCAAGGGACAGATTACATAGTTATTACTTTCAGGTTAATGCCAACCTAACTTTTAAAAAAGCTTTAGCTTTTGGAGGTTCTGAATAAATAAAGTTAATAATATTAGAGAGGAGTTTGTCTGCTTCAAATTATGGAGGAGTTCATTTTCAATTTACTTCGTGTATGATTTACAAAATTTTGTATTTATGATTGGAACTGTTTATATCATAAATCAATTTGTAAAGATTATCTCTACAAAAAGAACAATTAAAACTAAAATCTTTTAGTCATTCAACAGTAACAAATAGATAGGCGGTTCATAATACTTTTATTGAATCCGTCTATTTGTTTTTGTATAGTTTGATGACTAAATGATATCATATTTTATTAATCTTTTGCATAAATGATCTTTATAAAGTGATTTATAATATTAACAATTCCGATCATAAGCCCGAAGTTCAGTGAATTGGCCACAAAATAAATTGAGAGGAAACTTCTTCTCAACTATTAAAGAACCAAGTTAATTCCACAATCTTATGCCAAAAATGTGGCCCCTTCACTTGGCTACAGTATAATTCAGTAACTTTGAAAAACACATCAATCTCTTTGGGCCAATGAAAATATCCATTCAAACCAAAAATAACTGCAAAGTAGGAGTATTAGTATCTTAGTTCTCAATTTTTTATAAAGAAAAAGAAGGACTAGAAGCTTAATTGATGCTCCAAATGCATGATGCCATATCTCTTTCGATTCTTTGAATCATTAACTATTGGGAAATTAGTTGTTTTAGAATAAAAACAAAAGTGTACTGCTAAAATAGATGGATCGACAATAACTGTTACAGTCCGTCCCGAGATTTATAATATTTTATTTACTAAAGGTGTGAATTGATCAAAATGTCCCTAGTTAGCCAATAGTTGACTTTTTTTTACTTTCGTGTAGTGACACGTAAGGCCTTTTCTCTTAGCTTTTTTTTGTTCTGCTCGTCGTTACGAACGCGTGGACGCAAACGGAACAGAATTTGGAGTTTAATGAAGATTCTATGGAACTTTAGAGTTTAAGGGAACTTTCGTAAAACGTTCTTTTTCGGGAGACTTTTGTTAGTTTTATTCTGTTTGGGTTTTGGGTCGATTGGGACCCACCCACTCTCTTCTCCCGTGCAAACCCTTTCATTTTCTCTCTCACTCTGATTCACTCTCTCTCTCTTTCGTTCCTTCCCCTGACCGACACAAACAACCACGGCGACGGCGCCACCGTTCCTCGTCGAACCTAAACCACCCAACCACCACTATCATGAGTCTTTCCACACCATGAACCCATTCCTGACCTCTGCTTCCACAAAATCGAACTAGAGATCAGGATTCGAGAAGCTCCAACATGGCGAATTCCCCTGTGAGTTCTTCGACGTTTCAGGCCACGGCCCGCCTCGAGGTGATCACCTTTCAACTCCCCATCGTGCGAAGATCCAGATTCGAGCATTGCATGCTCAAATCCGTCACTGTTTCAAAGAAACCAAGAACCTCCATTTCGGACCGAGGCTTTCGAGCCATTTTTTGGCCATGTCCAGCCATCATTTGAACTCAAGTTTGGTAAATTTGTATTTCTCATCTTCTAAGCTTCATTTTAACATAAAATATGTTGAAAATGGTTGAGTTTTGAAGCTTTTATGTCTCTGTGAAATTGTTCGAGAAAAAATCTAGATTCCGGCCAAACCGACGGACAGAAGTTACAATGGTGAGCCGGTCCAGATTGGCCTGAACTCGGTCCAGATTCGGTTGGACCAAAAATATTTCAAAGGTATACTTCTTCCTCTCATTAATGGCGTTAATCGAATATTCTCTAACGCCGTTAAAATATTTTGTTAGATCCTTAGAAGTTTCCGTTAAAGTTAACGGCACGCCATTAACTTTAACGGCGCGTACAACTAGCGCTTGACCGGAGCATGTGGGTGAGTGAGGGCACATGTAATTGGTGCATGACGGCGCGTGGGACCTCACGGTGGCATGTGGCTGCCCGCGACGATGTATTAAGGTTTCCGGACACCGAAGCTCTTAATTTGAGTTCCGTTTTCCGTTATTCTTCGTAGTTTTTGTTTAATTTACTAAGCATGGTTGTTTTACTTTAGAAGTGACAAGTCGAGAACTACGGAAAGCGTACAAGTAAGGGATTATGACTACGGTCACTGTGAGTGGGCTTTTCTTTCTAAAATTATATCTTTACGTATGTTTGTAAAACAGGTTTTACAATATATATTGTTATCTTACTTTGTATTAGAAATTCAAACGTTTTAGCGAGTTGCCGGCATTTTGAATTACATTATTTGTGAACACCACTTTAGAATGTTTTACTACTTGCCTTACTTTAAAAATGATACGTTTTATGCGTTACCCTATTTTAAGATACGAGATTTAAGAGACTAGCCATGGCATGCTTTTGTTTTATACACCCACTCATTTAGGATTGCTTACACGGTGTCTAATACTGTCCAGGGTCAGAACCAGCTTCACGTGTATGTTCACATGCACCGATACGTTCACTTTGGATCCATTATAGGTGATAGCCTATTCTAGTTGTTTATACTTATAGAACTCGTTGTGATGCGCTTAGCGCCAACTTCACGTGTATGTAGTACTTGAGGGTAGATTATTACACCAACCATGTTCATGTCAAAATATCTCTGCATCAGCTCGTGTGTCTGCATTATCTTGTGACATCCCACATTGACCAACGGAGAGGGGGTGATGTGCCTTATATGTACATGCCCACTTTCATTTAGCACGTGGCCTTTTGGGAGCTCACTAGCTTTGGATTCCATTAAAACTCCGAAGTTAAGCGAGTTTGGGCTAGAGCAATCCCAAGATGGATGACCCACTGGGAAGTTGCTCATGAGTTCCAGAAATAAAACCGTGAGGGCGTGGCCCAATGCGGACAATATTGTTATGTGACAATCTAATGAGCGTACCATACCTATTTATCTGTGGTTTTGTGATTTACCTGCTTTCATTGATGCCATGGAACTTTGTGCTACTTTTGGATTCCACTTGTTTATTTCCACGTATTGGTTTCTTCTGAAAGATTTTATATTGAGATTTTATGGTTATCTAACCGTTTTGGAAAATACTTTTCACTTTTACGTTGATTTTCATACTTACTATGTAGTATGATTTTGAAAGTTACAAGTTTTTATAGCGAGGGGTTATTACTTTCGGAAAAGCAAAGGTTTTAAAAAACTATTATTTTCACCCACTCACACTTTTATGTTTTTGAACCCTTCCATGTTTTAGTAGGCTTTGGAGTTCTTGAGGTCGGGACGCGGTGGCATAGTTACCTCTTCAGTGTAGGGAATGTTCCTTAGTAACTGTAATTACCACCTTCGGGTGATTTACATTAATGTACTTCCACTCTGTAAAGTTAGATGCTCCGATATTCTTTTATTAGTTCACCACACACTTCTGCACACTCAATCTTTATTTTATTCAAACTTCTTTTCTTACTTTGAATTACACATCTTCTTTCAAATAGCTTTCGTCACCCTACGGGGTTGTCGGTTAGCACACCTCGATTTTTAGGTGTTCACCTGGATATTTGGGTATGGGCGTGTTAATAACTATAATATAGATAGTGTATTGATAGGTCGAAATGTCAAAATTACTCCTGTATATATAGTTATTATCCATTTTTCTATTTTAAAATTATCCTAGTATATTTCAAAATCAACTCTCAATACACTATTTATATTATAGTTATTATCCATCTGTTACATCCCGTCCCCTAATTTTATTGTATTTTATTCCCGGAAGTTGTAAATTTACGAAAATGCCCATGTTGGGCCAAGTGGCATCCTACATGGACTTTTGAATTCTCTTCGTAATTCTGTACTTTACTTGTGATCTTTGTGTAGTACTCTTCTTTACGAACACATGAGCGCAAACGGGACGTTATTCAGACTTGTAACGAACAAGTTATGTGCAAGGGCAAAATGGTAATTTACCATTTTTAGTATTGTTTTCCTGTGGGCTGTTTCCCTTGTGTTTGCATGGGAACCAGAGTGCTCTACACACTCTGAAAACTCAACTCCCAAATTTGCTCCGAGACAAAACTTCATGCAAATTGTTTAAATTTTTCCTTCTCTTTAAATGTGATTGTTCCCGTTGTGGGATTGCACCACCCACTCAAGCTTAATACCTCCACTCAGTCTGTCACTCTCTTTTTGCTTCCTTCCTGTGCCCACCAAACACACACACACTCACACTCACCCAAAGTTTTACCGAGAGCACCACCACCACAATCTCCTCAAATCACCACCACCACACCCAAAACTGAGTCTGCAACTCAAACTCCAAGTCTCTAACCTAGTTGCTCAGAAACTCTGACGAAATTTTGAAGTTTTTTCGACGTGATACCTGACGATCGAGACCTCGATCGACTTCGTTTTCATCACCAACCGACTCCTCATGAGTCATAGATCACATCCCAGGCCCTACATGCAAGTTTCAGCTCGAAAACAACTTGAACCTAGCCCTTTCTTTTTCGGCTGAGACCTTTTGAGCGATTTTCTGGCCACCTCCGACCACTTTTTGGGATTCTTTTAGGTAATTTCAAATCCTACTCTTCCGTAGCTTCATTTTGACATATTGTGCGTGAAAAATGATTAAGTTTTGACTCTATTTTAAATTTTCGAAAAATTTTGGCAAAATTTCCACTTTCAGGCAAGATTCTGGCCGGCGGACGGTGGCGGCTAACGGCAGTTAGAAGTTGGAGCGATGACTGAAAAGCTGACATCAGCCAACCTGGTCCTCACATCAGCAAACTTAGTCCAGATCCAGTTGGACTGGAAATATTCTAAAGGTATATTCCTTCTTAAACGACGGTTATAATGGAATATTCTCTAAAAGCGACGGAATATTTCGTAATGCCGTTAGCATATTCCGTTAAAAACCTAAGATTTTTCGTTAAATTTAATGGTGCGCTGTTAACTTTAACAGCGCGTGTAACCAACCATTGGCCGGCGCGTGGGGGCGCTGAGCGGCGCGTGGCAGCTCGTGATGCTCCGTATAGCCCCGTGGAGGCGCATGAGGGCATGTGGCAGCTCGTGCGTGTCACTTTTTCAATACTTTTAACTCCCGAAACGAGCAAGCAAAGGGGATTTCAAGTTTTTTCCTTAGTAAAATTTGGATTTGACTTGTTTAATAAGTAATTTAGTAATTTCTCATATAGGTGAGACCTACGACCCAGCACAACTTACCAGTGAGTGGGCCTGTTTGTTTTAAATTATATTATAGTATGTGTTCTTAAATTGTGTTTTACGAAATATCGTATATCATGCCATGCTTTTAGGAAATTAGAAATGATTTTATCGAATATCCTTACTTCATTTTTATATGAGTTTTAGAAATTAATGATGGCATTATACATTTATTACTGTTACTTATCATGCATACTTGCACAGTGTTAGTATTGTTCGGGCCTGGACTAGCTTCGCGTCTATGTTCACACTGCACCGACACGCTCACTTTGGATCCATCATAGGTTTCTGCCTATTCTAGTTGCCTTGACATCTAGAACTCGTTGTGACGCACTTAGCGCCAGCTTCACGTGCATGTAGTACTAGAGCGTAATTATGACACTCAGCCTGTTCATGTGGCTACTTTCTATATGAACTCGTGTGCTTGTATTTATCTGATAAGTGAACTTATTTTACTTTTGCTGTTTAATTATTTAAGTACCCGTATCCTTTGGAGCGTTGTTTTCAACGCTTAGTGATTATCTTATTAGTTTATTACAAAATTGTGTTTTTGGAAATTACTACGGGTTTTACAGCGAGGGGTTATTATTTTTGAAGTTACGAAAAGGTTTCAATAAAACTTTACTTTTTCGACCCACTCACCCTTTTACGTATTTGCGCCGCCCCTCCAAGACTTAGGGACTAAGCTTGGAAGACGAGAATTGTTGGCACCAGCCGACTCGCACTCCTGAGAATGTAGGAAGGGTTTCTTACTTTGTTTTAATATCCATCCTTCCGGTTGGGAATATTAATTTCCTTTACTGCACTTTCTATGCTCTGACATTATAAACCTGTACTAAGGGTTCAGCTCTACTCTGCGCACTCTTTTCTTTCTTATTTTTGCTATTTAGACTTCAATTTTAACTTTTTTTTTTAATTCAATTATTACACATTTTCCTTATCATGATTTCGTCACTCCAGAGGAGTAAAGATCAGCATGCTTTGTATTTCGATGTTCACGTAGATATCCGGATCGAAGTGTGTCACGATTTATCTATTTCAACTATTTATTTTTGTTTTTATTCTAAAACAGCTAATTTCCGTAAGTATTTGAACTTTCGAAAGTTATTTAAACCTATGCACTATAATGCATAGATGATACTCACGTGAATTTTAACTTCAACTTTGCCTCATGTTTTGTGACACATCCCGACCCGGATGTACACGTGGACACCCAAAAGTCGAGTGTGCTGGCCGACACCACGTAGGGTGACGAAAGCCAATTTGAAAGAAATAAGAATATTTGAATAAATTAAGATCAATGTGTACACAAATGTACGAGCGGAAGAATTTAAACAACAGTAATCGTACATGGTACGGAATACAAAGTATATACAATACCAAGGAATTTAAAGCTTCGTCATACCACCGCCTCGAACGTAGACAGCTCCAGCCACTAAACCTGGAGGGGCGCAAAACAAAAGGGTGAGTGGGCCAATAATAGTCAGTTTTGTAAAAACCTTTGTTTTCTGAAAATAGTAACCCCTCGCCGTCAAAATCAAGTAATTGGTTTGAAAACCGTTTCAGAAAACGTACTATAATAGTAGGTAGAAAAACGGGGTAAGTACGGAAATATACTTACCGTCCGAAATGGGCAAAAAGTCACCGTTCGGCAGAAAATACTTTATCAAAAAGTTTATAAAATAAGGATCTACGGAAAACCCGTAAACCAAATAAATGCCCCCGTGGCATCAGTGAAATTCGGTGAAAACACCACAATATAAAACTATAAGATAAACGTTCATATACACAATCACGTGAAGCTGGCGCATCTGCGCATCACAACAAGTTCGAGTCGCCCATACGGCCTAGAACAGGCTGGCACCTACTATGGATTCATAGTGAGCGTTGGTGCGTGTGAACAATCACGTGAAAGTGGTCCTGGCCTCACAATCCAAGACTACAAGATAGATGCTCGTTTAGGTTTTGCAAACACACAAGTTCATACAGATATATTCTGCCATGAACAGGCTGGGTGTATAAGTAACAGTACGCTCGTGTACACAATCACGTGAAGCTGGCGCGTATGCGCATCACAACGAGTTCGAGTCGCCTAGGCGACCTAGAACAGGCTGGCACCTGCTATGGGTCCATAGCGAGCGTATAGGTGCGTGTGAACAATCACGTGAAGCTGGTCCTGGCCCCGGACGGTACACTAAACACCGTGTAAGCAACCTAGTTGAGCGTATGAAAACATACTACTGAATACTCTACATAAAACCAGGTGGGGTAATTTCCCTATACGGGATGCCCTCAAGCTAATCAATATGTATTTGGTATTCTCGGGGCCGTACCCGAAATACCAAGCATAAACTAAATACGTGAAATACCAAGAATACGCCACATGGGTACCAAGGTATAGAAATACCAACTTAATGGCAAACTAGGTGAACCCAAAATACGATAGAAAATTACCATATCCAAGGTTCACCCAAATACGGCTCAAAGCCGTCATATAGGTATAAAACCCGAAATCACAAATAGGTACTAGTAGGGAATTAAAATACTTAATTCCCTAAATTCCCTAAAATAGTGCCGGTTCGATACTAGCAATACGCGTATAAAATAATACGGAAATCACCAATTTAATGGTATAATTCCCAAATGGAAATGTAGGCCCAAAGCCCACTAATTTCCATGGCCTACCGAAATACTGAGCCGAAACTAGTAAACCGAGTAATAAATTAATATAACAAGGTCTACTAAAAATACGATAAGATTATTCATTTAAAATCACAATATAAAGTAGGCATAAACCAAATATAATTTCCCAAACATAAATCACATTTAAATAATATAGGGAAAGGGCCCACTCACAAATACCGAAGTCGGGAAGTCCAAACGTACGTCCTCCGAGCGCCAAGGGTCGCCAAACCTATTTTGGAACACCCAAGATTAATAACGTAATTGAAAATACGAAGAAAACGGCGTTCGGAAACCCGAAAACGGAGTTTCGGGGTCGGAAACCCCAAAACCGCCGCCGTGGGTCGTCGTGTGCCGTCACACACGCCGCCACACGCTGCCATTTGGTCTCACCTATATGAGGTATCACCGGTACGATGATTAATCTCATAAAGGTAACGAATTAACTAATTAATTAAACCTATTCCTTGTTTTCTCCATTTGGAGGTCTAAAACACCTAGAAAATTAACATGCATACTACCCCGAGGTAGTACACGTCGTCACGAGTCGACCCGTGAAAACAGAATTCAATTTGGACCCTCCACGCGCCCTCACGCGCGGCTCAAACGCGCCAAGCCGCGGCTCCACGCGCGGCTCCAACGGCTCGCTCACGCGCGCTCACGCGCGGCGCCACGCGCGGCTCCACGCGCGGCTCAGCCGAGCCGGTTCGCTGACGTCAGCAAGGCCGGTTCGACCCGGTTTGCTGACGTCATCGCTGACGTCAGCGCCGGTCCTCTGGTCTTTTTCCGGTCGCCGGCGCCGCATCCGGCCGCCGTCGCCGTCGCCGGAAACTGGAAAATTGGCCGGAATTCTGGGGATTTTTCAAAGCTTCATAACTTCCTCGTTTTAAGTCCAAATTGGACGATTCAAGTACCAAAATGAAGCTAGGAGTGAGGAGATTCGAATTTTACCAGTTTGGGGTTCAAAATCAGTCGAGGTTGGCCGGAAATGGGCTCCAAAGTTGTCGGCCAAAGTTGAACTTCGACGAATTCGAAGTTCCAGTCACCAGCAGGGCTTGGGTTTGAATCCCAGTGCTCCCAGAAGTCCAATGATGGTGAAATCAGGCTGGATCGAGGTCGAGGAGGCCGAGTTTGGCCGAGGGAGGTCTCGCCGGAATTTTTCAAGTTTTTGGGTTCACTGGTTTGGCTGGGTTCCAGGGTTCCACGAGGTCCTGAGTTTGAAGAGGATGATGACAGTGGCCTCCCATGGCCAAAGGATGGCTCAACGTGGAAGGGGAAGGAGGGCACGGGGTGCCTTGAGGAAATTTTGGAGCTTTTGGCTCCCTTGTTTTGCAGAGAACCCAGGAAGAAAGAAGGAGAGGGATGCACGGGTCAAAAGACCCAGACCACATCCCTGGATTCGTGGGATAGGCCATGTGGCCTGCTGTCAAATGGGCCCCAGCCCAAACAAGACGAAACAGAAATACGGGAAACGTCGAAAATCAACGCCCGTAAAATATTCGTTCGGAGTCCGAACGACGTACGGCTCGCGTCTACACGTTCGTATCGACGAGCACGTCAAGAAAATACAAGTGAATGCGTCGTACGAGTTACGACGCAAAAAGTCAACCGTAAGGTCAACCAAGGGCAAAATCGTCATTTTGCACCTCCGGAAATAAAATAATATTATTCCCGGAACGGGATGTAACATTTTGTTCTCCCAATTTATTTATTTTAAATATAAAACACATTTTCGCCCAATTTAACTTAATAAACCTCACTTTGGAAGGACTTATAGTTTAGTTTGGCTAAGAATATTTACCACCTTATCATGAGTTCAATTTCTGGTTGCCTAATATCGCTTATATAAAAATAAAAATATAAAAAACCCCCTTTCAGAGGAAAATAGAAGTATGACTACTTAATGAAATATGTTAGATAATTATATATTGGATAAGATTCCTAGAATCCTAAAATTTCTCGCCTAATTTATAGACATAAGTAGTTTATGGTAGAAAATCGAGTTTATTATAAAGTAGAATATTGCCTAGATAAAAACAAATTGAGATCATACTACAATAACTTATAATCAGGGGTCAGAGTTGTAAAAGAGAATTTTACCTCAAGCCAATGTCAAGAGTTCAAAATTTCCTTCTCATTTCTTAAATAAAATAAATAAAAAGGATTTATTCAGACAATTTCGGAGTAAGAAGGAAGGGAGTAATATTATAATATATGAAAGAAAGTGGGGCCGAGCTAGGAAGTCCAGAAACGTATAAGGACCTCCAATAGTTAGTTGCTCTAATCAGACAACATAATTACTAGGCAGGTAGAAGGAGCTTTTGCTGTTTAGTATTGCCCTTTCTTTCTTTCTTTATAAAAAGGGAAATCCAAATTAAAGTATCATTAATCAAGCAATAATAAACTCCACTTTAGGATATAGACGTTACAAGATATTATATTTATAGGTAATGTTAGAGAGATCAAATTTTTTAAATTAAATTTGTAAATCAAATAATGTGGCACTTGGTTTACAAATTTGGTTTAAAAAATTTAGTCTCCTTAGCATTACCCATATTTATATAGTAGCACAACAAAAAACCAAAAAGTCACAAAATAAAAAATTAAGAAATAGGAGTGGAACATGCTAGTCTTTTTAGTCCATCCAAATATAAACAGCTATCACTACTTAGACCAATTCCAATGGTGACCTATGACCAATAACAGATTTTAGTCTTTGGCCAAAAACTTTTTTTTTTCTCTCTTATAGTGTGGCTTAAATTTTAGGCCAAAAAGTTTTATCCTAATTTTTTTTTCCCGTTAACTTTTAAAAAAAAATAATATTTGTTTAGATTAACTGAGCTTAATTTTGTAAACATTTATACCTAAAAATATTTAAATTCCGATAAAGTATGAAAAATCACACATACGAACCACACTTCAACCTCTTTCTACACACACACACACACATCCTACCAATAACACCCCCACACCACACATCCTACCAACGACACTCCCACACCACACATCATACCAACGCCACTCCCACACCACATATCCTACCAACGACATTCCCACGCCTTTCGAATGTTGGCCACTGGATGCTCTGCAGACACAACTGACGAATATTGTTGACTAGCTGAATCTACGACACTTGAAAACCTCAAGCAATTCTGTGTGGCTATTCAAGCCATATATGGGCGTGAATACCTTCAAAGGCCAAATGGCAATGATCTGAAGAGGCTTTTACGTAAGGGTGAGAAGCGAGGCTTCCGCGACATGATAGGAAGTATAGATTGTATGCACTAGGAGTGGAAAAGTTGTCTTATCGCTTGGGCGGGTCAATTTAAGGGTCATCACAATAAGCCAACTATCATTCTTAAGGCCGTGGTGTCGCATGACACCTGGATTTGGCATGCATTCTTTGACTTCCTAGATTGAACAACAATATCAATACGAGTTAGGTCATTATTTGACATATGATATCTACCCTAAGTGGTCTACATTCGTGAAATCTTATCCTCAGCCCCACAGTAAGAAACATAAATTGTTTTTCAAGAAACACGAGGTGTACATGAAAGATGTGGAGAGAGCTTTCGGGATACTACAGGCTCGATGGACAATCATTAATGGACCTGCACGAATGTGGTCTAGAGAAGACTTACACTCAATCATGATGACGTGCATTATTTTGCACAACATGATTGTTGAAGATGAGTATAAAGAAATTGAAGAAGATTCTGATGAAGAAGATTCTGATGAAGAAGAAGATGACCCGAGATCAAGTGCAAGAGAGGTTGAATATCTAGCGACTACCACGTACGAGACCCGACAAGATAGGGTAACACTTGCGGAGTATATGAAGCGTTTTAATAGGGTTCAAGCTTCGGAAGGCCATGACTGCCTTCATAAGAATTTGGTCGAACATATTTGACAACGTGAAGGAAATCGAAAGATTGAAGATTCAGATTGAAGGGTGTTTGTGTGTTTGTCTTTCCTTCGAAATAAAGTGTGTTTGTATGCTTGTCTTTCCTTCGAAATAAAGTGTGTTTATGTGCTTGTCTTTCTTCGTAATAAAGTAAGTGTGTGTGTGCTTGTATTTTCTTATAGTAAAGTGTGTGTTTGTATTTCCTTGTAATAAAGTTTGTGCTCATTTCTTTCACTTGATGTTAATGCTTAAATTTGTAACTATTCCAAAAACTAAAACTAAAAAAAGCATACAATTGAAACAATTACCGTGGCTTATTGGCCTTTTATTCAACTACTCCAAAACTAAAACTAAAAATATAAAAGCATACAATTACCATGGGTTTAACAATTGCATGAAATATAATTAATATTAGTGCTTAAATTTATAACATAGGTTCATGATACAACAATTAAAAGAAAACAATACTTGAAAACTCCCTAAACAATTAATACTTCAAAGGACAATTAAGATACTAAATTATAATTAATAAAAACTAATATGATGGAGGACTTGGGTGAAAGCTATAGCCAACATCATCAAACAGAGTGCATCTTGCTAAAATTTCATCTTGCTTCTCACAAAAAAATCTCTTCCTCCTTGGAGTGTATTTGTCGATATTCATCTTCATTATATCCAACTCGTACACATCTTGCTCTAATTTATCTATTGCGGCTTTCCTTACCCTTTCCCGCTCTTATATTTCCATTTGCCGCTCTATGAGTAAGCGCATTGCAGCTTCCATTTCCCTTTCCCCATACTTGTTGCCGAATCCACTTTCTTCCCTTTTTTCTTTGCTTCCTTTTGCTTATCTTGTCCGGCGGCCTTGCTATAGATGAAGATGGGCTCTCATCTACAAAATCATCATCAAGATCAACACTTGGCCCGCCTTCCAAAGGTTGTCTTGGAACTTTAGTGGATACAAATTCAATCCACCTAGGAGAATCTTTGAGGATGTTGCAAGCATGAAATTAACTTGAATTCGTGACCTTTAGGGGTGTCCAGTATCATGAATGTAGTCATCAATTTATTAATTTATGTATGAAATAAATAAAGATTGATTAGTTTAAAAAATGTAATTATGCACATAAAAATATAATTATGCACATGAAAAAAAAAATATGTGAAGAGACACTCACCATATCTTCTTGACTCTTTCCACTTTCAAGAACATCTTTGGCTTTATGGTAGGCCGTCTTCCAACAAGTGCATTTTTTGTTGATTCGCTTAAACTAATCATACATACCATCAAGGGTTCGTAGTACGTAGGGCAACAGTGGGGGAGAGGTGCTAAGGAACAACTCATAGACGCAAGACCAAAATTGTTGAATAGTTTTGTTGTCCTTAGTAGCACCATCTTCGCTAGTATTGATCCATGCCTTGCACAAAGCTATATCTTCATCTTTAGACCAAATGAATGAAAATTTGGATGAGAAAAGGGAAGAAAATTGATTTTGTGTGGATGTATGATCAAATGAATGGGTATTTATAGAGTTTTGGGATGAAATCTGAGTTAAATTTTTCTTAATTATTTTAGCCATTGGATTTTAATTTGGGTTGTTGGATGATTTTTTTTTTTACTATTAAATTTGATTTCATTTGATCACAGTCATTGGATTATAAGTAAAAGTAATTTTTGTAAAAAAAAAAGTGAAATATGACCGTTGGAATTGTTTATATCGTTGATCAGCCAAAGAGCCAACGACTCTTTTAGCAAGTGGCCGACAGGACTAACGTCAGCGGGATCCGCCTTCCTAATGGTTGAAGCATGTTGTGAGTTGGCGAGTGGGGTTGGGGTGTTTGGGCTTCAAGTGCGCAGGTCCATGCGCACTGGTGGGTCTCGCATGTTTTGGCTGGCCAATTCTCTGGCCTAAATCTTGCTTCTTCTTTTTTTGTTCACTTGGGCCTAAAGGTTGGTTGATATTGGAGAACAAATAGCAAAGGCCAAAGGCCTAAAATTGTTGGCCATAAGCCTAGAATTGTTAGCCATAGGTCACCTTGGAGTAGGTCTTAGTACCATAGTCCAAGGTTATTTATCTTGTTTCTAAGTGTGAAGTCTCGTGTTGGATTTCCGTGGATGGTAAGTTCGACACCACACTATTATGACGCCATGCATGATTGTGTAGCTTAATTAGCCTAAATTCATAAACCCTTACTGTAAATATATCATTAAAGAAATGAATCTATTTTGATTGCAGCGATATTCTAATGTAAAATAAATTGGGGAATATTCAATTAATATTTCGAAGAATTTTAAAGAAGTTATAAATTTATGAACTGATTGTTTATGGGCAGCCCGCATGTTATTGAATACACCATGTGGGTTGCCAATAAAACAATCAGTTTGAGAGAGTTATAATGGATTTCCATTTCCATAGACTGACACATCCCGATCCCGGACAAGCCAAGTTTCGGGAAGTGCTGGCCGACACGCGTTAGCGTGACGAAAGCGAAAAAGAAATTTTAAGAATGAATAGTAGAATATTGAATAGTAAGAACAAAGTGCGGAAGAATTGTTAGAATACACAACGAGTAGAGTGAGGGATACAAAGTTACTACAAACGTAGAAAACCCCTACATTGTCATACCACCGCGCCTCGACGTCACGAACTCCCAGCCAACTAACCTGGAGGGGCGCAAAACATAAAACGGTGAGTGGGTCAAAAAGAAAAGTTTGATAAAACCGTTGTTTTCAAAAGTCTAGTAACCCCTCGTTTGAAAACAAGTATAGTTTGAGAAAATACGTCATGCCCGTAGGCATGAACCTCAAAATACTAACATTTAAAACATTCGGGTACTCCCCGATAAAGATGTACTGACATGCTCACCCATATGTAAACACACAAGCCCAAGTGGCTAAACCACAAGGAACAGGCTAGGTATAAATGTAATACGCTGAGTACTACAATGACGCGAGTCTAACGCTAAGCGCTGGTGCACAAAGTGCAGTCACACAAGTTCGAGTTGCCTAGTGCAACCTAGAACAGGCTAGTACCTACAATGGATCCAAAGCTGCGTAACGGTACTGGTAGTGACTACTCCAAACGTCAAGGCTAGTCCTGGCCACAAGACTGAGTACTAATACCTGGGGTGTATACATCTACTGATGAGCAACAGTATGAAAACATGCATGGCCATATAGTACGAATGTTCTACCTCCAACAAACGTAATGATATGCAACTACGCTAACAGTTAAAGAAAGCATTGAAAAACCATACGTATATATATACATTTATCAAACAAAGACCCACTCACTCACATGTAGGTAGCCGGGTCGTAGCCCCCCGGTCCTGGGTAGCCCCAGTAGTCCTCTGGATTGGTCTCACCTATATGAGATATCACTGTAATAATGATTAAACTCATAAAGGTTACTAAATAACTAATTAATTACACCTATCCCTTGTTTGCTCAACCAGGAGGTTCAAAACACCTCGAAAAATATCGTGCGTACTACCCCGAGGTAGTACACGTCGTCACGAGTCGCCCCGTGAAAACAGAATCGAAAAAGGACCTCCCACGAGCCCTCACGCGCGGCTCAAACGCGCCAAGCCACGGCTCCACGCGCGGCTCCAACGGCTGTCTCACGCGCGCTCACGCGTGGCTCCACGCGCCGCTACTCGTGACTCAGCCGAGCCGGTCAGCGCCGGTCTGAGCCGGTTCGCTGACGTCAGCAAGGCCGGTTTGACCCGATTTGCTGACGTCATCACTGACGTCAGCACCGGTCATCCCTTCAAATTTTCCGGTCGCCGTCGCCGGAATCTGGGAAAAATGGCCGGATTTCTGGAAAAACTTCAGAGCTTCATAACTCCTTCGTTTTAAGTCCAAATTGGACGATTCAAGTACCAAAATGAAGCTAGAGATGAGGGGAACAAGATTTTACCAATTTGGGGACCAAAAACTGGCCAGAAGTGGCCTGAAAATGAGGAAGAACCCACGGGTGCAAAACGCCGATCTTGGTTTCGTCGATTCTCGGCCAAACGCCGCCATCCAAGGCTCGAGCAAGGTCCCTGGGACTTCCAGGAACACCATGGTGATCAGTTTGAAGTGATTTGGGTTCGATTTCACCAAGAAATGGTTGAGGCAAGAATTCGAGCCTCGTCGGAAAATTCGTAAAAATCTGGGTTCTTCTGGTTTCTGGGTTTGCAGGGTCTAGGATCGAGCTCAACTGGCTCAAATGTGTTGAAGAAGGCCCATGAACTTGGTTGGCCAAGGTTTGGCTTGTGGAGGAGCCACGGGTGTGTAGAGAAGAAGAAGAAAGTGAGTTTGCAGAGGGAAGAGAGAGCACGGGACAAAACAGACAAAATCCCAGGAAATCTGGGATAGGCCCACGTGGCTGCAGATAATTGGGCCCCAGCCCAAATAAGACAAAACTGCCCAAACTGAAATACGGGAAACGCCGAAAACCAACGCCCGTAAAATATTCGTTCGGAGTCCGAACGACGTACGGCTCGCGTCTACGAATTCGTATCGACGAGCACGTCAAGAAAATACAAGTGAATGCGTCGTACGAGTTACGACACAAAAGTCAACCAAGGGCAAAAACGTCATTTCCCACTTCCGGGAATAAAATAATTTAAATTTTGAACGGGATGTTACATAGACTCCATGCGAATTTTGAGCAGATTCTCTCAAAATTTGAGAGCGAGGAGGACTTGATTTCTTAAAATCTAAGCGCTTTTGGTAAAAATATTTTAAAAATCAATCCTTAATAAAAATACAAGTGAATCCTGGAAAAAAAAACACTTCAAGTGCTTTTGGAATCCAAAATATTTTCTTTACAAGCGCTTTCAATCATTTGAAAAACATTTCCAAACGAAGCATAATACACTATAAAAGCCCTCCAAATCCATAAAAAAAAACCTTCACATTGTAAAATCTTTTAAAACCAAATTCTAATTGAAATTAAACTGTTTTAAAATTCTCAATTGAGTACAAACCCCAAAACTCAAAATTATAAAAAGATAACTCAAATTCGAATACATAAAAAATAACATATTGTTTATATACAAATCTAGCAAAGAGAAATAGAATTAAAAGCCTAATAATTTAGCATCTGAGCTCCTCCTCAAAAGACAAAAAGAAAAAGAAAACACAGAGAAATATAGGGGCGGAGGAGTAAGGTCCCCACATCCACCCCATCTAGAACCCCTTGACTTCAAAAATTTTATTTTTATGATCCCCAACCCTCGTCCCCATGCCATGATATCTCCAATAAAAACTTGGTTGCCAAGAAAATGACAAATACAAAGAAAAAAAGGGTCGGTGATGATAGCGCCTAGCACCCACCCACCTGGCAATCCCTGCTTCAAACACACTACTACAACAACCCTACCCCTCACACGATCTCCATTTTCTCTCTTCTTCCATCACTTTCCTTCCCTTTCCCCTCAAAATTTTCCCAGGAAACAAACACCATGCTTGATCCCAACACAAACCCACATGAACACCCTTTCCTCTTCAACAGCGGCGACGACGACCAAATTAAAAGCGACACAACAAACTACGATTCTTGGCAGGCCGTAAATTACGCTTCCCGGGCTCAGAAAACTGCTCAAAATTATGCAAACTACAGGAGTTGGAACAGCATGGGAGCCCGGATCAACGTCGATACTACTACTACTGCTGCCGCTGATGAGTCTGACTCGCCGCCGTTGTGGAAGACGACGAGCCGCGTAAACAACTACCGGAGTCTGTCCCCGGCTTCGAGAACACAAGCGATTGCCAGAGGACAGAGCGAGCTGATGGAGATGGTGAAGAACATGCCCGAATCATGCTACGAGCTTTCGCTGAAAGATCTCGTTGAGCATAAGTATAGACCAATGGGTGGCGAAGAAGAAAATCGAAATCGAGATCGAGATCAAGAGGACGAAGATGATGATAAAAGTACTGAGAATTTGGTAAGGAGGGGAAATGGAAACGGAAACGAAAACGAAAAGAAGAAAAATGGTGAGAGGAAGAAATTGGTGATGAGGAGTGCGAGTATAGATAGTGGGGGGTTTCTTTTAAAGATGGTTTTGCCAATTTCTTTGGGAGGTAAGAAGAAGAATAATAAGAGCATTAAGAAGAAGGGTGAGTGTTTGGTGGTGGGTGCAAATAGCAATAATATGAGTGCAAAGGTGTCTCCAAAGCCTCAGGGGGTGGATGGATCTGTGAAGGGAGTGGGTATGGATAATGAATACTGGTGGAAGATGAAGAGATTTTCTGTATCAGAAAGGAGTGAAAGTGGTGTTTCTAGCATTAATAGTGGAAGCATGAAAAGCAGTGGCAGCAGCAGCAGCAGCAGTTGTAGCAGCAGAAGCAACAGCAGGTATGTTATCAATTTTAACTCGGAGTTTCACTTTCGCGATATTTTAATCTAATCTGAAGTTGAATTTTTAAAATTGGTGTTTGAAACAATCATTAACAAAATTAGGCTGAAAGGAAAGTTACTTTTTCAATTTTATTTTGGAAACCATGCTCTTTAATTTTGAGTTTGTCTTCAATTCTTTCATCCACCAATTCTCATGATTGTTTTAAAATTTTCGGGGCAAGTGATCATTCTTTCATGATGAAACATAAGAGTCTTGAGTTTACTGATTTCATGAAACAAATATAAAAAAATTCTTAACCAAAACCAAAATCCCTTTAAATTGGGGTTTTTGGTATGCTTCGGTGTATAGGATGATGCTTGGCCGTTAGATGTTAATTCGATCGGTGACCGCACATCAAACATTCATTGCTCCAGTGCATGCCACTTGGGAGCAATTTTTGTTTAAATGAGGGTAAACTATATTTTAGACTCTTAAGGTTTGAAGTAATTTTTAAAACGGGTCACGATATTTTAATTTTTTCAGATTGCCCTTTAAAGTTTTGAAATTGTATCAGTTTACACATTTTTTCTAATAAATTACTTGAATTTTCAATAAATTGATGACATACTGAGCATGAAATCCGTAACTGGGTTGACATGTAAGCTATATTTGTATCATATAGCTTAAAAAACTTATCAATTTAATAGACAATTAGACATTTAAATATACAAAAGATGTAAATTGGTACAATTTCAAAATTTTAGAAGACAATGTGAAAAAATTAAAGTTTTATAGTCTAATATAAAAATCGTCTCAAATTTTAAAGGTATAAAATGTAGTTTTTCTTGAATAAGAGAAACAGTCCTCAAAGTCAACATTTTAGAATTTTGGGCGAAACTGGAAAGTAAAGCCAAAGTTCTAAATTTCAAAGTCTCCATTAACGTGTGACAGTGGTAAAGTTGCATGTTCTAGAAATTGATTTGCCAAATGTCATGACTAAGATTGAAAGATATATACAAAGGATTGTTTGGTGCACAAGTTGTGCAGGTTTGGGGAAGGGGGTCTTCCAGAATTTGGCACCATTAGAAAATTGTTGTGACGTTTACAAAACATTATATTCTAGTATTTTTAGAACTATTGTCAGATATTTTTCATTTGTCAAAAATTTTAAGATAGGGCCTAAGAAAGTGTTAAATTAGTACAAACACCCTAACAACCGTAAGTTTTATAAATAAATAAAAATTATATTTATTATTTACTATTTAGGGAGCCCGAGTGCCTTATTAATTGTTTTTTTTTTAGTATAGAGTTTGAAGTATTTTTCTATAATGTGTAACGTTATATATCAATATTTTAGGCATATATGTGAATATATTTTGATGTTTAATTTTATATTTAGTAGCAGCCATGACATGGCTTATAAATGAACGTTTCGAATCATCGAATGGGTGACAAAATGTACACATCACTTTCAATCTTTAGTCCAACGCAACACAGAATGTTTAACTCATCCTAATTTTTTGTCCTCAATTTATTTGTTTTATTAATGGTGTTTCTGGTTGCATAATTGCAGGCGCAAGAGTAGTGGCTGCTGGTCGTTCATCCTGCTCAGGAAGAACAAGAAGCTGGATTGAATGAGTTGCCTGCCTTCTAGATACAATACAAGCTGGAGATTAATATTAATTAAGTGTTTTGTGTAATTACGTCTCAAATAAAAAATATGCTTTAGAGATATAGTAGAATATTGCAGAAGAAAATTGCCGTTGCTAGCTTGTGTATATTCTTGCAGTTTTTGTTTAATTGGATATATGGTTCAACATTTTGCTTGCTGAGAGCTGAGTGTTGCTTTCAGGTTATATAGACTTCAACGGTTTGTAATGGATTCGGCTCTCTCCAATCTAATAGTTAAAAGTTACAAAGTCAGTTTTGAAGTTAAATTTAACTATAAAAGTTATATCATCCCAAAATGCACATCAAATAAGAGTCAAATATAACGTTTGGAATCAAATGCATAATCATATATGACTATTTGAGTCAAATGCATAATCAAATTTGACTTTGCACTTGACTCTATAGTTGTATATGACTCCAACTTTTCTAATGCATTTGGAGAGTAGTTGAGTAAAATTTGAAGTCATATTTGACTTTGTTGTAAAATACGCGCATATTAGCGTGCAGTGGAAAGTAAATGAGACACAATATTAACGAGGTTCGGCAATTGCTTACATCCTCGGAGCAGCAGTATTTCCATTATATATTCAAAATGATCGGAGTACAAGATTTCTCTCTATCTCTCTTTTCTCTCCTTCTCTTTCTCTCCTCCGTCTGCCCTCTCTTCTATTTCCTTTTTCTCTACTCTCTTTATTTCTTCTAATTGTGTTTTATAGAAAATGAATGGTGGTGGGTGAGTAGATAAGGATGATTGATCGGAAAGTGGGAGGGGGCCATCCACCTAAAACTTTTGACCAAAAGAAAAGTTTCACAACACTCCCCCTTGGATGACCACCAATCTTCAATTGATTTTCAAATGCTCCTCATGATCGATGTCACCCCTTGATCACAATAAGCTTGGATTATCTTGAGCAAGCCATTCTAAGAAAAAACTGATGAAAGAAAAAAAATATATATGTTAGGGAAATGGAACATGAGCCGGCTCAAGATAATGTCTAGCGTCCATCCTTCTTATCCTCCAATGGACCTCTTACTATTGGAGATTTTGTGATGAGGAATGATATAACCGCCACAGTAGTAGCTAGGAATCTTCTTACTCCTAGAGATAAAAAGTTGTTGTCTAAGAGGTCTGATGAGTCAGATGTTCAAGACTCTTTGGCTTTCAGTGTACAGTGTGCCAATTCTGTATCTAACATGGGACAACGTCTACTTGCTTAAACTCGCCAAGTTAAATCATTAATGGCTGAGGTGACGAGCCTTAGACACGAGATCAAAGGACTCAAGTACAAGAACAAAGAACTGCACAGGATAGCAATTAACTACTCGACGGACATGAGAAGAAACCTTGACCTGCTGCAAGAATTCGAAAGTCGGATTCAGAGTGACCATCAGAAGTTTGTTGCTAGATTCCGAAGCAACTAGTGCCTCATCTTCATAGAGTTCTGCCACGTATTTGTTGTAGTTGTAACTCATGTGTATGAATTTTTTTTTTTTTGTTCATTCGTGCCCGAAACTTCTAGTTCGCCTTTTTAGATATGGGATCCATGGAAACTTCTGGTTCTAGTTAAAACGTACAAATGATCTCATTCAAGTTTAGTTCAACATATATAATCATGGATTAGGAGCCTCAAACCATCATGTGAGGTCCAGATATCATCCACTGGATGTGTAGGGATAAGCCCAAATCAGTAGTAACTTAATGGAGTATCTTTAATACAAATTTAGTGGCAGTGTGAAGGCACATTGATGTATCTTTACCAACAAATCAATAACGAATGAGATGTCATGTCCAATGCAATAAGATAAGTGCAATAATACTCAAGATGTACTTAGATATGGAACTTCAGGTTCCAAAAACTATTTCAAGAGTATCATTTGCATTTGGCTTATGGATCATCATGGGTGTACTCAACACTTTCTTTTGATAGGTAGACTAGAATACTGTCACAACAATGCTCGAACTATAGGTCAAGGTAGAAACGAGTTTTTCCAAGATCCTTCATCTCAAATTTCGACTTTATGTGCTAGGCAGTTTTCTCAAGCTCTTCCAGAGTCTTAATGAGATTTATCAACATAGACTGCAACTCTAGCAATTTCGAAATACTTCTTAGTTTAACACGCAATGGGCATAATTTATTCATACATCATTGACTAATCAAATAATCACTTAGATGGGTATACCAAATCCACTAGATTGTTTCAATTCGTAAAGGGAACGTCTCATTCAATTTGAGAGGGTGTTTTGTGGTCTATAACCACATTCATAATGCTGCAATCAATCATAGGGCATTTGAGAGAAGCCTTGCGCCATAAGGCATACATTACATCACACTATTTCATTCATCTTATTACGCTTCCTTTCCTACTTGTTACACGACAAGGTTGCCTTGGGCAGTGTAGGAATAAAAAGTCCAAATACACTTTGACAAGGAATATGTTTCAACCTGGATTGTGACCAATCAATTCTACGTTGTCACTAATCAACGGAACATGGTTCGATATCATCGTTTTTCATTTATGTCGGTAGTTACCATTTAAGTGAAATATCATCAATGATAATCTCATTCCAATTTCATATCTCACCCAAAGTAGTATACTGGACCAAGACCTTCAGGTCTCGGGATAATCCGGATTAATCTCATGAGATAAAAATGATTGAAACAGCGATCAAGTACGGATTCCTTTTGTGCCATATTTTTCCTCTTCAAAGGAAATGAAGAATCCTACGAACCGAGTGATCTGTCTCACTTCAGGCTAATGACATATCGATTCGCTAGCCGCTATTTGTACCATGACGTCCATACAGGGGCGATACATCCATTCATGGATGTTAACTCAACGTCTGTTAGGTACGTCTATCCTTGCAGACATATTTGTAGCTGGTATATGATCTCGTCACTTTAGCTAGATCAGAGAAATGCGTATGAAGCAACATTCTGAAAGCTCGAATACATCACACATGCTTATCATATTTGTATGGTATGGGAATCGAGATGAGACATAGTGGCAACATCCATGCTAAATCACGGGGTTCTTCAGGAATGTTGATGTTCTTATCTCCCTTAACGACGGGAAGATTGTCTCATCAAAGTGACAATTCACAAAATAAGCGGTAAAAAGATTGCTTGCAAGGGCTCTAAAGAGCTAATCCATATTAGTACTTTGCGGCGGTGCAACTTGGCACATAAACTGCACACCCAAATGTGTAAGTACAAAAACTTTAGGTCGTACCCAATAACACACTGTAACTCCAAAAATAGGTTGGGTGGAGATGGAACCTCCTTTACATGAATCAAGGAACTTCTGGCTCTCATTTAATTAAGTTGAGGAACTACTTGTCTCTCAATTGATTGAGGAAAAAACTTTAGGTTTTAATTTTGATCAAGGAACTTTGGGTCCGATTTTTTTTATGTGATGGGAATAAAGGAACTTTAGGTCTTGATCTTTTTATGTGATATATACTCATCATAACAAAATATAATGCAATAAGTAAATAATTGCACAGGGCGAGAATTCCACCCACTATAGATTAATTGCATTAAATAAATAAAACTTGTGTTTTGAGCTTTAATTCAGCATCATGAAGGGAAATAATGAGATTTATGTGGAATTTCTAATGACTAGCATGCATAAGCAATTCAAAATTCATATGCATAAGCAACGGAAGCTAAATTATCAAAGCAATAGTCATGCAAATCCCCTTCAAGAAGCATAGGTTTGTATTTGATGCATCTACAAAACTTGAAGAACAAAGTGGAGGTAGAAGTTTTATACCTCTTGATCTAGCTTTTAGACCAAGGATGGACCACCTCCATGCTTTCTCTTCTTGGAACTCCTTGAGCCTAGCCTCCCTCCTTGCTTGCTCCACCTTGACCAAATGGAACTCCTCTAGGTTCTCCTAGTCCCCAAAGTTGAAGACCTCTAAGGATCCACACCCACGAAGTGATGGAATGGATGATGGATCACAAAAGAAAGAGAGAAGTGTAGCAATCTCAATCTCTTGGTTTGGCCGGCTGTGTAAGTAAGAAAGGGAGAGATATTTTTCTTCTCTTTGGTTGACAAACTCAATCCAAAGCCATAACAAGTTATGGTGTGAGGTATGGTGATGTTCCACTTGTGAAAGTTTCAATAAACTTTCAATATATAAAAGAAGTGAGTCAACAATTGACTCCACTCTCTCTCTCTCATTCATGGCCGGCTAAAAGAGTGTTGAGTGGGCTTTTGGGCTTTTACAATTTCAAGTCATCTTATGCTTGAATAAAAGGCCAAAGAGGTTAGGGCCCAATGGGCCCGGATTAACCCGAACTTATTTCATTAAGCCCAAAGCGATCTTTTATCGCTTCTATGATTTCCTTAGACTTTCTAATTAATCATAACACTCAATTAATCCAAAGGATTATTTCCATCATTCACGTGTTGATCCACCACTATAGTGTATTCGGTGTACAATCGTTTTAGGTTCTAATTAGCAAGGCAGTGAGGTGATTGGTATCAATCCAATTGATTAGTTCCAATCATCTAGTGAATTAAAACTTATTTTAATTCTTTATCTTCTTTGATGATTACTAATTAATCATTCACAAGATCCCACAAACCATGAGTGACACACTACACATATATCATGGCTACCCAAGCTAATGTAGAAGTTTGTTCGGAGAACCTATTCAATTGGAATTACAATGTAATTCGATCCTTCTCTAATACAATACTCTCAATCACACTATTAGGGTATGGATACACAATGTCAAACCCCTAATGTGATTATACTATGTTATATGATTCAATTGAGTCGTAAAGGAACACTTTCCATCACTACGCTCAGTACTTCGGCCGAAGATTCCCGAATCATATCTTAGAGTATTCTTCCTCTCGTAACGAGGATTAGAGATCCCTTGTTGACCATTCACTTGCCTCCATGGCTAAGTAGCTTAACCCCAACTATGTCGTGGACACCCTCCATATTGGGGTGACTTTGACATAATCAAAGATTAAGGACTTAACCACAAGACAACTATGATGTCTCAGGTCATAGGATTACTTACATATTCCAATCAATGGAGTTACTTGCTTGACATGTGAGTAGACCTCCATGCAAGTACTCCCTTTCGATTGTATTCAGTGAACTCATTCCCTCAATGAGCACCTACATACTTGTCATAGTGTCACTACACGAATGGCTGAGACTTTCCATCCTTCCAATATGAAGCTGACATAGTACGTACTAGTCTATGGATTGTCAGTATCCCTCTGACAATCCCATGACCAGGAATATTTTGAACATCATGGTTATGAGAAGAAGGTCTCTACAGTCTAACATCATTAGATTACTTCTTCCATCAATCCATTGTCCATGGATTCACTATTTGGACATATATCAACTATTGAGATTGTCCTAATAAGTGACTTTGCCCTTTTGCTGTATTTAGGGTTATCCATACATACAGTCAATGTCCTGAAAAGTTTCTTCCAAAGATTGACTTTCAGGGCATATTTCCAACACATCATTCACATAAATAAATTGCATTAAGTAAAAGTTTAAAGTATAAATGTTAGGAAGGGTGGCAATGCCACACTCTTCAAGTTAGCAGTTAAGTTAGCATAAATAAAATTAAGCACGGTTATAGGACTGTGGGCCTAAATGATCTTCGGGACTAAATAGATATGAAATTAAGCTTCTGAACTACAAGTTTAAGCCTTATGGGTTGTGGGACTTCAGGCCCAGAATGGCAACAAGGAAGGAAAAATCCAAGGCCCAAAACATGAGATCAAAACATAAGCTCAAGCCCAAATATGGGCTACTAAACTTGGACCCTCACACTAGGCCAAACAAATGGGCTATTAAATTTGGCCAAAACATGGGCCCAAATCCAATCTATCAAATATGATTCTGGGCTCGTTTGGTAAGCCCTGCCAAATGTTTAGATTGGCATTCGGTACGTACCAGCCGAAGTTAGTTGAAGATCATCGGTACAATCAAGCCCCATTTGGTGTTCCTCCTCCAGTAAGTTTCGAAAGAGCCAAAACAGATTTAACAAATTTTGGAGTCAAGAGTAGTGTCTGAAAATTTTGAGAAGATCCAACTGTTAGATCTAGCCCAAATATTAGTATGGTATAAATGAGAGGATAATGGACAACTTTCATGAAAAAGAGGTTTCCATCTGAGGCCAGAAAGTTGGAGTTTTAAGGCTGTTAACATGGCTGTCAGGTTTTCTGCAGAATTGAAACATGGGTTGGAATTTCAAATATTTGGAACGATATCACCGTTCGATCTTCTTGAAATTTGGATATACTATAGATGTTGGGCGGATGAACAACTTTCATGAAGGACATGTTCTGATTTGAACTACGAATGATGGAGATTTGGTACGTTGAACTAGTACAACGATTTTCCTAATAAGCCAAAGTTAGTACCAGTTGAACAATTATAAAATAAGTAATTTATTACAATTTAAGCGTAGATGAGTTTGTGAGTTCTTCCCTTAGAGGTATAAAAAATAAGAGGATTTTCTTATCTGTGAGATTGCCAAAAGAGGTGATAGGTGGTAGTGCTTCACTAATTTCATGGCGTTGTGCTCTCCACTGACACAAGACTTTTTCGTGCTGATCACGTGTTGTAAAATACAGGTATATTAGCGTGCATTGGAAAGTAAATGAGACGCGATATTAATGAGGTTCGGCAATTGCCTACATTCTCGGAGCAGCAGTATTTTCATTATATATCTGAAATGATCGAAGTACAAGATTTCCCTCTATCTCTCTTTTTTCTCCTTCTCTTTCTCTCCTCCGTCTGCCTTCTCTTATGTTTCTTTTTTCTCTACTTTATTTCTTTCTTCTGATTGTGTTTTATAGAAGATGAATGGTGGTGGGTGAGTAGATAAGGATGATTGATAGGAAAGTGGGAGGGAGCCATCCACCTAAAATTTTTGACCAATGAAAAAGTTTCACAACAGACTTCAACTTTTCATGTGCTTTGAGTGCTATAATACAAAAATTGACCACATGAAAATTTTTAGAAAAAATGGTGAATTAGGGATTTAAACCATATTAGAAATACCAAAAAATAAGCTGATAGTGTGTCCATGGAGTTGTGAAAGAAGGAAATGGTTTGAGCTTGGCTTAGAAATTCATGGAGTTGTTTTTTCAGTAACTTGAAAGAAAAGAATGATTATGTTTTGAGGTAAGTAGGCACATATTTTTCTTGCAATAACATGCCACACTTGTAAGCATGGAAGGAGGAATTTTTTTGATAATATATATATATATATGGAAAACTGAGTGATGATTCCATTCTGCTATGAACAAACAATAACTAATTATTGATAATGTGCTATATATCTATGAATGTGGCTGTTCCTTAACTACTTTACAATAAGTTATTGTTATCACAATAATTATTGCCATTTTTTGTTAAGGGCATATAACCTCATGCCTCAATCATGAACAAGTACCAACCAAAGTAGTTACAATACAAGGTAGTGTTTCATATTTCTCCTTATGTTCTCCTCTAACTCCTCACATGTTCGTAATGGTGTTTGATTATTTTGTTTTAGGTTTGTGGAGTTGAGTGGTGTTTTGGAGCCTAGGAGGCCGACGTTTCTAAACTCTAGACTTTAATTGTCACTTAGTATTGCGGTCAAGTGATATTTGTTTTTATTTGTAAGTGAGAGGTTTAAGTTTGAATCTTGTGGATCGCAAATTCAGTACCAATTTATTTCACCACTCCTTAGTAAATATATTATTGTATTAAAAGAAGAAAAAAAAAATTTAGACCCTAATTCGAATTAAGTTGAATACCAAAATGGTCTGTGTTTTAATCATTTGGGAAATTTGGTTATAATCTTTTAATTTAATCAATTTAGTCAGTGTATTTCACTTTGTTATTCAATGTGATATATGGATCCCAAACACTTTCCACTTGAGAGGGCTGCTTCCAATATTTTTATCTCTTTGCCTACTGGCCCTACTCATGCCTTTGAACTCAATAGGAATGAGCTTGAATATGCCCACAAGTAGCGCAAAACCTCCATCACATGAGAGTCCTTCATGGGTCTTGTGATTTTTTCCAACTTGGTTCACTTGAGCTTGTAGCCTAAAAACTTATGAAGAACTTTTGTTTACACTCAAAACGTATCTCTTAACACACAACCATCCATTTTTAATCTTGAATTAGTCCTTATAATTATGCGATTGTAAAACTTTTTAAATATAGAAAACTTAGGAAGTAAGAGAAAATGAATCCATCAATAAAATCCGCAACCTTCGCTTAGCACGCTACCTCCGCCTGCTACCAACAGAAGGAATACTCCCCCTCGCCAAATGGTGAACTCAAGAAAGCTTACGATAGTTGGGTGTCCAAAGATACATTTTGGGTGTAAAGAAGATTTCCCAAAACTAGTACTGATAAAATGTGTTGGGCTTACTAATTTGCCCAGTTAACCTAGTTTTATTCGGATTAGTAGCCCAACCCACCCAAAACCCGAGCCCATCCTTACCTCATCCGGAAACCCAGCCGCAGTCCCCCTCCCTCCTAAACAGTAAACCCTCTTTTCTTCTGGGTGAGTCTCCTGTAAAACTTGTGGTCTCAATCAACTTCAGTTTCTTCCCCCTTCCTATCTGCTCCTTCCTCAGTTCTTCTCCGGCTGCTTCGTTTCCGACGACGCAACCCATTTACCCACAACAGGTATATCTTCATTTCTAGTTTAGGGTTTAATTTCTAATAGGATATGTATCTTCCTGTTTGCTCTGAGTCGAGCTTCTTTGTGCTGCTGCTGAGTTGCTTTTGTTGTAATTTTTATGATATTTATTTGCAGCTGTAAATATAATTACAATCTTAGTGCTTCAAAATGTTCATGGATTATGTTGTATATAGATGCCAAATATGTTACATTTGGTCATGAAATTTCTAACTTTGATGCTGTTTTCGTAAATTCTTACTAATTGAAGATTACTAATCTGTTGTTATGTTGCATTTTCCATTTCGTTAATTCGTACTAATTGAAGATTGTTTTTGCTGATCTGATTTTTGGTTCAGTTGCTATTTTCTGATAATTGTTGAGTTAAGTATCTGTTAATATGCTGTTGAGATACCTATTTTGTTCCATCCCTATCATGTAATTCTTGTTTCTTCTCAAATCCGAATTTGCAGCACGAGTTCAATCCGATGGTATCTAATTGGTAATTACTGGTTGGGACTCTTAAAGATGCCAGCATTAATCTCGCCGAGGTTGCTCCTTTTTGGAGAGTCTCTGTCCTTCCATAGGTTTCCACATGTTTCTAGGAATTGTTGGTTCCATAAAAGTGTTTGTAGTCTCAGTCTTGCAAGCCTTGGCTTCAAAGGCGATCTTGAAACGCTAGAGAACGGGAAAGTCAATGAAATCAAGGTGCTTAAAACTCTTACAGAGGTTCCGAAAAGTAAAGCCAAAGTGGTTAGAAGCCATGTAATGAAAGCGGCTGGGACACACAGGTCGCTTGAAATAGATTCGACTATCTTTAATGCGAAGTCGTTTTTTGAGCTTGGCCTTCCACCTTTGTTGATAGAGAGGTTAGAGAAGGAAGGCTTCAAGACTCCAACTGATGTTCAAGCCACTGCAATTCCAACAATTCTCGAAGATCACGATGTTGTGATTCAATCATACACAGGTTCAGGGAAAACATTGGCTTACCTTCTTCCCATCCTTTCTGAAGTGGGCCCCCTAAAGACGAGAACATCTGATGGTGATGGTGAACCTGGGAAGAAAACAGATATAGAAGCAGTAATTGTGGCTCCTTCTAGGGAGCTGGGTATGCAAATAGTGAGGGAGTTTGAGAAGATATTGGGACCTGCACACAAAAAAGTGGTGCAGCAGCTTGTTGGGGGCGCAAATCGAACAAGACAGGAAGAAGCGCTGAGGAAAAATAAACCTTCCATTGTTGTTGGTACCCCAGGAAGGCTTTCGGAAATTAGTGCAGCTGGGAAGCTTCACACCCACGGTTGCCGTTTCTTAGTCTTAGATGAGGTTGATCAGCTGCTTTCATTTAATTTTCGGGAGGACATGCACCGGATATTGGAACATGTTGGGAGGAAATCTACTGGAGACTCACGTGGACAAAAAGGATCACTTGCCAAGCGGGCTGAGCGTCAGACCGTTTTGGTTTCTGCCACAGTACCATTTTCAGTGATACGAGCAGCCAGGAGCTGGGGGCACGATCCACTTCTCATCCAAGCCAAAAAAGTCATGTCCATTGAATCTATTTCTCCAACGGGACCCATTAATTTGTCAGGACAATTAACCAATTCCGATCCATCCCAAAGTTTGCAAGGTCAGTCTACAATACAGAGCCTACCTCCATCTCTTAAACACTACTACTGTGTCACAAAGATACAACACAAGGTAGATGCGTTGAGAAGATGTGTTCATGCTCTTGATGCCAAGTCTGTTATAGTCTTCATGAACCACACTAAGCAGCTTAAAGATACCATCTTCAAGCTGGAGGCTCGTGGAATGGTGGCAGCAGAGTTACATGGGGATCTTGGTAAACTTGGCAGGACAACAACTCTGAAAAAGTTTAAAAATGGGGAGGTTAGAATCCTGGTGACAAATGAACTTTCAGCGAGGGGTTTGGATGTGGCAGAATGTGATCTTGTTGTCAATCTGGACTTGCCCACCGACTCAATTCATTATGCACATCGAGCTGGTCGGACTGGCCGGCTTGGTCGGAAGGGCACTGTCGTAACAATATGCGAAGAGTCGCAAGTTTTTGTTGTGAAGAAGCTGCAGAGGCAGCTCAGCGTTTCCATTGCAGCTTGTGAGTTCACAGAGGGCAAGCTCGTTATCACCGAAGAAGAGAAGGCTATACCAGCTCTGAGGTGATGATACTTTGCTACTCTTTTTTTGTATACTGCTTGGAGTGCTGCAACTTTTGAGTATTTGCAATTAGGAAATTGATTAATATAGTTTCTCTTCTCATTTAAACGAATAATTAGTTTAGTTATGTTTTAGGTATACTGTGAGACAGACGAGTGGTTGATGAAATCAAAGGAACCAAATGATCCAAACTGTTACTTCTCGGTTGTTAAAAGTTATTTGAAAAACATCAAATAGTAGATTAATGTTTAAAATGCTACAATCCTTGTTTATAATGAGTTTTGATTTTCAGTTACAGTAAATATACTCTGAAAAATATAGTGGTATGTATTTCGCTTTCTTTCAGTTACTAGGGAGCACTCTTTACAAATCTCCCTTCTGGAACTTAAAGTGAAACGTTGAGGGTCCATTTGATAATTATTTTGTTTTCTGCTGTTATTTCAACATTGTTTTCGATTCCAATCCTCGACCCCCTAGGTAATAATTGGTTGATATTCTTCATTAATTCTGTAGTTTAGACTGATGAAGTTTGGAAGGTGAGTTGCTGTGCGTCAAAAGAGAAATTTTTGAAATCAAATTATGGGGTCAAACTTCAATGGTACGTTCCATTGAATGATACGTATTGTTGAATGATTTAGGATTCATTTGGGGCCCGTCGTAAACTAATCTAGGATCATTTTCTTTTTCTATTGGTGAACTTGAATGAATATCAGTAGCTTACTACCATTGATGCAAGAGAGACCTCAAGTTCCAAGCATTGGATTTTGGGGATTGGCTATAGTACTCATCCCTATGTCATACTTACATCATCCAACAATCAAATGTGATCCTGTAGCCAATGATCTTTATATTTGACCGTTGGATGGTGTAAGTATGGTATAGGGATGAGTATCGTAGAATTTTATTGGATTCTGATACATTCACAACAAATACAACTAACAATCACAAAGCCAGGAGCTATATTTACTCGTTCAGTTGTACATCTCAAAACTATAAAGCCCATCAAGAGGAGAAATTCTAGGGCTCGGAGTCCAGACCACCAAATTCCTACGATTCAAACTCATAAAAACTCTCATGGCCCAGCCCGGCTTTGAGGCCTACCACTATCCCATGTTTTGACCCCACCCTCTCTCTCTTTTGGTCTTGTCTGGTGTCTAGACAGAAGACCCTCTCGTGTCTAGATGTTTAATTTTGAGAAGGCTCATTACTATAGCCAACTGTTCTAACTCATATCTGGATGTTTATTTCGAATTTTATGAAACCGCAATCTAAGATTAATCAAACTATTATTCTCATTTTAGGAGGAAAGTAAGGAACTCTTATTTATGAAAAGGTAAATTTATTAGCTGGATTAATCAACTGGTCAACTTCTTTGAGTTGAGACCTGAGATCAGAGTCGAATATGATTCAAGTTTGCTCTGACTTTAATCACATGGTGCTGATTGGATTTCAAGTAGTCCTTTTAAGTCATTTTACGATAAGAGGAAAATGACTTACATGAAATGTGTTCACGGTCACGTGACGTCCCTTGTTCAATAATGCATTGTTATGTGCAAGTTTTTCTCTACATGGCAATGTGTTATTAGATTGGGACGCTACGTAGCGGTGAACCTCTTTCATGTAAGTTGCTCTCCGATAAGAGGTGGGCTGTGCTCGTCTACAAACTCGGGTGCAGGTTTCACACTTGCATCCAATGATGGTCCAACAAAGAAGAGAAAACTCTTCCTTTCCACTTCGTTGGTCAAAGCCACCGGATGCAACAAGCTCTTATGCTTCCCACTGGTGAGAATCTGCATGCATGCCATGCATCATATATATATATAAACAACCCAAAAAGTTTTTCCCCCAATTAATTAAAAATAAAACAAAAAAACTATTTGGACACAAAATTGAAAAATTTATTGACACATAGTTTCTAATATAAGTGAGTCCTACTATTGTATGTTAGTCCCATTTATATTAGACAATGTGTCAATTTTAATTGTCTAAGTAATATCACTCAATAAAATATAGCACAAAAGTTTTAATAAATGAACCAAATAGGAATAGGGTAACGATAACAAATGAAGAAAGTTGAGGTTTCGCCATAAAACCAATTGAAGCGTAGCCCAAATTCTTATAAGGTCTTGCAAGGTTTCTTCTTTCACCAATGTGAGACTTTTTTTATCTTCACATCCTCACAACAAACACACCATTTTTCTCTTTCTACACACCCCTCTTTCTAACCATGGTCGGATTGAATAAATAAAAAAAAAATAACGAAAAAGAGTGTGTGGTTCCCATAGGTTAAACACTATTTTTTTCGTACATATTTTTAGTCTTTCAATGTAATTGATCCTTGTTTTTGGCTTAGTCCAAACACACGTGATTATATTTGGATTGAACACTATAATTTTATCAAGTGAGAAAGTTGAGGAAAATGTTGAACTTTGTAGCATTTGCGTTAAAAATGTTGTGAATTAGATAGCGTTTTCGTGGAGAAGAATTTAAAATGTGAGGAATTTAAATGCACCTCTTGATGAGGGAATTGGCCAATCTGATTCTTACCGTCCGAGCAATGCGACAGCGCCGGGTAGTAATTTGGTCCGAAAACATTATAGTCCGATTCCAGCTTCATTTTCCTTTCTATGCAGTCAGGGCTGGCCTATGGTTTGTGTCAGGTTACATAACCCGTCCTATTATGGACTTGAATCCCGGACCCGAAATCCAGTCCGTGTCATAATTTATCTCATCAAACATGAATTGAGTTACAAGTCCAATTTAATTAGACATAACCCATCCCATCCTACCCACCAAACGGGCAGTTTGTGTTTGATAGAAGCAGTTTACGTGGAATCGGCAGGCTTGGTTGGGCAATGAAAGGTAGGATGCACCCTCATGTGGAGAAACTCTCTTTGGGTTCTGCCACCCCACCGGAATCTGATCTTATCAGGATAAATTAGAGTTTTCGACTAAAAATCAATTCACAGTGAATAGAGAGGCACGAAATACTTGTTAAACATCAATAGACATTACAGACTTCCATTTCGATAACTAAGACCATAACAAAACGATATTATTTAAGCATTAATTAATAGTACTGAGTGAAGATAATTGCAGGACCACTTAATCCATAAATACTTTTCTACTTGCCCAGCCCTTACTACTATGCAAACTCCATCTTAATCTCATTTTTTCTTTAAAATTTAAATTTTGTCGCTTAACACTGAAATTTAATATTCGTCTCACATTTACTGGATTTTGTCTATTAGAATAATATAATAATTTCATCTGAGTTGACAAAATGATGTCAGACCAACCAACAAGAAGCTGCCACGCCATCTACGGTCAAACTTCAAACATACGCTCTCTGTGACCCAAAGAAAAAAGAGTTCATCTCTGCTTCGAATCCCCCACCGCCGCCATCTCCGCTCCACCGAACGTTGCCTGGGAATCATCTTGTGATGCTACCCAACTTGGTATCTAATATGAATTTACCTTAAAAGTAAATCTTCAAGTTGGTGGAGATAAGAAAACTGACATAGCTACAAGTCCTGATTTATTTATTCCCCTTTTGAGATCTTATTTTCCTTTATCATTTGCCAGCTACTAGTTTCATGGCTTCTCTGTTACCTTCTGTTAATAATACAACAATTTGAAAGAAATGAGTCAATCACTAGAGCTGCTGGTCTTAGATCTCGACTTTGATCTCGACTTTGATCTCCAATTACTCCCTCACGGTCACCGCCTCCCCCAATTTCCGGGGCTATTTGTCAATCAACGATCTGGGTATATCCTAACGCGCTTCTCGATGATGGTCGGTGACCATTTACGCAATCATGAGTATTAGTTTTTCAATTTGTCTTCTTGGTCGGTGACGTGGTTGGGCCCGTCGAGGTGGTGTGCAAAGTAAATAAATGGGAGGGTGAGGGTGGTGTTAATCGGCAGATGGTGATGATGACGATGATGATGACGATGATGATGATGTGGAGCCCGTGACATCTGCTAGTCGAAGGTGAGAAGGAAGAAGAAGCAAGCTGTTGGCGATGATGATGACGACGTGAGGAGGAGGAGACTGGGTGCTGGAGAAGGGGGAGAGAATGCAACGGGGAGAAAAGAATTTGGGTATTTTCTCTTTAATTTTCAAGTTTTTTAACTAAGGTAAATTACATTTTGCACCCTCAAGTTTGGCTGCAATTGTAGTCTCATACATCATCTTTAAAAAATTGCAATGTCATACTCCAACTTGTGTTTTGGTTGCAATTTCATACATCCGTTAGTGTTAAATTGACAATTAAATAATGACTTGGAAAATGTGGGGCCCATATTTTTGCTGATGTGGATGTCAATTTTGTGCCATGCGGATAAAAAAAGGATAAATTACATTTTACCCCCTCAACTTTTCGTCCAATTTCAACTTCATAAAACATCTTGCAATTTTTTTCAGTTTCATACAATGACTCTCAATTTCATACCAAGTTCATACAATGGTCTTTTTTTCTGTCAATTCCTCTGTTAACTGTCTACGTGGCCGTATCAGGCCCAAAAAATTTTATGTCACGTGGATCAAAAATAATTTAAAAAATAAATATTCATTATAAAAGAAAATAAATTTTAAAAATAAAGTTAAAATACTAAAATGGGGCCCGCCCTTTCCTTCTTCTCCAGCAAGTGGCGGAGTTGCTCGTTACGACGTTGAAGAAAAGATTGAGGCGGGGTTTCCGTTGGAGAGGTAGGTGGCGAACTTGTTCTCTGTGAAGCCCATAGGGATCTAGGTCCCATAATTCTACGGTTGTTGGAGAAGAAGGAAAGGGTGGGCCCTATTTTAGTATTTTAACTTTATTTTTAAAATTTATTTTCTTTTATAATGAATATTCATTTTTAAAATTATTTTTGATCCGCGTGGCACAAAATTTTTGGGGCCTGATACGGCCACGTAGGCAGTTAAAAGAGGAATTGACAGAAAAAAAGACCGTTGTATGAACTTGGTATGAAATAGAGAGTCATTGTATAAAACTAAAAAAAATTGCAAAATGTTGTATGAAGTTGAAATTGGACGAAAAGTTGAGGGGGTAAAATATAATTTATCCTTTTTTTATCCACATGGCTCAAAATTGACATCCACATCAACAAAAATGTGGGCCCCACATTTGCCACGTCATCATTTAACAGTCAAATTAACGGTTTGACTAACGGATGTATGAAATTGCAACCAAAATACAAGTTGGTGTATGACATTGCAATGTTTTAAAGATGATGTATGAGATTGGAATTGCACCCAAACTTGAAAGTGCAAAATGTAATTTACCCTTTTAACTAATAAACAAGTAATGAGAAAATTTGACCAAAATAACCTTTTCTTTTTGCCACATAAACACTACATAAGCTGTTTTTATGCCACATCAGCAAAATTTGATGCCTATTTAACAAGATAGATAAAATCCTACCAAAGTAAAGTGAATATTGAGTTTCAGTTTTGTTATCTTTAATTTTCATCTAATTTGTATATCTTTCACGTATAAACTTGGGAGATAGCATCTAGTAGCTACAGGTTCAATTCCTTCTTGAGTCTCTCATTAGTTTTTTAGGCATATCAGCAACTAAGTGTTTTCACAGATTAGGGGTCCTTGGCCCCTTGCTTCACATTCACCAGGTAATAACCATGTAGATATTATTGTGCTAGTATCATTTGGCTCTGCACAATGGCAGTAGTTTAAATTTATTGTTATATTTGTATTATTTTTAAATTCTAGAGTTGCCATGTTGCATTTCAGGATCTTGTACCGAAGTGTAATTGGACTTGGTAATAATTCAATGTCAACACAGAAGATGAGAGACTTGTACATGGAGTTCTTATGCTGGAAACATTAGTCTGTTGTTGTATGACATCAATCCTCTCTTAATCTTAATTAAGTTAAAAATAAATAAATATAGTTACAATGACATTACATGTTTTATTGAAATAATCCATCTCTGTTAGATCGTTCATATTTGTGTAAACTCTAATAAAGCTCCATTGTTTGATCATATTTGTGTATACTCTAATAAAGCTCCGCAGTTTGTGGTTTAATCAGAAGTTTGATGCACACAGATTGAATGAAAATAATTAAGTACTTTAGTCAACTACTAAATTAGTTGGCTAAAGTATTTATTATTATTTTTAAATCAATAGACTTCTCCCCACGAAGCTTCCTTTTGTCGTCTAAGAGAGTTGCGGCGAAATCAGTTTTGTTGGCTAAGAGAATTGCGATGAAGTCAGTTTTGTCGTCTAAGGACTTTAAGACCAATACAGTTTTTGTCCTCTAAGAAACTCACGATGAAGCTTTTCGTCGGTTAACAACTCTATACACGATGCAATATTTTGTCGCTACTGGGGCCTTTACGCGACGAATTTAAAACTTTGGTCAGCAAAGATCTTTTGCAATGTTTGCGATGCGCTTTTCGCAACGAAGCTGACGACTAGAATTTTTGTCGCGTCAAACCTTTTGCGACGAAATTTCACTTTAGCCAATGAAATTCCTCTGTCGCCAAAAGCATTTTTTTTTTGTAGTGCGCGGAAGGGGTGGGGTGAGGTCGGCAGCCTCCTTTTCTTTTTAGTCTTGTCTAGTTCCGAGCTTTTGGTTGGGATTAATAACAAGGCCTTAGTGAGGCCAGCAGTCATGGACCTCAAGGTGAGTCCGGTTTAATATCATTTAAGTTAATCCTTGGCATACCAAACATGAGACTACATACTAATCCTAGTTAGTCCACTACCACCTAAGAAGGTGAAACAAACGAGGCCCAAGTCTATTATACAAATCAAAGACCGAGTCAATTCTTATTTTAGTAAATGTATAGAACTTTACATGAATCCGCTCAATCCATCAATTATCATTTTCATTCAAATAAAATGATTTAAATTAAAATGAATAAGCTTTCCTACAAAGAAAAAATATCGTAAACAGGATAAGAAAAAGGTGAGAAAGGGATGATAGATCATAGAAGGATATTACAAAGTATATATATACGAGATATTTTCGCAAGTGCAAGAAAAGAATGCTATTTATGCAATAAAATAGGGAGCCGGCCGATGGCAAAACTGCCAATTTTCCTGAAAAATAGGGTTCTTTAGATATAAGCCCTTGTAATTCTTGTTTTCCAAACTTAAACTCATCTATCTTTAAACATTCAAATAAAACCCAAAATTCAAACTTGTTGACATGTGAGAAAATAAGTAACCTATTATTACAAATTATTTACAACTTATGCCACAATACCCTAATTATGTTAATGAAGCAATTTAACATTTTAAAATTCAAATAGTAGGTGCACTATTTGTGGGAGTGAAAAATTGTATTATTTCAAGAGTTGACTTCACAATTATAAATTTATGGTATGCAAATAATTTACCTATACTTTTTATGTAAAATATAGTTAAATTAATTTTTAATCAAATAGCATATATATAAATTTATATGTACTAATTAATTTACCTATATATAAATTTATTTATGATTAGCACGTTATTTATTTTTGTAGGTAAATTATTTTGCATTTATTATTATTTTATATGCAAATAATTGACCTATATTTTTATGTAAAATACAGATAAATTAATTTTGAACCAAATAACATTTCTTTATTTTGTAGGTAAATTATATTGCATGAATTTTTACATATATTAGGCATGTTTATTTATTTATTGTTACATCCCGTTCCGGAAATAATACTATTTTATTCTCGGAGGTGCAAAATGACGATTTTGCCCTTGGTTGACCTTTCGGTTGACTTTTTGCGTCGTAACTCGTACGACGCATTCACTTGTATTTTCTTGACGTGCTCGTCGATACGAACGCGTAGACGCGAGCCGTACGTCGTTCAGACTTCGAACGAATATTTTACGGGCTTTGAGTTTCGACTTTTCCCGTAATTCAATTTTGGACTTAAAACGAAGAAGTTATGAAGCTTTGAAAAATCCCCAGAATTCCGCCCAATTTTCCAGTTTCCGGCGACGGCGGCGCCGGCGACCGGAAAAAGACCAGCGTCGACCGGCGCTGACGTCATCGGACCGGGTTGGACCGGCCTTGCTGACGTCAGCAGACCGGTTCAGACCGGACTTGCTGACGTCAGCATTGACCGAACCGGCTTGAGCCGAGCCGCGTTGACGGCTTGAGCCGAGCCGTGTTGACCGGCTCGAGCCGAGCCGAGTTGACCGGCTGACCGGCTCAGCTGACCAGCTCGCGCGTGAGTCGCGCGTGGAGCTGCGCGTGGAGCTGTCGGCTCCGACCTTCAAGCCGCGCGTGAGGGCGCGTGGAAGGTCCAAATCGTGTTCTGTTTTCACGGGTCGACTCGTGACGACGTGTACTACCTCGGGGTAGTATGCATGTTAATTTTTGAGGTGTTTTGGACCTCCAAATTGAGAAATCAAGGGATAGGTGTAATTAATTCGTTAATTCGTTGCCTTTATGAGTTTAATCATTTTACCGGTGATATCTCATATAGGTGAGACCAAATGGCAGCGTGTGGCGGCGTGTGCGACGGCACACGGCGGCCCACGGCAGCAGTTTTGGGGTTTCCGACCCCGAAACTCTGTTTTCGGGTTTCCGAACGCCGTTTTCTTCGTATTTTCAATTACGTTATTAATCTTGGGTGTTCCAAAATAGGTTTGGCGACCCTTGGCGCTCGGAGGACGTACGTTTGGACTTCTCGGCTTCGGTATCTGTGAGTGGGCCCTTTCCCTATTATTTAAATGTGTTTTATATTTGGGAAATTATATTTGGTTTATGCCTACACTATTTTGTGGTTTTATTTGGATATTATATCGTACTATTGGTAGACCTTGTACTTAGTGGTAATTACTCGGTTTACTAGTTTCTGCTCGGTATTTCGGTAGGCCATGGAAATTAGTGGGCTTTGGGCCTACATTTCCATTTGAGAATTATACCATTAAATTGGTGATTCCGTATTATTTATACGCGTGTTGCTAGTATCGAACCGGCCCTATTTTAGGGAATTAAGTATTTTAATTCCCTACTAGTACCTATTTGTGATTTCGGGTTTTATACCTATATGACGGCTTTGAGCGGTATCTGGGTGAACCTTGGATATGGTAATTTTCTATCGTATTTTGAGTTCACCTAGTTTGCCATTAAGTTGGTATTTCTATACCTTGGTACCCATGTGGCGTATTCTTGGTATTTCACGTATTTTAGTTATACGCTTGGTATTTCGGGTACGGCCCCGAGAATACCATATATATATACATTGATTAGCTTGAGGGCATCCCGTATAGGGAAATTACCCCACCTGGTTTTGTGTAGAGTATTCAGTAGTATATTTTCATACGCTCAACTAGGTTGCTTACACGATGTTTAGTGTACCGTCCGGGGCCAGGACCAGCTTCACGTGATTGTTCACACGCACCTATACGCTCGCTATGGACCCATAGCAGGTGCCAGCCTGTTCTAGGTCGCCTGGGCGACTCGAACTCGTTGTGATGCGCATACGCGCCAGCTTCACGTGATTGTGTACACGAGCGTACTGTTACTTATACACCCAGCCTGTTCATGACAGAATTTATCTGTATGAACTTGTGTGTTTGCTATACCTAAACGAGCATCTATCTAGTAGTCTTGGATTGTGGACCAGGACCACTTTCACGTGATTGTTCACACGCACCGATACGCTCACTATGAATCCATAGTTGGTGCCAGCCTGTTCTAGGTCGTATGGGCGACTCGAACTCGTTGTGATGCGCATATGCGCCAGCTTCACGTGATTGTGTATATGAGCGTTTATTTTATAGTTTTATGTGGTGGTGTTGTCACCGATTTTCACTGATGCCATGGGGGCATTTATTTGGTTTACGGGTTTTTCCGTAGATCCTTATTTTACGAACCTTCGGGTAAAGTATTTTTTGCCGAACGGTGGCTTTCTGCCCGTTTCGGACGGTAAGTATATTTCCGTACTTACCCCGTTTTTCTACCTACTATTATAGTACGTTTTCTGAAACGGTTTTCCAACCAACTACTTGATTTTGACGGCGAGGGGTTACTACTTTCAGAAAACAAAGGTTTTTTACAAAAATGAATATTATTGGCCCACTCACCCTTCTGTTTTTGCGCCCCTCCAGGTTTAGTGGCTGGAGCTGTCTACGTTCGAGGCGGTGGTATGACGAAGGCTTAAATTTCTTGGTATTGTATATACTCTGTATCTCGTACCATGTACGATTACTGTTGTATAAATTCTTCCGCCCGTACATTTGTGTACACATTAATCTTAATTTATTCAATATTCTTATTTCTTTCAAATTGGCTTTCGTCACCCTACGTGGTGTCGGCCAGCACACTCGACTTTTGGGTGTCCACGTGTACATCCGGGTCGGGATGTGTCATTTATTATACATGTGTGTGTGTAAAATAATTTACCTACATTTATATGTAAAATATAATTTTTGTGACATTAATTAAGCATGTATTATTACATATATTAGGCATGTTTTATTGTTATTATATATAAGACAATGAATTTGTAACATTAATATTTTTTTTCTTTTTTTCGTTTTCGAAAGTCATTAATTCTCTCTTACTACCTGTATGGAATTAATTGTGTACATCAAACATTCAAATATGGGTATTTTAGGCATCCAAAAAATTTAAAATGTGTAAAGTCAAACATAATTAATGAATTTGCGTATGTGGAGTCTAATCAATAGGTTATATTCGAGTAAAAAACTTATGTCGGGGTTTATATAGAGAAAATTAAATTGCAAGAGCTAAAGTCATATTTTCAGTTTTATGTTTGGTGTATAAGCCCTATAAACCTGTAACCACCTACTATAAGTTTGTCCAAAATGAATATACACAAGAATCTACAGCAAAGACTAAGGCAAAGTTGATGTTTTTTTATTAGAAGAAAGGCAAGTTGATATTTATTTGGTAAATCGATGGATACATGTATATTTTATGTGCAAATTAAAGTATGCTATTCTCATGCCAAGTCGAGATTGTAAATATATAAAATTTGACAAGTTGAGATCATAAGAAACAAGTTTTCCGAAATACCTTTCTGTACCAGTATTCGTTCTGATATGATGAAGTTAAGTTAGGGTTTCATCAAATGTCATTGAAACATTAATGCACTTAATTTGTAGCATAATTATGATGACCTTGATGATCTTTATTTTGGCTTTTGTATCAAGAGCATATTTGTCTTATTATTTTGGAATTTTCTCGCGTAAAAAAAAGTGAAAACCCCATGTAATTTTTGAATAAGGAATTTGCAGCTCAAGCGTTTACAGTACTTGTATCTTAAATGACACACTCCAACCCGAATATCCACGTGGACACTAGAATTCAAGGCATATTGACGAAGTCATGACGTGGAAAAAATGTAAGAATTAAATCAAAAACTTAAAACCTAAGTTTGAATTTGCAAATTAAGAAAAAGAAGAGTGCGCAGAGTGGGGTTGAACTCTTATTACAGGCATGCAATGTCAGAGCATAGAAAAGTGCAGTGAAGGAAAATAATATTCCCATCCTGAGGGATGGATACTAACACAAGGTAGGAAAACACTTCCTACATTATCAGAAGTACGAATCAGCTAGTGCCAATAATCCTTGCCTGCCAAGCTCAGTCCCTAAGTCCTGGAGGGGCACAAAAACGTAAAACGTGAGTGGGCCGAAAAAGTAAAGTTTTTCTAAAACCTTTTATGATCTTCAAAATAGTAACCCCTCGCTGTAAAACCCGTAGTAATTTCCAAGACACACTTGTAACAAACTAATAAAATAATCACTAGGTGTTGGAAACAACGCTCCAAAGGATACGTGTACTCATATGATAAAACAACAGTAATAAAATAAGTTTTCTTATCAGATAAATACAAGCACACAAGTTTATGCAGAAAGTAGCCACATGAACAGACTGGGTGTTATAATTACACTCTAGTACTACATGCACGTGAAGCTGGCGCTAAGCGCATCACAACGAACTCTAGATGCAAAAACAATTAGAACATGCTGGCACCTACGATGGATCCAAAGTGAGGGTGTCAGTGCAATGTGAACATACAGGTGAAGCTGGTCCTGGCCCGGACAATACTAACACTGTGCAGGCATATATGATAGGCAACAATGATAAATGTATAATCATGCCAATAGTACTTCTAAAACTCATGTAAAATGAAGTAAGGATATTTAATAAAAAACATTTATAATTTCTAAGAAATATGACATGATATACAATAATCACAAAACATATTTCAAAAAGAAAAACACATACTATAACATATAATTTAAAACAAACAAGCCCACTCACTGGTAAGTCACTGGGTCGTAGCCGCCGTGTCTAGTCTAGCCTCGGTACTCCTCGGGATAGGTCTCACCTATATGAGAAATTACTAAACTACTCATTAAACAAGTTAAATCCAAATTTTACTAAAGAGAAGACTTGAAATTCCCATTGTTTGCTCGTTTCGGGAGTTAAAAGTATTGGAAAAGTGACACACGCGCTCGCATGCGTTGCCACACACTCTCACGAGCCGCCACGAGACTGCACGTAGTGTCACTTGCCACCACACACCGCTCATGCGCCCTCACGCGCCATCACACACAGGCCAAGGGTCGGTTACACACGCCGTTAAATTTAAAGGGGCACCGTTAACTTTAAAGGAAGATTCTAGGTTTTTAATGGAATATATTAACTGCGTTAGGGAATATTCTGTCGTTGTTAGGAAATATTCCGTTACAATTGTTAGTTAGGGAAGGAACATACCTTTAGAATATCCCGGTCCAACTGGGTCTGGACCGGGTTCGCTGACATCAGAAGCGGGTTTGAACTGGCTTGCCGCTGCAACTTTTAATCGCCTCCAGTCACCGTCCGCTGCCCGGAGTTTCATCGAAATTTGAGTTTTTTGCCAGAATTAATCACAAAGACATAACAACTTTAAAACTCAACCATTTTCAACGTATAATATGTCAAAATGAAGCTAGACAGACGAGGAACTCGAATTTGCATAAAAGAATTTCAAAAAGTGGTCAGAGATGGCCGAAAAATGGCTCAAAAGGTCTCGGTTGAGGGTGGAGGATTTGGTTCTAGTTGTTCTCGAGTTGGATCCTTGCGTGCAAGGCCTGAAAATTGAACTAGGATTCGTGGGGAGTCGTTTGGAGGTGAGAACGAGGTTGATCGAGGCTTGAACCGTTGAAAATCTCGTCGACAAAATGTAGAAACTTTGCCGGAATTTCTATGTAGAATACGTTTGAGGTTTTGACGAGTTGCAGGCTCGGTTTCGGTGTGGTGGTGGTGAGTTGAGGAGGTTTATGAGGTGGTTTTCGAGCAACTAAGGATGGTGGCGGTGGTGGTATCTCTCGACAAGTTTTGGGTGTGTGTGTGTGTAAGTGCAGAACAAGGGAGAGAGATAGAGAGAGACAGACAGACAGAGTAAGGAGAGAGGGAAAGATTGTTGGCTTGAGTTGGTGCAATCCCACAACGGGAAACACTCAATTTAAAGAGTACATAAAATTTTAAACAATTTCATGTAGTTTTGTCCAAAAGCAAAGTTTGAATAGTGTTTTTAAAGTGTGAAGAATACTCTGATTGACACATCCCGATCCTAACACGCCAGGTGTCGGGAAGTGCTGGTCGACACGTGTTAAGTGACGAAAGCCAATTATGCATGTATAAGTGAAAAAGTGAGTAGAATTAGAGTTGGATGCGTAAGTCTGAGTGTAGTGATGGGTAAAGACCCATTATTACATGTGCATAACAGTCAGAGCAAAGTAAATAGTGCATAGAGTATAAACATTCACATTCTCGTGAGGATGGATAAATAAAAGTTAACTAAAAGTAGGAGCGAATCCTACATAAACTGAAGAAATTGTCATAACCGCCGACCACAGCTGAAGCAAGCCCTCGTCTCACTGGTAAACGAAACCGCTACTAAGTCCTGGAGGGGCGCAAAACATAAAAAGGTGAGTGGGTCAAAAAGCGAAGTTTGATAAAACCTTTGTTTTCAATACCATATTATTCCCTCGCTGGAAAACATGTATAGTTTTTTAAAATACGTCATACTCCCCGGTATGATCCTCAAAATACTATCATAGTAATACAGGTACTCCCCGTTAATCATAGTGAATGCTCAAAACACGGGTACTCCCCGATATGCACGACTGACTGCTCACTCATACGTAAACACACAAGCCCAAGTAGATAAGCTACGAGGAACAGGCTAGGTATATAAGTAATACGTTGAGTACTACAATGACTCGAGTCTAACGCTAATCGCTGTGCACAAAGCGTTACTGGTAGTGAGATCTCCAAACGTCAAGGCTAGTTCTGGCCACAAGACTAAGTACTGATACCCGGGGTGTTATACATCTACCGATGAGCAACAGTATAAAAACATGTATGGCAATATAATACGAATGTTCTACCTCCAACAATCGTATATGATATGAGTCATGCTAACAAAATAAAGAAATCAATGAAAACCATACGTATAATCCATTTATCAAAACAAAGACCCACTCACTCACCTGTAAGTAGCCAGGTCGTAGCCCTCTGTCCTGGGTAGCCCCGGTAGTCCTCTGGATAAGTCTCTCCTATATGAGATATCACTATAGTAATGATTAAACTCATAAAGGTTTTAATTAAACTAATTAATTAAACCTATCCCTTGTTTGCTTAGCATGGATGTTCGAATACACTCCGTAAAATACCATACGTACTGCCCCTAGGTAGTACGCGTCGTCACGAGTCGCCTCGCGAAGACGAAATTGAAAAATACTGTCCCACGTGCCCTCACGCGCGGCTCCAAGCGCTGGGTCAACGCGTCGGTCAACGCTGACATCATCGCTGACGTCACGCTGGTCTGGACTGGTTGCTGACGTCACGGCCGATCAGGACCGTTGCTGAAGTCACGGCCGGTCTGGACCGTTGCTGACATCACCCGGTCACTGTTGCAACTTTTTTCGGTCGCCAGAATTTTGGAGAAAATTTCAAATCTCCATAACTTCTTCATTTCTTGGCCAAATTTCACGTTCTTTATACCAAAATGAAGCTAGAGAGGAGTAGAATCACGGTGTACCTTTGGTTTGGCTGTACAAGCTTTGAAAATGGCCTGTAATTGCCTCAAAAGGTTGCGGGTACTGTAGCTTCATCGATCTACGTCAAAACTCAACCAAATCAAGCAAACCACATATGAAAATTCATCTACTCAACGAGAGGAACCCAATGGTGGTAGTTAGAAACCTCACCTCGGTCTAGAATGGCGAGAAAATCGCCGGGAAGGTCCGGTTCTTCTGTGAGCTTTTCCCGTCAAACAGTTGGGAGTTTGGACGAACGGTTTGCACCGTTGAGTCCAGGGCGTCAAGACGAAGAAGGTGGTGATTTTAGTTCACCTCGGTTTGACGAGTTTTTGTCGACGTGCACTGTGCACATACGGTGAGAGAGAGAGAAATGAGAAAAAAAATCAGAAAATGAGGATAAGGGAGAAAAGAGAGAGATGGACAGGGAATAAGAGAGGAAAATATATATTTTGGGTTTTGGGGGTGTTGTGCACCCACCAAAACAGTAAGATCACACGATTCCGTGTGCAAAATAATCACGCACGTGTCCAAAATATCCCCTGAGAATTATTTTATAACAAACTTTTTACGAGATGTTACACTGATTCCTATGCAAGCGCACATAACTCAGCCCACATGAAACCAATATAGAAAATGGAAAATTACTGTTTTGCCTTTGCACATAACTTGCTCGTTACAAGTCCGAATGACGTCCCGTTTGCGCTCACGTGTTCGTAACGAAAAGTACTAAATAAAGGTCACAAGAAAAGTGCAAAATTATGAAGAGAATTCAAAATTCCAAGTAGGATTCCACTTGGCCCAACATGAGCATTTTCGTAAATTTATAACTTCGAGAATTAAAATACAATAAAGTTAGGGATGAGATGTAACATTAAATTATTCACAACATTTATTCATATACCTGGAAATAGTGGATTACCTTGGTAGTTAGAGTCTCTCTCTCTAACGCACTGCAGTCCAGGTCAAAACCTCCTACTCCCACGCCCCCTAATGTAAATTTAAGTAGTAATTACATTAAAAAAAACATTTATTCATATACTTGAATATTACTTTTAAGAAGAAATTTTTCCCGTTCCCAATTAATCCTTGATTAATGTAGCTGTAATTAACTCCTGAATATGTAAACCCCCCATAGAAAGTTTAATATCAACCGAAAAGCCTTTAGGAAAAACTCAAAATTTTGAAATTTTCTATATTAATCCCTTTTACTATCTTTTTGATGACTGTATTACCCTTGCTATTAAATTTTGTCTCACTCCTTAAATTTTGCTCTTGTTTAATGTTCTTTTATGACATTTGTAACATAATATTATATTTTTTGATGAATTTTTTTCGATTTCATATTTGTTATAAGGAAATAACTACTTAAAGTAGACAACGATGTTCAATTTTTATATCTTTGTTATAGGTAGATAATGATGCTAAATATTTTTCATACATAGATAGTTGTGTCAAATGACTCGAATCTTTTTCATAGGTAGATAATAATGATATTAAATATCTTTGTCATATGTAGATAGGTACTACAAGTAGATAACAATATTCAATATTTTGTACCTTTGTTATAGTTTGATAAGGATGCTAAGTATTTTTTTCATATATATATATGTGGAATTCTCTACCAGAGCTGCGGAACTAACGACTCTATTAGAAAGTAGAATTACCTTGCGGCGCACTCACTCCCGTTACGAGAATTAAATCACGCCCAACAAGCGAGAAACTTGACTTAGTTTAGGAACTCGTCCATCCACGGGGCACCTATTAGGGCAAATGAGGGGCGTGTGCAATAGTTTTTTTTCTTTCTCTCGCTCGATCGCTGCTCTAATATTTTTCATATGTAAATAAGAGTTTGAATATCTTAGTCATAGGTAATATCATTGTTAATCTCATAATTCAAAATTCAAAATTCAAATTAGAGAAAAGAAGAATGCATAAATTCATAATTTTAATTAATTCTTATAGATTAATGGAGGGAAAAATAGATAGAGAAATTGAAAAGGGTTTTTACTAAAGTTGTGCATGTTGAGTGGGTCTATATCAAAACAGCCGTAAGTCATAACGTCACCAACTTGGAACATAATGCAAAAGAGTAAAATTTAGAATTCGTCCCTGAATTTGCCATTGAGCTTAGAATTCGTTCATGAACTAAAATTTAGTTAATATATGTCCTTGAATGTAACAAAATATGCACTGTTAGTCTTTGCGGTTAACTTCCATCAAAAAATCTATTAGTTTGATGATGTGTGACTCTTGTGGGTCCCACATCAAATTTTTTAATGCCATTAGATTCAACAATAATATAATTACCTATTAAAAACTTAAATAAGTAAAAAAAAAGAGGAAGAAATTTGAAACAGAAAAGCCTGCATGCTCGGCGAAGAAGCCCACTTCTAAGATTAATAAAATATTGGCAGTGAAAAAGAAAAAGAAAACTTGTTTACACTAAAAATATTCACTGGAACAGAACCATGTTATGGTAATAGATTGGGCCTCAGAGAAAAGGGCCCAACCCGGTTTAGTAAATAAAAAGAAAGAAAACCTACAGTTTCTCTCTCCACCACAAGCATTAAATGCAAAAGCACTCAGCATTTTGGAGAGAAATATTCTTTAGGTAAAAACTCTCTCAGTGAGAGGAGATCTAGGCTAATCAGAGATATTATCAATTACTTTCCAGACTAGGCCTTGCTTTGGAAAGTATTCAAGACGATCACAAATGCAACTTGACAGTTACTATATAGGTTCCGAATGGTCTATATAAACAGAGGAAGTGTTCAAGCACAAGGACACTCAAAACAACCAAAAATCATAACTTTTAATTTCATAAGACAACCTATTGAGGAATTCCCTCAACGCTGCTGCCCACAGATCTTTCAGTTTTATTTCAAGGAGTAAAACTCTCTGTCTGTGATCATCTCATTCACACTGCATGTGCAGCTTATGACTTTGAGATCAAAGATTAGAATTCTAGGACCACACCTCCTAAAAGCTTTAAGAAATAGTGAACTAGCTCTGCAACCAAATTCCTTCTTTTGGTAGTATCGATTTACCAACCTTAGGCCATTGTGTCTTTGGTTATTTCCCTTTACAAGGAAGCAGCATTAAGACCATCCCGATGGAGCTGTATCCAATCTGATGGGGGTTTTTATCCATTATATCCGACTTTTATATTTAGGATTGTTATACTTTTCTCTAAATAAAGTCATTTCAATTCTTTATTTTTCTATCTTTACTTATCAGTCTTTATTTTATGTCTTTATTTATCATTCTTTACTTTTCTTGTAAATGCTTAAGAATGAGGTGTTTGTATATAACCAGTTTATAACAGACCCCATCTCAGCAGTTTCTGGTATAAACATCGAGAGACAATTAAAAGTCCTTAACAAGTAAGGCAATTTAAAAGAACCTAACAAAGAGGATATCCGACAAGTCTCAATCCTTTGTGAGAAAGTTATACTACTTGTGGCCCAAGTATCTAATACGTTTATAACATAATTTAACCTGATCTAATTATAGCATTCCATTGACAGAAGCCAATAGTGGCACGCTTGACAATACACCAACACAAAGGCCTCACGAGAAATCCTTCAAAGGGATAGAAGTGAAGCCTACTAAAACTTCAATAGGAAGCAAGACAGTGCTATCCTGCGGTTGGCCAACTAGTGTTCCGTATCTGTGTATCATACATTGGGACAGAACAAAACCGAATCTGAAAAGGCTAAAAAACCAAAATTAAACTTATTGAAAAGCCCTGGAAGACAAAGAAGGATAAGGGGATGAAAAATGGTGGACTCGGGGACCAAATCGTCTTCTTAGCAATAACAGTAATAAAGGGATCAAAGATGAGTTGGACTTCCTGCTGAGTTCTTCAATCTTCAATCACATAAAAGAAAAAGAAATCGCAGCCACAACACAGCTGTGCGGTGATGCCATGTGCGGTGGTGGTATTGCAGATGGAAGAAGATGTCCCGGTGCAAATCGATTATTTTTATAGAAATTTTTGTTTATTTATTTAAGTAATTTTTAATTGATGATTATATGCTTAGAGTAAAAAAATCAGAATTAGTCCCTGAACTTTAACTTGAGTTTAGAATTCTTCTTTGAACTATTTTTTCGTTAATTTACGTCCCTAAATTTAACAAAATGTGCATCGTTCGGTGGATGTCGTCAACCTTCCTGTCCAAAAAGACCACGCGCCATGCACATGAGGTGTTTTTCAAGTGTATATCGGGCAACAAGAGGGAAAATCATATTTGCTTCCACAGGAGCCTATCAAACTTGGGAGGGCGGGGGGAGAGTACAAGCTCCTTGAGTTTCTTGGCCAAATCAGAGTCGATTTCAGCGAGCTTGGCCTTGGCAGTGTCGACGAGCTTGTGGTCGGGTTGGTCGTCGAGGGTTTTGAGGACAAAACGGGTATGGAAGACATCGGAGATTACGCGTTGACTTTGGAGTCGGAGAGGTGGGGCATCTGGTTGAGGATGGATGGCTGCTCGGAGGGCTGGGCATTGTGGTCTGATTTTGCCTTCAAATATGATTTTCCCTCTTTGTTGCCTGATATACCCCAAAAATATCTCACATGCATAACACGTGGTCTTTTTGGACTTGAAGGCTAATGACATCCACCCAAAGGACAAACGGTGCACATTTTGTTAAATTCAGGGACGTAAATTAACTGAAAAATAGTTCATGAACGAATTCTAAACTCGGATGAAAATTCAGGGACTAATTTTGAATTTCACTCTATTATTGTTTAATCCAATGGCATAAAAAAAATTGGATGTGGGACGTACAAGGGTGACACATTATCAAACTAACAGATTTTTTTACGGAAGTTAATGACAAGGACTAACGGTTCACATTTTATTAAATTTAAGGATGTAAATTAATGAAATTTTAATTCATGGACAAATTTTAAACTCGAATGCAAGTTCATGGACGAATTCTAGATTTTATCCTTTACAAAATACGCCAAGGCAAACAACTACTACCAGTTTGTCGTTTAGGATGCATTGTTTCCTGCGAGCTGCTTGTATAAATATGTTTCATTTACTCGAAGGAAAAGGACCAAAATAGCTAGTTTGCGTTCACATCTACTGCTGAAAAATGGTTTATTATAATAATATTTCAATCAACTAGGGTTTTTGGTCAAAATTAAGAACAAGATTTGACTACTGAAAATTTAGTAGCTACTCCTGCTTGTACTCAATTTTGTGTGAATACGTGTCCAAGTTTTGATTTTTTTAATCAAAACTTGGACACGTGTCCACACGAAATTGGGTATTCAGCAAGAGTGGCTGCTAAATTTTTAGCAGCCAAGGTATTTCCCAAAATTAATCAACCAACATGGATTAGTTTATGAGTAATTTTATTAGTTTATACTTAAGTGAAACATTTTTCTAGCCAAGTGGGGGGTCATATTCTCCCTATAAATGACAGTAACGTAGTCACATAAATGCATGCAAAACTCATCTACTTGTCTTCCTAAGCAAGTTCAGAGCAACTAATTTCTCTTGATTATTCTCTCCAACACCGCAATTAGTAGACATAAAATGGCTGCTGAGACAGCTCCAGTGCTTATTAATCATATGCCTTTTCAACCCAACCCTGTCATCTCCCTTCCCTCCATTAACTCACCATCCACCATCAACCCTAATGATTCTGTTGCAGCTGTTGATGCTGAAATCCCCACCGTTGATTATCTCATGTTATTCTCTGATGATCTTGAGGAACGATCAAAAGCACTCGAAAACATAGGCCATGTCTGCAAGGACTTCGGCTTTTTCTATGTGCGTATACATATGCTTGTTTCTTTTTGTTTAATTTATAGGATTTTCTATGCTTTATATGCATGTGCCCTAACAACGCCACAACTCCCCTTTTGATATTTATGGAAATAGATTCCTTTCTATTATTTTTTTCTTTCATACGTCCAATCATATATATAAATAGAAGAAAATATTAGGAAGACTAAATTTTGTTTACTATATTAGTGTATCATCTCATGTGACAAGTGATGTGTACATGTCATGTCAATTAATGAATTTATTTGACTGGATGTTGGTTGTTTACATCACTTGTCACATAATAAAACTAAATACTGAAACTTATTTCCTTAATATTATTTTACAATTTTCTTTTGTATATATAGTGTTTTTTTGGCCGGGAAGACTAAACATGGTTATTGTACTTGTGCAATTTGGGTCCTCTAGTATAGGAAAACAACTTACATATAGTAAATGCACATGTGCTAGTCACATGAGGAAATACAGGTTATAACAAGGAGAGTGTATACACCGGTTACGTGCAAGTTTTTGTCCTCTATAACAAGACTTTTATTTATTGAGAGCGATAATAAATTCTTGTAGTTATTGCATCGGTTAAGATATTGTAAATATAATGTTCTTACCAATACAAGGGGCTTGTAGTTCAGTTAGTTAACAAAATTCACTATTTGCACCAGAGATATTGAGTTTGATTCCTCTTTCCCCTAATATGCTTATATAGAAAAAAAAAAATGTTCTTGTCAATATACTAGCGACACGACATGAACATTATATTTGAAATATTAGAAGGACCAATTATTATCACTCTAAAATATGAAGAGTTCAGTTAATTTTCTTCCTTAATCATCTCAAAAAATGAAATTAGAGAGCCCCTACTTTGTTTCCATATTTGATAGAATAAACTAAAGTACAAGCCAACATGATTCCAAATATGAACTAGTAAATATTTTAGTCAGAATTTTTTCATACTTTGGATCTGAAGTACTAATGATGCAACTATACCATATGTGCGTGTGTGTATATTTATATTAGAGGTGAACATTAATTTAAAGTTATCATCCAACTATTTGTTCCATGCACATTTCATTTCTTTTTTTCTCATGCACTATGTTTAATAATTGGATTAGTTATCGACTCCTCATAAGTTTTGTGCTCCATATTTTCAGCTGGTAAATCATGGCATCTCCGACGGCGTGTTTGAGGGTGTTTTCAAAGGAATTTCGGATTTCTTTAATCCGGCGGAGATAGAGGACCGAAAGCAGTACGAGAAAAAGAGTCCAACGGATAGAATTCGATGGGGCTTGCGATCTTCTCCTGGAGAGAATAGGGAATACCTTAAGGTCATTGCACATCCCCAGTTTCACTGCCCTTCTAAACCAGCTGGTTTCAGGTAGATATTTATCATGATTTAGATTGTCTACTATATTATGATATTTATTTTTGTGCAATAAATCAATCATAGTTAATAAATTTGGGTAAAATATGCTATTATACACGTATTTATGTATTTTTAAAAAATACTTAATTTCATTTTACATACACGTTGTAATAATTTGTTAAATTGCCCGTTTTTCAAAACACCAATGTACAATACACGTATTAAACATGTACATATGTACATTTTAAAACACGTTATTTTCACACATTTTTCAATAATACATATAAAATTCACGTATACTACATGTATTTTTTACATATTTTTGAAGAAATAAAATTAATTAATTAATTTATATAAATAATTATTAAAGTTAAAAATAGTGGACGAATTTTCCAAAGTAAATTTTTAGCAAAGTTGCCCAATAATATACGTATGTATTTTTCATGTACTATACACGTTCTGGATTTTACTAACTATGAAATCAAAATACGAAAATTCATCAATTATATTAAATATGGAAATAGCATACTATAATTAGGGTCTTCTTAATTATAGTAAGTGGTAAATTGTTGTGGTGGTTAGGGTCTTTTTCTTGAACACACTGCTTTTCAGATTCAAACCCCCTCTTTTCTCTTAGTGTATAATTAGTATAGAATATCGCTTGAAATAATAAATAAATAAATAAACTGAAATAGCATATGTACTATAAGATGATAAATAACCTTTTATCAACAAAATGTTTTTTTACAAAAGTATTAACTATCGACCGTTTGATAACGTTTTATTTTCTATTGTTTTGTTTTATAAACTAAAAAGAACGAAAAGACCAGAGAGAAAAAGAAAGATATGTAAATGAAAATGAAGGGAGATGAACTGATGAAGGGACATAAGAAAAAGAATACATATAGGTAGCTTAAGGGGAAGGAAAAAATCATGTGGAACAAGAAGGGGACTTGTTAATAGGACACAATTCACATTAAATTTCAACAATATATTCGAATTGTCTATTTTTCAAGTTTCACTTCATAGATCATCTTTCCAAAATATTATTCAAATTAAAAATGATTGAGACATCTAATATGACAAAAGAATTTTATGCATAATGTTCTAGGAAACAATAAATATTCATGATGAGAATCAAATGAATATATAAATAGTTCGGATCAAATTCATTTTTCAAGAATCTATGAAAGAAGACTTTAATAATAGACGGTTTGGATCGAATCGTTGTAAAATAATGTGTAGTCGGCCTCACAACTAGTTCACATTTCTTGTAAAATATGACAATCTCTCTCCTTAAGCAACATGGGTAAAACTACGAAGCCATTCAATTGAAGTTCTATTCTTTATTTCTCTATATATAGTTTGAAAAAAAAAAAAAGTGCAAACCAACAAAACTATAGCTATAAAATAATAGTGTATTATACTTCTCATGTTCGATCGGATCCTCATCTGTTCTAAATTAAAAAGAAACAAAACACAGATTTATATATACATGTATAGAAAACTAGATAGCACTCGATGAAAATAGGATTTGGCACCTAGCCTCTATCTCTCACTCCTTCTCACATCTAAGAAATCTTCAAAAGAATAACGAAATTTATTTTAATTTTTTTGCATGACATTTTTTTTTTTGAAAGTACGAAGTTAATTTTGTGGTTTTTATTTTCAACAGTGACGCTTTGGAAGAGTATTTCAAAGGATTGCGAGGGATTGTAAAAGGTTTGGGAAAGGCAGTGTCAAAAGGCTTGGGATTTGAAGAATGCTACATAGAGAAAGCTTTTAAGCTTGAATCTGGCTTTGATATGTCTGCCATGAATCTGTACCCACCAAATTTCAGATCAAAAGGATCAATTGGTGTGCCTGATCATACAGACCCAGGCTTCTTTGTGTCACTCATACAAGATGTAAATGGTGGTCTGCAAATACTATCCAATGGTGGTCAATGCATCAATGTTAAAATCCCCCGTAATGCCATTTTTATAAACCTGGGGGACCATCTTGAGGTACAATATTCTATCGCCAAATTAATAGTTTGTTTTTAAACTTCTGTTTTTATAAACCTGGTGGTCAATGCAATACTATTATAATTTAAGATGGTGAGCTTCAATTGAGGGATCCTCTCAACTAAGTTAATTTGAGCGGTCTGCAATGCATTTCAATGTTCTGACGTCTGGCTTTAGGTCTTCCTTTAAAGTTCATCAATTGCAAAAAAATGACTCAAATCCAAAACCATTTAACTTCTTGATCAGTATTTTCTTTCTTGAAATGATGTGTTCGCCAATTGTTCTTTTTTTGGCAACAACTAGATGTCTTACTAGTTATCCGTCGTCTTAAAAAAAAATTTAGAATGATGATATATTTGAATGGAAAAAAATATAAGATCTAAAATACGGGCGTACAAAGTTTACCTCAAATAATACAAATAACTAATGTTCAGTACAAAAAAAAAAGAGTTATTTTATTAGCACCCCACATTAAAATTTATTATTAAATGACTTATATAAATTATATGAAATGACTATTTAGACACTATCAGGTTTTAACAATAAAAATAAAAATTATGAATGCAAGCCCAATCACTTTTAACGTGCATCCCAAATTTATTTTTCAAGCTTTCAAAGGCACTTCCACTATCTATTCTAGAACAAAACTTTAACCAATAAAAGTACAAACACGTTGATGAGAAAATGTTATTTTTGACGAATAGAACATAAAATTGACGTTTTGGAGGCTTCACATGAAGTAAGACTTCATATTTTTCGTTATTTGAGTGATTTCAACGACATCGTTATCAAATATTAAGCATGGACTTGCTTTTGGTTTCCAAATGGTTGGAGAAGAGTCTATTAGGTTATGTCATGGAAGCTTCAGGTGGAGGTTTTTTTTTCTTGATAAGTAGAATATATAAAAAGAAGGGTCATGCCCAAGGACGTACAAACCAGGGCAAAACGCCAGAATCAGAGACTGGAAAGCAAAAAATGGTACACCAAAAATAATAGCACCGGGGGAGTGCATGACGGGAGAGTGACTTGAAGCAACGCTTCAGTCTCGATCTCATTTCTAAAAACCAAGCCCCAGAGAAAGACCATCCTTAGGATGGGGTTAATAGTGCAAAAGGAAGTTTCGTCACCTTCTAATTTGAAATCAACAGACAAATATGGTATACACAAAGTTGATGTGGGGTGTATGTGGAGAGTTTGGGGTGTGTAGAAAGTGTGGAGCGTGAGGGTACTATGGGGAAGAATGTGGGTGTATTATGATAAATTTTAATTGAAAAAGTACTTATGAGGTGTATTCAACAATATATAGAGTGTGAATAAAATAATCCAAACAAAATTACATTATTAGATTGATATATAATTCTAATTATGTTGATACAGATTTTAACCAATGGGAAGTACAAGAGCCATGTTCATCGAGTGGTGGTGGACAACAACAAAGTACAAAGGATCTCAGTGGCCACACTTCATGGACCGTCGTTGGATGCACTTGTGGGACCAGCACCAGAGTTTGTAGATGAGTGTCACCCAGCATCATATCGTGGGATGACCTACAAGCAATCCATAGAAGCTAATGGCGGTGATGAGATCGATGTCCAATCTAGCATCGACCAAATTCGCCTTTGAAACCATTAAAACATTTGAGATGCCTATAGTTAAACATTTGCGTCAATAAAAGCTGAACTAGTGTGACAAACTCAAACAAAATAAAGTTGAACAAGTATTTGGTTCGACCTAGTTTTTAGGAATAGCAACTTTAGTTTGGTTGTGTGTGGTTCATCTTTGTGTTATCTGAATTAAAAAAAAATGATTGTATTAGTGACAGTTGTGATTGTGCTATAAAAAGGTGCATGTTTATCTAAATTCCAGCTTTCCAAGTTTGGCAACAAAGAAAAATCCTATTATCCAAGTGACATTGTATTTTTTTTTAAAGCCAAGTAAATTTGGTCAGTTTTGCTTTGTCAACCCGAGAGACATGGGTGCAATCATACAACGATGTGCATATTTTATTGTGGCTATCTATCTCCTCACATGATATATCCCATGAAGATTGAGGAGAGAAATGGAGTATATAAATCCTGTTCTGGCTTAGCTAGTTAATGAGTTTGATGTTACCACATTCTTTGGTAAATTGGTAAATATATATTAAATTGCAAAACCAGCAACAAGTCGTTGTAGTATAGTGGTAAGTATTCCCGCCTGTCACGCGGGTGACCCGGGTTCGATCCCCGGCAACGGCGTTTCAAATTTTTTTAGATATATCATATTCAGACCCTGAAGTATCACTTTGGTTTTGTTAGTTAGGCAATAATTCCGGCGTCGTATTGCATGTGTAGTGTAGGGATGTTTCAGGTCTCTCTCCCTCTCTCGACATTGTTTGTAAAATGAAGCGAGTGTTTTTATCATCCTCCTCTTTCCTTTCTAAATCAGTGATTCAGCGTGACCAAGAAGAACAGGGATGCCGGAATATTGGACAATCACGCCAACCGAGAGTAGTATAACGAGCATGCATTACCGGAGGAACTTTGCCCGAAACTACGCCAAGCGTCAACGATTCTTTGCAAGAATTAAACTGTTCATTTTGAGTACCGGTTAAGAGAAATTGAAATTTATGCTCTTTATGCTATTAGTCCTCATTGGAGCTGCTTGAGAGGCTGCGTTGAATTTTTCCCTATCAACTTCTACTGGTGGTATCTTGTTACATTTAACTGATAGATTTCGTAACCTACCAAACCGTATAATCTCATCAGATCCTGAAACCTGAGTGTCGATTGGAGCTGTCTTGCACCCGTTCCGTTCTGTTGTATGTTTGATCCTAGTTGCCTGATCTACAACTACACCCTAATCAAACTTGTACCCTGCGATCATTATTTATCGTTTTTCCTGGCACTGAATCACAATGTCTCACCCACATAAAAACAGCCTTTATGTAGATAATAACCGGACTTTATACAATATCCGCGATTCCTCTCGATTTGTAATTCAATACACAAAAACAAACCGAAAAATTAAAAGTGAAACAAAATCAATGATTTGTTGCTGCAAATGATGAAACCAAAACAAAGAATCAGCATCAACTGGGACTCTGATCTTTACCCTTTGTTTAAGCATCTTTGGCTCAGACATGCCACTCTTCCGTTTTCATCATTGACAAATTTCCTTAATGACAACTTTGGCTGAAGAAATCGTGTTGCTTTTGTTTACCATTACGACCACAACATCCGATTGCTCCACTTCAAAATAACTAATCACCATTTTCTTCAAATTCTGAGCATGCTCGAGAATATACTTTGCAAACTCGATTTCATTAGGCCCGTAGGAAGGCTCTATGGTTAACTCCTTAAGCTGGTTAATGAAACCAAGGTTTTGCAGTTTCCAGTAGTTTGTGTCGAACAGCGATGGCTGGAGATCAGACAACAAGGAAACGGGCAGATCAGTAGAAAATTACGAACCAAAGAAAAAACAGTTTCACCGGTTAATAGGCAACACAGACTTTCACTTACATCACATTGACCACCACGTGCGAATATGCTACACTTTATGTGCAAAGTGTTCAGATTCTTCACTGCTCCGAAAAGAGAGACCACTGCAGGAATTATGTCATCATTTAAGCTTCTCAGATGCAACCCCAAGTTACAAATATCATGTAATGGTTCTGTCACAGAACCTTCCCCGAATAGAGTCTGCAATTTTTCGAAGGAAAGTTAAATAGTTAGAGGACAATTAACCGAACACTATAAGAAGGAAAAGGAAAAACAAAATGTAGTAATAGAGTTCAACCAATGCGTCTTCACTCTTCAGCGAATTGTATATATCCTACTAAAAGATTCTAGTAATTCAAATATATCGTCTTAGCAAAAGAGAATGTGTCCTCGTTACCTTAGTGGCCTGGTCGTTTAGAATAACAGTTTTAGCCTTGCATACACTGCGAAGAACCTCAAAAATATTGCTGCATTGATTCGCCTTAGGCCACAATAAAATCTCAGCTTTCTCTAAACTCGTAAACTTCCCAAACCTTTGCCTATTCATCAAATGACCCTCCAATTTGAACTTTTTAAGATTTGGAGCAGAAATCATCAAAGATGTGGTTCTTGGTGATGAAGAAACATTTTTCCAAGCTATATGTATCTCTTCGAGTTTCTCACCAGCGATGTTAAGATGGAAGAGGTCTCCATCATTTCCAGAAACCAGCTTAAATGATTCTAAAGACAAGCTTTCAATGCTGGTATTTTGCATCCCTTTAACTTGAATAAGCTGTAATTCCTTAATGCTTCTGCAAGAACTTGAGAGCCATGTGCAAAATCTTCTATCTACAAATGCAACATCTCTCAACGTCAAGGAACGAAGATTGCAGGAAAAAGATAAGGAAGGCACTTGAAGAGTTGTCCCGCGCAAGTTCAGGGATAGAGACCTCAACGATGGACAGAGAAGTATGCATGACAAAAACGCGAAAATGGTCATACCAAACACAGTGAAATCAAGGTCAAGCTCTTCAACTTTACACCTTATGGCATTATGAATCCACGTGATCACTCGATAATGCTCATCAATAAGCTCCCTCGGAGATTCAAAATCAACAAACAACCAACGAATGCGAAAACACTGAATCCGATTATCACCGCGACGAGTCAAGAACGTGTCCAAAGAATTGTACAGCTTTCCTCGCCTCAGGTTGCAACTTGGTATTGGAATTGCATCAAAACTCACTATCGGATTTGATAGGTAAAATTCTCTGCATCTTTTGCACACGGCACTCGCTCGAGTGAGGTCTTTGAAGGACAGGAAGGAAAGAATGTGATGTGCAACTTCGATCGGAAGATTACTTAATCTGTCTGGTGCAGTACACTCGGTACAACCTCTGAGCAATTGACAATTTTCGGTTTGTTGCAACTTACGCTTGTGCCCCATGATTTTGTTTCTTTTTGCGACAGTAAGAGCACCCTTAATTATGGATTGTTCAGGTGAGCTACAAGGATTATTCTCCTAAAATGGTAAGAAAAATAGAATAATCAATGAGATTCTCATCATATTTCACAACTCGAGAGTTGCCGAATTAAATACTAGTATCTAAATTAACGAATCAAAATAAGAAACCAAACACATAAACACACAGATATATAAGTAAATAGTAAATTAAAAAAAACCCAGATTTTTTTAATTGATAAAAAACCCAGATGCAGAGAAAGGATCAAAACATAAACAGAAACCCCAAAACCAATAATATCTCATTTTTGTTTTAATTGGCGTGAAAGAAATAATTAACTAAAAACCCAAAGGCAGAGATATAAACAGAATATTAAGCCAAGGGCAAAAACCAGGGAAAAGTACCTGATTTCAATTTCAAAGTTGCTGGGAGGAAGAGATCTGGGGAGAAAGCAAAACCCGCCAAAACGCAGCGCGCTCGCTCTGTAATCAAACGGAAAAATCAAATTTGGAAATTTGTAGAAAGAAGAAATGAGAAAAAGGGTAGCATTTTGGGGCAGATGGGATTTTAGGATAATAAAAGAGAAGGCAAAAAGGGCGGGAGTTTTTGGGCTTTTTCTTCGTTTTGGCGGTACACAAGTCTCAACGGTGATAAACAGTCCAAGTCCAACTCAAATGCTTCTTGATCTGTTTTGATAAGAGTTTGTTGTTATCATGTGATTTGATTTATTTTTTGCATATTTTGTATTATAGATATGATGAGTAGGCTACAGTGCTCGCAAGCATTGAATGCTCACACCGATCTCACCATTAAAAGGAGGGAGGAGGGAGGAGAAAGGGGGGGAAGGAGGGTGAGATCGGTGTAAGCATTCAATGTTTGCGAGCACTGTAACCAGTCCCTTTTATCTGATGTAACCGCATGTTATATAAATAGAAGAACCAACTCACTAGTTGAGATTATCCAAACAGTTCTAGTCTTTTATGGTATCCACGAGCCGAAGTCTCACGACACATTTCAAACTCTCATTTTTTTAATTTTATTTTTTCTAAAATGGCGTCAACTGATTCTTTTGGTTCTTCTTCTTCCCTTCCTAACATTTCGAACCTTCTCACCATCAAGTTCGATCACGACAATTATCCTTTGTGGCAGGCACAAGTGATTCCTTTGTTTCGCAGTCGGAATCTAGTCGATTATGTTGATGGTACAAACAAGTGTCCTGCAGCTTTCATTTTTGACTAGCCTTTCTGCACGTGCTCACGCGTGTGTGAGAGGTATTTTTTCATCACAGGCGCTACGTGCCCCTAAAAGTGTCTTGCGTTGATATATTTCCATTGTAATTTTGAAGAGATATTTCTATTGTGATAGAGACTACATCACCTGTTAGGACTTGCCTGACTTAAATTCAAAAATCTGCAACAAAATTCTTGAAGGCATATACCAAATTAATATCAAAACTCCAAGGTGATTAAAGTATATGCGTATATATGCTTGTTCATATATATGAGGTTTGGAATCCAAGCAATTAATTATTAATAAAATTAATAGCACTCTCAGATATATATGAGTTAATCGCATATATGTGTTCATTTTGTGCATTTCACATGTGGCAAAGTAATGATTTATATATTATTCATGCTACCGTCAAAACAACAGACAATTTTGGCTGCTAGTTCCTTCTAAGAGTCTATGAACAATAGTATGTACGCATGTGATAAATAAAGTAGAAGAAAACTATTAAGTATCAGTGGCAAAAGACAAACAAATTAAATGTCAAAATATAAAGTAAACATAACAATTCTTCCATTATGCACGATACAGATAAACACTAAAATGTTGAATCATGCATGCTTGACCAAGTTTCTCTCTGAAGGCACATTATTCACGTATTTGTTTGTGATTAATGCTTGAGATTTTCATTGCCAATCTACAAAAAATAGTGAAATCAATCGAAAATGTCATTGATCATTTGGAAATGTATACTTAAAAGTTATCGTTAATAAAATTGTTGTTACCTATTAGGAATCACCAACATTGGAATGAAGCAGAACTTCTTTTTATACCACATTCCATGTAAATACGCCTTGTTGATGACTAGCTATCAAGCCTTTTTTTACTAACACAGTTGTAGTTGACTTTAAGCCTCCTCTCGATAAAGCCACATATAACTGTCCATGACTGAAGACATGATCTGGAAGGAAAATACCTACATGTGGTATTGTTTGACCCTGAGATTTGTTTATGGTGATAGAGAAACTTAATTTTACTGGAAACTGCTTTCTTGTAAGTTCAAAAGGAATGCCAACAGTATCAGTACTCTTGAGAGGGATTCTTGGTAGAAAGACCCTAGTTTCGACAAAATGTCCGGTCAGAATTTCAAAATCAATAAGATTTTGGTAAGAACCACGACACAGTAATCTTGTACCATTACACAATCCCAATTTTGGATCAATATTTATGAAAAGCATGATTGGAGCACCTCTTTTTAGAGTGAACTTATGCGGAGGCAAACCACCAAGTGAAGTCAATTATCGCAACGAGCAAATATAACAACAAAATTAAAATCCCACTTTCAATTCTGACATTCATTATGTTTGGCTGGTCGAAAATTACACCTTTACACAACAATGTTCCCTAGAGGTATATCATCTCCTCTTTCTCTTCCATTTATTTCTTAATTGCTTTGCTTTTCTTTTCAATTACAGAGTGCGACAGTGGGTTTTCTTCTCTTTGACCGTGCAAAGGAGGAAAAGAAATTAGTTAATCTACGTGATTCTCATTCTTTTTTTAATTGTTGTGTGATTTTTTTTAAAAAATCGTGTGTCTGGATATGAGTTTTGGTAGGATTATTGTTGAATGAGCGAAATAAAAAAACGCACACAGAGAGACAGAATGATCAGTTTGGCCACCGAGACACGGAGGATGAAGATTAATCCAGAAAATGAACAGAATAAAATTAACAAAATCACCTCAAATCTTTGGTTCTTTTGTGCTGTGGCACTGTGGGTTCTACTCTAAAGGGTCTAAAAAAAAAAAAAAATCAAAAGGATTTTGCAATGGACCGAGATATTTGGTAAGAAACAAATAAAATTAATATGATTAAAAAATTAATTGTAAATCTTATAGATTATAACAGTAGTTCCCAGGGAAGGATGAGGGTGGAAGGAGAAGAAGCTTCGAGAAAAGACGATGAGGGAAGGTTGAGGGTGGATGAGTTTGTTTCCCCTTTTGTATGAATTGTGGGGATTGAGTCCGTTGTCCTCTCCAGAACGTGTGGTAAATGGCGGTTTCCATCGTTCAACTTTTGCAACCGCTACTCGTGTCTGCAGATCGGGAGTGTTTTCCTGGGTTTTGGTTGTTTTTGCAACCGCTGCTCGTGTTTGCAGATCGGGAGTGTTTTCCTGGGTTTTGGTTGTTTTTTTTTATATATTACTTTTGTTTTGTGTGGAAATCAGTTGCGATGCAGTACACATTAGATGAGTGTTTGAAGGGACCACATTGTTTATGATGAGTATCAAGTGTGAGTATGTTTCATCTTACGGATAAAAACGATTATTTTAAAAATCCACACAAACATGGAAGCGTAGGGGAGCAACTCCACGGGTATTTTTTCTGATTTTAGCCCCTATTCTGCATTGTTTATCTCTTAAATCGGAGGTATTATCGGAATATTGAATGTTTTACCAAATGTAGCTGCTCCCTTTATATATTGAGATAGAGATACAGATATAGAGATGATGCTGGAAAGCCGACTGATGAGGTTAATCCTGCCTTCTCAACTTGGACTAATGCCATGATTATGTCGTGGCTGACCGCTTCTCTTTCTGTTAAAGCTCTCTCTGCTATGGTCCGTAAGACCAGTTCTCAGTCCATCTGGGAAACACTCTGCCAACGATATGCTTCACCTTCTCATAATTGTCTTCTTCAATTGCGGGTTGAGTTGATGAATACTCATCGTGGTGATCTTTCAATCTCGAATTTCTTGGACAAAATTAACTCCATTGCTGATTCTCTTTCCCTCTTTGGTGCTCCAGTATCTGGTGATGATTTGGTTGCTGTTGTGCTGAACAACGTTGGCCCGGTGTTCAAGACGACCGTTGCCTCCGCTCAGGCCAGGGATACTCCTCTCACTTACAGTGCTCTCGAGGCACTTCTTCTTGCTACTGAGCCGTCAAAAGTTTCAGCTTTCTCATGCTGCCTCGGCTACTTTTGACTCTGGTGTCTCGACATTTGTTGCTGGCCATGGTGGCCGCAGTGGTGGCTTTAGTGGTGGTAGTTCTCGAGGAGGCCGTGGTTTCTCTCGTGGCAGCTCCTCCCAGAGCTCTTTTGCACAACTTGCTGCTGCTGGCTTTCATGGTGGTTGGCCTTCTTCTGGAGTTCTTAGAGCCGCCCCAATTGGCTCCTCCTCTCACTACTAGAAAACTGGCCATCGATGACACCAAACTATGACGCGTTTTAAACAAGGCGTCATTAACCTTGGTTAAGGACGTTTGTTGAAAAAAGGCAGAACAATTGCTTGCGTCTGTTCACTTAGATGAAACTCGCTTAAAAGAAAAAGCTGTTGGAACCCTATTGGACTCTAATCTTATCACATCAGGGTTGAAGTTTAGTGGAAGCCTAAATCAGTTAGAGTTAATAACTGAATAAATATTATTTCCTTTAAAGTAGGACTATATATAAGGATAAACATGGTAGAGAGTGGATACCTCACGTTGGAAATTAAATGGACGTGGGGTTTAATCAAACTGTTTCCGTGATAGGAGGAAATGGTTGAGATTACACGTCTATAAAGGTTGAGTCCCTGCTCAAGGGTTTATTGCGTTCGTAAAACCAGCCCTATTCTGGTGAGAACATAAGGTCCCCATTGAGTAGAAGATTCATCCCTGCAGAACCTGCTGTAATATTGCAGCAAACTGCCGCAAACTGCTACGAAACCTGCTGTTGCTGCTATGGCTACTTCCTCAGGTTAGATTTTGCTATATTCATTTGACACTGTAATCTATGTGAAGCTAACATGTAAAATTCCAACAAAAGCACATCGTGTTTCCTCGCTTTCTCATCTCTGTAAGCCAAATGATGAGGAATTGGGTCCCAAACAAGATATACAAGGTTGACTGATGAGTGTTTGGTATTATATTGCCAAATACCAGAGAGTCAGTTGGTGCTCTGTATCACCAACACAGTGAGCCTAATTATATGTTGATTTTATTATTTTATTTGTGTTTATAGAATTTATTAATTTGATTTTGTTCTCTAATTTTGTTGTTATAGCAACTATTTGAAAGGTTTATGATTTCATGATTTCAATTTTGGTTGTTACACTTAAAATGAGAATGCCATAACTACAGCACTGCTAGTTGGTACATTTTTTAGTTTGTTGAAGCATTAAGTGTGATATGATTTTGTCTCCCTCTCAAGTTCTTTCTCTCCAAACTTTTCTGGTTTCAAGATAGACTTAAATTTGTTATGAGAAGGGAGGCCAACCTTATTTGCATCATGTAACGTGCATACTTATTCTAGCAGCATGCATGTGCGTATTTGTAGCCATGTAACTTTCCTTTTGCATACTTATTCCATCAGAATTTTGGGTCTTGGAGACCTTGGAGTGCAGGGAATTGGAATCGCGATTGAGAAACTGGACTTAATCTTAATTTTGGTTTTGGACTCGCAGGTTTTTGCCTTCATCATGTCGACCACCAACAGCCTCCACCACTAATTTGGGCAGAACTTGGTCTCAATCTTTTTAGGTTTATATCTATTTGAAGTTCTAACTTTCATGTTATTATTTTTGTTGTGCTGCTTAGTCCTTTCTTGCTGATTGAGGTAAAAATGCTTGGGTGAAAAATGAAATAAAGCTATTTGGTGTTGTTGGGTTTATAGTTGCTGGCTTGCTGTGTGTTCAGGCATCTCATTTTATATTTTTTCAATTTAATTTTGAATTGCTTATCATTTTATTCTGTAAGTTTATTATTACCTGTCTTATCATCACTTTGAAATAATATATATGTGGTGAATAAAAAATGCAGAGGGGCAATTTTTAAGGAGGCTAATACCTGCAACACCCCTCTTGGTTAGTACTTTGCTCAATTTTTCTTTAAGCTTAGTAGTTTTTAACAAAGGAATGTGCTGATTAAATTTAAAAAAAAAAAATCCTGATATGTATATATTTAGTTGGCAATCTAAAGAAAATCTCAGTAAAATATTTTCAGCCTTATGTGTTGTGATACTTTTAGAAGCATTGCAGAGCATCAAGTTATATCAGTGAGGGTTGTATTCTTCTTTCATAGGTTATATCAATGAGGGTTCAGTCTGTTGCATCCAAAGATGGTTTAGTTGAATTTTTTGTTTGATTAGAGAAACCAAACCGAGTCCCTGATTATATTTTCCAACAAAAGGAGGATGGTCTTGTGGTTGTGGTCTAAAGGGTAAAACTGGAAGTATCTTATATTTTGTGTAGTTTCTTTTAACAATTGAAGTACTGATTCTACTTTTGGATGTTTTTCCTCCTATTTAATAGCTTGCTATCCCTTGGTTGTCTTGTGCTAATTTGAATCCCAAATTATTATTATTGATGTTTTTCCATTCAGCTTATGCTCAGTTCATTTAAGCTCTTCATTCCTAGAATTGTTTATAACAAATTTGTGATTAGTTTTTGGTTTCAAATGTAGAACTAATACTCTAACCAGATGTGTGTGGATAAGGTGTAGAGTTGCTTGTGATGCACATGACAAGGTGTGAGTTTCTTCCATCTCACTTTTATTATGTCATGAGATATTCTACCATTTAAACTCCAAACCAACTACTAATCTTCTAAGTTTTTTTAAATGATGGTGATTTCCTTCAGGAACTTCTTCTCTCAGGCTTCAAACACTACTACAAAATTGGTGATCCATGACACTCAAATAAAAACATTAATGACGCGTTTTCTTAAAAATGTCATTTTAATGGCTTAATGACGCTTGTTAGAAAGGTGCGACAAATGAAAAAAAAGGGAAAAACTCTTCAATTTGCTTCGGCCTTTCCTCTCTCGCTCTCTCACTTCATCTCTCAAACCCTTCAACCTCCTTTCTTCCCTTCAGCTCCCCCACCCATCGTCTGCCAATCGATTTTTTTCTTGGCTTTCTTCATGCCAATCGAATAGTTATGTCACTTTTAAAATTTATTAAGTATGTATCATATTAATTGAAAATTTGTATTCGTTCATTGCTAACTAATGTTAACTATGTGCATAGGAAGCTCGTTCCAGGTATGATTCTTTGCTAACTAATATTAACTATATGTGCATAGGAAGAAGACTTGGGCTTTTGTTTTCAATTGTGGACATTCCTATTTAGTTAGATTGTCAAGACATTCACAAATTTGATAATCATATTTAAGTGTTCACTTGTGTGTCTTTGGTTAGTTAAATATTTTGGCTAGCTTATAGCTTATAAAAGCTACAATTCATCATGGTCATTTAGAATTCCATGACTAGTCTCTAATTGTTTATATTCTTTTCTTATTTCAGCCCCACCACTATAGATCCACAGTCAATCTCTCTGAAATGGATCGCCAACCATCGCTCTACGGTAAGTAGTGTTTATTAATTTTTGGGTTTAAGCTCTGTAATTTCTATTTTGATGTTTTAGTTTTAAATTTGGGGATGTGATTTCTGCAACTTCTTTATATTTTGTGTTCTATTTGGACCAATTATTTGCAGATATTTGGCTTAACTTTAAATTGTTTTGATGGGATGAAAGAAAGCATGGAGGCACTTGTCTAGCAAAGGTTTGGCTTATTTTTAGGATGGACAGTTTATTTGCAGACTTGCAGTTCTTAAGCATGGAGGCGCATGAAGTTAGAGACATTATGTTACTTTCAAACTTAAATGCATATGTATTATATTCAGTAGGAATCTGTACAATATTAAGTTTTTGCATTCACCATGAATAATGTGAGTTGTAATACTTCTTGGAGGTGGATTATATATAATTTTATGAAGTATAATTGTTAGGATGACATTTAGATTATTGATTTTTTTTTTTTAACTTTCTTTTATCTTCCATAACGCATAAAATGTGTCATTGCAGTTGAACAATGAGGCTTTTTGTTGTCATTTATGACGTTTTTTATGAGTCATTGTAGTTTAATCATGACATTTGTTTCAACAACCATGACGCTTATAATGTGTCATTGGATGTGAACAAAGACGCTTGTTTACATATTTATGACATCTTTAAAGCGTTATTATTTTTTATCAATGATGCTTGTTTTTTTATTAATGACGCTGAAAAAGCATTATTGAACTTGAACAATGACACATAATTTTTTTTATTAATGACGCTGAAAAAGCGTCATTGAACTTGATCAATGATGCATCATAAAAAATATTTTCGATGACACCCTCATTTATGACGCTATTAAGAAGTGTCATTGTGGTAAAACAATGACGCGTAAAAACGCGTCATTAATCACGAAATATGTAGTAGTGTCTGCTGGTCTTCTTTTTGGTGTTGATCCTCATAGCTCACGCTCCTATCTTCAAGGGCGTGTTCAATGTCAAATCTGTCGTCGCATTGGCCATACTGCTCTCGATTGCTTCAATCGTCTCAACATGGCTTATGAAGGCCGCATTCCATCCCAAAGGTTACAAGATTATGCTGCCAATGCTCGTAGTTCCTCCACTCTTGCTCCTTAGACATGGCTTTTGGATTCCGGTGCTAATGCCCATATAACCAATGATGTGAGTCACACATTGCTAACCCACGTGAGTATACCGGAATTGATCACGTCAATGGCGTCCTTGGTGGCTCAGGTTTGAAAATTTCTAAAATTGGCGACTCCTATCTTCATACTCCAAATTCTACTTTTCGTTTATCTAATACCCTATACTGTCCTAATCCTCAACTAATGTCCTATCCCTTAATCGATTTTCCCATGATAATGATTGCTTTTTCACCATTTATCCTAATTTCTTTCGTATTCAGGATTTGCACACAAAGAAGATCCTTTTGCAAGGCCGTAGTAAGCATGGACTCTATCCCGTCACTGACACTTCATCACCTCCATCACATGGCGTTTTTGCATTCGTAGGCGAACGAGTGTCTAATGATGTTTGGTACTCTAGATTAGGTCATCCGTCCAGTCAAACCTTGAAGTTTTTAATTTCTGCAAATAAATTGCCTCTTCATGGTTCCTTTTCTAATAAGTTTTGTCATTCATGTCCTTTAGGTAAAAGCCATAAGTTACTTTTTGCATTGTTCGAGTCTGTTTCTCGTTTTCCTTTAGAACTTATTCATTCTAATGTATGGATTTCTTCAGTTTATTCTATTTCCGGTTTCAAGTATTATGTTCTCTTTATTGATGATTTCTCCCGTTATAATTGGCTCTATCCATTGGAATTAAATCTAATGTGTTTACTACTTTTCAATCATTTAAAACCTTGGTTGAAAATGTGTTTGCTGCTAAAATTAAAAATCTGCAAACGGATGGTGGGGGTGAATATATTAACAATTAATTTTGTCAATACTTAGATACACATGGCATTTTTCATCGTTATACATGTCCTCACCACCCCGAACAAAATGGCATGGCCGAACGGAAACATTGTCACTTAATTAACACTGATCTTACGCTTTTGGCTCATGCCTCTATGCCCATGTCTTATTGGGCTAAGGCTATTCATACCGCTAATTATCTTATTAATAGATTACCCACATGTGTTCTTTATAATATGTCTCAATTTACAAAGCTTTTTCATAAGACACCGCAATATAATGTTTTTCGTGTCTTTGGATGTACTTGTTTTCCATATATGCGCCCGTATAATAATAATAAGCTTCAGTTTCATTTAAAAAAAAAATGTATTTTCCTTGGTTATTTGTTAAATCAACAAGGTTATAGGTGTCTAGATTCGTCTACTGGTCGTGTCTTTTTATTGCGTCATGTGGTGTTTGATGAAGCGTCTTTCCCGTTTGGGGAGTCTTCTCTTACTCCTGCTGCTTCTTTATCCTCTTCTTCATCTGCAAATACTGTTTTAGAAATTGGGCCTACACCAAGACCCTTGCCCCAGCCTACTGCCACTAACCCACCACCTCATCCATTCCCTTTGCCGACCTCCTCTTCCACTTCACCAAACAGCACGCCACCATCTCTCACCAACAATACCACAACCCCTGCCTTGTTTGACCATCCTCCCATATCTGCCCCTCCAATTAATCCCCCCAAAACCACACAACCTGCCACTCCAATTAACCCCAATCCAACAACACGACCTGCTTCTCTCATTCATCCCATCCAAACCACACTACCGCATGTTCCTTTGGATACGGAAATAGGCGTTATCAAGCCCACTTCTCCACCGCCTCTAGTATGCTACCTTCTTCCATAGTTCCATCTACTCTATCGGTTAGTACTTCTTCTCACTACATGGTTACTCGGGCTAAAGTTGGGATTCGTAAGTGTTCCCGAGCCTTTCGCAGGGGGCAGGCCAGGAGCATACGGGTCGGCCCGTCCGCTGGTTCGAGCCTTTCTATTGGCGTTTTTGCTCCAACAGGCTTCACTCCTATCCCTTTGGAGGGATGTTCGTGAGACCTTCTGTTGTGTGGTTATTGTCAGGCGTGCCACTATTGGCTTCTGCCAATAGAAAGATGTAATATGTATTAAGTACTTGCGCCACAAGTAATATAACTTCCGTTCATCGGATTGGGCAACTTAATTAGATAAGTGCAGTTAGGTTCTTTTTATTGCCTTGCTTGTTAAGGACTTTATTCTCTCTCGATGTTTATACCAGAGATTGCTTGAGATAGGATTTTGTTATAAACTGGTTATAACAAAAATGCCCCACGCTTGCGCATACATAAAGGTAAAGACGATAATTAAAGACGGAATGTAAAGGCTGTAATTGAAGTGCTTGAAAGTAAAAACTTGTAAGTAAAGAGCGATAAGTAAGAGCTGATAACAAAAGACTTTAAGTAAAAAGATCAATGTTATTACATTTTAAGCTCATCACAGACTGAACAAACGTCCATTGGGTTGATTTTTGTTCCATCGGGATAGTTTTCTATTCTATCGGGATGTTTTTAAGGCTAGTTCCTTAAGGGAGATGATCAAAGACTCTCTGGCCTATGATTCTCAATCGATACTATCACCGGTTTGGCTGGATGGCAGAGCTAAATTCACTACTCCTCGGGGGAGTTAGGATATATGATCCTAGGTTGCCGGTCTTTGGTTTCTCGAAATCGCTGGCTACACAAGTAGTGCGAATGAGAAAACAGCAGATAGAGACAAAGTCTATATCTAGGAAAGGCTTTGAGGGGTTTCCTCAGAGGTTTCTTTCTGAACTAGAGAGTTCTGTTTTTAGTTGGTTTGAGTGTCCTTCTTTCTGAATCCTCCCCTCGTTTATATAGACTAGCAGGGAGCCCATGTCATTGCCATCACTTCTCTCTGTCTTTAAAGACTTAGTAAGGAAGGGCTTAATTTGGAAAGCACAGGTAACGCCTCTGATCAGCCTACTCCCACTGAGAAAGGGTTCTTTATTCGCAGTCTGGTTCCCTCCAATTTGCCCAGTGCTTTACATTAAATGCTGTTCAGACTTCTTTCCGTTTCGTTCACTAGCCTGGGTTGGGCCTTTCTTTCTTAGGCCCAACCCATTGCTAAATTTTAAGTCATGGCCCAAAGCTCATATGGACAGCTGGGTGCCCTATGTGACTGCTGTCGCCTCACTCAAAAACCGTCATTTAGAGACTTAGCCGTTCTCTGAAGATCTGATTTGCTTTCCCAATATTGCAGAGATCCTTGCATTGAATGCTCTAGCGGGGTAGGTGCAGGCATTCGAGTGCTCTAGTGGGGGTAGACACCCCCTTTTATCCCTCAGTCTTACTGGATTGGGCTGGGCCTTGCCTTTCATGTTTAGCCCATTTGCCCATGACTCTATTCTAACCCAGTAGATATTTTTCGGCGTAAACAGTAAGCCTGATCCCAAATATGCACGTTTTGCTACTACTAATCTCTCGGTTGGGCCCACTTGCTTTTCTCATGCTAACAAACACCCAGAAGCGTGCTAGCATGTGGACCTTGGTTCCTTTTCAACCTCATATGAACGTGCTTCCTAATAAATGGGTTTACAAGATTAAGCGTCGAAGTGATGGTTCTGTGGAACGTTTTAAGGCTCGTTTGGTGGCCAATGGTTTTCATCAACTAGAAGGCCTAGATTATGGGTGAGACCTTTAGTCCCATTGTTAATCATGCTATTATCCGCTTAATTTTGTCCATTGCAGTTCATTTTGCTTGGCCTATTTTTCAGCTAGATGTCCAGAATGCGTTTTTGCATGGGTTTTTGAATGAGGAAGTTTATATGAAACAACCCTCTAGGTTTGTTGATAACTTCCATCCTTCATATGTGTGTAAGCTTCGCCGTTTACTTTATGGACCTAAGCAGGCTCCTCAAGCCTGGTTTCAATGCTTTTCACATCATTTTGAGGAATTGGGTTTTCACATTTCTCATGCCAACTCTTCCTTGTTCACCTTCTTCAGTGGACCAATTGTTATTTACCTGTTGATCTATGTCGATGACATTCTAATTACAAGAAATAGTGAAGTTCATATTAATCAATATAGTGAAGTTCATATTAATCAATTAATCCTACAACTGGGACGCATGTTTTCCATGAAGGATCTTGGGCCTTTGCATTATTTTCTCGACATGGAAGTAACTCGGACATCTACTAGGCTGCACTTGTCACAGACTAACTATATTCTTGATCTTCTCCAGCACTCCAAGATGTCTGATTGCAAGCCTATTTCCACACCCGTTGTTAGTGGGAGGCGTTTAAGTCTCCGTAAGGGTGACCTACTGACGGATAATATTGAGTTTCGGAGTGTTGTCGGCGTCCTTCAATATCTCCTATTCACTCGTCCTGACATTGCTTTCGCGGTAAATCAGGTTTGCCAATTTATGCACAAACCCACCACTGTTCATTGGGCTGCTATCAAACAAATTCTTAGATATCTCAAAGCTAATCCGCACCATGACGTCACTTATTATCATGGTTCCCTAAGTTGAACTGCTTTTGCTTATACTGACTATACCGAGGATCCAGATAATCGCCGTTCCACAGGCGAGTATTATATTTTTCTAGGTCCAAATTTAATTGCTTGGAGTTCCAAGAACCAACGGGGTGTTTCTAGATCAAGTACTGAAGCGGAATACTGCCAATTAGCCTATACTTCTGCTGTTATATCATGGTATTGTACTATGTTTTGGGAGTTCCGACTGCCTCTTGTTTCTCCTCAATTATGGTGTGATGATATCTCGGCTATTTTCGTTGCATCAAATCCAGTTTTTCAAGCTCGAATGCGTCATGTGGAGGTCGATTATCATTATATTCGGGAAAAAGTCACTCGCAAATAAGTCACTGTTGGTTGTGTTGCCTATGTTGATCAACTTGTGGACTTGATGACCAAAGGTTTATTTGCTTCACATTTTCTCCTTCTGTTGTCCAAGCTGCCAGTTCGATCCTGCCTCGTCAACTTGCGGGGAGGTGATAAACAATTGTCTGAAGCATATTCCAAGTCGAACGTTATCTCTTCGATTGCTGCTGCTGCATCACAGTCCAAGTCCAACTCAAATGTTTCTTAATCTGTTTTGATAAGAGTTTGTTGTTATCATGTGATTTGATTTATCACTTGTATATTTTGTATTGTAAATATGATCTTTATGACACACCCCACCCTCGATACCCACGTGGATACCGAGTGCGAGCGTGCTGGCCGACACTCGTAAGTGACGAAGCCATTAAATGCATGACAACACTTAGTGTAACCAAAATTAAATTGTATTAAAGTTACAAAACTCAATGTCAATATGCCTATGGTTCAGAGCGTACTAATTTTGAAACAGCGAAAAACAAATAATAAACTGAGTTCCTAGAATCTCTATCCATAACAGGGATGGATATTATTATAGAAACTGAAAGAAAGATAGATCCCTACATGGTCGGGATGGATAATCAGAGCTGCCACGCAAAATCCTCGACTGCGCCGGATGCACTATCACTATGTCCTGAAGGGGGCGCAAAACAAGAGTGTGAGTGGACAAAAAATCAAAGTTTTCGCAAAACCTTTCTCTTTTCAATATACTAACCCCCTATTTGAAAATCCAGTATAATTGCAAAAACATACTATCATAGTATAGTTCAAAAGATACTTTAAAAGTATACTGAAACATATCAAAAGATATAATATCCATAAATCACAATTCATAATTCCAATAGAATATGCGCGATCACCCATGTACGGGTTGAGGAACAGCCTCTCAATCACCGTACAAGCTCAATACGTTATCCAATAATTTGTACTCCTAGTACCACACACATGTAAGTCCTGGCGCCGCAGCGCGTCACACCTGAGTCCTTACGTAGTGGGGCCTTTTCCCCCATAAACAACAATAAACGTAAGACAAGCTTGCACTAAGGTATTTACCTGACAATACCCTTGGAGTACAGTGCGTGTGAACCAAACATGTGAGAACTGTCCTATGACCATGAGAACGGTACTACAACGTAGTGAAAGCATACCAAGTGTGTTTGAAAACATACATACATACTCATGTGTATAGATATAGGAGCCAAAATCCCATTCATAATTCCCAAATATCAAGTATTGCATAAATAAATATTTCCCTCAAAACCATATAATAAAATATTATTTACTATTTATGCTAAAGTAATATCGTAGTGTAAACCATTTCATAAAGTATACTCATACTTGATAAATAATCCCAATCACCAATTAAATCCATTTCCCAAGATATATACCATAAATAAAACAAATATGGTTGTGTAAACATTTATCCACAAGTATATATATTTATAATTAAATATATATAAGTAAACATGTCTCAAAGCCATTTAAAACCATATATAAATCAAAATCATATTTAATTTCAAACATAAAATCCATTTAATAAAGCAAATGTCCACTCACAGGTATTCGGGAGCGAAATCTCCCCCGGTGTTGCCCTCCTCGGTTTGCGGAGTCGAAGAATTACCTATTTAATATTAGGGAACAAATTAGAACTTTCCTAAAATAAATTAAAAATAGGCCTTAAAGAGAAATACCCCAAAAATAATACTACTTTAGCGAAAATGGGCTCGAAAAACGATTTTCGGAGCCCGAAAACCCTACCGCCGTCCACCACCGCCGGCGCCGCCGTGCGCCGCCGCACGAGCCGTCCCACGCGCGGCTGACGTCAGCCACGCGCTTGCTGACGTCAGCGCCGTTAAAGTTAACGGAATATACCTTTTTGGACGGAATATGCTGACGCCGTCAGGAATATTCCGTTGCCGTTAACGGAATATTCCGTCGTCCCCTTCCTCTCGGCGGTCGCCGGAGCCGTCCGCCGGCGCCGCCGTCCGCCGGCGCCTGGTTCGCCGGAATTTCTGGAAAAATGCCGATTAAGTCCCAAAACTTCAAAAATTCATAACTCCTTTGTTCCTTGGCCAAATTGAACGTGCCATATATCAAATTGAAGGTATTGAGAAGTAGAATATTTTCATACCAATTTGAGGCCAGAAAAATGGCTGAAGATGGCCTGAAATTGGCTGGGAAGCTTCGGAAAACCCTAATTCCGTTCTCCTTCAAAACTGCACCAAAATCGACGTTCTTTATATCGATTTAAACCTACTCAATCCAATAAAACAAATGGTAATGGTCTCGAGGCTTACCTTGGTCTGTATTATACAGAAAATCGATGAACAGTTTGCCTATTCCGTTCCGACGTCGGTTTGAACGATCGGGTTCGAGTTTGAAGATTCTGAAATCACAGCCTCGTCCAGAATGACGAGATGATCGTGATGGATTTTGGGCGACGGATTGACGGTTTTGTGATTCGTCCAAAGTTAGGGTTTGTCGATTCGTTTTTGGCCGAGAGAGAAAATGGGAGAGAAAGAGAGAGAGAGGGAAAGTGACGTGAAGAAATGATGGGGTGGGTTGGCTGCTGTGCAGCTAGCCAAAAACCCTAATTCTCACACTCGGAGTGGAAAATTACCAAATTGCCCCCACACTTTAAAGCTTCGTAAAACGTTCGTTTTAACTCCGAATTGAGTTCCGCTTGCGTCCACACGTTCGTGTCGACGAGTACATCAAGAATATGTAAAGAAATAAATTTTTACAAGTCGTCACGAAAAGTCAACAAAAGTCAACATTAACCCCTAGGGGTATTTTGGTAATTTCACATAAATTTTGGGACGGGTTGTAACACTTTATCTGATGTAACCACATGTTATATAAATAGAAGAACCAACTCACTCGTAGATTATCGAGCTGAGATTATACAAACTGTTCTAGTCTTTTAAACGAAAAAGGGAGCGAAAATTTCTAGAGAATAAAAGAAAATTAAAATTTATTTTCTGTAGTTCTTAATGTTGTGAATTATATTATTAAATTGGATTTGGAGATCATAGGATTGCATTACATGCAAGACAATAAACTCTCATGATTAGTATAAATAAATGTATAAAGTCATGGAAGAAAGACACAATTCTCATACACTCAGCTCTTCTATCTCTCTGTCGTCCCCTCTCTCTCACCCAGCTGTTTATAATTAGTTTCACAACACGTTATCAAAATGACGTGTCTCCGCTAGAAGGAGAGGATCCCGAAGGAAACCTCGCGAAAGTTCTTTCATACTCATCAACATCCAAGTAATCCTAAACCCTAATTTATTTTATGCCATGAATACTATGACTATTGTTTTGCATAATATGCATGCTATATGTTGATGTATATGTGTGGGTATATCGAAGAAGATGAGAAATCGAAGCGATTCCAAAATCCTAAAATCGAAGAAGCCTCAGTTGGAACCTCACATGCGTCTAAGCCGAGCCGAGCCATGTTGGTCCCCAGCCTAAGTCCGAGAACGACATGTCGTTTGGACATGTCTTCTTCTTCCTCTCGACTTAGCCGCGCCTCTACTGTTGTGTGCAGTTGTGATGGATGCTATCCCAGCTCACCTCCAACAACTTTTGGCGTCGTTAAAGATGATGGAAACCTTCTCCAACTTCTTTGCAAGTCGAGGTTGTGATAGGGGATTCCTCGGTGACGGAATCAAGCAGATTCCTAACGAATCTTGTCGAAACCCTCGACCCAATTTCGTCCTATCACCATCGTTGTCCGTTGTGGACGTTGACAATAACGAGGATGAGTCTATCGACCCTAGAATGGTAGACCTTGGACTACTCGTCGCCGCCCCAATGTTGAAACCCCAACGTTGTGGGAGGTTTGGGTTCCACCGTGAGCCAGAAGCTCGAGTCTTGCTTGGAAAACATATCCGTCGATTTTATCAATGTTGATGGTGAAGTTTGGAGCCTTTGGCTCGGCCCCAAAACTCCCAGACGGCACCTGTCACAACGGGTTTAGTGACTCTGGCGAGAGAGAGGTACTCTTAGTGATTTGGTTGGGAGATAACGAATGGTTTGACCCTTCTTCGGCAAGGTCCACCAAATAGGTATGCTCTGCTTCGACAGAAATACATCGAACCAGAAAGCCCTACTTCGGCAGAGGTGTATCGAACATGAGGTTTTGCTTCGGCATAGGTCTACCAAACCAATACTTCTTGTTTCAGTAGGAAGGTACTGCACAAAACCCCCAGTTTCAGTTGGGACATTATGTCCTATTGGTTTTGGAATGGACCTAATGTCCATACATGTCTATATCCCAAGACGAGTCCAAAAGACTCTCTACACGTTAGAATTGCGAAATTTATTTTACTTTATTTACTTTCATAAACTGTTTAAATACTATACTTGTTTGATAGGAGCATATTTATGCGACTTAGTTAGCTTGTTTTCTTGCATTTACGTAGTTAGTTATTGTTTATTATAGTGATTTAAGTTATTTTCGTGTGTTTGTAGGATCAAATGGCAAGTGAAGCAAGAAAGTGCATTTTGGTGCATTTTAGAGCAAAATGGAGCTTAAATGGAGTGCATGTATATGGAGCCCAGGGAATGGACGAACTGGGAGCTTAAATGAGGCTAGGAATCTGTTTTGAAGATGAAGAAATAAGTTTAAGACAAAGAAGATAAGGGAAGAGCAGAAAACATGGAACATTATCCTTATCTTATCCTAACCTTATCACCATCCATTTTCTACCTAATTCCAGCTGCAAGGGAGATTTATTTTCAAATGAAGATATTTGATAATCTGATTGTTTGAGGATTTCAATTCATCTTAAAGAGTGACTATAGAAGTTTGGAAGACAAGGATATTGCAAAAGTAGAATCCGAGTGAAAATTGGACAGTGCTGCGCATAACTGCCAACGTCGACAAAGCACCCAGATTTCGTCAGGAAGAATTACATGTTGTGCCATATATGGTTGGAAAGCTCTGGAAGTCTAGTTTCCATAGGATTTTACAGATTTTCATTCTGATACGTATTACAGATTTTATAGCTGTTTTGGTGACGGAAGGTCGAAACAGGAAAAAGAGTCCTACTCGGATTGGGTTTCAAGGAAGATAATGTGGCAGCTGTTTGTGCGTGTTTTTGGACTTAATTCAGATGGATGTAGGAGTTCTAATGAGGCCTAAACTCTCTTGAAAACCGTGCTTGAGAGTATTTGAGGAGGCAATTTAATCAGAAGAGAAAAGGAGACGACGGGGGAGCACACAAGAGCGAGAAGTCAGAAATTGAAGATTAGTGCCGCAGCTTTGGAGGGTTTAGGTGTATTCTATCTATGTTTAATTTTATTTGTTTTTGTTTCATTGTAATTATGAGTAACTAGTTCCGTTTTAGTTAGAGACGAATTCGAAGCCATGGACATATGTTTTATTTGAATTGATTACATCCAGTTATTGTTTCATGAATCGTGAATGTGGTTTACTTAACTAAGTTATTAAGAACTTGTTTATGTATGTGGGTTGAGGGTCGACACTTAATTTTGCATGCATGAATTTGATGCTAGAATATAAGGGACTTTCACCTAATCGTTAGAAACTTATATTCACAAGTAGTGAAGGTTGCTTGTCACAATTGTGTTAAGTGAATCCTTGGTAGGAGTGTCATGCTGTTCATAGTCACAAATACCTTGTCAATGCTTATGGTTTCCATTGAACTTAATGATCTTTGTTAAATGGCTCTATCATGTGTATTCCATAGTTAGGGAATTTGATAAAGAATAATTTGGTTGTGATGTGTTGTCCATTCAATTCAATGAATCTAGGGAAATCTGAGAATTAATTCGTTCAATACAATTAATTTGGGGCATTGTCATTCATGGTTTATTGAAAGAATAACTGGAGATTGATTTATGTTGCATATGTGTCATGTGTGGAGAAGGACCTTCTAACTAGCCATTTACCCATTCAATTCAATAAAATTCGTTTTCTATAAAGTTGTTTTCTAAAGTTTCTGTTTTAAATTTCAATTTCGTCAAAACAAATCCCCATTTTCTTAAGTCTTGTTTATTGAGTCAAAATCTGTTTTCTCTTAGTCTTTTAAGTCTTTTAAGTTTTATTTTCGTCAAAACCAATTGTTAGGTATAGATTTGAGTCTTTTTGATTGTTTCTTGTTGTTTTTAGTGTCTTAAGTTAGTTTTGAGTCTATAGAGTCTAGTTTAGTGTTTTTGAGTCTTATTTTAGTTGATTAGCATCCCTAGTTAATCCCCGGTCCAGAACGATCCCTACTTGCATCTTTACTACAATTGTCAACAATAGGGTTTAATTTGTGTGTCAACGTTGTGGGAGGTTTGGGTTCCACTGTGAGCCAGAAGCTCGAGTCTTGCTTGGAAAACATATCCGTCGATTTTATCAATGTTGATGGTGAAGTTTAGAGCCTTTGGCTCGGCCCCAAAACTCCCAGACGGCACCTGTCACAACGGGTTTAGTGACTCTGGCGAGAGAGAGGTACTCTTAGTGATTTGGTTGGGAGATAACGAATGGTTTGGCCCTTCTTTAGCAAGGTCCACCAAATAGGTATGCTTTGCTTCGGCAGAAATACATCGAACCAGAAAGCCCTGCTTCGGCAGAGGTGTATCGAACATGAGGTTTTGCTTCGGCATAGGTCTACCAAACCAATACTTCTTGTTTCAATAGGAAGGTACTGCACAAAACCCCCAGTTTCAGTTGGGACATTATGTCCTATTGGTTTTGGAATGGACCTAATGTCCATACATGTCTATATCCCAAGACGAGTCCAAAAGACTCTCTACACGTTAGAATTGCGAAATTTATTTTACTTTATTTACTTTCATATACTGTTTAAACACTATACTTGTTTGTGTTTCATATATATGTGTGTATTTTCGTATGGTTGTTATGAGTACATGTTCAGTGAACCTGAGGTTCATTCCAAGTCTTGAACTTGATAGTCTAACAGTGCCACAAAAAAACCTGGGGTTTTTCCCAAAAAAGCACACCAACCATGTTGAGAACTTTTTGATCTCCATGTTCTACATCCATTAAACCAAACTATGTCCCTAGAACTTTTGATTCTAGCTATGATGCTTGTGACTTTTATTCAAAGCACTAATTCATGTTTTGGCCATTTACAGAATGTCCAATATTGTTAAACTCGACTTCGCTGCTTTAGAGGTATCTAGAAGAAATTACATCAAGTGGATTCAAGACGTGAAGTTCCACCTTATTGCAAGGGGTATTAGAGCGACCATCGAAGTTGAGAACTAGTCAAGTGAAGCTCAGAATACAACCGTTGTGGTCTTCATCCATTGCCACATGCATGACGCATTGCAGATTGAATATTTGTCGGAAGAAGATCCCCACACTCTCTGGCAAGCATTAGCCTATCGTTTTGGTCACCTGAAGTTGATCACCTTGCCACAAGCAAGACGCGATTGGATTAATCTGAGATTCAAAAACTATAAGTTTGTGAATGAGTATAACTCTAAAGTATGTAGAATCTGATTCTGCTGAAATATTGTGAGGAACAATTGACTAAACAGGATCTTTTGAAGAAAACCTATTCAACTTTTCATGCTACAAATATTGTCTTGTAGCAGCAGTATTGAGCACAGAATTTTTGCTAAATTCTCATGACTCTTATCTATCTTATTGATTACTAAGAAAAACAATCAACTGCTGATGAATAACCATTAATCTCGACCCACTGACACTAAAGCTGATCCTGAAGCTTATGCGAATAGCTAGAAACGACACAAAAGGCATAAGAGACACGGCAAAGACTTTAAATCCAAGCCTGCAAACTGGAGAGAGACAGAATCCTGGCAAGCAGAGAGGAAATGACAGCTTTAGGCGCGATTCTCTTGCTCCTAAATCCCAAAACTTCAAGATTAAGCCCAAAGCTGCTAAAGATTCCTCCGACCTGGACATGTGCTACTACTATAGGACGCCAGACCACTATGCATGTGTATGTCGTGCTCCCAAGAGGGTTGCAAAGGAATATCATGCAAAGAAGAATGCTAGAAAGGCTAATTTTGCACAAGAGACAAGCTATGCCCTAGTCAAGAATCCTGTGGATGTGACATTGAAGACATCTGACTTCTAGAGTTAGTGGCGAATGCTCGAAGTTGCATAGTATGACATAGAGCCCAATAGTGGTCGAACCCCTAGTTGTTTATGGTTTAGTTTGTGAACAAATTTAAGTTTCATGATTTTGAATTTGTGGATGTTCCTATTGGTTTTAAGTTTGGATATTTGAATGGATGGATGTTTTTTCTTGAATATGTGATTGATTGAAATTCAAAGTTTAAATTCCTTATTTATGTGACCGATTCAATTAATTCATCCTTAGGTGTGTCTTGTGGAGAAGTTAGTTGTCTGGTTGATAGTGCTACGACACATAACATATTGAGTGAATGTAAGTCCTTTACTAACTTCTGAAAATGCTCTCAGGTCCATCCAATCTCATCAAGGGACATGGCACTGCCCTCCTAAAGTTGTCAAATGGTACTAAATTTACCATTCAAGATGCCCTATATTCTCAAGGTTCCAAAAGAACATTGTTGAGGTTTAGGGATATTCAAGATAACGGTTATCACGCCGAAATCATTGAAGAGAATCGAGTGGAATATCTTTGCATAACTTCCTATGAATATGGCAATAAGTGTATTCTAAAGAAGATGGAATGCCTTCAGAATGAGTTGTACCTAACAACCATTCGAACTGTAGAGTCCCACCATATGGTTGGCCCTACCCCTATGTTCCCGAGTCTTTACTCGCTTTAACATGATAGTTTGGGACACCCAAGTCAAGGTATGATATGCCGTATACTTGGTTCTTCACACTGGCATCCCCTTATTCAAAATAAGGATCTTGTGCTATCTAGTACACCATGCCCAGATTGCTCTTTAGGAAAACAGAATTCAAGACCATCCTTTGCAAAGATTACTACTAATCCTCCATCTTTTCTATAAAGAATCCAAGGGGATATTTGTGGACAATTTCAACCACCTTGCGGACCATTTAGATATTTTATGGTGTTGATTGATGCATTGACAAGATGGTCACCTGTTGCTTGTTGTCCACAAGAAACACTGCATTTGTGAAACTCTTGGCACATATTATCAAACTGCGAGCTCATCACACTGATTATCCCATAAAGTGGATTAGGTTGGATAATGTCGGAGAGTTTACATCAAAGACTTTTGATGACTATTGCATGTCTTAGAGTATTGAAGTTGAACATCCTATTTAGGGTTTAGGGTCTCGCATGTTCACACCCAAAATGGTCTCACATAAGCATTCATTAAACGTCTTCAAATGATTAAAAGGTCTTTGGTCATGCGCACAAAGATACCTGTTTCTGCTTAGGGTATGCAATCTTACATGCATCTATATTAGTCCGTCTGTGGCTCATTTCCACCCAACCTTATTTTGCGTTACAGCTGGTTACTGGTACGAGCCTAATATCTCGTACTTACGAATATTTGGGTGTACTGTTTATGTGCCAATTGCACCACCGCAACATACCAAAATGGGCCCACAAAGAAGGATAGGAATCTATGTCGGCTATAATTCTGCTTTGATTATACGATACTTAGAGCTTTTAACAAGTGATCTCTTTATCACAGATTGTCACTTTGGTGAGACGGTCTTCCAACCATTAGAGGGAGATAAGAACGTCAATGTTCATGAGGAGCGGCGCGAATTCACATGGACGATACCCACTTTGTCTTATCTTGATCCTCGAGCCACTCAGTCTAAAACTAAAGTATGGAGAATTCTATATCTTCATAGTGTTGTTCAAATCATGCCAGGTGCTTTCACTGATCTAGCTAAAGTGACGTGATCACATATACCAGCTGCAAACATGCCTGCAAGGATAGACATGCCTAACGGATGTCAAGACAACGTCATTGAAAGACGTGCCGCCCCTGTTATGCAGCCTGATACCCCAGTGGTTAACCAATCACACACACCTACCCTGAAGAGTGGGATACTCGTTGGTTCGAAGGATTCGTATCTTAGAAAGATGAAACAAACGGCACAAACTAGTCAAACTAGTTTGGATCATATCGCTATCTCATCTGATCCATTGAATGAGATTATTCGAGATTATGGTAGTGTCTCTAAAGATACACAATCGCCTCCTGAGAATCGAGAGATATAGGTCCATTATGCTAACTTGGATGTGTTTGGAATCGGAATGAGTTTATCATTACCTGTTATCTTAACGGGTACTTAACAAGTTTTCCCGATAGCAACCCAACCCATTAAGCCTCTACTCGAAACCTTATTTTTTCGTATAATTTTGTGTCGAGTTAACGGGTCGTGCATGAAATTGCCAGGTCTAAACATTTCAAATACAAGCCCTATAATCAATAAGCCCACATATAGTCTTACCATCGTATGATGCAAGGTCCATTCGTGAAGGCTCATCCTTGTTAATGCTAAAAACTGGGAGATCAAAAAAGACCAGTACGGTCAACCCTATAAGGGCTCGATTTGAGATGTATGAATGGATAACAATAAGATTGAGTGGTTCAACCTCAAAACTGGACTACGTCCACAGTGCTGATCTCTTTATATATAAGATTCGGTTTACAAATGTGCTCGGATACAGTGTAATCTTAATGTCTTTCTTTTCTCCGACCCCCTGTAAGAAATAGTCGTCTCTCTTATATAGGCCTTGGGTGAGTCCACTATATCCGCACCCTTGAATACGTCACCCTTCTCGCATTAAATGAGTTTTAACACGTAAGCATAACATGCAAGCTACTCTTTAGTTGTTTGGGCGACACTTGGAGGAGTGGCAGCCATTCTGGGCTGGTGACATAGAACTCTAGGCTAACACTGCCTAACCCCTGTGGTCAGCCTATGAGTGGTTAAAAATTCTTCCACCAAGCACTTGGTCCGATAACCCTTACGTCCTCTCATAGACCCCTGCACTCGCTTGATGGTTGACGCATGGCTTGGAGTTGGTGCTTGGGTGGTTTCACCTTTAGGGCTTCATTCCTTATAATTGCCAGGTCAACTAACTTGCTTTGGGTGGTCAGGTGTACTTTTTGACAAGGGCTCGTGTTCCTTGCCTATAGTTAGTCCCGAGCCTTAGGCAATTGGTCTCACTGGGTTGACTTTCCTCTTTCTTTGTTGTGCTTTTTCTTAGGCCCATACCAGTGGGTCCAATCGCAATTGTACACTATTTTAAGGGTCTAAAAAGTACCCTGCATTAACAAGTTCCCTAACTCCTTGTAAAAGGGGTCCTTCTTGGGCATGGAGTTGTAAGGATTGGTCCGGTGTTTTGGCTTGTAAATAGAATGGCTTGTGTTGTTTTTAATTTTTTTTGGTTTTAGTGCTCTAGTCCTGAGGTTTTGGTGCGGCCCACAAGGTGGAAGTGGTCGGTCCTATGATCGCATGTAGTGCACGTGTCTAGGTTTAGTTAACAGAGTAATCAAGGCGTCTTTGTATTGGAGGTGTAGCAGACAGGCGTGACCTCGTGGGTTGTGGGCCAGCTTCATGTCGTTTTATTTTTTAAAGTGGTGTAAGCGTCTGGCCAGGTGTCACGATATGGTTGCTCTAAGACTTCGTTCTTGGACAACTGGGATCGAGCGTCTGCCGTCTATATATGCTCCTACCCCAGGACAGTTTTGTTTTTCACTTTTCATTTCTTTAGTCGTTATGTTGTGTGATATCCCACATCGACCAACGGAGAGGGGGTGATGTGCCTTATATGTACATGCCCACCTCCAATTAGTACGAGGCCTTTTGGGAGCTCACTGGCTTTGGATTCCATCGGAACTCCGAAGTTAAGCACGTTTGGGCTAGAGCAATCACATGATGGGTGACCCACTGTAAAGTTGCTGGTGAGTTTTCAGAAACAAAACCGTGAGAGCGTGGCCCAAAGAGGACAATATCGTGCTATGGCGGAGTCGGTTTGGGATATGACAGAATGGTATCAGAACCACTCTACCGTTCGATACAGATGTGTCAGCGAGGATGCCGGGTCCCCTTAAATGGGGTGGATTGTGATATCCCACATCGACCAATGGAGAGGGGATGATGTGCCTTATATGTACATGCTAACCTCAAATTAGTATGAGGCCTTTTGGGAGCTCACTAACTTCGAATTCCATCAAAACTCCGAAGTTAAGCGAGTTTGGGCTAGAGCAATCCTAACAAGGGTGACCTACTGGGAAATTGCTCGTGAGTTCTCAGAAACAAAACCATGAGGCCGTGGCTCAAAGCGGACAATATCGCGCTACGGCGGAGCCAGTCCGAGATGTGACAAAATAGATATCCCACATCGACCAACGGAAAGGGGGTGATGTGCCTTATATGTACATGCCCACCTCCAATTAGTACAAGGCCTTTTGGGAGCTCACTGGCTTCGGATTCCATCGGAACTCCGAAGTTAAGCGAGTTTGGGCTATAGCAATCCCAGGATGGGTAACCCACTGGGAAGTTGCCAGAAACAAAACCATGAGGGCGTGGCCCAAAGTGGACAATATCGTGCTACGACGGAGCCGATCAGGGATGCGACATGTTGCAGGAGTTTGTTCATCCTTCTGCCGTCGACCAAAGTTTTCAATCTGAGCACCTTGCACCCACCTTCTGCAGTAACCAGACTAGTAAATAGGTCTTAACTTGTGTGTAATTTATAAAGGTCGTTTATGAGACCCCCTAAACATGTGTACATACCTTGTACAATCAAGATGTTGAGCACGCTCGATTTCGAGAGTGATGGTCGGGAGGCCCCTAACTACGACCAGGGGGTTGGAAGCAACATTGATTGGGATGAGATGGAAGAAGTTGATGCTGCTCTTGAGGGACAGATTATTGGTTGGGCTCGGTGGAGACTTCATTCACTGACCACGAAATCCAACCCCTATTATAGATTTTGGGGATTCTTTTACATTATCCTAGAGTGACGACGAACTTCCTCGGGTTAATGAGAAGGAGGTTTGGAGGAAGATGAACACTGAGCAGGGACTAGTGAAATGTATGACGAGGACCCGCTTGATGTCGCAGACTACTCTGAGCAGTTCGCATATCCCATCGATATTCTGGACCTAGACGATCGAGGTCAACCTGTCCCGATCAGCTTTGAGCGGGGATTGAAGGATTCTTCATGTACTTATAGGTATAGGGTACCTGTTTACCCATACTACTATGACACTTTGGCGTATCCCATTGACCAAACCGAGAGCTTGTTCTTCCAAGAGAAATTGAAGGAGCTCAGAGTTAGATTTAACATCCTGAGAAACATTATAATGCGGGCGCCGGGTGACAATCCGAGTCGTCTGCCTCGTGGGTGGGTAACACTCTCTGCCGAGTTGTTCAAGACCGGGGTTGGACTACCTTTTCACCCGTTCCTCCAACATTTCTTCGCTCACACTGGCCTAGCTCTTCACCAGCTTAACCCAAACACCTTCCATTTGTTATTGAATATATACGTGCTCTAGGTCGAGCACTTCAGGCAAGGACCAAGCCTTTTCTTAATTAAGTACTGTTATAAGTTAAGGAGCAGTCCATAGCACTTGAGGCTTTACTACGCAGCCACCTCGAACAGATTATTGGTCGAGAACCCGTCCAACCAGAAGCCTTACAAAGAGAACTGTTTCTCTGCCATGGGAAATTGTGAACACCCTGCATGAGTTGAGTTTAACGGTGCTCAGATAGCTAGGAGATTTAGGAGAAAAGGTTGTGACGACAACCCATCCTCGACCATGTTATATTTTTTGTTTTGCCCTTCTCTGTCCCTTTTCTTTGTGTTGTTTCTAACTCCTGAATTTCATTTTATGTAGTTGACTGGGAGATGAAGATTACCCTGACCGAGAAGGAGGAGGTGCAATTGGCATTGATCAGCTCTTTGCCCACCAAGGCTTGCTCGACCACCTTCATCCTAACCATTGTTCGGCTGAAGGCAACTTGCTTGCTAAAAGGTGTTTTCTCAGAGTATTGACTTCCCTTTTTTCATTATTCTTTATTGAAGGAACTGCCTATCCACCTGACTCTTACCATTGCCCCTCCCTGTTTTTAGACGAGGAGATGGCCGACTTAGACGTTGAAGCCGAGAGGATCGCCCGACGAGTGATGGGAAAGAAAGGCGGCTCCTCGACTGCTCAGAAGGCCACAGCTGCCAGAGGCTCTGGTTGGGGAAGTTCTAGCACGATATGGGGAGGACTAGTGGACACAAAATCACTTGGGTAGATGTCTTTTTCTGTGGGATACTCTCTACCTTTCCTTGGTCTGGGTCATCTATTCCAAGAGGTTGTCGTGCCTCTCTTGGAGTATGGTATTCTGGGCATGGAAGAGATTTCCCACCACATTCATCTCGCCTACACCGGTGATGATGGTTTCTATCTTCTCCTCTAAGCTCATCAGCCTAGCCTTCTCTTCCTTTCTTCTACGTTTGCTAGCTCCCTCGGAACCACTAGATATGGGTCTTTCCTTGATTCCCATGTTTGTCATGACACCCAAGAGTGTTTATGACGATTTTCACGGAAGTGCTCAACTGGCTAGAAAACACGACCAAATAGTCAGTAGTTTCCCATAGACGACACCAAACTGTTAATGCTCAAAACTGGGAGGTTAATAAAGACCAGTATGGTCAACCCTGCAAAGGCTTGGTTTGAGATGTATGAATGGATAACAATAAGATGTGAGTAGTTCACCCTCAAAACTGGGCTACGTCCATTGTGGTGATCTATTTATATATAAGAATAGGTTTACAAATGTGCTCTGATACAGTGTAATCTTAATCTCTTTCTTTTCTCTGACCCCTTGTAAGAGAGAGTCGTCCCTCTTATATAGGCATTGGGTGAGTCCACTATACCTGCACCCTTGAATACGTCGTCCTTCTCGCATTAAATGAGTTTTAACACGTAAGCATTCAGGCTACTCCTTAGTTGTTTGGGTGACACCCGGATGAGTAGTAGTAGTCCCGGGCTAGTGACATAGAACTCTGGGCTAATACCGCCAGACCCCTGTGCTCGGCCTATGAGTGGTTGCAAAATCTTTCGCTGAGAACTAGGTCTAACAACCTTTATGTCCTATCATAGACCTTTGCACTCGCCTGATGGTTGATGCGTGACTTGGAGTTCGTGCCTGGGTGGTTTCACCTTTGGGGCTTCATGCCTTACAGTTGTCTGGTCCACCAACTTGCCCTAGGTGCATGGTTGGGTTTGCTTTTTGATAAGGGCTCGTGTTCCTTGTCTGTAGTTAGTCCTGAGCCGTAGGCATGGTCCCATTGGGCTGTCTCTCCTCTTTCTTTGTTGGGCTCTTTCTTAGGTCCATACCAGTGGGTCCAGTCGCAACTATACACTATTTTAAGGGTCTAAAAAGTATCCTGCATTAACGCTCATGTCCTATTATTGTCACTTATATTTAGTAACTGAGGGAATTTTTTTGTTTCCATATCGGTGAAAATTTGGAAACTTTTGAAGACAGAAAAAAAGTCCCTTCAAGAAAGCTCTCCTCCCGTCCTATAACTGTTATTGGTCTAGTAAACAAGGGGGATGAAGCCATAAGGGCGCGCAAGGACCTTCAAAACATAGAAGATACTGAGATGTTATCGACTTGCTTCGTTGCGGGCATGGAGATGGGGGTAAATTTCTTGACTTAACTGTTGGACATCAACATGCATTCTTGATTGCAAAATATATCTTACATACCAGCACATGCTAATTCTATTTGGATAGATGTTTTAATATTTAATAATGTTGGTAATCTTGGTTGCAGATTCCGAAAGTCTATCTCATTCATCAACATAAGGAATGGAGGAAAAAGTATGAATGTGATCTCAACCTCGATTGATATGTTTAATGCTACAGGCTCGGTTAGAGATATTATTTTAGAACCAGAATACATCGAATCAATATATCAAGGGCTTCCAAAACTTTTTTGGAACACTTGAGAGTTGGTAAGGCAAAAACTATCGATTAAAGTTACTGATTTCTATTCTTATTTTTATAGGTTGTGAGAAGGTGTTTTTTTCATTTTATGTTTTAAAGACTGTTGTTACACTACACATTATGGTTGTTTAGTTTGTTTTTGTTTTTGATGCAGATAAATGGATGGTACAAGATTTACTAGGTGTATCTATGGTTCGAGATTTACTTAGCTTGCTTTTGTATGAGAATTGCACTTATATTGTTGGCTATGTAATGAGTTGTACGCATTAGGATGCTTTTTTTTTTTTTTTTGTCAAAGTTTAGGTGTATTTGTTATATTTGGTTTACCAAGTTTTGTATGAAGAGCTTTATTTATTTCGTCGTTTCTTGAAGACAACACTACGTGTATGATCAAATAGAACAAACATGTCTCTTTCAAAAGAGTGGTCGATCCAGGTTTTGTAATACTTGTCATTCGGGTTTTCATCCATATTATATTTTTTCTGTATTTTATGTGATATCTTGTCTCATATATGAAGACATTTTTTCGGTTTTAATATAATTATTGGGCAGAGTAATGTTGGAAGTATGACCTAAAATGACAATCAAGAAGTTGATAAATTGTTTAGGGTGATACAACGATTAATCCATGAACTAATCAAAGAGTGATGCCACTAGTGAAACTTAAGAAATTAAAACGAAAGAATGGATCCTTAGATAACATCACACTTAGATGAATATGATCTTTGTTATCCTAAACGTTTCTCATCATAAGTTTATATGAGCGGATATCTATAAACTAGATAGTTGGTATATACTATATCATCTCGAAAGGAGAGTGGTGTCTGAGCATCATAAGGGTAGAAACACTGAGATAAGTATATAGGTTGTCAATGTGATTGGTTACATTGAGCGTGGTCAACTGAGTCAGTACATGGAGTTCTATCGACATGCCAAGTAGTATAACTCAATAGTTAGAATAATGTATTTAATTCTTTGACCTGAGTCACTATTGTCTGTCACACAAAAAAGGCCATGACTTTTGTAATTCTACACTACACATCCTAGTGGGTTATCAAGTGTATCGTTCGGGTCATGCATCTAATCATGGTGACATGTAGTGACAACAAGGAATCTCTAAAACTTTTGATAAGAAATGTTTGAATACTTTTTTACCAAGATCCATAAATTCTTCGGTCGGAGTATTAAGTACTTTATTAAAGAAATTAAGTTTGGATTAGGGGTGCAGGTTGGAATGGTGTTTTCGATTCCAACCGTAAAAATTTTTAATCTGAACCCGAAATCTCTGAAACTAAATATTTTTCGAATAATTGGAATGAGAATTGGAATACATTTAGAGATTCCAAGAACTCTGAATTTTCGATCATAATTTTTCCTAAGTGTTCCAAACTTATTCCGATAAAAAACTTATGAAATATTACGATTTTTTTAGAGTTATTTACTCAAGTTATATATTTTGTAATCAATTTTTATATTTTATTGTTAGTTTTTACATACAAGAATACCCTTCTTTGCCTAGTAAAAAGTACACTAGGAAGACGATATGAGTAGAGAAAAGGGTTGTAGGAATAAGACGATTATTAAGAGATGTAAAATTTCCCGCCACAAATTGTCCTAAAGCTAATCTTTGACTCCACTCTATGACCTCTGCTGATACCTTACATGGTTTATTTTAGTTTTTGCTGTGCTAGTAATTCTCTTCAAGTTGCTAGATGGCCATGATTTGTATTTTGTTTCATAAATTAACAATTACACAACCATGAACAAATCATATATCCCAAACGGCTCAAAATGTTTTTGGTGTTTCTTCATTTGCCCAATTCACTTGGTTCCTCATTATAAAAATCCACTTTTTTTCCTTATTTTTGTATGAAGAAGAGGGTTAAACCGCGTTAAAGTTCTTTAGGCTATGTTTGGTTAAGGAATATATGTGGCCTACATAATATTATATGGAGGGGATTAGGAATGTACTCTATGAGCATTACAAATGTATGTGAGAGTGATTTGTAAACCTCTACTTGGAAAGCGTCATTTGCAAATCCCTCTTACAATTCTTTGTAATACGCACGGAGGGCATTCCTAAATCTCCTCTATATATCATTTTGTAGTGTATTTCTTAACAACTTTGTCTTGGTCTTTTGGAACCTGGAAATCTCTTATAACCCAAACATAACCTTGATGTTGTTGTGTACTATCTTTGTGTTAACTGTGTATTACTTGCTAGTATTTATGTTTAATCTGTTTTGTTTTGTTTTTGGTGCATTTTTTATGTATCAATAAAATTTTTCTTTTTTTAAAAAACAAATTCTTTGTATTGTTTGAAGTGCCCTATTTGGATTAGTTTACTGGCTTCGCCACTGAATAGGGTAATAAATAGAAAAAAAAAATCAAAGTCTCTTACTTAGTGTTGAATTACATTATTTAATATTAAGTGAAAAAATAAAAAATAAAATAAAATTATTTAATATTAAAAATGCACAAACACAGGTTGTAAATCACCAAAACCAAATGATTAGGAAAAAAATTACATGGAACGGGTGCAAATTTTTTCTCCACATGACAATGTATTATTGGATTGGGACACCATGCATGTGGCTGCAGTGAACCCGTTCCATATAAGTTGCTCTCCAGCAATGGGAGAGGACTTCTGCAATACATTTTATTATAAGCGATATCACTATTCTAATCTACACTAAGGAGAGGGTCAGGGTTTGAACTCAAAACGCAATGAGTTCAAGAGAAATACCCTATCTATATCAAGGCAATTACTACAAGAAAAGGGGCAACAACCACAAAATGAGCGTGGTTGATGCTGGCATAGCTATTACTAAATTAAAGTGTGTGACAAACAATCCAAAGTGTGGCAACTTCTGCAATACCTTATTCATTATTAATTAGCACCATAACAAAATGTTGTTTTGAGGATCAATTACATTGATTACTTCATAAAAGAAACACAAACATTATTTAAATATTTTAGCACACGACATCTCCTTGCCAGCTTTAACCTTAGATACCTAGCTGCTTCATATCCGCAGTTGTTGTAGGCATGATTTTCCATCAATCTCATGGTAACCATTGGCTTCCAAGGAGTCCTTGTAGATCATCCCTCGATACGCTGGTGGGTGAGACTCGTCCACAAACTCTGGATCTGGTTCAACAAATGTGTTGTGTGATGGTCCGTGGACTGTGGCCACAGAGACTCTTCTAACCTTGTTGTTTAGGATCACACGATGCATGGGACTCTTGTACTTCCCATTAGTTAAAACCTGTTATAACACAAGAAATATTTGAATCAATTTTAGCTTGATTATACATTAAGAAACTTGGATACTTATCTTCTTTACTTTACTTTATTCTAAGTTTTGTACTAAAAATGATCAAGGGGAGGGGAGAAGGTTTGAACGCATAAAGCAGTGAATTGAAGAGAAATACCACATTACCAGAGCATTCTACCACTCGCATGAACTTCAGATTAATTTGTAATACACGTTTTAGATTCAAATATTAATACAAAAAATGCCAAGGCAAGTTGTGGATTCATGGATCTCATCTTTGGGAGTTATGTGGCCGATCCTTCAAGAAATGGATTATATGTATATGAAAATAGAGCATGGTCGATGATCCCATTTTTCTTAATGTGAGAAAGTTGGACAATTAAGTTCACAACTCTTACAGAGATGGAACCCCATATGTTCACATCTCTTGTAAGTCGAATCCATTGATTCATGGGTTGGACCTTTGTGTAAGATATGATTCATAGTATGTGATAATAAATATGGAACATATAAGGTTTCCCTTCATACGGCTCAAATCATTCTCAAATACCCCAAGAGGCATTCTTTCTTAGTTTGTTGGGATGGTTTGCGTGTGCAAACAAGCACCGGCTGTCTCATCTCCATAAGGTATGGGTCAGCAATGTAATTAACATGGTTGATTGGTACAACGTTACGTTACCAATAGTATCGCATGTCCAAAAGAAATTATGGGCTTAAAGTATACAACTAATGCATATTTACCTCAAGATGATCCCCAATATTAACAAAAATGGAATTAGAAGGCATATGAACATTGATCCACTTTTGTTTATAGTGTAGTTGGAGACCGCCGTTGACGTTCTGTACAAGGGAAACAAGGTAGCCAGGGTCGCGATGCGCCGGCAGACCGATTGGAGTGTTGGATGTAAACCAGGGCGGATACACGTTCATAGCAGAAACATCGGCGCCAATTTCCAGCCCTAGTTCCTTCTCTAAGTAATTTTCTTCAAATCCCAATGTTTTTGATACTGCCTTTGCCAAGTTTATCATCACCTCTCGGTCCCTTTGGTAATAATCTTCCAAAGCCTTGCTGTAACACATAAAGAAAAATTTAAAAGGCTAGTAGCTACGAAGCTAATTAGAATCTGGATATAAATCTCAAAAATGAATTTATATATGTTTACCCTCAAAATTTTCAACTCAAAGTAGCATTATTTTGAATATGAGAACACTTTTTTTTTTTAATCACAAAAACACAATTATAAAATCTCTGTGGACGTTGTAAAAACACATATGAGGTTGCTTGCAAAACATGTAAGAACTTGTTTTTACTTTTGTAGAATTTTTATAGAAAGGTACTACTTTGGAAATTCTTGATTTTCTTTTTTAGAATGCATTGGAAATTCTTGCAATGAAGCAGCAAAGCATTTCTTATAAACTTAAACACAACTACGTTCTTGTACCTGAAACCTGCTGGTTTATCAGGGCCTTGAAACTTTGGATATGGGAGGACTTTGAGATACTCCCTCTTGACAGCTTCATGGTCCCCAGGTGAAAAACCTAGGCCCCATCTGATCCTATCTGCTGAATCCTTCTTCTCATACTCCACCTTTTCCTCCTCCGTCAGATTAAAGAATTCGGAAACCCCCTTCAGTGCTTTCTCAATTACGCTATCCGGCACACCATGATTTATCAGCTGGCAAAGTGTCTAGTTACATCCTCAGATAAAAATACAAAAAAATCCTCGACGGAATGAGAAAATTTTATTGACATGAAAAAAGAGAAAGCCTAACTACATAGAAGTTCTTGTCGGTAGAGTGGATCAGCCAGTGGCCCGTCTCTAAATATTTGTTACACACTTGAAGCTCTATGTGTGTGTGTTATAGTATACATGTTTAAGAAATTTAAGTCAGTTAAATTAAATTGTATATATATAGAGAGAGAGATGCAAGTGCGTAGATGAGAGGAATTCCATACATAAAAAAAGCCGTACTCCTCGCATACAGAGGCAAGATATTGGAGGGCCTTGAGTCGTTGATCGGCATCACCAGAGAAGATCATGCTGTAATCAATGGTGGGGATTTCATCATCAATAGCTGAAATGGAGTGCTCTTGGCAGTTGATGCTAGAGGAATCAGTTGAATGATTAAAGGAGGTGGCCCTTTTGGTATCAGAAAGGTTTTGGGTCAAAACTACCGGAGCTGTTTTAGCCATCGAAAAACAAAGGGCTAACAACGTACGACTGAACAAGTTAAATAAAGTAAGGAGAGAACTTTTTGCTTGGATTGAACATCGACCATTGCCTGTTTTTATAGTCATGTCACTAGGATATTGGACCACGAGGATATTTTTTTCTTATATCTGTTTGTGGGCTATTATTTTGGGAGTAGGCTACAATGCTCACAAGCATTGAATGCTTACACCGATCTCACCATTAAAATGAGGGAGGAGAGAGGAGAGAGGGAGGAAAGGAGGGTGAGATCGGTGTGAGCATTCAATGTTTGCGAGCACTGTAGCCAGTCCCATTATTTTGAGCCAATTTTACAACTCTCGAAAAGATTTGAAAGCTTGACTTCAATCAATAGCTAGGTAATTAGGATGTTAACCATATAAGTTCATCTCCAATGGAATGTCAAATGACCCAAAATAGCCACTTTTCTTCCAAAATCATTTTCAATGGTGGACCAAAAGGAATCTCTAAAAAAAAAAAATTCAAGGACTAACTCCTTAAGGGCTTGCTATGTTTGGCCTTTCTTGTAGGAATGAGCTATAACTGTTCATGGGCCCCAATCACGTGGGAAAGCTTTCTGCATCAGCAAGAGGGGCTGATTTGGTGTTGTGGATTGCATGTTTTATCATGCACCTGCAACTTTTTGTTCACAAGATGAGGCTACACTTTGCATCTGACGACCCAAATTACTTTGCATTTAAAAAAAACGTAAAAACATGTTATTTAATTAAAAAATTAATAACATATATAATGGCTGTTTGGAAAGAAAATAAAAATCTATAAATACTACCTACATTACATTCTAACACCTTAGCACAAAAGGAAAAAAAAACAATTATTTCCTACATTCTCTACTCATTCACACTCATTTTCTTCAAACATTCTTTACTTATATACATATCATGTTTGTTTGTTTGTATATGACACATCCCGATCCTAACACGCCAGGTGTCGGAAAGTGCTGGCCGACATGTGTTAAGTGACGAAAGCCAATTATGCATGTAAAGGTGAAAAAGTGAAAAGATAAGAGTTGGAAGCGGAAGTAAGAGTGCTGTGAAGGGTAAAACCCATTATTACAGGTGCAAAACCCATTATTACAGGTGCATAACATTCACATCCTCGTGAGGATGGATAAGTAGAAGTTAACTAAAAGTAGGAGCAAATCCTACATAATCTGGAGAGAGTGTCAGAACCACTAACCACAGTCAAAGTAAGCCCTCGTGACACTGGTAAACGTATCTGCCTCTAAGTCCAGGAGGGGCGCAAAACATAAAAAGGTGAGTGGATCAAAAAGTAAAGTTTGATAAAACCTTTGTATTCAATAGCATATTATCCCCTCGCTGGAAAACATGTATAGTTTTTAAAAGTACGTCATACTCTCTGGTATAATCCTCAAAATACTATAACAATAATACGAGTACTCCCCGAAAATGCTGACTGACTGCTCATCCATATGTAAACACACAAGCCCAAGTAGATAAGCTACGAGGAACAGGCTAGGTATCTTAGAAATACGCTGAGTACTCCAATGACGCGAGTCTAACGTTAATCGATGTGCACAAAGTGCGTCACACAAGCTCGAGTTGCCTAGTGCAACCTAGAACAGGCTAGTACCTACAATGGATCCAAAGTTGCGTAGCAGTACTAATAGTGACATCTCCAAACGTCAAGGCTAGTCCTGGCCATAGGACTGAGTATTGATAACCGGGGTGTTCTACATCTACTAATGAGCAACAGTATAGAAAAATGTATGGCAAATATAATACTAATGTTCTACCTCCAACAATCGTATATGATATGAATCATGCTAACAATTTAAAGAAAGCAGTGAAAACCATACATAATAGTATATTTATCAAAACAAAGACCCACTCACTCACCTGTATGTAGCCGGGTTGTAGCCTCCTTGTCCTAGGTAGCCCCAGTAGTCCTCTGGATAAGTCTCACCTATATGAGATATCATTGTAGTAATGATTAAACTCATAAAGGTTACTAATTAAACTAATTAACGACACTTATCCCTTGTTTGCTCAACACGGAGGTCTGAAACACTCTGAAAAATACCATACGTACTGCTCCTAGGTAGTAAGCATCGTCACGAGTCGCCTCGCGTCAACGGAATTCAAAAATAAGGTCCCACGTGCGGCCCACTCACGGCTCACGAGCAGCTCCACACGTGGCCCACTCGTGGCTCAAGAGCGGCTCCACGCGCGGCTCACGCGCTGGTCAACGCGCCAGTCAACTGACGGCGTTAGATCTAACGGAATATTTCAGCATCTCCGTTAAATCTAACGAAATATTCCTAACAACGTTAAAAGGAATTTTTTAGAAATATTCTCAGTTTGCTAACGTCATCGCTGACGTCATTGGCCGGTCTGGACCGGGTTCAGGTTCGTTGCCGCCGTCCCCAGAATTTTGGCCGGTTTCTGAAAAGCATTTCAAATCTCCATAACTTCTTCATTTCTTGGCCAAATTTCAAGTTCTTTATACCAAAATGAAGCTAGAGAGGAGTAGAATGATGATGTACCTTTTGTTTGGTCGTACAAGCTCGGGAAATGGCCTGAAATTGCCTCAAAAGGCTGCGGCCACGGTAGCTTTGTCGGTCTACGTAGAAAGTCAACCAAATCAAGCAAATGACATATGAAAATTCATCTACTTAACGAGAGGAATCCATTGGTGGTAGTTAGAAACCTCACCTCGGTCTAGAATGGCGGGAAAATCGTCGGGAAGGTCCAGTTCTTCTGTGAGCTTTTCCTGTCAAACGGTCGGGAGTTTGGACGAACGGTTTGTACCGTTGAGTCCAGGGCGTCGAGATGAAGATTGTGGTGATTTTAATTCACCTAAGTTCGACAGTTTTCGTCGACGTGAACAAACGATGAAAAGAGAGAAAGAGAGAAGAAAAAAAAATGAGCAAAAGATAAGGGAGGAAGTTCAGGAATCTGTAGGAAGAAGATACGGAAAAAGAAAAATATTTTGGGTTTTGGGGATATTGTGCACCCACCAAAACAGTAAAATTACACGGTCCCGTGTATAAATTACTATTATAGTATGTGTTTAAATGGTGATTTATGATTGGTATAGCATGCCATGTTTTACTAAACTTATTTAAATGATTTGTTTAGTTTATTTATGATTTATTAATCGTCTTTGTTGGATTTAAATATCTATTTATTGGCATGGCTATACATATGTGAACTTATTACTTATCATGCATACTGCACGGTGTTAGTACTGTCGGTGCCAGGACTAGCTTCACGTGTATGTTCACACACACCGACACGCTCACTTTGGATCCATCGTAGGTGCCAACCTGTTCTAGTTTCCTTGGTGACTAGAACTCGTTGTGATGCGCATAGCGCCAGCTTCACGTGTATGTAGTACTAGAGCGTAACTTGTATACACCCAGCCTGTCATGTAGCTACTTTCTGCATGACCTGTGTGCTAGTATTTACTGCTGTTAATGGTTTTTACCCGTATCCTTTTGGGCTCAGTTCCCATCACATGACTTTTATTACTATTTGTTAGTAAACTTATATTATGAGAAATTACGGGTTTTACAGTGAGGGGTTACTTCCCCAACTTTTGGAAAGTTTTTACTAAACGATTACTTGGCCCACTCACCTTTGTTTTTCATCCCTCCAAGACATAGAAATTGTTACTCTTAACGATCGATTGTGAATTGAAACTACATTTCAATTCTCCCTTTGATGAAGATTAGTGTTTGCTAATCTTTAGGGCTTCCACAAGCCATGAGTGACACCTAGCAGTATGTCATGGCTACCCAAGCTAAGTAGAAGTGGTTGGAGAACCTATCCAGTTACAATTACAATGCAATACGATCCTTCTCTAATACAATACTCCTAATCACATTGTTAGAGTGATAGTTATTTTCATGTCTACTATCCAATGTGATACTTTTCTATATGATTCAACTGAATATGATTTGAAACAAACTTCCTAAGTCATATTCATATGTTTTGGCCAAAGACTCTCGAATCATATCTCAGAGTATTCTCCTTCCACCATGGAAGGTTAGAGATCCCTTGTTGTGCATTCATATGCCTACATGACTAGATAGCTTGACCCCAACAATGCCGTGGACACTCTCAATAGAATGCCTTTGACATGATCAAAGATCAAGGACCCAATCATTAGACATTTACGATGCCTCAGGTCGAAGGACTACTTTGCATATTGCAACTTACAAGTTCTTACATGACATGTATGTACGAACTCCTTTTTGATCGTGGTTCAGTGTACTCAATTACCTTTTGAGCACCTATGTGTTTGTCTTAGTGTCTAACACTAAATGACTTGAGACTAGTCATACTCAAGATTGAGTTAACATAACACATACTAACCTTAGCGGATTGTCAATGCCCAATTGGCAATCCTATGGCTAGGAACGTTTTAAGAATGAACATAAGAGAGAGGTCTCGTTAATCTAACTTACTTAGATCACTTCTCTCTTAGATAAAATACATTCCTTGGATTCCCTCATTGCTTAAACACATGATACAATAAATAGTGATTAACAATAAGCTTTGCCCTTTCATTAAACAAATAATAGTTTAATACAATAAGTATTCCAAAAGCTATTACATCAAATGAGTGGCTTTGTGGGCATACTTCCAACAATCTCCCACTTGCACTCAAAGCCATCTTCCCATGTATCTAATACCCATCCTTTCCATATGGCAGTCAAGTTGGTTTTAAGACATTGGCTTCGTTAGTGGATCTGCTATGTTATCAACTGAGGCTATCTTGATGATGTTGACTTTCCCCTCGGCAGCATATCTTCTAATGATATTAAAGCGTCTGTCAAAATGCTTGTTCTTTTGATGTGCCTTGGGTTCCTTGGCTTGAGCTATCGCCCCACTATTATCACAATACAAAGTTACTAGTGATGTAATGGTTGGAACCACTCCAAGTTCAGTAATGAACTTCTTCATCCAGAACGCTTCTTTGCCCACTTCAGCTACAGCGACATATTCAGCCTCTGTCGTAGAATCAACAATTACATCTTGTTTCTTGCTTTTCCAGTTGACAGCCTCACCATTCAGAGTGAATACATATCCGGAGTTGGAACTTCTATCATCGACGTCAGATTGGAAATCTACGTCTGTATAGGCTTCCACTCGCAACTCTGTTGCTCCTCCATAAACGAGGAACATGTCCTTAGTTCTTCTTAAGTACTTAAGGACCGTCTTGACAGCTGCCCAATGTTTTGATCCTGGGTTAGATTGATACCGACTAGTAATGCTCACAGCATATGCGATATCAGGCCTTGTGCATATCATGACATACATGAGACTTCCTATGGCGGAAGCATAAGGAACATAACTCATTTGCCGTACTTCTTCAGCAGTTTTAGGTCCCATGGATTTAGAAAGATGAATTCCATGTCTTACAGGAAGAAAACCTTTCTTAGATTGTTCCATCTGGAACCTACTTAGCACCTTATCTATGTACATAGATTGGGATAATCCAATTAATTTTCTAGATCTATCACGATAGAGCTTTATCCCAAGCACATAAGATGCATCTCCCAAATCTTTCATGTGGAAGGTTTTGGACAACCACACTTTTACAGAAGAAAGTACTGCAGTGTCATTCCCGAAAAGTAATATGTCATCTACATATAACACTAGGAATACAACTGCTTCTCCAACGACCTTTTGATAAACACAATTGTCGTCTTCGTTTTGAGTAAAACCAAACATTTTGATTTTAGTGTCAAAACGGATATTCCAGCTCCTGGAAGCTTGCTTAAGTCCATAAATGGACCTTTGAAGCTTGCATACCTTAGTCTTTTCAGACTTGGACATGAAACCTTCAGATTGAGTCATATAGAGCTCTTCCTCTAGGTAGCCATTCAGAAAGGCCGTCTTCACGTCCATTTGCCATATCTCATAATCATGGTACGCAGCTATAGCAAGCAAAATCCGAATGGACTTAATCATGGCTACAGGAGAGAAGGTTTCTTCATAGTCAATCCCTTCTCTTTGCCTATAACCTTTGGCTACTAATCTAGCCTTATAAGTCTCCACGTTCCCATCAGCACCTATCTTTCTCTTTACCTGTAACCTTTGGTACTATACCTTCTGGAGGGTCTACTAGAGTCCAGACCTGATTTTGATACATGGAATCCATTTCGGATTTCATGGCCTCTTGCCATCTCTTTGAATCAATGTCGGACATTGCTTCAGTGTAGTTTCTAGGGTCCTCATTTGTGTCATTGTCACCTAGAAAGTGCAATTCCCCAAAGTCATTATCCAAGCCATACCTCTTAGATGGCTTGCTGACCCGTTCAGATCTACGTGGAGCTAGGGGTTCAGGAACCAGGTTGTCAGCTTGTCGAGTGCTCGTTTGTGGTTCATCATTAATCTCATTAATCTCCATCGTTCTACTTGTAGCTCCTTTAAGAACAAATTCGTCCTCTAGAAACTTAGCAGTTCTGGCGACAAAGACTTTCTGGTCGTCAGGATGGTAGAACTCATATCCCATAGTTTCTTTGGGATATCCCACAAAATAGCACCTTACTGATCTAGCTTCAAGCTTAGTAGCTTCAAGCTTCTTGACATATGCTTCACAACCCCAAATCTTAATGTGATTAAGACTTGGCTTTCTTCGGTCCCATATCTCATAGGGCATTTGTGAATCTAATTTGGAAGGTACTCTATTAAGCAAGTAAGCTGTTGTATATAGAGCGTATCCCCAGAATGTTACTGGTAAATCTGCGGAACTGATCATAGAACGAACCATGTTCATCAAGGTTCGGTTTCTCATTTCAGAAACTCCATTAAGTTGTGGAGTTCCCGGTGGAGTCCACTGTGATATTATTCCACACTCTTTGAGGTAATCTAGGAACTCATTACTTTGATACTCTCCCCCTCAATTTGATCTTAAGATCTTTATCTGCTTCCCAGTTTGCTTCTCTACTTCATTCTTGAATTCTTTGAACTTTTCAAAAGATTTTGACTTGTACTTCATAAGATACACATAGCCAAACCGAGAGTGATCGTCGGTGAATGTGATATAGTAGGGGAAGCCTCCTCTCGACGTAGTAGACATAGGTCCACATACGTCAGTGTGGATTAACCCTAGAATTTCAGTGGCACGCTCTCCCTTTCCCGTGAATGGAGATTTGGTCATCTTCCCTTTTAAGCAACATTCACAAGTACCCATTTGGTCATTACCTAATGGGCGGAAATATCCGTCTTTCAACATCTTGCAAATCTTATCAAGGTTCACATGTCCAAGTTTAAGATGCCACATCTTTTCTTGGTTAACTTCTTCTCTAGCCCTTTTGAGTTTTGAGGTATTCCCGCTTTCAATACAGTGCATTCCACTACTTGTCTCTAGGTGAAAAAGTCCCTCTATCATATTACCATGAGAGATAATACGACCGTTCAAGTATAAAGTGCAACTCAATTTGTCAAACAAAACTGAGTGCCCATCTCGTAAAAGCATAGAGATGGAAATCAAATTCTTTATACATGAAGGAAAGTATAAACAATTTTTAAGTTCCAAGACTTCCCCAGAGGGTAGTTTAAGCATGTAGGTGCCTATTGCTTTTGCAGAGATCTTAGTGCTGTTCCCAACTCGCACAATTATCTCCCCATTGCGCAGTGTCCTGCTCCCTGTTAGTCCCTGCAACGAATTACAGATATGTTGGCTAGCACCTGAATCAAATATCCAGGAATTGGAGCTCACTGTAAAAGCACTCTCTATGACAGAAATAGCCCCTTCAAAAGTTCATGTCATAAGGCTCGCAATGCGCACCTTGTATTTCTTCTTCCAACGTTCATCCTTTCCACAATAAAAGCATGTTCCTTTGGATTTTCTTGCCTTCTTCTTAAGCAACCTTTTCCTTGTGATTGCATTCTCACTCCCACTGTCCTTTTTGAAACTTTGTTCAAATTTACAGCACGTCAATCATCTCGGTAAAAGTATGATCGAATCTATTCACTTTATAGTTTACTATAAACTTAGTGAAATCATCCGAGAGAGATGCAAGGAAAAAGTCTTGGGCCATTTTCCCATCGATGGAAGTTCCTAAACTCTTAAGATCTTGAAAGATCCTTTCCATCTTTAGTCCATGCTTTTGGACCGATGTCCCTTTTGCCATTTTGGCATTCATTAGACTACAAACATTTGAGAATTGTACGTTACTTGTCTCAATGTCATGCATCTTATGCAAGCTTTCAATCATGGCACAAGAAGTGTCCATGTGCTTATGTAGCTTCTTAAGCTCCTCACTAAGTGAAGTGAGGATTAAGCATTTGGCTTGTAAGTCATCCTCATAGTGTCTAGTATAATTTTGACACTCCTCCTTTGAAGCTAGTTTCGTAGGAGGTACATGAGGAGGGGATTGCTTGAGCACATACAATATGTCATTCACCTTTGAGACATTCTCAATATGGCGATACCAAGCAAGGAAACGTTGGCCCCTAAGGCCATTTTCGTCAAGTACAATGGTAGGTGTAATTTTAGCCATGTCATTAACTACATAACATAGCAGAAATTGTATTAGATTGTTGATTTTAAGAAACTACTTGATTGGGTCTTAAATCAAATAGTACCCCCACTATTTTTGGCAAATTCCACATCCCTCAATGGAATCCGAGAGTTATTTTGAACTCTTAGTAGGGCATGGGAGACTCACCATTACCAAGCCCACCTCACAATGATATGATGTTGGTTAGCAACAATAATGATGAAAGAATAACGATGCCTCACAATGATATGATGTTTGTAATTACCCATCCATTTTGGCCTCTAGAGAATGATGCCTCACAATGATATGATGTTGGCACCATTGCACTTAGTTAAGTTATTCCCACCATGCTAGTTCGTGTAGGGTTTCAAGAATAGCCTCACAATGATATGATGTTGGCCATCCTTGTTGCCTACCTCACCACATCATGTATGTTTATATGGACTCCTCCTTTAGGCAAGCACATACTTTGAACTTCCCCATGATAGGGTGAAGTTGGTGTATGAGTCACAAACGATTGGAGCCCATCACGGTGGAAGGCGTACGAAGAGATGTTCAAAGCATCTCTCGCTTATCAACTTAATATTCGTTTTGTTGAGGGAGTAGTGTTGGGCTACATCAATTTCATTTTAATCTTATTAAAAGGACTTAGGATGATTATGAACCGTTTTATTTGATCCAACACGAGCCTTGTGTTGGTCCTTGGGTCTAAGGTAAGTAGTCATTGATTTTAATTACGCATTTAATCTAATTAAACCGTTATTTCCTATTGGGCTTTGGACCCAACTATTCCAATTTGCATACAAATAAACAAAAGGAATACATGAAATAAAGATAAGGGCTTATGCCCTTTTACAACACATTTGAACTAATCAAATTACATTCAAATCTACTCTACTTAACCCAAACATTCATAATGTAAAGCGGCCAATCACATAGCTCAATTATCGAGGCCTTTGGTTCATAATCATCCTTTGACTTAATTAATCGCATTAACTAAGAAAGCAATTTAAACAATTGGTTTTCGGATTCATAGAATTGATTTAAATGGAACTAAATGAAATGAAAATCCAATTCTCATTAAAGAGACAAAACCATTTTGTTCTCTTCATAATCTTGGGCCAAAAAAAAAATGACCATAATTATTAGGCCACTAAACAAAACATAAACTTCATTAAAGGAGCAAAACAATTTGTCCTTTAGTGATTTTGGGCCTTTACGTAAAAACGCAAACTTTTGGGTCAAAGTGCAAATACACAAAAGTATCAAAACTTTATGTAATTGCATAAAAGCCCTAAAAGTACCCTACTTTATAGGGTGGCCGGTTTTGGAGGGATAATTGGAGTGTAGATTTTGGTGGGAAACAAGGTATGGGTTGAAATAGTGAATGGTATGGTTTGTAAGATTGATTGGTATGGGTTGTAAGATGATTGGTATGGGTTGAAAAAAATTTTAAATCACAAAACAAAAATCATCCATCACCAATCAAAACAAACCAAAACTTTATTAAAAATAACAAACATTTTGGATCAAAACACCAAACCTTTTTGTTCTTGGTTCATCAAGAACATTGAAGAACACTCATGAAAAAACCATAATAGCTCCATGAATGTTTTGACTCATTAAAAACCAAATTTTTACTACACAAAAGAGGCTTAACATCCTAGGGTACTTAGGGGTTCCAAAAGTCACTTTAAAACACTTTTAACAAGACAAACATGAACCCAAAAAACCACCCTTTGGATTTGGCCGAATTTCCCCACACACATGGCACCAAATTTTAGTTCCAATATTCATGCTTAAATGAACTACATCTACAACATTGGAGATGCTAAATTTTTAAGCAAAATTTATATTCATAAATAGCAAGAACAAAGCTTGTAACATTTACAACATTTAAATCACAAACCATGAACAACACAAAAACCAAAAGGATTCACCATACTCTAGACGTAGGCTCTGATACCACTTGAAGGAAAGAATTTGTCCTAGCTAAGAACAATTGAAGAACATTTGAACACATATGCAAACTAATAACACTTTAAAGTAAGCATGCATTCAAAAACAATTCATAAAACCCATGACTTTCAAAGCCTAGAGAATGGTGAACCATACACTCTTTAACAATATTAAAGAGAGGGAAGTTTTGAGATTCATTACCCTTGAAGCTCATTCTTGTTTACACAAGAAATTCACCCAAGTGGAGGGCCTTTAAGTCATCTCCTAGCTCCTTGTATTCTCCTTGTGATTTCCTTCCCTTTTGATGCTCCTTTGCTCCTTGAGGATATGAGGAAAGGATCTCCTAAACACCAAAGGTTTGGTGTCTCTAAGTCTCCACACCAAGGATGAGGTGTGAAGATGAAATGGATGACTTCGAAGCAAAAGATTGCTAGCTAATTACTCTCTAAGTGGCCGGCCTCCCTTGAAGAAAAGAGATAAAAGTTTAACTCAATTTCCTCAAGAAAAACCCCTTAAGTGATAATGGCTATAAAGTTGCCTTTATACCTCATCACATGTGAGTGACAAACTAGCAATTAACCCAAGTTTGCCTCCACTCACTTTAGGCCGGTTTTTGACTTTGTTTTTGGGTTAAAATTCCATTTAGTTTTAGTTGTCATACAACCTAAACTCAATGGGCCTTGTGGACCAAAAACCCTTTTGGGCCCCAAAACCCAAAACCAACTTAAAAGCCCAATACGAACCTTTCGTATAATTAATTAACTAATTAATTAATCTTGATCATTCTCAATTAAACAATTTAATTGCTTATCCATTCCTTTATATCTTCACTTTCATCCTTACTCGGTGTACGATCCATTAGGTTCCAATTAGCGAGGCAGTGGGCGATTGTTACTCTTAACGATCGACTGTGAATTGAAACTACATTTCAATTCTCCTTTTGATGAAGATTAGTGTTTGCTAATCTTTAGGGCTTCCACAAGCCATGAGTGACACCTAGCAGTATGTCATGGCTACCCAAGCTAAGTAGAAGTGGTTGGAGTGAAGGAAAAATTTTGTCCTAGCTAAGAACAATTGAAGAACATTTGAACACATATGCAAACTAATAACAATTAAAGTAGGCATGCATTCAAAAACAATTCATAAACCCATGACTTTCAGCCTAGAGAATGGTGAACCATACACTCTTTAACAATATTAAAGAGAGTGAAGTTTGGAGATTCATTACCCTTGAAGCTCATCCTTGTTTGCACAAGGGATTCACCCAAGTGGAGGGCCTTCAAGTCACCTCCTTTGCTCCTTGAGGATGTAGGGAAAGGATCTCCTAAACACCAAAGGTTTGGTGTCTCTAAGTCTCCACACCAAGGATGAGGTGTGAAGATGAAATGGATGACTTAGGAGCAAAAGATTGCTAGCTAATTGCTCTCTAAGTAGCCGGCCTCCCTTGAAGAAAATGAGAGAAAAGTTCAACTCTTTTTCTCCAAGAAAAACCACTTAATGAAAAATGGCTATAAAGTTTCCTTTATACCACTTCACATGTGAGTGGCAAACTTGCAAATAACCCAAGTTTGCCTCCACTCACTCTAGGCCGGTTTTGACTTTGTTATTGGGTTAATTTCCATTTAGTTTTAGTTGTCATACAACCTAAACTCAATGGGCCTTGTGGACCAAAAACCCTTTTGGGCCCCGAAACCCAAAACCAACTTAAAAGCCCAATACGAACCTTTCGTATAATTAATTAACTAATTAATTAATCTTGATCATTCTCAATTAAACAATTTAATTGCTTATCCATTCCTTTATATCTTCACTTTCACCCTTACTCGGTGTACGATCCATTAGGTTCCAATTAGCGAGGCAATGGGCGATTGTTACTCTTAACGATCGATTGTGAATTGAAACTACATTTCAATTCTCCCTTTGATGAAGATTAGTGTTTGCTAATCCTTAGGGCTTCCACAAACCATGAGTGACACCTAGCAGTATGTCATGGCTACCCAAGCTGACACACCCCACCCTCGATACCCACGTGGATACCGAGTTTGGGCGTGCTGGCCGACACTCGTAAGTGACGAAGCCATTAAATGCATGACAACACTTAGTGGAAACAACATTAAAATACTATTAAGTTTGCGGAAATCAATGTCAATATGCATATGGTTCAAAGCGTATTAATGTTGAAACAGCGGAACCAAATAATAAAATAAGTTCCTAGAATCTCTATCCATAACAGGGATGGATATTATTATAGAAACTGAAAAGAAAAGATAAATCCCTACATGGTCGGGATAGATGATCAGAGCTGCCACGCAGATGCCTCGACTTCGCCGGATGCACTATCACTATGTCCTGAAGGGGGCGCAAAAACAAAGGTGCGAGTGGACGAAAATAAAAGTTTTTGCAAAACCTTTCTCTTTTCAACATAATAACCCCCTATTTGAAATCCAATAATAATTGTGAAATCATACTATCATAGTATGTATCAAAATGTACTTTATAAGTATAACCAAAAACGTATAACAATATAAAATATGTAGATCACAAGTCATATTTCCAATAGATCATTTCATCAAAAATTATATCAATTGTATAGATATAAGAAAAACCAACACAGGGTATATAGGCAATCACCCATGTACGTGTTGAGGAACAGCCTCTCAATCCCCGTACAAGCACTTTACGTTATTCAATTAAATTGTACTCCTAGTACCACACACATGTAAGCACTTGCGCATTTGCGCGTCACACCCGAGTCCTTACGTAGTGGGGCCTTTTCCCCAAAAATAAACATAAACGTAAGACAAGCTTGCACTAAGGTATTTACCAAACAATACCTTGGAGTACAGTGCGTGTGACCCAAACATGTGAGACTTGTACTACAACGTAGTGAAAGCATACCTAGTGTGTTTGAAAACATACATACATATATCATGTGTAGAAGTGAAGAATATCATATATCTCATAATTTCCCAAATATTTAATCCTTGTGTAATCGAACATAATCATGCGTAGAAGCCAATAATTAAATACCAATATTTATGCATACCCGAAATCATAGGCTAAAACCATTTAATAATATATATCCACATATAATCAAATCTCAAAATCATTTCATAATATATATATATATATATAACCATATATATATATATATAAAAGCATGTCTCAAAAACATTTAAAATCATTTAATATATCAAAACCGTAATCAATGCAAAGCATAGAAATCATTTAATAAACCAAAAGTCCACTCACTGGTTATCGGGCGTGAAATCCCCCTCGGCGTTGCCCTCCTCGAAGTGTTGCGCCGAAGAATTACCTATTTAATATTAGGGGAAAAATTAGAACTTCCCTAATATAAATTAAAATAGGCCCTATAGAGAAAAATTCCAAAAATAATACTATTTTAGCGAAAACGGGCTCGAAAAACGATTTCTAGAGCCCGAAAACCCTACAGCCGCCGTCAACCGCCGCACGCGCCGCCACGCGCCTGGAAACGGTCGGACGCGCCGCCACGCGCCGGGAGGTGGCCTCACGCACTGGCATGTGTCGCCACTCGCTGGCGCGTGTTCCCACGCGCTGGCCCGTGTCGCCACGCGCTGGCACGTGTCGCCACGCGCTGGCACGTGTCGCCACGCGCTGGCACGTGTCGCCACGCGCTGGCACGTGTCCCCACGCTCGGCACGCGCCTGCTGACGTCACCCCCACGCGCATGCTAACGTCAGCCACGCGCCTGCTGACGTCAGCGCCGTTAAAGTTAACGGAATATTCTGACGCCGTCAGGAATATTTCGTTACCGTTGACGAAATATTCCTCTGTCTCCTTCCCCTCGCCGGTCGCCGGAGCCGCCGCCATCCTCGGCTGTCTGGTTCGCCGGAATTTCTGGAAAATTTTCGAATTAATTCCAAAACTTCAAAAATTCATAACTTCTTCGTTCTTTGGCCAAATTTAACGTGCCATATATCAAAATGAAGGTATTGATGAGTAGAATATTTTCATACCAATTTGAGGCTGGAAAAATGGCCGGAGATGGCTTGAAATTGGCCGGAAAGCTTCGGGAAACCCTAATTCCGTTCTCCTTCAAAACTGCACCATGGGCGTTCTTTATGTCGATTTGAACCTACTCAATCCAATAAAACCAATGGTAATGGTCTCGAGGCTTACCTTGGTGGTTTGCCTGAGAGGTGACGGACGGAGTTTGTCGAGCACAGTCAGACGTCGATTTGATCGATCGGGTTGAGTTTGGAAATTCTAAAATCACAGCCTCGTCGAATGACGGTCCGAGATGAGTATGGATTTTGGGCAGCGGTTTGACGGTTTTGTGATTAGTCCAAGGTTAGGGTTTCGGTGAGTTTTTGGCTTAGAGAGAAAGCGGGAGAGAAAGAGAGATAGAGGGGAGACGTGCGGGAATGAGAGGAAGGGTTGGCTGCACGGCAGCCGGCCAAACCTAATTCCCAGCTTGCGGAGTGAAAATTACTAAAATGCCCCTACGCTTTAGAAAAGCTCTTAAAAGCGTTCGTTTCAACTCAAATTGAGTTAAGCTTGCGTCCACGCGTTCGTATCGATGAGTACATCAAAGAACTGTAAAGAAATAAATTTTTACAAGTCGTCCCGAAAAGTCAACAAAAGTCAACATTGACACTAGGGGTATTTTGGTAATTTCACATAAATTTTGGGACGGGTTTGTTACAACCCGTCCCAAAATTTATGTGAAATGACCTGCAAAATACCCTAAGGCTCCAATGTTGACTGTTGACCTTTCGTGGCGACTTGTGAAAAGTATTTCTTTTACATATTCTTGATATTTTCGTCGATACGAACAACGACATAGGCTCGGCCGAGCGAGCGTTTTCTGAATTTTTGAAGTGTAGGGACATTTTGGTAATTTTCCACTCCGTATGTATGGGAAGTAGGGTTTGGGCTGACTGCACAGCAGCCAACCCTTCCACTTTCTGCACGTATTCTTCTTCCTCTCTTTCTCTCCCATTTTCTCTCAAAGCCAAAAAATACGTCACCCAGAACCCTAATCTTGGGCGAATCACAAGCACGTCGAATGTCTTAAAATCCATGCGATCTGCATCATTACAGGCAGTAATATTGCCAGTCCATTGGACGTCGGAGCGATTTAGGCTGCGGCCGTCATTCTGTGCAGACAGGTAAGAGCCTGAGACCATTATCTGGCTGGAGTGGGATGGTGACTATAAGACGTCAATTTGGTGCGATATCGGAAGACGAGTGCATTTCCCAGCTTTCCGGCAATCGGAAAGCATCTCCGGCCACTCCGGCCTCAAATAGGTATAAAAATATTACTCCTCAGCTACCTTCAATTTGATATGTAATTGCGTCAATTTTGGACAAGAATGAAAAGAAATACGAATTTTTGAAGTTTTGGGGACATAGCTCGGCATTATTTTCCAGTTAGGCGCGAGCCAGGCGGCGGCACGGCGGCGAGCTCGGCGGCGGCCGAAGGAAGGAGGAGGTAATATTCCGTTAGCGGTAGCGGAATATTCCTAGCGGCGAGGAGTCTATTCCTCTAAGCAGTATATTCCGTTAAACTTAACGGGTCTTGCGTCAGCCCGGGCGCGTGGGCGCGTGGGCGCGTCGCGGCCGCGTGGGAGGTGACGTCGGCGGGCGCGTGGGCGCGTGACGCGCGTGGGGACACGCACCAGCCGTGGTACCGCGTGCCAGCGCGTGGCGACACGTGTGCCGGTAGCGTGGGACCCACGTGCCGGCGCGTGAAGCCACTCGCCGGCGCGTGGCAGCCGCGTGGGATGGTTTTTAGGCTCGTGTGGGGCGCGTGGGGTTTCCGGTGCGTGCCGCGCGTGCAGGCGCGTGAGGTTTCCGGCGCGTGGAGCGGTTTCCCGGCCGTTTCCGGCGCGTGGCGGCGTCTTGCCGACGCGCGGCAGCTTTCAGCCCGGCGGTGGGCCGGCGGTGGTGGTAGGGTTTCGAGGGCCGGAATTCATTTTTGGTGATTTTACTTTAAAAATAATATTATTTTGGGGGTTCTTCTTTAGGGCTTAATTGTAATTATTTTTAGGGATGTTCTAATTTATTCCTAACTTTAAATAGGTAATCTGCGGCTCCATATACCGGAGGGCAACAGGAGATTTCACTCCCAGATCACTGTAGTGGACTTTTGCTTTCTTAAATGATTCCTATGTTTAGAAATGGATTTGAATTTGATTTCTATATGGTTTTAAATGGTTTTTCGAAGCGTGTTTGTTTATATATTTATTTATAGAATATATGCTTGTTGATAATTGATTATGCAACCTTATTTGCTTTATTTATGGTTATTTCTTGGAAAATGGATTTTTAGTTGGTGATTTGATTATTTATCAAGGAGTATGTTATGAAATGGTTTACACCATGATTACTTTTGCATAAATACTAAATGATCTTGATATATGGTTTTGGGGGAAGGATTTATTTATGCAATGTTATATATTTGCGAATTATGAAAGGGATATTGTTCATATATTCAAACACATGAGTATGTATGTATGTTTTCAAACACACTAGGTATGCTTTTCACTACGTTTGTAGTACCGTTCTCCATGGCCATAGGACAGTTCTCACATGTATGGGTCACCGCCTTTGTACTCCCGAGGGGTATTGTCCGGTAAATACCTTAGTGCAAGCTTGTCTTACGTTTATTGTTGTTGTTTATGGGGAAAAAGGCCCCCTTGCGTAATGACTCGGGTGTGACGCGGCTGGCAGCTACCAGGACATGTGTGGTACTAGGAGTACAAATTATTGATTAACGTATTGGACTTGTACGGTGTGAGAATGTTGTTCCTCAACCCGTGCATTGACGATTGCGTATATACCTTGTGTCGGTTTCCGTACTATATTGTGGATATTTATGATTTGTGACTTACGGAAATGTACATCTTTAAGAGATATTTCGATTATATGTTTATAATACCTTTGAACTATACTGATAGTACGTTTTACGATTATCTTTGGATTTTCCAAACGGGGTTGAGCACATTGAAAAGGTTTGCGAAAACTTTGATTTTGTCCACTCACACCCTTTGTTTTTGCGCCCCCTTCGGAGTCATGGTGACAGCGCCACGGCGAATTAGGATACGTGGCGGCTCTGGATCGTTCATCCCAAACGTATGGGATCTTTCTTTATCTTCGGTTTCTATAATAATATCCATCCTTTGTTATGGATAGAGATTGTAGGAACTCGGTTTACTTTTATTTTCCATTTTGTTCAAAATTAGTCGCTACAGACCATATGCATATTGTCGTTGGATTTTATCTATTTAATACAAATTATTTCTCCATCAAGTGTTGTCATGCATTTAATGGCTTCGTCACTTACGGATGTCGGCCAGCACGCTCGCACTCGGTATCCCACGTGGGTATCGAGGGTGGGGTGTGTGGGCGCTTACAAGCTAAGTAGGAAGTGGTTGGAGAACCTATCCAGTTACAATTACAATGCAATACGGTCCTTCACCACAATACTAATACTCCTAATTACATTGTTTGAGTGATAGTTATTTTCATGTCTACTATCCAATGTGATACTTTTCTATATGATTCAATTGAATATGATTTGAAACAAACTTCCTAAGTCATATTCACACGCTTTGGCCAAAGACTCTCGAATCATATCTCGAGTATTCTCTTCCACCATGGAAGGTTAGAGATCCCTTGTGTGCATTCATATGCCTACATGACTAATAGCTTGACCCCAACAATCACAGGGACACTCGCAATGGAATGCTGCTGACATGATCAAAGATCAAGGACCCAAATATTAGACATCTATGATGCCTCGGGTCCAAAGGACTACTTTGCATGTGCAACTTAAAAGTTCTTACATGACATGTATGTAAGGCTCTCTTTTGATCGTTGTTGATGTACTCAATTACCTTTTGAGCACCTATGTGTTTGTCTCGGTGCCTAACCTTTGAATGACTTGAGACTAGTCATACTCAAGATTGGAATTAACATAACACACATACTAACATGGCGGATTGTCAATGCCCAATTGGTAATCCTATGGCTACAAGACGTTTTAGGAATGAACATAAGAGAGGTCTCGTTAATCTAACTTACTTAGATCACTTCTCTCTTAAGATTAAGCCATTCATGGATTCTCTCATTGCTTAAACACATGATACAATAAATAGTGATTAACAATAAGCTTTGCCCTTTCATTAAACAAATAATAGTTTAATACAATAAGTATTCCAAAAGCTATTACATCAAATGAGTGGCTTTGTGGGCATACTTCCAACATGGAGAACCTATCCGAGTTACAATTACAATGCAATACGGTCCTTCTCTAATACAATACTCTAATCACATTGTTAGAGTGATAGTTATTTTCATGTCTATACCTCCAATGTGATACTTTCTATATGATTCAACTGAATATGATTTGAAACAAACTTCCTAAGTCATATCCATATGCTTTGGCCAAGGAGCTCTCGAATCATATCTCGGAGTATTCTCCTTCCACAATGGAAGGTTAGAATCCCCTTGTTTGTGCATTCATATGCCAACATGACTAGATAACTTGACCCCAACAATGTCGTGGACACTCTTAATAGAATGCCTTTGACATGATCAAAGATCAAGGACCCAATCATTAGACATCTATGATGCCTCGAGGTCGAATGACTACTTTGCATATTGCAACACAAGTTCTTACATGACATGTATACGAACTCCCTTTTGATGCGTGGTTCAATGTACTCAATTACCTTTTGAGCACCTATGTGTTTGTCTTAGTGTCTAACACTAAATGACTTGAAGTTAATTCATACTCAAGGCGAGTTAACATAACACATACTAACACTCCAGCGGATTGTCAATGCCCAATTGGCAATCACATGGCTAGACGTTTAGGAATGAACATAAGAGAGGTCACCGTTAATCTAGCCTTACTTAGATCACTTCTCTCTTAGATAAGAGCCATTCCTTGGATTCCCTCATTGCTTAAACACATGATAAATAGTGATTAACAATAAGCTTTTGCCCTTTCATTAAACAAATAATAGTTTAATACTACAATAAGTATTCCAAAAGCTATTACATCAAATGAGTGGCTTTGTGAGCATACTTCCAACATGGCGAATTTTCAAGTCTCACGATTTTGTTTCTGGGAACTCACAAGTAACTTCCCAATGGGTCACTCATCATGGGATTGCTTTTGCCCAAACTCGTTCAACTTCGGAGTTCCGATGGAATCCGAAGCCTGTGAGCTCCCAAAAGGCATCGTGCTAAATGGAGGTGGGCATGTACATATAAGGCACATCACCCCCTCTCTGTTGGTCGATGTGGGATGTCACAATCAATGTGTGCAAAAATTCTAAAATAACTATTTTGTTTATCAAATGAAATTAATAAGGGATGTGGGATGTGAACTCACAAATAAGTCTCAATGTTGGTAAATATTATTAACAAGGTTGTATATGTGAGTCTACTAGTTTTTGTGAAATACTTTCTTTTGGCCAAATTAATTGTCAGCGTACTGGTAGATTTGAGAGAGGGCCGAGAAGACCCTCCAAAACTAAAAGAACTTTATACCTAATAAAAAGGAGGTACTTATTGATGAAAATACTAAAATAAAAAACAAATTTGCAACAATCCATGAGAACATGAAGGAGGAAGCTATGAGAATGGGGAGAGGAGCTGCCACCGACTCCAAGACGGAGCAAGAGGCCGGTGGCTATGAATTTTGTGAAATCCATTTTAATCAAAACATCTGCCTAAATCCAAAAATGTAATTTACTTAGCATATAAAAATAATAAATAAATAAAATCATATACTATCAAAGTTTTCCTTGTCCGGACAACATAAAAACTTTTCTAGTAGTTGATCAAATCAACTATTAGGAGATTGCGAAACTTTTGGACCGACTATTAGAATAATAAATTTTCTCCTAGTGAGTCCAAAAATGGAAATTGCCTATTAGAAAAGTTTATAATCTTTGGATTGACTATAAACTAGTATAGGTAGCCAGTCCAAAATAATTATTTGCCCCTAATTTCGCAGAAGAGAGAATCTGTACGTATAGCTACCACTTGCCGCTAAATTCCACTTGACTATACTCAGCAAAATGCTTTAGAGGCCAAGCAGAACTGTTAGAAAATCAACGTTCTTAGTTAGAAAATTCTCATGTAATTGATTTTGTATTTACTGTTATGATCCTGTATTATAGAATTTCTTATTGTACAAGGAAAATTCTTTGTATATATCTTGACAAATCAATAGAATTATTCAGTTTTGCTAAATACGTTTTCTTCAAAAAAGAAAACTATATATAAAACATTATCTATGAATTATAAATATACATATGTACTTGAATATATATAAGGTTAGGATTCGAAGACATACGCTTTTGACACACATTTTGATACTCATTTTGTAGGGCCTAGTTTCAACGATTTGAACCATCTATATTTTACTACATCATTCTTAGATCATTCTTGTAAAATATTATATAAATCCAAAACCATTAAGACATTCATTTGTAGTCAAGAAAATGGACGAATACGGTTCTACAAAGAAACACTAAATTTAATCCAACGGTAACATGGTTTCGGATTTCGGTGAGTTTTGATAGACATAATTTTTGAGGTAAGACATAAAAGATAGACGGTTGGATCGTTGAAATTACATTACAGAGTGGGCCTCACAAAACGTATGTCAAAATGTGTGTCAAAAGCGTGTATTTCTGGATCTTAACCATATATTAATTGTAGTCTATTGGTATTCTTTTTCACTTAAAGGAAAATGGTACCAACTAGTATTAATTGTAGTCTATTGGTATTCCTCTTCACTTGTAAGTGAAAAGTCTCATGTTTGATTCATATGGATGACAATGACGTAGTATATTTACATAGTATATAAATAAAAAATAAAATGGTAAAATGTAAAGGATCTTCCACAATTGTAGGTGGCAATATAAAGGGTGCATATGGCAAATACTTCACAATCCAAACTCATTTGTTGACCGGAGATTGCTAATTGTACCATTTTTCAAATTACACTAAATAAGAAAAAGTTAATATTGTATGGGCAAAAATAATTAATTTATTAATAATTTGAAATAAATAAATAAGAATGCTAATTTGTTAAAAAAAAGTGTTGTCAGTGACTTTTTATTGATATTCTATAATAACATTTCCAGGAAATGATTTTAATACTATTGAAGAAGATATCATGCATGAGCAAAAATGGCTTGAAAACAATCCCAATTTGCTCAGAAGCAAGAGAAATGGTAATTTTTGCCTCTTTATTGGCCTTCTGTCTTCAACGCCGATATAGGGCTCGTTTGAAATTGCTTTTAAAATAACTGACAGCGTTTTTTATTAAAATGTTTTTGGAACCAATTCTTAGTAAAAATGCAAGTTAATACTGGAAAAACACTTAAAGTGCTTCTTACAAGAAGCACATAGCAGGAAGCACTTAAAGTGCTTTTGGAATCCAAAAACAATTTTACCAACAGTGCTTTCAGTCATTTTAAAGGCATTTCCAAACGAGCTCATATACAAATTAAGAAAGAAAAATGTGTGTGGGATTGGAAATGCAAAACAAATGAAGAGAATGCAAACCATAACATAAATAACATTAACAAATGAGAGACTAAAATTATAGATGCAAGAAGACAAAGTGATTACATGCAGTCACAAGATGTACATATTAACAATGAGTGCGTGTGTAAAACAAAAATATCATAGTCTAATAATTTTTTGTATAGAGTGAATCAGAGAAACTCTTCTTTATCCATTAAGGAGCCAAGTTAATTTCTTTTAATAAATTGATGATGTAATAAACATGTTACTTAGTTTGTAAGTTGTCGTGAAAGTCATATTTGCATCACACCCACCAAAGCATGGAGCTTAACCTTCTCCTCAACCAAAAGTTCAAAATCCAAAATGACAACCCAAACACACAGTTTAGTTTGGTCTTGATGGTGTGTAAGTGGGGTATCTACACAGGTTAGAAGCATGTCCCAAATTTCTGCATCATCAAATATTTAGCGAGGGACTATGCGGTCAAATAGATAGAAGACATTAAATTGATATAATTCTACAATCTTATTGTGTAATTTGAAAAAATTGAAACTTTGTGATCTATTCTAAAAAATGTTTGACTCGGGCTCCTCATATGATGAAGAAGAGTTTCTTCTCAAAATACTTTGTGACCAATTCACAAAATTATATGTTTATAATCTAACTGTTAATATTATAAATTAATACAAAAATATCATGCTTGCAAAATATTAATAAAATATGATATCATTTTGTCATAAAACTAGTTAAAAACAGATAAACGAATTCGGTAAAAACATTACAAAATGTCTACCTATTTGCTATAGTTGATTAACTAAAAGACTTTAGTTTTAATTTATTTTTTGTAGAAATAATTTTTATAGAGTGATTTATTATATAAACAATTAGAATTATAAACACAAAATTTTGTAAATTGACTACGAAGTGCTTTGAGGAGAAACTTCTGGTCAACCTCGAGGAGCCAGAGCATTAAAATGCTAAAACGCTCTATTTGTAAGGCCCAATGAAAATTTGTTTGGGCCCAAATAAAAATCAGCAATATCTGTCTGGGCTGGGTTAAGTAAGGGGATGTATCAAGCGACCAGAAATTCGATCTTCTCCTAAACTTTCCCTCCAAAAAATTGGCGATTCCTAAATCTCAATCTTCACAGTCGCTCTCTGTGAGCTAAAGCTGTAAAGGAAGAAAGTAAAGAACAAGAAGAAAATGGAGGAATACTTGCCGTACATGAAGACATTGCGCTCTCAGATGAACGGTGCATTTCCCTTTCCAATCCATCTCTTTTCAATTTGTAAATATTTCCTTTTTTTTTAATTTATTACGCAAATTTCCACTTACTGATCTTTTCTGTTTGAATTCGAAAAAATTATAGCTGTGGAAGATCAAGCTACGAAGGTCTCAGTGGAAGAGCAAATGCAACTGACCACTATTCAGACCTTGGAGAACGATCTCAATTCCGGTTCTTCTTCTCTTCTTCTTCATCTTCGGATTTATATTTCGTCCTTATTTTACTCAATTTCTCCGAAAAACATACTTAATTCTGCTCATTTCGGCTTTATTTATGTATTTTTATATTATTATTTTGATTCTGTTTTTTAATAACTTATTACTCCTAAAATCAATCCATAATCCGTGGAAAGTAAGTTGAACAATTTTTTTTAATCATAATATTTCTGCTAAATTTCTTTTTTGTTTTAAACTTGCACCGTCAACTTCTCATACATATCTATAATTTTTTTAATTGGAAATTTTCACTAAATCTTGTTAAGTTGATCATCATGAATATTATTGTTGCACACATTTTCACAAGGCCTGTTCTCAATTTGTGTATGTGTGCTCAATCTTCTCATTAAAATTAATGAGTACAAAGTTCTGATTCCTTTCCATTCAATCTAATACCCATATTTTTAGCAAATGCTGGAACAAAATGCCAGCAATTTACAAAGGACAGCCTTCAAACTGTTGGATCGGGTGTATCTTGATTCTATCCTGAAACTGGCTAATCTATGACACACGAGAAGTGAGATTTAGGCATGAGATACATTCAATTGGATTGGATCTGTGTTCAACTTGGTTGAATATCGCAGTTATTCAAGGGTTTCTGTTGATTATACGTCCTGTACAACATGTCAAGCAATTTAATGTATTGAGTTCCAGATGTTTTAGTCATTAAAGTTTTCCTTTTAATTTGTAGTTAGTTGGGAAATTAGAAATCCAGCATTTTCCTTTTGAACATTTCTAGCAATTTAATGTATTGAGTTCCAGATATGAAACTATTTTCTAAGTTGCCATTTGTTCTTCAGTTAGTTGTTGCCTTTTACATATGGAAGTTGTGAGGTGTGCAAATTGTTGCAATAATCAATCAATTTTCATAAAGTAGAAAAGGGAAAAATGTAAAAACATTTTCGATCCAAGTGACAGCTGCATCATCTTCCTTGTGTCTTCTGTTTTAACTTTTGAACAAGTCATATTCTTCCTTATGTCTTCTGTTTGCGCACGAAACACATGGCTTGAAATTTAGTTGAAATAAAATACATTGACCTGCTTTGAGTAGTTTCACATCAATGGTATGACTAACTTATCATCCAATTGAAGCCTGTTCGATATTACGCTTGTGTAGATGTTCCATTTGCAGGTCAATACTTGGACTTTTGTCATTTTTTTGCATTAGTTTTTCTTACGTATTTAACTCATAATCAGAAGCCCTTTCTTCTCTATAATGTCCAGCAGCGTTGCTTACATTCATGTGCGTATAAGCTATGCCCTTCTGTACATTTTGTTATAAAACCTTGTAGATAAGTTTTTTAATTCTACTTTCCGGGCATGCGTGTCTGATTCAGTGTAAGAAGTTAAGAACGCGGGGAGTATCTAACAAGTTAAAATTTTTGAAGATATGAAGCTCGTGTAAGTAATTATGTAATTCTTGTTGGGTCTTTTTTATCTTTCTTGCTGTTGCTTCCGATATAAAGTTTAAAGTCATGCAGATGGAAGTTGATTAGAATTTATGCAGGTTAAGGATACATCTGATGAGAAAAGAGATAAGGTTCGAGGTATGGAAAGGTGATTGTTTCTTATGCTGCTTTCTTGTGCCGATTCAGACGAAGCAGTCTGTTGAGCAAGTAAATTTGAGAGAAAATGATATTAAGGTCAGTTGTTGGCTATACAAATAGGTTGGTGGGTGTCTTGGATGCCTGTGCGGGTACTTTCAATCAGATGCAGATAGCATATATAGACACGTCACACGCAGGATGTTAATAATGTTTAATAGATGCCAATAAAACTGCCTCAAATACTTACAATTCATCTTCTCTATATATCTTCTTCTTCTTCTATATCAATATTCCCAAAACACCCTCACTTGATAGACAAGAATAACGGGACAACGACCCAAAAAAAAGGGTCAAAATGGTGATATGGTACAATTCAGAAATTAATCACAAATTAAAAAAAAAAAAAATACAAAAGGCGGAGTAATCTGCTGCAAACAATATATGCGCCCACCTCAATAATGACAATTCGCAATCAGCGGATGAAAACACCCGCACTTGAAATTCATTATCACCCCTTGGATTAGTCATCCACAAATACTGCATCACATTCTTTGTTTCCACAAATTTGGTAATTTTGAAATTGGATATTTGGCTTAATACAAATTCGTTTCTGCCATTTCGGTTTTCGTCCATCATTGTTATTGGGCAATAATTTCTTTAATGGCCTACATATTTTGGCTTATTAGACTGGCCTTCATTCAGTGCTTATCTATGATTGTTAGTAATAGTAAACGGACTTTCTGGGTTGCAAATTCTCGAACACAATTTCTGATCACGAAACAAAAGACATTCCTTGTGTTTTTAACTTTTTAGTTCTCCATTGTAGTTATGAACGAATTTCTCTTCTCTTTTGGGGCATCTCTGTTGGGGTGTAAACTGTTGATCTAACAGCGAGACAAATGGCAATACTTGTATTGGTGTATATATGAAGCCAGATGCTTAGGGGGACAAGGTTTCAGCCAAGTTCCAACATGAGGGTGACGGTGTTGTTGCGAGGAGAGCAATTGGAAGGATTAGAAGGTACTCAAATGACACTCTTTCAAATTCTTTTCAACAGTTTTTGGTCCTGTGTGGAAACGGTTTGAGTTTTTGATGATGGACTTCCAAGAGGCTAAAAGCATAGAAGGAAAAAAAACACCCATTTCAGAGATGAAGCATCAGGCCTCGGCATCACAATATTCTAATTGGGTTTCTACTGCAGTTTTATTTTGATTTAGTTTTTATCTTGAACGAGTTTGTCTTTTCCATGATCATGGTGGAACTATGTACTTCCTGATTATAATTATAATAATTTATTATATTGGAATTTAATTGTCATACGAGTGGCAAGAGACTAGTTTATTTTAAGTGAGAAGTTAAACATTTCATTCACGTCTTGTTTTTTGTCTTGTTTTTTGCATGCAAGTTGCCCTTTTTTGTCTCTTTCTTTACTATTTCTGAAGGGAAAAGCAAAACAAAACTTGGTCTTTCTCAAAAAGAAAAGAGAAAAATTGGGAAGACTTGTTAATTTGCTCTTTTCTCAGGACTGAACTTAGCTCTTCACAACCCAAACCAAAAGCCTTGACCTTCTTTTGAACACAAAATTAAAAAATAAAAGCTTTACTTCAGAGGGAGATTAGGAGAAGGTTATCTTTTTTCAATGTTTCAGTTTTTACTTTTGGAAAACTCAATTGTTCGTCACAAAGAAGGCAAGAACTGCATGCCCTTTTCTCTTAATTAAAACAATGAGCTTTGTAATATCACATCCCAATTTCTGACAAAATTTCTGTAAATAGGAAGTAATCTTTTTTTCTGTTGCTCGAACTATAATAGGAAGAAATCTAGCCTTTGCAATATCGAGTAACTTAAGCGAAAATCGACTTAGAAGATATGGTGAAGATTTGATTCGACCGGATATCAAGTATAACAGTATAAATACTTGAGCGTGTAACATGTTATACGCAGAATCAAATTCAGAAAAAGAAAAAGAAAAATCTTTCAGCCAGTTGAAAAAAGGGAACACTTAACCAGTATTCATTCTATGGAGGAAGTACAAGTGATCATCGTAGGTGCCGGTCCAGCAGGCTTAGCAACCTCAGCATGTCTTAATCACCTTAAGATTTCAAATGTAGTACTCGAAAGAGAAGATTGCTATGCTTCTCTTTGGAGGAAAAGGTCATATGATCGTTTGAAGCTACACTTGGCAAAGCAATTCTGCGAATTTCCCTATATGCCTTTCCCTCCAAATGCACCCGCATATATCCCTAAGGATATGTTTGTTCAATACTTGGATACTTATGTATCCCAATTCGGTATAAACCCTAAGTGCAACCAAAGTGTGAAGTATGCTTTTTACGATGTAGGCATAAACAAATGGCGTGTTACGGTCGAGAACACGCTTTTGGGTGCACAAGAAGTGTATCTTGGGAAGTTTCTTGTGGTTGCAAGTGGTGAAAATAGCGTAGGTTATATTCCTGAACTGCAAGGCTTGGATGGGTTCAAAGGGGAGACCATTCATTCAAGCAACTACGAAAACGGCAAGAAATATGGTGGAAAAAATATTTTGGTCGTTGGGTCTGGAAATTCAGGTATGGAAATTGCTTATGATTTATCAAATTCGGGTGCTAATACTTCCATTGTTGTCCGTAGCCCGGTAAAACTTCTTTCTTCCTTTTTCTCCCACACAAGGACAAGTAAATTAACTTGTCTTTTTTGTTAAAATAAATAAATAAATAAATAGTTTGTATTGATTATCTAACCTTTAGTCGCTTACATTAAATATTTTGCACTGATTACCTTTACGAACATTAATATTTTGTACTGGTTATCTTACCTTTAAGTACATTAGTATTTATTTCTTCAAAAAAAAAAGTACATTAATATTTATGGTCGACATGTTTAAAAATCGCAGGTACATGTTCTCAACAAGGAAATCGTACATTTTGGAATGGTTTCGTTTAAATTCCTCCCACTTAACATAGTGGACAAGGTTGTCGTGCTCTTAGGAAAATTAAAGTATGGAGATTTATCTAAGTATGGGATTCGAAAGCCAAAAGAGGGACCGTTTTATCTCAAGGCAACTAAGGGTCGAGCCCCCACTATCGATGTTGGGTCCATTAACAAGATTAAAACCGGAGAGATAAAGGTATACAATTTAGAATGAAATCCTTTTTTTCTTTTTCCCTTCATATTTTATCTTGCAAAATTAATGTTTTATGTAATAAATCACAAGATTAACCTTGTCTTGTGTTGTTGACATAACGATCAATGAAATCCTCATCAGGTCTTGCCATCCATAACAAGCATAGACGGAAGCCTAATCAGATTTGAGAACGGCAACAATGACTCGTACGATGCTATTATATTTGCTACAGGCTACAAAAGCAGCGTTCTAAACTGGCTCAAGGTATGCGTTATATCTAATGTTCTTCGTATATGTACCCTTGAATTTTAAAGGATAGATGGATATGTATCCTTGCTAGATTGTTTTTATTAAATTCGAGTGTGCGATTGAAATTTGACATTTAGTCCTTGTTTATTAGGTACGCTATTTTTAATTAGGTACCTATAGTTTTGTACTAATGTATAAATTCAAAATAATGTGCCTAATAATTGAAATGACTACAACTTAGTCTAACACCTAGTTCTAATGGGAAAACATCTTATTTAAGGATGGCATTTTTTTTTTGTATTTTATAAATGTTTAATCATTTACAATATAATAATGTTATGTAGACACACACCATGACATGTTATGTAACGGTGGTGGGTACTTTCATTGTATGTGGATTAGAGAGTAAGTTAGTTTTGTGTGTCTGAATAACATTACTCTTTATGATAAATACAGTCCAATTGATATATATTTTTATTGTTTTCTCATGAAGGATGACAACTTTTACTTCGACGGCAATGGAATGCCACAAAAAAGTTTCCCGAATCACTGGAAATCGGAAACAAACAGTCTTTACAGTGCTGGGTTCTCAAGGCGTGGGTTATTTGGCATTGCATATGACGCACAAAGTATAGCAGACGACATCAGCTCGTGTTTGAACTCCTGAGTTGGGTTCAAGAAGACATGTCCTAATGTCGGGGTTACGTCTTGACATCAGTTTTGTTTTTGCTATGACTTTCTATGTAATGTCTAATGTTAGAGGTTGTTAGTTTTCTTAGGTATTAGAGTCTCTTTTCTCTTGTTTGGGGTTTTCTCCCATGTGGTTTTCCCCGAATAAAGTTTTGGTCCGAGACCTGTTTTCTTTCCATGTTAGTTTAAATGCCATTCTTCTCAAATAAATAAAAACTTACTCTGCAAGAAAACAGTTTGACTGTGATAGATTATTAAGTTTACAATAACGTGGCATCCATATTTCATTCCTAGATATGATATTACAAGGAAAAAAAATATACATTCGTTTCCTTTGTAACTGCTTACAAGAAATTAAAGTTGAAGACAAGACACAGATATAACATGGCATGCATGCTTGAAATGCAGAAGAACAACATAGAGAAATAAAGATAATTAATGATATATTGGATTCTCAAAAGAATGCTGATATTGGCTTTCGCACGTGTGAACATGATCCTCTGCACAAAATAATTTACATGATATTATTCACCCAACTTAATTATATGATTTATGCTCCTAATTAATTAAGCTGCAAGGAAGTGTAATGGAGTTCTTTTTATAGAAAATATGACTTTACCAAAATCTAAAGCTTCCTTATAAAATTGGGTGTTGAAAGACAATATTTGGATTTAAATAAAATTTTCTTTTTATTAAATAACAATTTAATCATTAAGGGTATTTACTCAACACATGCAGAGCATGTGTACAATTGCTAGTAATAATAATAGTCCTTAATTATTATTATTTTTATATTTTTGTTGAGAAAGAGGATTAGTAGACACGCATAAAACAAGACTATTGGATTCCTAACAAGACTATGAGATGGATTAATCTTACAGTGTTTTACATGATTTAGGATTTCTTGGGACTTCTATATAAGGACTTTCATATATGTACAAGAGCACACGCATAAAACAAGGTATACACTACACTCATACTGAAGTTAACTATCTTGTGAGTCCTCGATCATCTTCTCATAGTGACATTGTGGATTGCATCATCGTCACCGGTGAAACTTCATTCGTTTTTTTATCGTTTTTGAAAAACCAAAAGATTTTGTAGGTGAAAAGAAAATGGCACCGGTGTGGCCAGGGCTTGAGAAACCACAAGATTTTGGCGGCGACAAGAAAAGACCGTCGGTGTGGCCAGGGCTAGAGAAAACCGAAGCTTTTGGAGGCGACAAGAAGATGACGTTGGTGTCGCTAGGGCTAGAGAAACTTAAAGATTTGGGAAGCCAAAGGAAAATGACCCCAGTATGGGCTGGAATTGAGAAATCGAAAATTTTGGGAGACAAAAATAAAATGGCACCGGTATGGCCAGGGCTAGAAAATCCTAAAGATTTGGGAGGCGAAAAGAGAATGGTGCCGGTGTGGCCAGGGCTCAAGAAACCTAAAGATTTGGGCGATGCAAAGGGGGAGTGAGATTGGCCAATATTTGGAAGTGCAGCGGTGACTTAATGGAGGCAATCGGTTAGAAAAGGAGCAGCAGCTGGCTTTTACCACCCAGGCTTTATATAGTCATTGTTTTATATCTGAGTTCTATCAATTTCTTTTCTTGGCATTATTTGACTTGCATCCTTACCTTGAATCTAGTCAGCTAATTTCAAACATTAATAACTTTTTTTATTTATATATTTCACTATTCCCTGCAATTTACCAAATATTTATTGACTAATTTTTGCTTTTATTTGGTTTTCGCTGTATTTTATGTTTCAAAATGTGGGGTTCAATCACACAAATAGGCAAAACCCTAGCAAAAGTATGGGCTCTTTTTCATTGTGCCGTGAAGGTCGTTCCCAAATCTCACAAAACGCTAAAAGGAAGGTTTCTTTAGAGATAAGTCCTTGTAACTGTTGTTTCCTTAACAAAAACCCATCTAGTTTGAAACATCCAAATAAAACCCAAAATTGAAATAAACTTCCATGTAAGCAAGTAAGTGACCTATTATTACAATATATTTACAACTTATGCCACAACACTCTAATTACGTCAATAAATGTTATCATTACTCACTCTAACTTGATGAGCAATGAGTACTCATAATGTTCCACATATTTAACATATATACTACTAATATTGTCACATCCCGATCCCGGACGAGCCAGGTGTCGGAAGGTGATGGCCGACACGCGTTAGCGTGACGAAAGCCAAAAAGAAAGTTGAAGGATGAAATAAAGAATAATGAATATTTAATTGAAACAATAAAGTCAGAGTGCACGGAACATGCAGGCGGAAGAATTAAAAGAATACACAGTAAGAGTAGGGTAAGGGATACGAATTTATACAAACGTATAAGAATCCCTACATCGTCATACCACCGCGCCATCGACGTCGCAAGGTTCCCAGCCAACTAACCTGGAGGGGCGCAAAACATAAAACGGTGAGTGGGTCAAAAAGCAAAGTTTGATAAAACCGTTGTTTTCAAAAGTTTAGTAACCCCTCGTTTGAAAACAAGTATAATTTGAGAAAATACGTCATACCCGTAGGCATGAACCTCAAAATACTGTCGTGAAAACATGCAGGTACTCCCCGCTAATACTTTACTGACATTTGCTCACCCATATGTAAACACACATGCCCAAGTGGCTAAACCACGAGGAACAAGCTAGGTATACAAGTAATACGCTGAGTACTACAATGACGCGAGTCTAACGCTAAGCGCTGGTGCACAAAGTGCAGTCACACAAGTCCGAGTTGCCTAGTGCAACCTAAGACAGGCTAGTACCTACAATGGATCCAAAGTTGCGTAGCGGTACTGATAGTGACTACTCCTAACGTCAAGGCTAGTCCTGGCCACAAGACTGAGTACTAATACCTGGGGTGTATACATCTACTGATGAGCAACAGTATGAAAACATGCATGGTAAAATAATACGAATGTTCTACCTCCAACATTCGTAATGATATGCAACTACGCTAACAGTTAAAGAAAGCGTTGAAAAACCATACGTATATATATACATTTATCAAAGAAAGACCCACTCACTCACCTGTACGTAGCCGGGTCGAAGTACCCCGTCCTGGGTAGCCCCGGTAGTCCTCTGGATAGGCCCCACCTATATGAGAAATCACCGGTACAATGATTGACTCAAAAAGGTAACGAATTAACGAATTAATTACACCTATCCCTTGCTTTTGTAATTTGGAGGTCCAAAACACCTCAAAATTAACATGCATACTACCCCGAGGTAGTACGCGTCGTCACGAGTCGACACGTGAAAACAGATCGAAAAATGGACCTTCCACGCGCCCTCACGCGCGGCTTGAAGGTCGGAGCCTACGGCTCCACGCGCAGCTCCACGCGCGGCTCACGCGCGAGCCGGTCAACTCGAGCCGGTGAGCCGGTCAACGCGGCTCGGCTCAAGCCGGTTCAAGCTGATGACGTCATGCTGACGTCAGCAAATTCGGTCTGAACCGGTCTGCTGACGTCAGCATGCCGGTCCAACCCGGTCCGATGACGTCAGCGCCGGTCATCCCTGCCAGGATTCCGGTCGCCGGCGCCGCCGCCGGCCGCCGTCGCCGGAATCTGGGAAAAATGGCCGGAAACTGGGGAAATTTCAAAGCTTCAAAACTTCCTCGTTTTAAGTCCAAATTGGACGATTCAAGTACCAAAATGAAGCTAGAAGTGAGGAGATTCAGAATTTACCATTTTGGGGGCCGGTCACTGGCCGGAGGTGGCCGGAATTTGGCTCCAAAGTTCTCGGCCAAAAACTGAACTTCGACGAATCGAAGTTCCAGTCACCAGCAGGTCTTGGGTTTTCATCCTAGGACTCCCAGAAGTTTAAAGGTAGTGATCTCGAGTCGATTCGAGGTCGGTACGATCGAATTTGGCCGAGGAGAGCTTCGCCGGAAACTGCAAGTTCTGGGTTCCTATGCAGTTCGAGGGTAATTCTGGGTTTGCTGGGTTCAACAGAGATGATGAAGATGGTAGTGACCATCTCTGGTCGAAGAAATGGCTCAGGGGGGACGTGAATTGGGCACGGGGTGTCCAAAGAAATTTGTGTGTGTGTGTGTCCAGTTGCAGAGACAGAGAGCAGGGGGAGGCCGAGACAAAACAGGGACAAAGATCCCAGATCTTTAGGGATAAGCCCACGTGGGCCTGCAGACAATTGGGCCCCAACCCAACCACCAATCTGTCCCAAAAATTCGAAATACGGAAACGTCGAAAATCAACGCCCGTAAAATATTCGTTCGGAGTTCGAACGACGTACGGCTCGCGTCTACGAATTCGTATCGACGAGCACGTCAAGAAAATACAAGTGGATGCGTCGTACGAGTTACGACGCAAAAGTCAACCGAAAAGTCAACCCAGGGGCAAAAACGTCATTTCCCACTTCCGGGAATAAAATAAATTAAATTTTGAACGGGATGTTACAAATATATTATACTAATTAATTTACCTATATACAAATTAATTTAGCTATATTTTGTAGATTCATTAATCTAAATAATAAGTATATTTTATATGAGAAATATTAATAATATGCCTACTAATGGAGGCTCGGGATCCATGTTAAACTTGTATGAAATAGGGAGTTTTAGATTTTGGCCCTTACAATTCATGATTCCTAGATAAAAACCCATCTATCTTTAAACGTCCAATAAAAACCCAAATTTAAAATGTGCAGCCACACTGAAACATTATTGACCTACTAATACAACTTATTTACACCTATGCCACCCATGCCACTAATACAATTGATTTTGTTCATGTAGGTACATTATTTTTTTTAAATATATATATATATATATATGTTACAAAAAAATAATTTTTCCTAAACATTGTATACACAACACCTGTTACAACCCATTCCGGAGAATAATATTATTTTATTCCCGGAGGTGCAAAATGACGATTTTGCCCTTGGTTGACCTTTCGGTTGACTTTTTGCGTCGTAACTCGTACAACGCATTCACTTGTATTTTCTTGACGTGCTCGTCGATACGAACGCGTAGACGCGAGCCGTACGTCGTTCGGACTCCGAACGAATGTTTTACGGGCGTTGATTTTCAACGTTTCCCGTATTTTCAAATTGGACAGTTTTGGATTGATTGGACTGGGGCCCAATAGTCTGCAGACCATGTGGCCTTGTCCCCTGTCTTTTGACCCTCTGTCCCTCACTCTCTCCCGTGCTCTCTGTCTGCACAAAACAACAAGGAGCAAAAGCTCCAAAATTTCCTCAAGGCACCCCGTGCCTCCTCTTCTTCTTCCTCCGAGCCATTCCTTTGGCCATGGGAGATAACAGACCTCACCATCATCTTTGTTGACCCCAAATTACCTAGCTTGGACCCTGAAAGCCCAGAAAACCCGAGCAAACTTCGAACCCAGAATCTGCCTTTTTCCGGCGAGATTTCACCTCGGCCAAACTCGGCCTCCTCGACCTCGATCCTGCCTGATTTCACCATCATTGGACTTCTGGGAACACTGGGATTCAAACCCAAGGCCTGCTGGTGACTGGAACTTCGATTTCGTCGAAGTTCAACTTTGGCCGAGAACTTTGGAGCCCATTTCCGGCCAACTCCGACTGAGTTTGGGCCCCAAACTGGTAAATCCTAAATCTCCTCACTCCTAGCTTCATTTTGGTACTTGAATCGTCCAATTTGGACTTAAAACGAGGAAGTTATGAAGCTTTGAAAAATTCCCAGAATTCCGGCCAATTTTCCAGTTTCCGGCGACGGCGGCCGGCGGCGGCGCCGGCGACCGGAAAAAGACCAGCGTCGACCGGCGCTGACGTCATCGGACCGGGTTGGACCGGCCTTGTTGACGTCAGCAGACCGGTTCAGACCGGACTTGCTGACGTCAGCATTGACCGAACCGGCTTGAGCCGAGCCGTGTTGACGGCTCGAGCCGAGCCGTGTTGACCGGCTCGAGTCGAGCCGAGTTGACCGGCTCACCGGCTCAGCTGACCAGCTCGCGCGTGAGCCGCGCGTGGAGCTGCGCGTGGAGCCGTTGGCTCCGACCTTCAAGCCGCGCGTGAGGGCTCGTGGGAGGTCCAAATCGTGTTCTGTTTTCACGGGTCGACTCGTGACGACGTGTACTACCTCGAGGTAGTATGCATGTTAATTTTTGAGGTGTTTTGGACCTCCAAATTGAGAAAGCAAGGGATAGGTGTAATTAATTAGTTAATTCGTTACCTTTATGAGTTTAATCACTGTACCGGTGATATCTCATATAGGTGAGGCCAAATGGCAGCGTGTGGCGGCGTGTGCGACGGCACACGGCGGCCCACGGCGGCGGTTTTGGGGTTTCCGACCCCGAAACTCCGTTTTCGGATTTCCGAATGCCGTTTTCTTCGTATTTTCAATTACGTTATTAATCTTGGGTGTTCCAAATTAGGTTTGGCGACCCTTGGCGCTCGGAGGACGTACGTTTGGACTTCCCGGCTTTGGTATTTGTGAGTGGGCCCTTTCCCTACTATTAAATGTGTTTTATTTTGGGAAATTATATTTTGGTTTATGCCTACTTTATTATTGTGGTTTTAAATGGTTTTAAATGGATATTTATATCGTAGTTTTGGTAGACCTCGTACTTGTGGTATTTACTTGGTTTACTAGCTTAGCTCGGTAATCTGTTGGGCTTTGGAAATTAGTGGGCTTTGGGCCTCTAATTCCATTTGGGAATTTCACCATATTTTGGTGAAATTCCGTATTGATTCTATACGCGTATTGCTAGTATCGAACCGGCTCTATTTTAGGGAATTTAGGGAATTAAGTATTTTAATTCCCTACTTGTACCTATTTGTGATTATGGGTTTTATATCTATCTGACGGCCTTGAGCCGTATTTGGGTGAACCTTGGATATGGTAATTTTCTATCGTATTTTGGGTTCACCTAGTTTGCCATTAAGTTGGTATTTCTATACCTTGGTACCCATGTGGCGTATTCTTGGTATTTCACGTATTGTAGTTATACGCTTGGTATTTCGGGTACGGCCCCGAGAATACCATATATACATTGATTAGTTCGAGGGCATCCCTTATAGGGAAATTACCCCACCTTGTTTTATGTAGAGTATTCTGTAGTATGTTTTCATACGCTCAACTAGGTTGCTTACACGGTGTTTAGTGTACCGTCCGGGGCCAGGACCAGCTTCACGTGATTGTTCACACGCACCTATACGCTCGCTATGGACCCATAGCAGGTGCCAGCCTGTTCTAGGTCGCCTAGGCGACTCGAACTCGTTGTGATGCGCATACGCGCCAGCTTCACGTGAGTGCAAGGACGCAGCAGACTGCTACTTATACACTCCAGCCGCCCGTTCATGACAGAACATCCTCAGAAGGAATCCTGTGTGTTTGCAATACTCAAACGAGCATCTATCTTGTAGTCTGGATTGTGGGGGCTTGTGGACCACTTTCACGTGACACCACACGCACCGATACGCTCACTATGAATCCATAGTAGGTGTGCCACTGGTCAGTCGTATGGGCGACTCAAACTACAGATGCGCATATGCGCCAGCTTCATGTGATTGTGTATATGTGCGTTTATCTTATAGTTTTATAGTGTGATGTTATCACCGACTTCACTGATGCCATGGGGTGATTTATCTGATTTACGGTTTCCCAGATATCCTTATTTTACGAACTTTCGAGTAAAGCTTTTTATGCCGGTCTTATGGTTTTCTGTCTGGCTTCTTCGGGACGGGTTATATTTGTATTCTACTCCTGTTTTCCACCTACTATTATAGTACGTTTTCTGAAATGTTTTTCAACCAACTACTTGATTTTGACGGCGAGGGTTACTATTTTCTTTAAAACAAAGGTTTTTACAAAATGACTATTATTGGCCCACTCACCCTTTTTGTTTGCGCCCTCCGTGCTTCTTAGTGGCTGGATGGCCGTCTACGCTCGAGGCGTGGTGGTGCATGAAGGCTTGCACCCTTTTACATGTAATACCTGTACGTCTAACTTTGTACGACGTGTATTGTAATTAATTCCTTCCGCCCGTACATTTGTGTACACTCGGTATTCTTTTTATCTAAATATTCTTTATTTCTTTCAAATTGGCTTTCGTCACCTTACGTGGTGTCAGCCAGCACATTCTCGACTTTGGGTGGTCCACGGTACATCCGGGTCGGGATGTGTCAATGACCCATGTTTTATATATTGAATCAAATACAACTTTTATTGACAAAAAATAAAAATAAAAATCAAATGCGTATTCCCCTTTGTAGGTGTATTATTACATATGTTATGCACATTTTGTTTTATTTATTTTTAACAATGTTAGGTAAATTATTGTTCATGTAGGTAAATTATTATTTTTTGTAATATATATATATATGTATGTATTGTCATTCAAATGTATTAATATTACATATGCTTATTTTACCATTTGTTAGGTGAATTATTGTTCGTGTAGGTAAAATTTTTTATTTCTTGTAATATATATATATATATTACAAAAATAATTTATCCTAAACATTGTATAGACAACACCCATGTTTTATATATACAACCTTTTCTTGACAAAAAAATCAAAATGCAGTCTTCCATTTGTTCCATTTGTAAGTGAATTATTTTTCATGTAGTATTGCTATTATGTTATGCACGTTTTATTTTTTATTTATTTTATCATATGTTAGGTAAATTATTGTTCATGTAGGTAAATTATTTTATTGTAATATAAACAAAAATAATTTACCCTAAACATTGTATACACAACACCCATGTTTTATATATTGAATCAAATACAAACTTTTATTGACAAAAAAAAAAAAAAAAATATCAAATGCAGTCTTCCCTTTGTAGGTGAATTATTTTTCATGTATAACATATATTATGCATACATTTTGTTTTTTTATTTATTTTACCATATGTTAGGTAAAATACGTAATTACTTTTCCAAATTTATATAGAACTAGAAATACACTAATTTTGGGAGAAATACACTAAACGCTAGGAAAACCCAAAATCAGTGCCTTTTTGTTATATCCTTGCCCGGAATAATATTATTTTATTCCCGAAGGTGCGAAATGACGATTTTGCCTTCTTGGTTGACCTTTCGGTTGACTTTTTGCCGTAACTCGCACAAAATTCACTTGTGGCATTGTTTGTTGACGTGCTCGCCGATACGTAACGCGCAGACGCGAGCCGTACGTCATCTTGACTCCGAACGAATATTTTACGGGCGTGATTTTCGACGTTTCTCGTAATTCACTTGGGCTGTTTTAAAGTGTTTGGGCTAGCCCATTTACCTGGGCTGAAATGATTAAACTCATAAAGGTAACGAATTTGTCTGGGATTTTGGTTCAGCCCATTCACTTTGGGCTGAAATGATGGGATTTTGTCTGGGCTTGTCCCCGTCTTTGACCCGAGCAACCTCCCTCTCCTTCTTCCTTGGCTCCCTTCGCAACACAAAACAAGAAAACTAAAGCTTCACCATTTTTTACCAGGACACTCCGAGCCTCGAGCTGCCATGGTGGCTTAAATCCACCCTTGTCTCACCAAAAACCCATCATCATCATCGTCTTCGTTGCCTTCAAACCCGTAATCGGGTTCCATAAACTCCGTGAAGCCTCAAGGTTTCCTGAGTTTCTATGAAACAGGCCTCGATCGGCCTCGTGGTGGTCACTCAACCTCTTCCTCGAGGTCCCAAAGATCCTAATCAGGGCCTCGCAAGCATGAAATCGACGAGGATCGAAGATCTGGAAATCGGCATTTTGGAGCCGAGAGCATCTCCAAATTTCGGCCAACCCCCGGCTGATTTTGAACTCCAAATGGGTAAATTCTGAATCTCCTCACTCCTAGCTTCATTTTGGTACTTGAAGTCCAATTTGGACTTAAAACAAGGAAGTTATGAAGCTTTGAAAAATTCCTGCACCCGGCCAATTTCCCGCCTTTCGCGACAGCTGACCGAAAAAGACCAGACGACCGGCGCTGACGCCAGCGATGACGTCAGCAAACCGGGCCAGACCGGCCTTGCTGACGTGTCAGCGAACCGGTCTGGTCCGCCTGGCTGAGCCGCAGTGAAGCCGCCACAGGAGTCAAGGTGGAGCCGCGGCTTGGCGCGTTGAGCCGCGCGTGAGGGCGCGTGGGAGGTCCAAATTGATTCCCGCTTAATGGGCGACCAGGATTTCCACGTGTACTACCTCGGGTAGTACGCATGATAATTTTTGAGGTGTTTTGGACTCAAATTGAGAAAGCAAGGAATAGGTTTAATTAATTCAGAATTCAAGTACTTATGAGTTTAATCATTGTACCGTGATATCTCATATAGGTAAGGCCAAATGGCAGCGTGTGGCGGGCGCGTGCGACGACGCACGGCGGCCCACGGCAGCGGCTTTGGGAGCCCACCCCGAAACTCGCTTCGGTTTCCGAACGCCGTTTCTCAGATAATTACTTTATTAATCTTGGGTGTTCCAATTTAGGTTTGGCGACCCTTGGCGCTCGGAGGACGTACGCTGGGACTTCCCAAGCTTCGGTATTTGTGAGTGGGCCCTTTCCTACTATTAAAATGTGTTTCATTTTGGGAAATTATATTTTGATTTATTGCCTACATTATATTGTGGTTTTAAATGGATATTTATATCGTACTATTGGTAGACCTTGTAATTAGTGGTATTTAATGTTTAATAGTTTCAACTCGTATTTCGGTAGGCCATGGAAATTAGTGGGATTACCACATTTCCATTTGGGAATTATACCATTAAATTGGTGATTTCCGTATTATTTTGTACGCGTATTGCTAGTATCGAACTGGCCCTATTTTGTAAATTTAGGTAATTAAAGTATTTTAATTCCCTAATTTGTACCTATTTGTGATTATGGGTTTTATACTCTATCCACGGCCTTGAGTCGTATTTGAGTGAACCTTGGATATGGTAATTTTCATCGTATTTTGGGTTCACCTAGTTTGCCATTGTTGGTATTTTATACCTTGGTACCTGTGTGGCGTATTCTTGGTATTTCACGTATTGTAGTTATACGCTTGGTATTTCGGGGTACGGCACCCGGAGAATACCTTTTTAACATATTGATTAGAGGGCATCCCTTATAGGGAAATTACCCCACCTTGTTCTATGTAGAGTTTCCGTAGCATGTTCTTGCACGCTCAACTAGGTTGCTTACACGGTGTTTAGTGTACCGTCCGGGCCAGGGACTACCACGTGATTGTTCACACGCACCTATACGCTATGGACCCATAGCAAAGACCCGTTCTAGGTCGCCTGGGCGACTCGAACCGTTGTGATGCGCATATGCGCCAGCTTCACGTGATTGTGTAGCCACGAGCGTACTTGTTACTTATGAAGACTCAGCCTGTTCATGATGTGAATATATCTGTATGAACTTGTGTGTTTGCTATACCTAAACGCAGCTGCCTATCTTGTAGGTCTTGGATTGTGGGGCCAGGACCACTTTCACGTTATTGTTCACACGCACCAACACGCTCACTATGAATCCATAGTAGGTGCTTGTAGCCTGTCTCTAGGTCGCCTGGGCGACTCGAACGTTGTGATGCGCATATGCGCCAGCTTCACGTGATGGTGTACACGAGCATTTATCTTATAGTTTTATATTGTGATGTTATCACTGAATTTCACTGATGCCACAGGGGCATTTATTTGATTTACGGGTTTTCCGTAGATCCTTATTTTACGAACCTTCGGGTAAAGTATTTTTATGCCGAACGGTGGCTCTCTGCCCGTTTCGGATGGTAAGTATATTTCCGTACTTACCTCGTTTTCTACCTACTATTATAGTACGTTTTCTGGAACGGTTTTTCCAACCAACTACTTGATTTTGACGGCGAGGGGTTACTATTTTCAGGAAGCAAAGGTTTTTACAAAAATGACTATTATTGGCCCACTCACCCTTTTGTTTTGCGCCCCTCCAGGTTTAGTGGCTGGAGCTGTCTACTTTCGAGGCGGTGGTATGACGAAGGTTTAAAGTTCTTGGTATTGTAAATACTCTGTATTCTATACCTTATACAACTGTATTCTTCCGCCCGTACACTTGTGTACATTTGAATCTTAAATTATTCAATTTATTCCTTTATTTCTTCAATTTGGCTTTCGTCACCCTACGTGGTGTCGGCCAGCACATCCGACTTTTGGGTGTCCACGTGTACATCCGGGTCGGGATGTGTCACTTTTCATATTTCCAATTTGGTAAGAAAATGAAAAAAATAAATTAGAAATGCCTAATTTTATGCAAAATTTGAAAAGAATAACCAAAACATGATAATGCATTGAATATGAATTACATATATCTGATCTTTTAATTTATTTTATTGTTTAAATTGAGATAATAAGCATTAATATTCAAGATTTATTGTAATCGTTGAAATTAATGATATTGTTCAATTAAAAAAAATATATAATTCGTATAGTTTCTTCAGGACATTAATTCTCATATTTGACATTAATATGCAATGAATTTATAACGTTAATGTTTTTAAAATTTTTTTTTTTAATTTTTACAAAATCATTAACTCTCCCTAACAATCTGCATAGAATTAATTATGTACAACAAACATGCAAAAAGGGTATATTAGGCATCCGAAAAATGCAAAAAGTGTAAAGTAACGTATAATTAATGAATATGCTTATGTGGATCCTAGTCATTGGGTTATTTTCAAGTAAAAAAATTATGTCGAGTTTTATATGGAGAAAAATGAATTTGAGGGGCTAAAGTCATATTTTCATTATGAAATATTATACTAATTTACCTATGTATAAATTAATTTACCTATATCTCGTAGATCCACTAACTTAATAGGTACGCTATTTTTCCAAAATAATCAAAACTATGTACTAAGTAGGTACACTAATCTTAAGAAAAAAAGTAGTAGTACTGTTACATCCCGTCCATAAAATTATTGTATTTTATTACCCAACTTTGTAAATTGACGAAAATGCCCTTAGTGGCCACGTATGTCCTATGTGGACAATTATTTCCTATTGACTTAATTTTGTACTTTTACGTACTTTTCGGCTTGAGCACTTCACCACGAACCCGTAGACGCGAACGGGATAATTTTCGGACTTGTAACAGACAAGTTACGAATAGGGGCAATTTGAAAAATTTTCCAAATGGCGGTATTTTTCTTTTCTGTGGGCTGTCTGCCCATGGTTTTGAACTAAACCCAGGTGCTTTGCACCTCTGCTACTTTTGCAGGTTACGTACTGCATGCTTGACTTCCTATTCACTTTTTGAATTTTTCACTCGTTAAATGGACAACGTCCAGTGTGGGTTTCACCACACATCACTACACCTTACTACCTCTCTGTCTAAATCTTGTCGCCCATCATATCCCTAAAATTTAGCCGAGAATTCTGCAAGCCCAAAGACTTTGCAGAAACTCAACCCACATATTCAAACTGCTCAAGGCACCCCCGAGGCTACAACCATCAATTCTCTCAGTCCTTCTTCGACCAAGAACCATACCTGTGACCCTTGTTTTCATCCTCACCAACATGTGAGCAAAACCCAACAGCCCAGAAAGCACAGAAACCAAACCCAAAAAATCTGGGAAATTTCCCAACGGTTTTCACAATTTTTCCCGACGAAGAACGCGTTCATTTGGACCTCGAATCAACCCAAAGTCATCATCAAACATCTTCTGGAAGCCTTGGGAACCTAACCCAGGGCCTGCAAGTGAAGAAAACGGCGAAGACGACGACGTTGCAATTTGGCCGATTCTTTCAAGCCATTTTTCGGCCATCTCCGACCACCTTTTGAGGTGTTGGTAAGCAAATTCGAACTCTACTCATTCATAGCTTCATTTTGGTACCTATTTTGTAAAAATCGGAGTTGAAATGAAGAAGTTACAAGTTTTCAAACAATTCCGGCAGTAAAACCCAAATTCCGGTGACGGCGACGGCGGCCGGCGACTGGAAAACACGCAGAGGTGACCGGCGCTGACGTCAGCAAACCGGTCCAGACCGGCCCTGGTGACGTCAGCGATGACGTCAGCAAACCGATTCAGATCGGCGATGACCGAGCGCTGGCCGGCGGGTGTGAGCCACACGTGAAGCCGCGTGTGGGGCCGCCGCTTAGCCGCGTTTGAGCCGCGCGTGGGGGCACGTGGAGCATCATTTTCAATTTCCGTCTTCGCGAGGCGACTCGTGACGACGTGTACTACCTAGGGGTGGTACGTATGGTAATTTTCAAGGTGTTTTGGACCTCCGTTTCGAGCAAACAAAGGAGATTTCGAGTCTTTTCCTTATTTAATTTGGAATAGACTTGTATAATGATTAGTATAGTGACTTCCCATATAGGTGAGGCGTATCCCAAGGAGCTCCTAGCTCAGGCTAGGTACGGTGGCTACGACTCGACGACATACCAGTGAGTGGGCCTTTTCTTTATTAAAATATTATTATTTCTAGTATGGGTTTAAATGTGATTTTATGACTTGTATAGCATGTCATGTTTTATTAAATTTGATAAATGTTTTACTTGACATATTATGATGTGTTAATCATCCTTATTTGGCGTATTTGAATAAATGTTGGTATGTCTATACGTTTTAGAGATTTATTACTTATCACGCGTATTGCACGGTGTTAGCACTGTCCGGGCGAGGACCAGCTTCACGTGTATGTTCACACGCACCGACACGCTCACTTTGGACCCATCGTAGGTGCTAGCTTGTTCTAGGTTGCCTTGGCAACTCGAACTCGTTGTGATGCGCTTAGCGCTAGCTTCGCGTGCATGTAGTGCTAGAGCGTAAATTATAAACACCCAGCCTGTCATGTAGCTACTTTCTGCATGACCTGTGTGCTTTGATTATGCGATAAGTAATGTGATGTTTTATACTGCTGTTGATATCTTTTATACCCTTATCCTTGTGGGCGCAGTCCCAATTATTGAGATTTGAGTATTATTGTTAGTAACTTATACTTTTGGCAAACTACGGGTTTTACAGCAAGGGGTTACATCCCAAACTTTTGAAAAGGTTTTACAAAACAGTACTCTGCCCACTCACCTTTGTTTTTCGCCCCTCCAGGTCCTAGAATTTAGGTTGCAGACGAGTTTGGTGGTTGTTGCTGATATTACCTTTTTACCCTCCGTGGAAGTATGTTATTTCACTTCAGTTGTGTTTATATCCATCCTACGGGAAGGGAATATTCACTGCATCCTAGCTCTGATATTATGTGTAATAATGGGTCTTATCCCACACTACGCACTTCCGCACTGTTTTACTCAAATTATCTCAAAATTCATATTATTCCTCTATTTAATTTCTCTATTATTTCATCATGACTTCGTCACTTCTCCGGAATAACGGTCAGCACGCCTCGATATCCGGTGTCCACCTGGATATTCGGGTCGGGGTGTGTCAAGTAGATACACCAATATAAAATGCTATAATGGATTAATTGAGGGTAATATAGGAAACTCGAAAATATTAAGTATGGCACACAATCTTAATTAGGTAATTTGCTTAGGTGGAGCCTAGTCATCAGGATTTTGTTGGATAAATATATAATGGTGGGTTTTATGTAAAGAAAATTGAGTTTGAAGGGGTAAAGTCATATTTTCTATTTTTTTTAATCACGGGTGCTACACGCCCCTTAAAATTTGTTGCATTAATTGTTTTATTTCACATGTTGCGTCATAAAAATAAAATAGAACATACACTTGCAAATAAAAAGAAATAAAACATATGTAAACCATGTGAAAAAATGCGTGATAAAAGAAAGGCTCGTTGCACGCGCAAAAGCACGTTCGAAGAGGTTAGTAAAGAATACAGGAAGAAATACAGCAAAGAACCAAATAATAGTGTAATAGAACAAATTAAACAATTAATCTGTGACATTAATTTGAAGAGTAAGAAGTCACATATATCAACTTGTCCTTACAGTACCACAAAAGTAAAACAAATGTAGAGAAGGCATCTTGACAAATGAGAATGTAATTTGATAAAAAAAACAAATGAGAATGTAATTAAATAAAAATTTCTTAATCATGTGTGCTAACAAATTTCTTGATACCAGCATATGCCAGCATTTCATAATACCTAACAAACAAACAGTAACATAAGATGAGAATTAGATCAAACAAACAGTGAGCGAATCAATTACCTTCTTTGTGGGAAATAAGTACCTGCACACCAATCACATACGCTAAAAATTTCAAGAAAATCGCTGCAACAAATGAATTTCATGAAAAACTAAACAACCCAAGCAACGAAATCGAAAAGTCACTTAAGGTTTCGGTTTCATACCGGAGTCTTCGAGTTTCCAGGGGATCGAATTATAATTCTAGCAAAATCAACGGCTCTACAGGCCAAGAGTGAGAAAATAATTAACCAAACAAAGATGAAAATAATTCAAAACACAGTACCTCAAGGAATATGAGTGCATAACTGCATAGCTTCGTCTTCCAAAACGCACTACTGGAAAGGCAAGCGTAATATTTATCTAAAACAGAAAAAAGATAGAGCAAATACAACGCAGAAGATACAAAACGATTTAATCCAAACTAAAAATTGAAAAATGCGAAAAAAGTATAATGGAAAATATGAAAGACAAATTAAGAAAATCAAGACCTCTAATGCCGCCCTGCAAGCTCTGAGATGGTAAGAGAGACGGCAATTTTAACGTTCAATTTTCTGGAATATGGGTGATGACTTAAAAAAATAATACAGAAGATGTAGATATTTTATAGAAAATTTAAATTTAAGGCCTTCTGCCTAATAATATAGATTTACCATATTATCCTCATTTTCTGAACTTTTTTGGTTTTTACCATTTTTTGTCCTCCTCTCTCTTTCTTGCTCATTTTAATGTTTTTTACTATTATGTCCCCATTTTTTTTATTTTTTGTTTTTTTGTTTATAATCTGTAACCGTCACATCCTAGACCGACTCCGTCGTAGCATGATATTGTCTGCTTTAGGCCACGCCCTCACGATTTTGTTTCTGGGAACTCACGAGCAACTTCCCAGTGGGTCATCTATCATGGGATTGCTCTAGCCCAAACTCGCTTAACTTCGGAGTTCCGATGGAATCCGAAGCCAATGAACTCCCAAAAGGCCTCGTGCTATTTGGAGGTGGGCATGTACATATAAGGCACATCACCCCCTCTCCGTTGATCGATGTGGGATATCACAATCCACCCCACTTAAGGGGAACCCAGCGTCCTCGCGGCACATCAGTACCGAACGGCAGAGTGGCTCTGATACCATTATGTCACATCCCAAACCTACTTCGTCGTAACACGATATTGTCTGCTTTAGGCCACGCCCTCACGATTTTGTTTCTAGGAACTCACAAGCAACTTCCCAGTGGGTCACCCATCCTGGGATTGCTCTAGCCCAAACTTGCTTAACTTCGGAGTTCCGATGGAATTTGAAGCCAGTGAGCTCCCAAAAGGCCTCGTGATATTTGGAGGTGAGCATGTACATATAAGGCACATCACCCCATCTCCATTGGTCGATATGGGATCACAGTAAAAATTGGTGTTTTAGATATTTTGTAGAAAATTTAAACTTAAGGCTTTCTGCCTTAATAATATAGAAGATATATATATATATATATATATATAATTTTTCAGAATTTTTAATTAATTTATTTTAATTCAAAATTTATCATTTTAACATTCTAATTAAAGAGCGGTATTCTTGGTATATTGAAAACTTCACCATTTTAGGGTGCTGGCTTTATATATAGAGAAGATAAAATATTTAATTGAGTCATTATTAATTATAAAATATTTGATTGATTGATATGTTTCTTTATTTGTAAGTTGGACGTCTTAAGTTTGGCTCTCATCGATGACGATACTGATGAATTCATTAGCAAATTATTATGGTCGGTAAATATAGTAAAACCTCTATAAAGTCATAAAATTGAGACCAAATCAATTTTATAACTTTAAAGAGGTTATTACTTAATAGAGGTATAGTTAAAAAATATTATTTATTGACTTAATTATCCTTAATGAATTTTGCAATTCCTAAATAGGATTCTTGAGGATGACAGTATAGAAATACCAAAAGTTTTATACCAAGAAGCAGTAAACATGATTGAGAAGTTAGAAACATTTTGGTTTCAACAAGAAGGTGTCCATGTTGGCGAACTATTACATATCCGCAAGCTCAAAGACGTGACATCAACTCTAAAAACTAAAGCATTGTTTCAAACAACTTTTAGAGAAATATTTTAGTTCATTTTAAACTTTTATTTGTGCATATTTTGTACTCATTGACAACTATTACTATGTGGAGGTGTATTTTCTTAAGATGAGACTAAGAAAAATTATAACTTATTACAATGTGGAGTTTATTCCTATACATAACTGGTCCCAAGTTGGGATTGGAATTTTTATGACATTAAAAAGGTTATTCCTTTATAGAGTATTATTTTAGAGAGGTTTTATTGTAGTTGTATGAAAATACGTATTCTCCGTAAGATAATTTATTCTTGTCAGCTCGTATTATGGTGAGGTTTTAGATTCGACACCCTTGTGAATAGCGAGTATAATACCAATTTATTATGATTAGCTCATTGTGTAGCTTAACTCAATAATTATATCGATATCCTCCTCATTTGTAAGTGTGATATTTTAAATTCAAACCCCGTGGATGGCGAGTTCAATACCAATTTATTATGACTAGCTCATAGTGTAGCTTAACTCTAATAACTATAAAGTAATTTACTTCTTAATTAGTCTATTGATACATGAGTAAACGTTCCCCATTAACAAAATCAACCTTTTAATTACTACTTAAGAGAATTTTTAATGAAGAGATGTCAATTTGAGATATAAAAATTACATTTACATTTCATTTAGAATCAGATTTATTTTTCTCACGCGCCCCCACGCGCCGTCACACGCCGGCTAAGGGTCGGTTACACGAATCGTTAAAGCTAACAGTGCACCATTAACTTTAACGGAAAATTCTAGGTTTTTAACAGAATATGCTAATGGCATTACAAAATATTTCGTCGACATTAGAGAATATTCCGTTATAACCGTCGATTGGGAAGGAATATACCTTTGGAATATTCTCGGTCCAATCGAATCTGAACCGGGTTTGCTGATGTCTGGACCTAGTTGGCTGACGTCAGAACTAGGTTTGTTGACATCAGCTCTCCGGTTGCCGCAGCAACTTCTGGCCACTGCAGGCCGGAGGTTCGCCGAAATCTAGATTTTTTGCCGAAATTTTTCACAAGGTCAAAACAGGGTCAAATCTCAACCATTTTTCATGTATAATATGTCAAAATGAAGCTACAAAGACGAGAGACTCGAATTTACCTAAAAGAATCCCAAAAAGTGACCAGAGATAGCCCGAAAATCCAATGAAAGCTCTCGGTGGAAAATGAAGGTTGTGGTTCTAGTTGCCCAAGAGCAGTATCCTTGCATGCAAGGCCTGGAAATTGAACTAGTACTCACAGGGAGTTGTTTGGTGGTGAAAATGAGGTCGATCGGTGTCTCGATCGTAGAGCATCACGTCAGAAAAATTTGGAAACTTTTTGCCGGAGTTACTGTACAAATGAGTTCGAGGTTAGAGAAGCTTGCATGCTCAGTTTTGGTGTGGTGGTTGGTCTTAGTAAAACAATGGAGGTGTGTGTGTGTGTGTGTCTATGTGTAAGGCACAGGGAACACAGGGAACACAGAGAGATACAGAGAGGGAGACAAACTGAGTGGAGGACAGAGGGAGAGATGTTGAGTGGGTGGTACAATCCCACAACGGAAAAACAATCTCATTTAAAGAGAAAGAAAATTATAAACAATTTGCATGTAGTTTTGTCCAGAAGCAAGTGTGAGCTGGGTTTTCAGAGTGTGCAGAACACTCGGGTTCCCATGCAAGCACACAGAAAACAGCCCACAAGAAACTAATTTAGGAAACAACAAATTACCATTTTGTCCTTGCACATAACTTGTTCGTTATAAATCCCAATGACATCCCTTTTGTACTCACGTGTTCGTAATGAAGAGTACTACACAAAGGTCACAAGAAAAGTACAAAAGTACAAAGATAATTCAAAAGTCTACATAAGATTTTGCTTGGCCCAACAGGGGCATTTTTTGTAAATTTACAACTACGGGGAATAAAATACAATAAAGTTAGGGACGAGATGTAACATTCTCAGTGTGAAGAAGGATCCAAAGGAGTCTATCTGCAGCTATGTGCGAAGGTTTAAGGCAAGGAAGGCAAAGATCGTCAGCTAGGATGAGAAGACTGTAAACGCCGCATTTCGACGAGGACTCCCTGCTGAGCACCCGCTATGCAAAGAATTGATCATGAACAAGGATGCTACATTAACTCACTCTTATGCTTTGGTGGAAAAGCACGCGCTATGAGATGACTAGAAGCAAGCCTAGAAGGCACCAGAGCAGTCTTGCAAGGAGTCGGAGGCAGTCTAGAAGAAGCCGGACGAAAAGCAGTTGCAGCCCGAAAAGAAGCAGTCGGGGAAGAAACGCAGAGATCGCTCCCCCACAAAGGAAGGCTCAACACCCAAGACCTTCACGAAGTTCTCAATTCCGATTCAACAAATTCTTTGTGAGCTCCAGAACAAATCTTGGTTCAAGCGTCCGCTTTTGTACAAGGGAGATACGACCAAGGTTGACCATTCAAAGTACTACACATTCCACTGTGGACTTGGCTATGACACAGACAACTGCTTCAAATGGAAGGAGTACCTCAAGAAGCTTGTCAAGCAAGGCAAGTGCGACAAGTTTCTTGATAGGCCAACAACAAGAACAACCTCGCAAACCGGAAGTCGATGCCGAACCCTCTAACAAGGTGATTCGCATCAACAGAATCTTCGTCGAGTCAGAATATCTAAGGGCTACCAACAGTTCTAAAAAGCGGAAGATCGAGCATGTGAAGTCAGTTTCACAAGTTCAAGTTGCACACGACGTGCTTAGTCCAATCATTGGCCTTACTGAGAAGGACATTGAAGGAGTGGATCCCCACGACAATGCTTGGTGATCTCTGTCCAACTAGCTCATGCAGTAGTGGACAAAAATATGGTGGACAACGGCAGCGCAGTCAACATTATCCAATTCTTGGTAATTCAGGCGATGGGCTTGGAAAGCACGATTAAGCGGCAGGCAGAGGTGTTTATCGGATTTAATGGTTTCACCTCCACTGCCATCTGTACGATCGTACTCAATGTTCTCTCTCAACAAATTGTCTACTCGCAGACATTCATGATCGTCAACGACCCGTCTCCCCATAATGGGATTCTGGGCAGACCTTGGTTCTTGAAAATTGGAGCAGTGATGTCAGAGGAGTACTAGAAGATCTGATTCTGCATCCCAAGTGGAAGAATCAGTGAGATCAAGTATGACCAAGAAATGTCTCGTCGATGCACCGTCCAGATTCTGAAGGAGTCGAAGAAGAAGGTCTTTACACTAGTAACGGCAGCTGAGCTACATGAGGACTCATTATGCACCAAATAGCAATTACAGCAGGTGGATCAAAAAGATGGCATCCAGATTTATAGCTCGATAGATGAGGCAGGGTGGAACCTACAGGAAGACGCATAATATATCATTCTTGATCTCAACCAACTAGAAAAGACGACTAAAATAGCTCACGACTGAGCTCCGAAAAGAAGGAAGAACTTACCAACTTCTTGCGTGAGAATAGAGACATATTTGCACAGTCGCCCTCCGACATGCCAGGCATCGATTCAGTGATCGCTTGCCATAAGCAACACGTCGATTCCGCAACCAAGCCTGTGATTCAAAAGAGGCGCCATTGTGCTCCCGAACAAGTAGCCATCATCGAGGTGGAGATCGAAAAGCTGCTAGTAGCCGAGTTCATCGAAGAGGTAGCGCACTCCCCATGGTTGGCCAACATAGTGTTGGTCATGAAGAAAGAGAAAGGAAAATGGTGAGTGTGCGTGGACTACATCGATCTCAATAAGGCGTGCCCAAAAGACAATTATCCAGATTTTAGAATCGATCTGCTCATCAACTTGACATTTGGAAACCAGCTGCTCAGCTTCCTAGACGCCTATTATGACTATAATCAGATCACGATGTATGAACCCGACAAGAAAAAGAATGTGTTCGTCATTTAGCTAGGCACCTATTGCTACAGAGTTTTGCCCTCTGGCCTCAAGAACGCAGGAGCCACTTACCAGCGACTAGTCAACATGATGTTCAAGATGCAAATTGGCAAGACCATGGAGGTTTATGTTGACGACAACATGGTAAAAGGCAAGCAATGGTCATACCACATCACATCCTCCAGTAGTACAACATGAAGCTCAATCCTTCTAAGTGCACGTTTGGAGTCTGCTCTGGCCGATTCTTAGGGTACCTTATTACCCAACGAGGAATTAAAGCCCATCCAAGACAGATCAAAGCTATACTGAAGATGAAGTCCCCAACCACAACAAAAGAGATCCAGAATCTGACTGGAAGAGCAGCAACACTTAACAATTTCCTCTCGCGCGCATCCGATTGGTGCAAGCCGTTTTTCAAGGCATTAAGGAAGGTGCAGAAGAATCAGTGGGACTAAGAGTGCAAGAAGGCATTCCAAGATCTGAAAAAGTACCTGACTTCTTCTTCGCTACTATCCAAGTTGGAGGCAGGGGAAGATCTATTCATTTATTTGGCAGTATCTGAAGTTGCAGTAAGCTCCACCCTCATTTGAGAAGAGTTGAAGGCCCAACTACCTATATTTTACACGTCTAAAGCTCTTCTCAATGCGGAGTGTGGTTGCCCAAGATGTTGATCCTATTGAAGAGGGAGAGAATGAGCAAGCCATTGGAGAAGAAGAGCTTGGACTCAAATTGCCTGAAAATTGGGCCATTCTTGGTCACGAGGTGCATCTTCCTATCCCTTTGAATCAATTTTCTATTGGTTTAAAGTTTTTGGAAGACTTTACCCTTCCTGCTGAGGGTTAAGTATTTGTGAGTATCCCCTCGATATATCCTATAAACCATTTCCTTCTGGAAATTTTTTTAACTATTTGATTTTCTGCAGGGTGATGTGATGAATGCTCCTACCTCTACATTATACACCTTTGAGAATGAAGGTCCTCCAGAAGGTGTCAAAGTTGTTAATTTGCCTTCCACTCCATCTCTAGAGAAAAACATAGTTTTTGCAAGTTCATTGGGCCCTCACACTATACTTGTGGCATCATCAAGGGTTGCAACTTCCAATGTTGATCTCCAAAAAGAGGTAGACCTTTGTATTCACATTACATTTGCCCTTTGTGAACTTGTCTTGTCTTATTCCTTTCTTCTGTTTGCAGCCCGAGGCTTCTCTTCAATCCCCAAGTTCTTTAACAGTTGATGTCCAACCTACCAATTCTCCTTTGGTGATGCCCGATGTGCTCAGAACTTCCAATCCTAGTATAGAAGACTCTCAACCCCCAATAGTAGGGATAGAATCTGGTTCATCAGTTGTTGTGGTGAATAATAATAATTAAATATTTCTTTCTAGAAATCCATTTACTAGCTTTGTGTGTGGTTTATTTAACCATTTATTCTGTGTGGTTGGAATCTTTTGCCATGATTTTTGTCGCCCTTCCAACACTCACTCACTTAGTGATGGCCACCATTGATCCTCAACGAGCCTCTAGGCTTCTAAATGTGGGCATAACTTCTCCCATATCAACTAATGCTCCTTCAGTTGTGAGTTTTATCCATTCTTTGCCTGTTTCCAACTCTGGTACATCAACTTGTCAGCCCACAACTAGTACTCATGAAGTTTCTACTAGCTTAATGGGGACTGCAGCAGTTGCTACCTCTGGTATCCTATCCATTTTTACAGATTCTACTGCCGTTACCTTTCAAGTGGGAGCCCCAGTTGCTTTTGCTATTTTGGAGCAAGAGGTAGTAGTATAAGGGGTTAGTTGGGCATCAAACATAGGGATTCCAACCAACACTTTTGGTATCCCTACAAGCTCTCTTCCCCTTGTAGCTACCGAAACTTCAGTCCCAAGAGCTACTCCTATTTTCTCAACTGATATTGTCCAGCTCAATCTCCAACTATCTGCTTTGAATGAGTCACTCCCCTCCACCTTAAGTGTAGGCTTTTAATTCAAATGATGTTCCAAAATACATTAATTGGTACATGTGATTAACATAAGCTTTAGACCAAGCCTTTATTGCTAATAAAATACCCCTATTTAGATTTCTAGTCAATATAAATATCTCTCATATCCTAGAGTGTTGGGTGATATTTCTTCAGGTGCTTCCCATTGAGTGGATTTTATTGTAGGTTTCCATTTAAATTCTTGAGCTAGTACGCACCCTTGTTAATTACATGTGCAATTTTGAAAGGTTCTTCCCATGTCGGGCTCCACTTCCAAAATCCCCTTGTTCTCCATAAGGGACGATTGCTTTCCAAACGAGTTCTCCTTCTTGGAATGGCTTGTTCTTCACCCTCTTGTTGTATGCTAGGGCTACCACTTCTTTTCCAGTCAAAAACTTATTCAGGGATTGTAATCATGCATGATCTAGGTCTTCAACTCCTTGACACATAGCCTACATGTATTCATCAGTGTGTAGACCAAATTGATTCTGAATTCAAACTGAAGCCACATTTATCTCCATTGGTAAAACTGCATCTTGACCATATATGAGTGCAAAAAGTGTAGCCTCAGTGCCTGACTGCTTTGAAGTCCGATAAGCCCACAATGTATTCCCTAATTTCTCATGTCACTCTCGTGGATTATCCTCAATCATCTTTTTCAGAATATTGATGAGCACCTTATTGCTGGCCTCAACTTGGCCATTACATTGAGGATAGTAAGGGCTAGACTGGACTATCTTTATTTTGAACTTTTCAGCGAACTGCATTACCTCATTAGATATAAAAGATGGACCTCTATCAGTGACAATATTTTCAGGGATACGGCCAGGGTCGAGTAGGCATTGTATAATTAACTAGATCCAGCTTACAAGATATCATGAAAGCGTTTAAAGGCTGCCAAGTAAACATAGAAGATTTTAATGCGTTGGTCTGCAAAAGTGGGAGTGAAATGTACTACATGTGGAAGGATTTAGCAGCTGATGCAGATTATGAAACTCATATTGAGTATAGATGGCCTGGGGAGAATGTGAGGTCCATGGTTCCAAGGTTAGTCAGGCTAGAAGTTGGGGCCGAGGATGATATCGTGGAGTAAGCCAATCAAGTAGCTCTAGGTGCTACTCTTATAGTGCAAAACCAGGAGCCAAGGTGAGAAACTTGCAATTCACTACCAAAAAAATGGCCTTCAACATTAGTGAAATTCTATTGCCTTTCCTATATATGTACCGATGTATTGGGAGGTGATGCTAATTCTCCACATTTTAGGCATCAGTTTTTCTCCGTTGCCAATTATAGTTTATCACCTCACTTTTTAGTGTTTTCCGATGTCTTTATGGTAAAATTATGTTGACTTCCACATATTTTTAGTTGACATCTGATGCTAAAAAGTTCTATTGCATCGCTTTTTGAAAAAAAAACTGATGCTAAAATTTTTTATTGCATCACTTTTTGGCGAAAAACTGATGCCTATATACCTTAACCACATCGAGTTTGTTTAAAAAATGGATGTTTTTAGCATCAAATAACCTCAGTGTTACAACAGGTCGATGTCGTTAATATGAAAAATTGTTGACTTCTTTAGTATTGCATTGACTTTCGTTGCTATAGATATTAAATAGGCATCACAATTTTAGTGATATTGGTTGCCTTAGTTTTTTAAGGCATCAAAATAAACATTTAAACAATAGTATGGATACCATCTTCATTTATATAAACAAAATACAATACATTCATTCATTAATAAACACTTAGATGAAGTACTTGTCTAACATGTTCTAGTAAGTATAATTGAGGTCCTTCTATCTAAGCCTCTATATGCTCATCATGTTGTTTCTAATATATGAGATTTGAACTATTAATGCCTACATGCATTGAAACATTAATTGTTCAAATTATCCCATATTAGAACACACATAAGTATATATTAGCACTATTTTGTTACACTTTAAAACAAATTTCATGTGCTACTCAAAATAAGTCCCAAAAAATTAAGGAGATAGGCCAGACCAATAGTAAGGGGAACATTCCATGAACTCCATCAACTCAAGTAATCCAGGAGAAGACTACATCTGCCCATTCACTTCGCACCTCGTCAAAGTCCTCTTGGTTGTAACACTTGGTCGTATTTATTGGGCATGCAAATTGAAAAATAAATTTATAAAACAAAGTTGGCATGTGTAAAACATTGTAGCTAAACAATAAAATCTAAGGCCTAATATTTGATAAGACAAATAAAAAACCCATATATATACCTTATATTTAAATGAAAGACTTTCATCTTCAATAATCTCCTTTCATATATCTCATAACACAATACCCACATTCCACATGAGTTGTTTGTTTAGGAGCACCCTATGAATCATTAAGAAACACAACACTTTGTAGTTATGTATCTCTTAAATCAATAAAACCAATATGCATTTTTATAAGTACACCTACATACCGTTAATTGTCTCCATACTGGTATTTTGTGAGCTTGTTTACCAATTCGGGCATTATATTTTTGAATCCCCCTTCACAAGCCAAACAATACATATGTTATAATTTGCTCAGTTACAAAACTATTAAATAAGGCTCTAAGATAGTGATCTTACTTGATTACAATTGTTTTCCACTCGTTGTAACGGGATCGAGGTCCAAGAGAATCCATTAAATATATTGTATCTTTATCCTCATTGATTATTGTCAACACCCAATGTTTGCTGAAAGTTAAGAAATTCTAATTTTATATCAACCCGAATAAATAAACATATTTACTAAAACAACTAGAACAAGTGTCATTTCACTAACCCAATATTTTTCGGGATTAAGAAAATGATTTCCGCACTAGCTCTATACAAACGTACAGAAATATAAGTAGATTGCTCGTCCGCTATGTAACTTTCGTCAAATAGACGTCCGAGATCCATAAAGCCAACAGTTAGAGTCAGCTCTGCTTCCATTAGCTTTTCATATAGGTGACTTCCCAAGCAATAAGATATCGGCTATAACAATTGATCATCCAAGTCCAAACCACAATTTAAAATCTTTATAGTACAATTTTCATATTTTACCTCATATATGCCACAATAGCAATCTGCCCTATTTTCTTCATTTCCATGAACTCTTGTACATCTTCTCTTAGCATGAAAATAGGCCTATCACCTCCTAATATGTCATCATTCATCACATATTCAATATATTCATCTTCCTGCATTACTCGATCAACATATCGTTATAAAACCTTGCATGACTTAGGCAACTTATCTTCAACATACTTGAATAATGATTTTGCTAGATGTTGCTTAATTGTAGGCTACTTTTTCCACAAAAAATTATTATAGCATGAATAATATTAGAATGCATATTCATAGTTAGTGGAGAGTCTGATTTTTTAACAAATAATAAAGATAAAAGAACAATTTAACTCACAAAGCTAGTTACCTCTTTCTCTTTCAATATAATTTGATCCTTTGGCCAAGCTACCTGACTTCCAATAGCTTGGTCAACAGTTTCTAACTCTCCTTTAATTGGAAAAGATAATGGAGTATCTCCTAAAACTAAACGATAAATAGACACACGCAGATTGCCATTTCCCATAGGAATACCATGAACCACCGAGTTTGGCGTACCCATTTCAATTATTGTGCCATGGGCAACTTTCTTACCTCCTACTAGTAATGTGCAGTCTTTACCCTAAACAAACATAAAAATGTATAAGGAAAAAAATAAATGTCAGGTACTAGCATGTAAACCATAAATGAAACGATTGGAAAAATACATTTCAGGACAATTAAAGCATTACCTTCATAGTCTCACTCTCAATCATCTCTACTACCTCGTCAATTTTCCCACCAAAGTTCATACCCTTACACACTTCAGAACTCTTCGTCTTCCAATTAGTTGATGCTTTCTTTGAGATTTTGGGAGATGTAAATCCTTGTGGTGAGGCAAGCACAATAGGTATTTTACCATCAATTGCTGATCGCAACTTTGCAATTTTCGATGCCAATTTATCTTCTTAATATTTTCGCTGCTCCGACAAAAGCTGCTTTGTCTCATTCAGCTTTTGATCCCTTTGCTTCAACGTCTCCTTCGAAACACTCTTTTTTTTTCTTCTTCTAGGAATGTTGAAGTATGCGTTTGGCTTCACTTTGTTCAGGGGTCCCCAATGCAAGTGATAGGACATTAGTACTTCCAGAGGTGGAAATAAGGACATCTTCCTTTTGTTGCAGCAATTCATCCTACAAGCAAAGTGAAATATTTATTGTGGACTGAAGTAGAAACTTATTTGACTTGCCTTTGGATTTAGCATACTTACAAATTTTGCAACAATCTTAGCTGCCCCCTCATCAACTATCATGCCATTTTTATCTTCACGGTCTTTCTTCCATAAAAGAGCCCAATCAACTTCCTCATTTTTTGCTATCACATTACCATCTCTCTATTAAAGAAAGAGAATGAATATGAGAACTAGTTAATGAAGTACAAATTATACCTAATAGAACATAATTGGTATTCAAATTTTAGCACTGAATGAAACATAAGTATAAATTTACCAAATCATACTCCATGCCAGCATACCCCTTACGACCAACTCTATGATGATATTGAACTTTTTCACGCCTCTCCTTTTGAGCCTGATGAACTCCCTGAAATATGCATATAAGAGCACAATTGGAAAGCTTCTAACAAATTCCAATCACATTTTCATATTAGTTGCATCCTATTAGATAATGGAATCAATATACCTTCCAATGTTCAGTTATTCGGGATTGAACAAAAGGGGTCCACCGTGAATCCAATATAAAATCATACTTTTCTGGGGGCATGTCTAAGATATCAGGGTCATCTTTGTTAGGCAATATGTATTTAGTTGTTAACGTGGATTTGAATTGCCTCCAGGTGCTTGATGCCGATAACAAGATATTCTTTTTGCTTTGTGGGGCAACTTCAAATGCAGACTACAAACATAGATCGGGAACATAAGTGACCAAAATCACATGAAGCACCAACAAAATATAGGCCTGTTCAGAATTTAATTTATGAGCACTAGAAAAATACATAACTACTTATTACCGTAATCTCTGTCCATATATTTTCCTTTGTGTTATTCTCGACATCGTGCCATGTGGGATCGTCAATGGGCACCATGGATTGAGCAATTACACCAATATAAGATGCCAATTCTATTGCTCCAGGTCTATGTGGTTCCGCTTTATTGTTATACTCCACACTATCTTCTTCCCTTTCTTTTTCATAATTTGGATATGATACATCTCAGTTGGCCCACGCTTTTTCCTAGGCTCAATTAATTTGCTCATAGTTGTTTCTGAAACAGTAGTCTTTTCATTTCTGTTTTTTTATGAACCTTTGGTCACCGTTGTAGAATATTTTGGTTTTCCTTTACTCTTCTTTGGTGAAACAATAACTTGATAATTAATTGATTGTATGCTGAAATCAAATATCGAAACAATCATATTTTTCTTATTAATTTTGTTGGTTTAAGCAATGAAAAGAGTGGTTAATATCATCTTCCCTAAAACATGATAAGAAGTTAAATTAGTCTACCAACCAATCACCCTTTTTATAGCAATAATAGTCAATTTAACTAAATTTCAATATACAATAAAAAAAGTTCAATAATATAAGCATACGAAACAGAACATAAATTTCTCTTTCAATAGTTGATCAATACATGAACGTAGGAAAGATACCACATAACAAATTTAATTTTAAATGAACCAAACAACAAAAGATAATACTATAAATTAAGCAACAATGTTGGATTCCATTCCAAAAGAGGTGATAATGATTGACGAGGGTCAAAACTACTAGGCTCGTTTTTTTTCCATTGACAACCCACAAACCATCACAATCAGTCCGTTTGCATAACATTATCCATTGTTTTCCCACTTATATTCAACAAAGTGCCATATATACTCTCACACACATTCTTCTCAATGTGCATAACATCCAAACAATGCCTAACATGAAGAAATTTCCAATAGGGTAGGTCAAAGAAAATATATCTTTTCTTCCAACACTTACTACTCACACCTTGAACTGGTGGATTAACTGTTTTCTTCCCCCGAACATAGTTCATCCCTTCAATTTTGTTAAACACTTACTGCCCAATTAGTGGAACTGGTGGTGGGGCATGTTCTTCTTTCTCATTGAATTCTTCAGCTTGCTTTCTGTAAGGATGATAATGTGATAAGAACCTTCGATGGCCAGTGAATGCCATTTTGTTACCATGTTCCAACCTCTTCGTATGTGTTTCTTCAGCACAGATTGGGCATCCAAAATATCCATGTATAGTACACCCAGATAAGTTACCGTATGCTAGGAAATCATTAATTGTCCATAACAGGACAGCTCTCAAAGTGAAGGTTTCTTGTCGGTAAGCATCAAACACTCCCTCGACTCCATTCCACATTGCTCTTAAATCATCAATTAAGGGTTCTAAGTAGACATCAATATTATTTCTGGGTTGTTTATCACCAGAAATTAACATTGTTAGCATTAGAAACTTCCTTTTCATGCACAACATTGGAGGAAGGTTATAAGTGACCAAAATCACAGACCAACAACTATATTTGCTACTCAGTGAACTATGTGGATTTACTCCATCGGCTGAAAGTGCTAACCTTAGGTTTCTAGGCTCACTTGCAAAGTCTTCCCACATATTGTCAACCAACTTCCATGACGGGGAATCTGTCGGATGCTGCAATTTACCATCTATTATACGATCATCAGCATGCCAAGTTAAATTTTTAGATGTTTCAATAGATTTAAACATTCGTTTAAACCTTGGAATAGGAGGAAAGTACCATAACACTTTAGCTGCCAATCCTACTTTCTCCATTAGCTTCTTGTTAACCTTCCATCGAGAAAGACCACATTCAGGACAACTTGTAGCATTATGATATTGCTTCCTATACAAGATCCAGTCATTATAGCATGTGTGGATCTTCTCATACTTCATTCCCAATGCACACTTTGCCTTCTTTGCCTCGTATAGAGTTTGGGGCAACTCTTGACCTTTTGGAAGCATATCCCCAAACTCAACTAGCAAATCTAAGAAACAAACATCAGTCATCCCATGTCTTACTTTAAGATTGTACAATTTGACTAATGCCGATAACCTTGTGTATTTATCACAACCAGAGTACAAAGGTTTCTCAGCAACCTCAATAAATTGCTTGAATTGCTCAGGTTTATCACAAAACTCTTCGTATGCCCCTTCACACATTTCAACAGTTTCGTCGACAAAGTCATATTCCTTATCTTGTTCCATTTCTTGGTTCATGCTACCACTAGAATTTGCCAAGTTCCCCATGCCACATCCAAATCTTGTAGTTTTGATCAAACCCGTTGAAGTAAAGATGCTCTGTAAATACTCTAACACTTAACTTTCTTATATTCCCACATTTTTCACATGGACAACAAATTTGATTATGATCAGCGGAATTCACCAAACCAATCTTTAAAAAATATTCTACTTGATCTTCATACTCTTGACTTCTCCTATCTGCATTCATCCAAGATTTATCCATCTCCCTTACAAATATCAAAATTGGCATAAACACAGTCATCAAATTAACTAATAAACTTGTCGACTATCAAGGTTAATTTTGGAGATAAAGTATTGAATCATTGCATGTTGCCCAAATGAACCAAAGATACAACTAAAAAAATAAAGGTTATGATGCAATATGATATACTTTCAAACCATAATGATATTTTCTTATCTGACCAAATTGATATCAAACATAATGCAAAATGATATTTTCTTAACTGCCCAAATGAACCCAAAAGATTCAATCCTTAATCAAATTGATACAAAAACTAATGCTTTCATTGACAATATAATACAAAAATAAGAGAAAACAAGAATATTATAGTCCCAAATGTGATTTCGTTAATACCCTTCTCCCAATTTATCACTTAAAACAACAAACACAGAGAAATAAAAGGGAACTTAATTACCTGGGTGGCTGGTGCAAAGTCAATAGTAAGAGGGCTAGGGAGAAAATATTCAATTATTCTGAATTCCTAAACTGTGGATTGCATATTTGGTATGTTTCAACTATGTCCTTGGTTAGCCTTGCCACAACCTGCATAACAACACATTGTGAGACTTCAGAATTTAATAAATTAATCTACCAACCAAACACAACTAATATTTCAACTTCTGCTCAAGCTAATTTGAGTTTAGCTGACAACTTAGGCTCAAAACTATGCATAGTGTGAATTTAAAAGACCATCTTTGATTTGATAGCAACTGAATTGAATTCTAATCAATAAAATTTCATTCAACGTCTGCTTTGCCTCCAATTCTTTCAATACTTGGTGCATAAAACGGCATAACACAATTAGATTAGATAACGTGAGTGAAGTAAGGAATTATAACACTAGCACATAAGCCAAGGAACAATTAAAACACAAAGTGTGATTTCCAAAGTGGGATTTGAAAAATATAACAAATAAGATATAAAATAATCAAGCATTTTTAGGGTAATTAACATTACAAATATCTATCTCTATCACATCTACAACACCGGATATTAACAATACTAATAATCGAGCATTTCTAGTGGGTTTTTTCCTTCCCTTTTTTGATAATAAGCAAAACTTAATATTAAAAAAATAAAAGAAAAGGAATAAGAAAAAGAAAATCTAGAAGTAGTAGAACAAGAAGAAGAACAGGAGAAGACAAAAAGAAGATCGAAGTTGGACAAACTTGCTCCATCAAATCATTTTTGTTCTTTATGGGGATGAAATTCTCCTTTAAACCTAGGCACCGACTAAAGCTGAAATTGAGAAATTAGAGGTTTGGCTGAGTTGGGATATTAGGTAATGGGGTCAGGGTGTGAAGGAGTTTCCATTAGTTCTGATCAGGTAGGGTTTGGGGTTAGGTTTTGAGATAATGTTGCAGAGGAACCAAATCTAAGATATATGGCAGAGAGAAATGGAATCGAAATTAGAGATTGGATTGCAGTCACATGGAGACGAAGAGAGAAAGAGAACACAAGAGAGATGTAGCTATGGCTTCAAAGAATTAGAAAGTGTCAGAGTGTGAAAGTTATGTCAAAGGGAAAGAGTAATGGCAATAAAAGTTTTTGGGAGGACTTCTAATTTTTTCATCAAAATTTTGGTGGGAAAGCATACGCGGGTCTGAGATTGGTGGAAAAACGTGTGCAGGGTTGAGCTTGTCAAAGGCATCAGTATACCCACTCATAAAAAAAATAAAAAATAAAATTTATAAAACGATTTCGGTATTTATAAGTACCAATGCTAAAGTGGTAAATGTCTATAAAAATAGCATTACCCCATGATACATCTCGATCCTGACACGTCAAGTGTCGGGAAGTGCTGGCCGACACGTGTTAAGTGACGAAAGCCAATTATGCATGTATATGTGAAAAAGTGAATAGATATAGAGTTGGAAGCGGAAGTAAGAGTGCGGTGATGGGTAAAACCCATTATTACAGGTGCATAAAAGTCAGAGCATAGTAAATAGTGCATAGAATAAAAACATTCACATCCTCGTGAGGATGGATAAGTAGAAATTAACTAAAAGTAGGAAAAAATCTTACATACTGAGTTTGGAGAAACTGTCAGAACCGCCAACCACAGCCGAAGTAAGCCCTCATGTCACTGGTAATCGAATCCGCCACTAGGTCCTAGAGGGGCGCAAAACATAAAAAGGTGAGCGGGTCAAAAATCAAAGTTTGATAAAACCTTTGTTTTCAAGAGCATACTATCCCCTCGCTGGAAAACATGTATAGTTTTTGAAAATACGTCATACACCCCGGTATGATCCTCAAAATACTATAATAGTGAGACGGGTACTCCTTGAAAACCAGACTGACTGCTCAAATCACGGGTACTCCTAAAAAATCAGGCTGACTGCTCAAGTCATGGGTACTCCCCGAAAATCAGACTGACTGCTCATCCATATGTAAACACACAAGCCCAAGTAGATAAGTTACGAGGACATGCTAGGTATATGAGAAAAACGTTGAGTACTACAATGACGCGAGTCTAACGCTAATCGTTGTGCGCAAAGCGCGTCACACACAAGTTCGAGTTGCCTAGTGCAACCTAGAACAGGCTAGTACCTACAATGGATCCAAAGTTACTTAGCGGTACTGGTGTGATACCTCCAAACGTCAAGGCTAGTCCTGGCCATAGAACTGATTACTAATACCTGGGTGTTCTACATATACTGATGAGCAACAGTATAGAAAAATGTATGGCAAATATAATAGGAATGTTCTACCTCCAACAATCGCATATGATATGAATCGTGCTAACAATTTAAAGAAAGCAGTGAAAACCATACATAATAATATATTTATCAAAACAAAGACCCACTCACTCACCTATAAGTAGCGGGGTCGTAGCCCCCTTGTCCTGGGTAGCCCCGGTAGTCCTCTGGATAAGTCTCACCTATATGAGATATCACTATAATAATGATTAAACTCATAAAGGTTACTAATTAAACTAATTAACGACACTTATCCCTTGTTTGCTCAACATGGAGGTCTAAAACACTCCGAAAAATATCGTACGTACTGCCCTTAGGTAGTACGCGTTGTCACGAGACGCCTAGCGTCGACAGAAGTCGAAAATAATGTCCCATGCACCCACACGCACGGCTTACGAGTTGGGTCAAATTGACAGTCAACTAACGGCGTCAGTTGACGCCATTAGATCTAACAAAATATTCCAGCATCTCCGTTAAATCTAATGGAATATTTCTAACGGCGTTAAAGGAATATTCCCGGTTTGGATTGGTTGCTGACGTCACCGGCCGGTCTGGACCGGGTTCAGGGCGGTCGCCGCTGCAACTGGCTTTGGTTGATGGCACCGTAGGCCGCTGTTACTGGAAATTTGGCCGGTTTTCTGGAGAATTTTCAAATCTCCATAACTTCTTCTTTTCTTGACCAAATTTCAAGTTCTTTATATCAAAATGAAGCTAGAGAGGAGTAGAATGACAATGTATCTTTGGTTTGGCTGTACAAGCTTGGGAAATGGCATGTATTTACCTCGAAAGACCGCAACTACTGTAGCTTTATCGATCTACGTCAAAACTCAACCAAATCAAGCAAACAACATATGAAAATTCATCTACTCAACGAGAGGAATCCAATGGTGATAGTTAGAAACCTCACCTCGGTAATAGCGAGAAAATCACCAGAAAGGTCCAGTTCTTCCGTGTGCTTTTCCCGTCAAACGGTCGGGAGTTTGGACAAACGGTTTGCACCGTTGAGTCCAGGGCGTCGAGACGAAGATGGTGGTGATTTTAGATCGTCTCGGTTCGATGGTTTTTCGTCGACGTGCACTATGCACAGTCAGTGAGAATGAGAGAGAGAGAGAGAGAGAGAGAGAGAGAGAGAGAGAGAGAGAGAGAGAAAGAGAAAGAAAAAAGAGAAATGAACAAAAAAAGGAAATGACGATGAAGAAGAGAAGGAAAAGAGATATTTTGGGTTTTGGGAGTATTGTGCACCCACCAAAACAAAAAAATTACACGGTCCTGTGTACAAAATATCCCCCCGCCCCGGGAATTATTTTATAACAAACGTTTTTACAAGATGTTACACCCCAAATATGTGATGATGTTTTTATACCTTTTAGGCATCACTAGAAATATGTGTTGTTTTATGGTGATTTTATTATACTCTTTAGACATTACTTTTTAACCAACCGATGCCTAAATAACTAATAACATCAACTTTTAATTTTACTGATGCCTATTAAGTGTTGTTTAAAAGGAAATTTCTAGTAGTATATATTGTAGAAAGGCATTTAAATGGCAGATAGACTGTTATCCAAAGCCATGTTAGCTAGATGAATGTCAAAGCCATTTTATTTTTCATTAGTTTACCAAGAAAACTAATTTTTCAAAAGGGTGACAACTGAGGTGATTTACTTCTCACTTATACAAAGGCATTTTCACTTATTATATAGTGCTTGCGACAAAAATTACTTTTAACTTGCACTGTACCAACGACTAAAGTAAATATCATTATGTCCCTGTTGCACGAAAGGTACTAGAATTGGTTTATGTTCTTGTTTGGACAGTTACCTGAAAAGTAAGCCAAGCATTCTAGCCATCTGATGATTTCATTCTCAAACATCCATCTTGCGCAATTGATGCGTGCGTGTGTTTCAAGTTTTTTTATGCACAAATGTCCACTTTCACTTTGTGTTCCACTCCGCAAGCACATTTAACCACATGAGATATTCTCTATAAAAAGCATATATAGTTTCAATGAAAAGAAGGGAAGAGGACATAATTTTTTGTTTATTTAAAGAAAATCATCTTCTTTCCAGAAAATATGCACCAAATCGTCTTTTATCTTACTTAAATAGACACTAGCCTCGGCGATCGGCTTCTCCCCAAAAACACTGTGGCATATTGGCTCCAAATAAAGAAGCCCGAACAATCTCGATTATATGACAACTTTTTTCGATCCATTACCCAATTATGTTGAGGAGTGTAAGGAGTGGACTTCTGATGAACTATTCCATGGTCCTGCAAATACTGCAAGAGTTCATAGCTCACAAACTCACCGCCGTTATCAGAACGAATAACCTGAAGCTTACTCTGAAACTGGGTATCCACGTGGAACCTTTAAAACATAGAACTCACCACCCTTTTTATCTTTAGCAGGCAAATCCATGTCATGCGGGTGCAATCATCAATAAAAGGGACAAACCATTGAGCTTCACCAAGAGCAGGGATTTTTGCTGGACCCCATACATCTGAATGAACGAGTATAAAAAGCTTTGTTGCTCGTGTCATACTTAAGGAAAACGGAACACGATGTCCTTTTGCTAACTCTCATGTGTCACATTTAAAATCAACATAACATATATTTGTAAATAATGAAGGAAATAACTTATTAAGATACCTGAATGATGCATGCCCTAGCCTTCTGTGCCACAACCAAATACTAGATGTTTGTTTTTCAATTGGATCTTCACTGGCCTTGAAAACTTGAGCAAGGCGCTTAACACTGCCATGCTATAATTCTAAGTAATACAATCTGCTTTTTCGAGTACCAGAACCAATCACCTTCCTTATGCGAATGTCTTGAAAATAACAGAATGTTGGCCAAAAAATCACAGCGCGAAATAAAGCGTCAGTGATTTGAGCCATAGACAACAAGTTGTGATTCAAAGAGAGAACCACCAAGACTGAATCCAGATGCAAGAAGTCTGTAGGAGAAATTGAGCCTTTCCCAATCACCAATATATAAGAACCATCAGTCGTAGACACAGATGACTTTGGGAATGAATAAAAAATTTGATTAATCCAGGATCACATGTCATATGATATGTCGCTCCAGAATCAATAATCCAAGAACTGGTATGTCATGATGCAGATCCACCATCTGATGTAGCTCAGATTTTTGTATGAAAGTCTTCTTGAATCGTAGCGGAATTCATTGTATATCAATGACTTATGAATTTGGGGCTGAGATAAAAAATTGGGGATTTGATTTGAATTTGTGTTTGGAATTTGATATATTTGGAATTTTGAATTCGGGAATTAGGTTTTATGTCTATGAGAGAGGGATCCTAGAATCGTCTTACTCTCGATACCATGCTAAAATATTTGGGAATTTTTGAATTGTATTATTCTTCGTATTGAGACCAATATATATATAGGTTAATTACAAGAGAATACGAAACTATATGATAGTAGGAAACCCTAATTACAAAAGTCAACTAAGCCCACATAGGCTAGGCTTACGTTAACAAATTAGAGATGCAAGTTGGAATGGTGTTTCCGATTCCATTAGAAAAGATATGCATATAGTATATCACAAAATTAATTGAATTTATACATAAGCATATTTCAAATATACCAAATCTAATTGAATTTATCCATTGGAATGGTGTTTACGTTTCTTTAGACACCTTACTATTTTTACAAATATACCAAATCTAACCTTTTGAAAAATTAAATTTAAACTTAAAACTGAATAACAACAACAACAATACTAATAAAAGCAAATTTAGATTAAATACCAAGTGGAATAATGATTTTAAGGAAAAATACCAACTTTAAGGAAAAGTACCAAAGCCCACCAATTTCTTTGGATTAAGTCATATTATATGGGCCAAGATATTTATAAAGATCATTTACATGTTTGCCCCTATTGCACAATACCCAAGCCCACTTAGCTCATTCGCTGGAAAGTGTTGTCACCGGCCACCGCTGAAGTTCAACGCCGCCGGACTTCACCACCACCACAGGCGGGGTCCTCACATGGAAAATTGGGAATGAAAAGTGAAAATAATGCCTCCACGGAGACTTGAACCCTCAACCTCATGCATGAAGTAAATACATCTTGCCAACTCAACTAGACCAACTTCTTTTATGTATTTTTGTGTTATAAAATATTTATTTCATTCTAACAAGCATATCATTTTTTTTTTTTAAGAAAAAACTTTTGGTGAGGTATTTAATAATTTATTTCAACATACAATTTAAACGAAACCAATTTACTAACTCAATTATCATAGATTTTTCCCCTTCTCAATCATATTTGTTAAAAATGACGGATAACTTTATGTCACTGTTGAGTAGTGACATCAAAATAATATCATTAGATGTAATTTTTTTTTCTTCCTCAATCATATTTGTTATAAATGATTAATATCTTCAAGTCACTGTTGAGAGTGACATGAAAATAATAACATTAAATGTATTCTCAATCATATTTGTTAAGAATGATGAATAACTTCAAGCCATTATCGACTCATGACCTCAAAATAATAGTATAAAACATAAATTTTTCTCCTCCTCAATTATATTTGTTGTGAGAGTTGTTGACTTTTTAGAGCTTTTGAAAGGAAGAAAATTCAGTTTACATCATTTTTCAAAAAGTTACTGTGAATTTTCACATGAGAGTGAAAATGTTTTTAAAAAATCAACTCATGCATGTAAATTTAAAAATTCAAATTGTTTGGCACAAGTGTGTTTTCTTTTTTATTGAGCGTCTAAATTATTATTACTAATCAATGATAATTGTTTTTCATATGTATGTACAATTAAAATGGAGAATTTTCAACACTTGCGTGATTTTTTTGAAAGTCACTATTAGACAGTGGCATGAGAGTGAACTAAATAAATATTAAAAAATGTAATAAATATCACAAATGGGTTTGCTCTAGTGGTACAAGTGGTTGTTTTTGACACACCCCGACCCGAATATCCAGGTGAACACCAGATATCGAGGCGTGCTGACCGTCACCCTGGAGGAATGACGAAGTCATGATGAGATAATAGAGAAAATAAAGTGAATTTTGAGATAATTTGAATAAAAACATAATGGGAGTGCGTAGAGTGGAATAAAACCCATTAAACACATAATATCAGAGCTAGGGTGCAGTAAAATAAAAGAATATTCTCATCCCGTAGGATGGATATGTAACACAACTGAAGGGAAATAAACATACTTCCACAGAGAGGTAAAATGGTAATATCAGCAACAGCCACCGAACTCGTCTGCCAACTAAATTCTAGGTCCTGGAGGGGCGAAAAACAAGGGTGAGTGGGCCAAGTACCGTTTTGTAAAACCTTTTCAAAAGTTTGGGATATAACCCCTAGCTGTAAAACCCGTAATTTGCCAAAATATAAGTTTACTAATAGAAATGCTCAAATTTCAATAATTGGGACGGCGCCCACAAGGATACGGGTATAAAAGATGTCAATAGCAGTATAAAACATCACATTACTTATCGCATAATAATAGCACACAAGTCATGCAGAAAGTAGCTACATGACAGGCTGGGTTTTTATAAATTACGCTCTAGTACTACGTACACGTGAAGTTGGCTCTAAGCGCATCACAACAAGTTCTAGTCGCCAAGGCAACCTAGAACAGGCTGGCACCTACGATGGATCCAAAGTGAGCGTGTTGGTGCGTGTGAACATACACGTGAAGCTGGTCCTGGCCCGGACAGTACTAACACCGTGCAGTATGCATGATAAGTAATAGTTTGCTAAAACGTATAGACATGCCAACATTTAAACAAATAAGCCAAATAAGGATGATTAATAAATCATAATATGCTACGTAAATCATTTATCAAATTTAATAAAACATGGCATGCCATACAAGTCACAAAATCACATTTAAACACATACTAAAATAATAATATTTTAATAAAGAAATGGCCCACTCACTGGTATGTCGTCGGGTTGTAGCCGCCGTACCTAGCCTGAGCTCGGAGCTCTTCGAGATAGGCTTCACCTATATGGGAAGTCACTATAGTAATCATTATACAAGTCTATTCCAAATTAAATAAGGAAAAGACTCGAAATCTCCTTTGTTTGCTCGAAAGGGAGGTCCAAAACACCTCGAAAATTACCATACGTACCACCCCTAGGTAGTACGCGTCGTCACGAGTCGCCTTGCGAAGACGGAAATTGAAAATGATGCTCCCTGCGCCCCCACGCGCGGTTCAAACACGGCTAAGCCGCGGCCCCACGGGCTGCTCCACGCGCGCCGGTCAGTGCTCGGTCAACGCTGACGTCAATGCCGGTCTGGACTAGTTGCTGACGGCATCGCTGACGTTAGCGCAGGTCTGAACTGGTTTGCTGACGTCACCAGGGCCGGTCTGGACCCCTTTGCTAACGTCAGTGCCGGTCACCACTGCGAGTTTTCAGGTGGCCGGCGCCGTCGCCGTCGCCAGAATCTGGAAAAGTACGCCGGAAAACTAGGAAATTTTTAAAATTTCATATCTTCTTCATTTCTAGGCCAAATTCTACGATCCATATATCAAAATGAAGCTATGAACGAGTAGAGTTCGAATTTGCTTACCAACACCTCAAAAGGTGGTAAGAGATGGCCAGAAAATGGCTCGAAAGAATCGGCCAAATTGCAACGTCGCCGTTCTCGTCGTTTTCTTCACTTGCAGGACTTGGGTTAGGTTCCCAAGGCTCCTAGAAGATGTTTGATGATGATTTTTGGTTGAATCGAGGTCCAAATCAACGTGTTCTTCGTCAGGGAAAAAATGTCGAACTCGCCGGAAAAACTCCCAGGTTTCTGAGTTCATTTCCTGGGCTCGGTTTGGTTGAAATTTCTAGGCACCAAGGCCTGGGTTTGATCCTAGAATGATGAAGATGAGTTTGGGATTGTGTTTGGTTGAAGGAAGACCGAGAGGGGAGGAGAGGAATGGCCACGGGGTGGCTTGAGAAACTGTGTGTGTGTGTGTGTGGTTTGTAGTGATTTCTGCTTGCAGAAATCACGGCAAAACTTTAGGGATATGTTAGGAGACCAGACAGAGACTGAGAGGTAGTAGGGGTGTGGTGATGTGTGGTGAAACCCACACGGAGTTGTCCATTTAACGTGATAGGATTTCAAAAGATGAACATGCAGTCAAAGCATGCAGTAATGTAGTTTGCAAAAGTAGCAGAGGTGCAGAGCACCCTGGTTTAGTTCAAAACCATAGGCAGACAGCCCACAGAAAAGAAAAATACCGCCATTTGGAAAAATTACCAAATTGCCCATATTCGTAACTTGTCCGTTACAAGTTCAAAAATTATCCCGTTCGCGCCTATGGGTTCGTGGTGCAGTGCACAAGCCGAAAAGTATGTTAAAAGTACGAAATTAAGTCAATAGGAAATAATTGTCCATGTAGGACGTACATGGCCACTAAGGGTATTTTCGTCATTTCACAACATCGGGGAATAAAATACAATATAATTAGGGACGGGATGTAACAGTTTTGCATATGGAGGTCTTGGGTTCAAATCCAATTGAAGGTATTTATGAAATTATTTTTAAAGCCACCGGAAAAGTTCACGGACCGGCCACTGTGGACAGAAAAGTTCTCCGGCAGGCCAATGTGGACGGAAATGTTCGCCAGCCGGCAACCTTCACCGGAAAAGCTAGCCGAAGGATCACCATTGCCGGAAAATTTCACTGACCGGTCACCATCGCCGGAACTCTTGTCGGCCGGTCGCTGGAAAGGTACATTCGCCGGAAAAATTAGTCGGACAGTCACCGTTGCTAGAAAATTTCGCCGACCGGTCACCATCGCCGGAAACTCTCGTCGGCCGATCGGCCGGTCGCCGGAAAAGGTAGTAAGATAAAGTGCCAATTTTGTAATTATATTGAATTGCAATGTTATTTTATTAAATGATTTTGTTGACTTTTCAATTAGTACTTAAACTAAAAATATCGTAGTTTTTTTAAAATTTTTTATAAAAATAATATTTAAACTAAAATTGCTCTAATAATAATATCTGGAATACCAATCCAGTAGTTGGCACTGGAAAATTTGCGAAAAAAGATTTCAAGAAAGACTGCAACTTAAATAACCATTTAATATCAATAGAAAAGCCCAAAGTTGCACCAAGAAACTTAGGAAGATACCTCATGAATGAAGATGTAACACTTTATATGGTCTTTCCAGATACCTCAGGAATGAAGATGTAACACTTTTTATGTTATTCCCGTTTAGCCCTTGCATCAAACTAAAAGTAAAAAAACTAAAACTCATGAAGGTAAAAAAATCTTTCCACACCCACCCGACAACAGCTTATTTCTCCTCTTCCGGCCCCGTCCAGTCGCTGGCAGCACTTCCCCGTCCGCTCCCTCTGTCCGTTTCATTCTTTTTTTTCCAACGGAACAAGGAATCAAATGAACACCAAATTGGGCTTCATTAATTTATACTTGTGTGTACATCTCAAATATCTGGATTTTGTTTCATGGTAGTAGAAGAAGGAATCGATGCTGGAGGTCGGAATCAATACCCAGCCACCATCATCCATGTTGGAGGTCAATGAGTCAAGACCCATCACCATAGATTTTTGCTCACGAAGATTTGATGCAACATGAGGGAGAGGATAGCAAGGTTGACCGGCAACTGGCTTTGGATGCCGACCAGAATGGGCCCGGTTGCTGCTGTGGTAGGTGGTCGTCGGTCCGATGAGTTCTGTTGGACGGGTGGGTGTATCTGTTTGCCATGTTTTATGAACAAATCTTGGGTGGGACATATTATTCAATGGCAGTACCATTAAATGGTCAAGATTAATTTTCAGTGAATTCTAAAAAAATTTTAAATCATTCAACTTTACATATTATTTAATAGTATATACCATTAAATTTGACCCATATTTTTCAACGGTAATTTTTTTTTATTTGATGGCAAACTGGGAAGTTTGTGTGACAATTATAAAATATGAAAATATGACTTTAGCCCTTCAACTTCATTTTTCTCCATATACAACCCGACATAATATTTTTACTTGAAAATAACCCAATAACTAGGATCCATGTTACATCCCGTTCCGGAAATAATACTATTTTATTCCCGGAGGTGCAAAATGACGTTTTTGCCCTTGGTTGACCTTTCGGTTGACTTTTGCGTCGTAACTCGTACGATGCATTCACTTGTATTTTCTTGACGTGCTCGTCGATACGAACGCGTAGACGCGAGCCGTACGTCGTTCGGACTCCGAACGAATATTTTACGGGCGTTAGTTTTCGACGTTTCCCGTATTTTCAAATTTGGACAGTTTGGTGGTTGGGCTGGGGCCCAAATCCATGTTGGCCCATGTGGCCTTGTCCCCTGTCTTTTGACTCTCTGTCCCTCACTCTCTCCCGTGCTCTCTGTCTGCAACAAAGAACAAAAACCAAAAGCTCTCAAAATTCACTCAAGGCACCCCGTGCCCAAATTTGCGTCTCACTGAGCCAATCTTTGGCCAGATGAGATAACAGACCTCACCATCATCTTCATCGACCCCAAATTGCTAGACCTAGACCCAACAAACCCAGGAAACCGAGGAACCCAGAAACTCGAAAATTTCGGCGAGACACTCGTCGGCCAACCACCTCGATTCAGGCCACGATTCAACCTCAAACATACACCAAATGACTTCTGGGAACCCTGGGATCACAACCCAGGGCTTGCGTGTGAAGGAGACCTCGAGATCGACGAGTTTTAGTTTTGGCCGAAACTTTCGAGCCAAATTCCGGCCACCTCCGGCCAGTGACCGGCCCCCAAAATGGTAAATTCTGAATCTCCTCACTCCTAGCTTCATTTTGGTACTTGAATCGTCCAATTTGGACTTAAAACGAGGAAGTTATGAAGCTTTGAAAATTCCCCAGATTTCCGGCCAAATTTCCCAGTTTCCGGCGGCGGCGAAGGCGGCCGGCGCCGGCGCCGGCGACCGAAAAAAGACCAGACGACCAGCGCTGACGTCAGCGATGATGTCAGCAAACCGAGTGGAGCCGCGCGTGGAGCCGCGGCTTGGCGCGTTTGAGCCGCGCGTGCAGCTCGCGCGTGAGCGCGCGTGGAGGCACGCGTGGAGCCATAGGCTCCGCACCTTCAGAAGCCGCGCGTGAGGCGCGTGGGAGGTCCTTTTTAAAAATGTCTGTTTTCCGTGGCCGACTAAGTGACGACGTGTACTACCTCGGGGGGGTAGTATGCATGTTAATTTTGAGGTGTTTTGAACCTCTGGTTGACAAACAAGGGATAGGTGTATTTAATTAGTTATTTAGTAACCTTATTGAGTTTAATCATTATTAGGTGATATCTCATATAGGTGAGACCTATCCAGGGGAAGGACTAAAGGGGCTACCGGGGCTGAGGGGCTACGACAGCTACCTACGGTGAGTAGGTGGGTCTTTGTTTGATAAATGTATATACGTATGGTTTTCAACGCTTTCTTTAAGCTGACCCAGCGTAGTTGCATATCTTTACGAATGTTGGAGGTAGAACATTATTATCTTGCCACCCACATGTTTTCATCTTGTGCTCATCATTAGATGTATACACCCCGGTATTAGTACTCGGTCTTGTGGCGGGACTAGCCTTGGCGTTAGGAGTAGTCACTGCTCCCGGTACCGCTACGCGGCTTTGGATCCATTGTAGGTGCTTTGTCTTAGGTTGCACTAGGCAACTCGGACTTGTGTGGCTTGCACTATGTGCACAGTGTTTAGCGTTAGACTCGCGTCATTGTAGTACTCGGCGTATTACTTTTATACCTAGCACATTCCTTTGTGGTTTAGCCACGTGGACTTGTGTGTTTACATATGGGTGAGCATGTACATTACATTATATGTCGGGGAGTACCGAATGTTTTCATGATAGTATTTGAGATTTTCATACCTACGGGTATGACGTATTTTCTCAATTATACATGTTTTCCCAGTGAGGGTTATTAAACTCTTGAAAACAACGGTTTATCAAACTTTGCTTTTTGACCCACTCCGTTTTATGTTTTGCGCCCCTCCCGGGACCTAGTGACGGTTCACTTAGCGGTGATTCGAGGGCTACCTGCCCGGCGGTGGTCGACGGTTTCGACCTTAGCCGAACTATGTAGGATTCACTCCTACTTGTAGTTAACTTTTAATTATCCATCCTCACGGGGATGTGAATGTTTTATATTCTGCACTATTTACTTAGCTCGACTGTTATGCATCACATTATGGGTTTTTTAACCTCCACTTTAACTACACTTCCTTTTCAGCTTTTAATATTCCTGCTTTCCACTTAATTCTTGCACTAATTGGCTTTCGTCACGTTACACGTGTCAGCAGGCACTTCCCAGACACCTGGGCGTGTCGGGATCCGGGATGTGTCGGATTGGTATCGAGCATAAGTATTGGCGGTCTTACGTGTCACTTTGTGATATGTGCTATAATAATTCTTGATTTTTGTGATGTCAGGCTTGATGCCACCTCGCGAGGCACCTCGTACTCGGGCACCACGAGATGAGCTGTTGCACCACGCACCCAGTTGCAGTTTGGTGCGGCTTTGCTACGGCCTTTCGAGGCAGGTGGCGTCCTCCTACTCGCGAGAAAAATGTCTTGGGGTACTTCCAATCTTCAAGTTAAGCCGTTCTTAGGCGGAGAAACCTCAGAGGTGACGGAGGAGTGAAGCCAGACATGTGGAAGACCTTCCAGGAGCCATGGAACGACGAGAAACTTTCCGACGGGCGGTGGGTCTCGGCGATAAATGGTTCTCTTGAGTGAAGCTAGTTCTTGGTGGGCTTATGAAGTGACCCTAATTCCACCAAATGTGGGGGAAAGTGGGCTACTTTCAAGGAACACTTCGGCGAAGTACTTACCTCGGAGTATTGGGCTAGAAAGCGAGGCGACTTCTTTGATCGGCGGAAGAGCATGTCGGTAGCCGAGTACCACCGGAGAGTTCAAGCGGCCTTTCCCGCTCACGCCGGCCATTGCCAGAGTAATCCGAAGAGATGTTACTTCGAGTTGAAGAGGTGCGGAAGAATCTTGAATGCTGTGACATCTTAAATATCCATGCCTTACCTACCGGGGAGTTCTATGAGGCCTTACTCAGGGTTGAGGATTCGGAGAATACTCAGACGATGAGTAGTGATGACGATGGGGTAATGTTAATCGGAGGAAGAACAACAACAATAACGGGGTAATTCCAGTTTGGGCCGAAGAAGAATCGAGTCTTTTAAGAAGAGTGGCTACAACTCACGGCGGATCATCCGATCAGGGCTCAACTGACACACCTCGAGGAGGTAAAACCAATGTTGGTTCTCGCTTCCAGTCAGGAGGCCGGAGTTCGGGGGGCTCGGGGTTCTAGTAATACTCGTTAGACGGTGCAGCAACTATCGTCTACGGAGAGTGTGGCGGGCGGCGGAGCATGTTTCACTTGTGGCCGGGTGGGCACGAGCTAGCTCCAATTGTCCTCGAAACAGCGAGTCAGCGATGCCTCGGTACGGTTCCCCGAGCGAGCGGATGCCCGCCCAGTCACGGATCGAGAGCCGGTTCCAGCGGCCATCTTCGCGGCGCCCATTCTCTCGAGGGTGATGTGTCTCGATGTGCAGGTCTTGCTCCAGGTTCCCTTCGGCGTTCCTGATTCACACCGAACATTCCCTCGGTTCCGAGGAGACGTCGGTTCTCTCGGCTTATCCCGCCGGTTTGAGGAGGTTATCCCTCCATATCAGTAGAGTGGTTCGCGGTGGTATGGCGGCGGTCGGTTTCGAACCCGGTGAGGCTACTTCTAGCGGCGGTGGACAGCCGGACATGCCGTGCGAGGAACCGAGGACGTGGAGGACGGGGGTGAAAGTAACCGGGGATCTAGAGGTCGTACGGGACGGCGAGACACGGGGGCGAGTCACTAACATCCCACGCCGGGAGGCGCTCGGGGCTAATGGGATCTTGTCATGGGTACGTTGAACATTCTTGGTCATTTTGCTAGAGTTCTAATTGATCAGGTGCTTCTCGTTTCGGTTATATCCCTTCAGTTTATAGAACCCTCAACCATACTCTGCTCTCTCGAGTATGATTTGGGTATCGCCATGCCTAGGGGCGAAGTTTGTTATGTTCGGTGTGAGTATCAGGATGTCCGTCACCTTGTTAACGGTGAGGATATGCCCGGCTAATGCGGTTCCTTTGGACATCGGGACTTTGATGTTATCTTGGGTATGGATTGGCTACATGCGAATCACGCCGGTGGTTGATTTAATGGAGTATTAGGGTTGTCATTTTTGGAGACACAGCGAGCTGTTGTGGCTTTGCGGCGAACGCGGTGAGGTAAGACATGGACTCATCTCCGCCATGAGGGCTAAACGTATGTTGAGAAGGTTGTCGGGGTTACATTGCTCATGTTGTGGTCGGCGAAGCGAGAATCGCACGGGTTGAAGGCGTGTATGTCGTTAACAGTTCACGATGTATTTCACGATGATTTGCACCAGACTACCTCACGGATCGTGAAGGAGAGTTCACCATCGATCTTCTTCAGTACAAATCTATTTCTCTTCCACCTTTCCGCATGGCTCTGCGAGTTAAGAGAATTAAGTCACAGTTGCAAGAACTTGTGGATAGGGTTTTATCAGCAGCACCTGTTCTCCTTGGGAACATAGGTCTTATTTGTGAGGAAAGAGGATGGAAGTTTTAGGCTTTTGCATGGAGCTACGGGCAATATAGGGTAACGTTAAAACCGTTATCCTCTTACCTCGTATCGATGACTTGTTTGACCAGCTCCGTGGTGCTCGGTAATGTACAAAGAATTGATGCGAGTCGGGTTACTATCGCTTAAGATCGGAGCCCGAGATGTGAAGGATAAAATTGCGGATTAGCAAGGTTCATTAACAACATCATTAAACGCCATTTAACAATTAAAAGGCGGAAACATCATATGCACTTAAAAGCGAAACTTAACCCAAGAAATTCAAAGCCTAGTAGATATGGTGAACCATTAACAAAACTCAAACACAATTGAGTTGTAAATCTTATACCTTTGTAGATTCCTCTTTGCCTAAGCAAAAGACTAATCACCCATGGAGAGGGCCTTCATTCCTTGCTTGGATGATTATGGATGAATCAGTTCTCAAGTTCCCAAAGTAGGGAACCTCACAAGTCTCACATGAGAAGTCTTGATGAGAGAAGATGAGTACTTACTGAGAGAGAGATTGCTAGCTATTTTCCTCTGGGAGCCGGCCTCTTTGAGAGAAGAGAGCTTTCACTCTCTCAATTCTCCAAAAAAACATAGTTGAAATGTTATCAAATTGGCATTATAACATCTCACAATGTAGTGGCAAACTTGTAATTAAAACAAAGTCCACTACGGCTAACGATCAATAGCCCAGCCATGTTGGGTTCTTTTGGGCTTTTGGGCCCTAATGTATTATTAGTCATTAAGTTGTCATACAACTTAAGTCAATGGGCTTGACGTTCGAAGCCCATTGGGCCTCCAGGCCCAAAACTAACCCGAGGTCTATAACGAACTTATTCGTTTGATTAAGGTAACATATTAATTAATCCTTGCCATAAATAATTAAACCATTTAATTATTCTTACTCATCTCATTGTTTCATCAAACTCTACCTTACACGGTGTACGATCCATTAGGTTCCTTTTAGCGAGGCGTTGGAGGATTAGAACTCTTTCAAATCATTTCAGTGGAAACATACTTTCAATTCTTCCCTTAAGTGATTATACACTTATAGGGCATCCCTGAACCATGAGTGACACCTAGCGGTATGTCATGGCTACCCGAGCTAATCGAGAAGGTGGAGAAACCTATTCGAGTTGGGATTGCAATACAATACGGTCTTTCTCTAATACAATACTCTCGGCACATTGTTTGGTTTGATAGTTTGTTAATGTCTACTATCAATGTGATTCCATTACTTATATGATTACATTGAATATGATTTGGAACGACTTCGAAAACCTTATTCATACTCACGGCCGAGAGATTCTTAATCATATCTTAGAGTATTCTCCCTCAAGCGGTTTGAAGGTTAGAGATCCCTTGTTGCGCATTCACTTGCCTCCATATTTCGTAGCTTAACCCAAACTATACCGTGGACACCCTCGGATGGGTGCCTTTGACATAATCAAAGATTAAGGACCTCACCCTGTGAGACATTTGTGATGCCTCGGAGTCAAAGGACTAATTGCATTATCCCAACTGAGTTCTCATGTGACACGATCATGAAAACTCATCGTTGATCGCGTTGATGAACTCATTCCTAGTGAGCACCTACATGCTTATCTTGATGTCACTTACACCCGATGACTGAGACTAGCCACTCTCACTGAGAGAAGATATAACATCTTGATCTGTCAGTTTGTCAATGCCCAATTGACAATCTGTGATCGAACGTTTAGGATATGTCAATGAATAGGGAATGGTCTCATGAACCTAACTTGTTTAGATTACATTCTCATAAGACACATATTCCTTGGACTTATTGTTTAAGCATATAACATTTATATGAGACTACTTTAAACAATAATCTATGCCCTTTATATTAAACTAAATTAGTTTAACATTTGAGAATGTCCGTAAGAGTATCATCATATGATTGGTTTTAGGGCACATTTCCAACAATCTCCCACTTTTCTAGAGGCCAATCGGCTTGGTCATCGATGATGATGCCTCTTCTGAATTCATTTCATAAATGGTGAGTAGTAGGCCTAGGCGGTGGATATCTATATGTGTTATCCACGAAGCAAACTTGGTCATGACTTCACCATTATACATGATTCTTAATCATGTGGTTAGAGTCTCTCATTTGATTCGGATCTTGATGAGACCTTGATTCCCTTGGCTTGAGCTATAGCATTAGTGTCAAAGTGTCGGCACACTAAAGACACTTTACGGATTTGGAGACCGAATAGAAAGTTCTAACTTTCCCATCCAAACAACAACGTTGTAAGCTTCTATATGGCTATATATATTTTGCATGTACGATGAAACACACTAAAGTCATTACTTTAATGTTTTCACTAAATATCTCTTTAGTCATAATAAAGAGATATTCAATGTTGGATTAGATTCATAATCTAATACATTTACGCTTCCTTTGCGTTACTCTAACTTCTTCTGTTCTTGAGGAATCCATCCTTTAGTGTTTCTTAAATGTAAGGATTCCTTGTGATTGCCATGGTTACGATCCACGGGCTTGCATTGATATCGTCTTGTCTCAGTTATGGGGTACAGCTCATATCAACGTTTTTCATACAATATAAAATACATAAATCACCTTTGCGTATGCATAAAGGATTCTATTTCGCATTATTTATTTGGGAGTCAAAGGGCATGTTCCCTTTGAGAAGAGCAATCTCTTAGTCTTACTAGAGTTGTCCTTCCTTTGAAGATTATCATCATATGAGAAACTTCCTAGCATCTTTTCGTCCATCATTAGGGATTGATATAATCCAATTATATCCACAAATCTATCATTATAGATTTCCATCCCATGTTTATAGACTATGTCTCATATAATTTTGTTTAAAGTCATAACTTTAATGAAGAAGAATTTCTTTCATTTCCAAATTTAATATATATCCATATATATGTTCAAATTTAGAAATATGATTAACTCCCACTAATCTTTGCCTTAAACCTTGTAGACAAAAGATTCATTTATCCTTATGAGAAATCAAGCGATTTGATCATTCTCTCATAAAATGCTTATAGCTCCCATTAGCTTGCTAAGATTCATGATGGATGAATCTCTACAACTTATGTCATGTGATTTCTAGTTTAGACATATATTATCAAGACAATCTTGATAATGGTTTTGAAACCCACATTATGTCAAACATTAAATCAACGTTAAGTTGTAGCTAACAATATTCAAATTAATAATAGAAACCAAGACTACATCAAGATGGTTTCTTCCAAGTCAACCATTCCTTTTGATTGTAGTCACCTTAAGCTATCAATTAGCTATGTAGGTTTCATTATTTCACAAGCTATTGGTGTGGAACAAGGTTGTTATATTTGTTGATTATCATCTTGTCTCTCAAAGAACCTATTCTTTGAATTCTATTTCTCGTTCATATGCCCCAATCTTAGGCAAATCCTAGTGTAGGATTGTACAATGAACTACCACCCAACAAACAACATTTGTTAGTTGGTTAATAGAAGTGATATCTAAAGCTAATTTAAGGATATCCAACAGATTATTCTCAAACAATGTGCTTGTTAGCACACAACCCCAAATCTTAACATTCTTAAAGACTTGTCTTTCTTTCAAACTACATCCTATGAGTCATGAAAACTTTGGAAGGTTTTCTAATTGACAATCGTATTGTCTTGGAAGTATATATATATATATCTTATATATATGGGTATTTGATAATCATCCAACGGGAACCAAATCTTGGCCGAGTTCGTTCTTCTCTAATGGAAAACTATTATCTTATGATGTAATTTTCCTTGATATCTTTCAAGGAAAACTCTTCTAAAGTGTTATATTTCCTTAGATCAAATCTAAAAGAGATAAATACTTTAGACATCTCACCCTCATCAACTTACATTCTTGAATTCTTTGAAACCTTTTGCAAAGTATTAGGACTTGTGTTTATTCAAAATACGATAGTCAACGAGAAGCGATCTTGGTGAATGTCTCATAACATGAGTAGTATTATGTTGTGGCCAATGTGCCACTAACATCTAAGTGAATTAACCTCAACAACGTTGTGATTCTTTATTCTTTCCAAGAATAAAGATTCGGGCTATTCGCCTCTATACAATTTTAACAAGAAGGTATTGGATCCGGATCCTACTTGATCCAAGCATCCATCTATGACCAACTCGTAATTTATGCTTTTAGAGGTGTCACAATTTAGTTGGGATTAATCACTACTTTTACATAACCTTTTGGGTTTTAAGCATGCGTTACATTCTAAGCAGTTAACACCACCAAATCATCTCTACTACGGAGACAATCTATTAGATTACATTAATCCAATCATTCATTAATAAAGAACAATGTTTTGTCAAGCAAAACATTCATTCATCATTATTAATAGGTAAAGACAATCTTTACTTTAATTTGGTAGTTCATGAGAGTAAGTACTATGCCTTTCGCGAGAGATCTTTATTTGATTCACGTTAGAATGTGAAATACTTTCTCTTCTCTCCTTTATCTTACTTCTTATTTGCCACACTTTTACAACGATTGTAAAACATAGTCACAAATACATAATCATGCATTCAAGTAGAAGAACCAACTATCTTGAATTATTCAAGAACATTACAACACCTTCGAAAGATGTGTTCTTGACATACCAAGTCATTACTTGCAAATACCCCTTCAATGTCCATCCTTTCATAAAGAAAGTTTGTTCCTTTGGGAGTTAATATTACCTTCTTCATATGACTTCTCCATTGACTACAATAGTCATGGTCCTAAACTCCACTATCTCTCTTGAAACTTATTTCAATTGTATTTATACCACATCAAACGATTTTGGAGGTGTAGTTATTCACTACATAGTTTACAATAAACTTGAAAAGAGTGAACCATTTGGATAGGGACTCATGGTGAAGTCCTTGCCTTGTTTCCGTCTCCTTAATTGGTTTAACACTTCCAACATTAATGATTCAAAATCATCATAAGTCCATCTTTATGGACTATTTTTGTCAAACAACCATTATGTTCCAAACATAATTTCCAACTATCAAAAGTTGTTCTCTTTATGATAGACTATCAACATATTCTTCCAATGATACGTTATCAATAAGAAGATAGAGAGAATGAGACTACTTAGGTACATATACAATCCATTCAAGACAATCTATAGGATTGTGGTACCAGAATCCGGAAACTAAGACCTTGACTTTTTTTCTTTGTCAAGTTCATGAATGCAGCGTTTGCAAATATATCGGTAAATAAATACACTAACGAATATAAATTGATTGATTTAAGCCATTTGATCAGGTCTTTAAATCAAAATAGCATCACCCACTATTTTAGCAAATTCCATATCCCTCATCGGAATTCGAGGGATTTGGAGAAACTCTTAGCCAGGGTATGGGAAGGCTCACCCTATTACAAGCCCACCGCACAATGATATGATCTTGGCTAGCAACAATAATAATTAAGGAAATTTACACTTACTCATTTACATCTAATGTAGTACCCATCTTATTTGGCCTCTAGAGAATGATTGCCTCACAATGATATGATATTATTGGCATCATTTGCAGCTTAGTTAAGTCATTCCCCACCATGCTAGTTCGTGTAGGGTTTCAAAGAATAACCTCACAATGATATGATCTTGGCCATGTGCGAGTTGCCCTACCTAACAGCATCATGTATGTTTAAATGGACTCCTCCTTTAGGCAAGCACATACTTTGAACTCCCCCATGATAGGGTGAAGCCAGTGTATGGAGTCACAAATGCTCGGAGTCCACCATGGTGGAAGGCACGAAGAGTGTTCAAGCACTCCCACGCTTATCAACTTAATACTTTAGTTGAGGGTTTTAGGTCTCATCACATATAAATAATCATTTTAATCAAGTAAAACAATTTGGTCCCTATTGCAGCTATCGGTCCATTTGATTGATTTAGTAGTATATGATACTCCCACTAAGCTTGTAAAACGGTTTTTAAAGCAAGTATATGGTACTACTAACATAAGGTTGCATTCGTTTAAGGACTATATAGTTGCCTTAGGGCCTTAGGATGACTATGAACACAGTTTGATCCCTTTTGAACCTAGTGTTGGATCACGGACAAAGGACGGTGATTGATTTTAGTTATCGTTTAATCTCCCATTAACGTGTGTTGCTCTTGTGGGCGTTGGACCCTTCTCCAATTTCATGCATATCAAATAAAACAAGAAAGGAGTACAATTAAATTAATGAAGAGCTTATGCTCTTTTACAACATTGATCAAATCAAATTACAACCAAATCTAATCTACACATTCCCATGGTTCAAACAATTTTGAAACGGCCTTTCACATAGCTCAATTATCGTAGGCTTAGGTTCATAATCCCACCCTTTAGTGAATTAACACTTTAACTAATTAAACATGAATGCAACATTTTCATTTGGTTTTGTATCCATAGATTGATTTAAATGGAGCTAAATGAAATGAAAATCCAATTCTCATTTAAAGAGACAAAACAATTTGTTCTCTTCAATTTAGGCAAAATGCAATAACCTCAACTATTGGGCCATATTGCAAAAACATAAACTTTTTAGGGTCACTTTGGCAAAGCATATAAGTCCAATACTTTATGTTATTACAACTAGAACAAAAATTTCAACATTACAAAAACTTCATTAAAGGAACAAAACAATTTGCCCTTTGATGATTTGGGCCTTTACGTAAAAACGCAAACTTTAGTTAGAGATTGCAGAAATACACAAAGCTATCAAACTTTATGTAATTGCATAAGAGATCCCCAAAATATCCCACTTGAAGGGATGGCCGGTTGTGGAGAGAAATAGGGAGTGAAAATGTTAGTGGAAGACAAGGTATGGTGTGAATAGTAAAAGGAATGGTTTGAAGGTTTGAATTTGGCATGGCTTGTAAGTGATTGGTATGGGTTGAAAATTCTTTTCAATCACACAAAAATCAGCCAACAACAATCAAATAACAAACCAAAACTTTTTGAAAAACAACAAACAATTTGAATCAAACCACAAAACTTTTTGTCTTTGCCAAGAACATTTCAAGAACAATGAAGAACATCCATGAACATCCATAAGAACTCCCATGAACATTTTCATCCAAAAACACTTCCAAAATAAGTCAAACTTTGGGGAAATAACATATTACCATAATAGGGCACTTAGGGGTTCCAATTGTCACATTAAAACCATTTTAACAAGTCAAACAAGAACCCAAAAATCCAACCTTTGTGGATTTGGCCGAATTTCCCAAAATTCATGGCACCAAATTTTAGTTCCAAAATTCATGCTCCTTATGAACTACATCTACAACATTTGAGATGGCAAATTTTCCAACAAAATTTACATTCAAACAAACAACAATAAATCTTGTAACAATTTACAAAATTTAAATCACAAACTATGTAAACACAAAACACAAAGATTCACCAATCTACTAGGCCTAGGCTGCGATACCACCGAGAGGATAAGGTAGAAGATTAGCGAGGTTCATTAAGCAACATCATTAAGCATGCATTTAACAATTAAGGCGGAAACATGCTTCTATGCACTTAAAACGAAACTTAACCCAAGAAATTCAAAGCCTAGTAGATATGGTGAACCATTAACAAAACTCAAGCACAATTTGAGTTGTGAAATCTTATACCTTTGTAGATTCCTCTTTGCCTAAGCAAAGGCTAATCACCCATGGAGAGGGCCTTCATTCCCTTGCTTGGATGATTATGGATGAATCGGATTCTCAAGTTCCCAAAGTAGGGAACCTCTAAGTCTCCACACCAAGGAGAGTCTTGATGAAGATGAGTGCCCTAGAGGAAGAGAGAGATTGCTAGCTATTTTCCTCTAGGAGCGACCTCTTTGAGAGAAGAGAGCTTTCACTCTCTCAATTCTCCAAAAAACCACTTAGTTGAAATGTTATCAAATTGGCATTATAACATCTCACAATGTAATTAGCAAACTTGTAATTAAAACAAGTCCACTACATTGCAATCAATGTAGAGCCATGTTGGGTTCTTTTTGGGCTTTTGGGCCCTAATGTATTATTAGTCATTAAGTTGTCATACAACTTAAGTCAATGAACCCGCGTTCGAAGCCCATTGGGCCTTGGGCAAGAAAACTAACCAGGTCTATACTTGAACTTATTCGTTTGATTAATTAACATATTAATTAATCCTTGCCATAAATAATTAAACCATTTAATTATTCTTACTCATCTCCATTGTTTCATCAAACTCTACCTTACGGTGTACGATCCATTAGGTTCCTTTTAGCGAGGCGGTGGGATTAGAACTCTTTCAAATCATTTCGAATTGAAACATACTTTCAATTCTTCCCTTAAAAATGATTATACACTTATAGGCATCCACAAACCATGAGTGACACCTAATTATGTCATGGCTACCCAAGCTAATCGAGAGAGTGGAGAACCTATTGAGTTAGGATTGCAATGCAATACGGTCTTTCTCTAATACAATACTCTCGGCCACATTGTTTGGTTTGATAGTTTATTCATGTCTACTATCAATGTGATTCCGTTACTTATATGATTCACATTGAATATGATTTGGAACGACTTCCAAAACCTTATTCATACTCTGGCAGGGAAGATTCTTAATCATATCTTAGAGTATTTATTCTCCCTCAAACGGTTTGAGAAGGTTAGAATCCGCACATTGCGCATTCACTTGCCTCCATGGCTAAGTAGCTTAACCCCAACTATGCCGTGGACACCCTCGGATGGGGTGCCTTTGACATAATCAAAGATTAAGGACCTCACCACAAGACAAGCATGATGCCTCGGGTCAAAGGACTAATTTGCATTATCCCAACTATGAGTTCTCATGTGACACGATCATGAAAACTCATACGTTGATCGCGTTAAGTGAACTCATTCCTGTGAGCACCTACATGCTTATCTTGATGTCACTTACACCAATGACTCGAGACTAGCCACTCTCCACACAAGGAGAAGATATAGCATGTCTTGATCTAATCAATTTGTCAATGCCCAATTGACAATCTATGATCGAGGAACGTTTAGGATATGTCGATAGATGAGAATGGTCTCATGAACCTAACTTGTTTAGATTACATTCTCATAAGCACATATTCCTTGGACTTATTGTTTAAGCATATAACATTTATATGAGACTACTTTAAACAATAATCTATGCCCTTTATATTAAACTAAATTAGTTTAACATTGAAATGTCAAATTAAGTATCATCATATATGATTGGTTGGGCATTCAATAAGATGATGTTCCCAGAGAGCGGCTTTTCGGACTCGATATGGTCATTATGAGTTTACGGGTGATGCCATTCGGGTTAACGAATGCTCTGCGGCGTTATGGACTTGATGAGCAAGATTATTCCGTCCCTACAGACGGAGTTTGTGATTGTCTTCATTGACGATATCTTAGTATTCTCTAAGAGTGAAGTTGAGCATGCTAAGCATCTTCGTCTAGTTACGAAGAATTGCGGGAGAATCGGTTGTATGCTAAGTTCGGTAAGTGTCGATTTTGGTTGAATGAAGTATCTTTCTTGGGACATGTCGTATCCTGCGAGGAGTTCTTGTTGACCCTCGAGAAAGTATCGGCTTGATTGAGAATTGGGAAGCGACCACACAGGACCGTCACTTGAGATCCGAAGTTTTCTTGGTCTTGCGGCTACTATCGGGCGCTTTGTGAGGTTTCTCGTACCACGCACGCACAGCCCTTCCTCTCCACGAAGTTGACCAGGAAAGATGTCGAGTGTGAGGTGGGATGATGATTGCGGCGGAGTTTCTCAGTTGAAGCATTGTCTTACTCATGCACATCTTGGCACTTCCCGACGGCGGTGGGAATTTCGAGTCTACGTGATGCTTCTTTGAATGGTGCAGAATTTGTGTTACGTGCAGCATGGTAGGGTAATCGCTTATGCATCCGTCGGTTGAAACGACATGAGATGAACTACCCTACTCATGACACGGAATTTGCAGGCTATTATCTTGCCATGAAAATCTGGCGACATTATCTCTGGAGAAACGTGCAGAATTTTCGCGATCCTGAGTCTGATGCGCCCACCTTGAAAGAGATCTGAACACGGGAACAACGACGGTGGATGGAGTTGATTAGTGATTATGATTGTTCTATCAGTACCATCTGGACGGAGCCAACGTTGTGGCGGATGCCTCGGTAGAAAATCATCTCATAGTCGGCTCAACAACAGCACATCACGCTGTCATATTCCTCTTTTGGCCAGGCTCGGGAGTACGAGGTGCGTCTTGAGTTATGATCATCACTGGGCTTTGTTGGCCAACTATGTAGACCTATTACATTTGGATCGTATTCGTGAGGCTCGGGCGAGCGTCCTACTTCTCGAGAGAAATTGATTCGGGCGGTTAACGTGGTACGAGGGATGACTTGAGTTCGGCATTCGGGACGGGTGCTTACACATTAGATGGCGGATGTATGTGCCTAACGTGCGGGCTTGAAGAAGGCAATCTTGGATGGGGGCTCATGTTTCCACTTATGCATACATCTTGGAGTAGTACTAAAATGTACCATACTATCCGACCTTTCTACCTCTGCAGCGTAGAATGAAAAAGGAGCTTGCGGAATACGTGAGTCGTTGCTTAATGCGGTCGAGAGTGAAGAGACCGTTTGGGTTATTACAGGTCACTTCCCATTCCTGGTGGAAGTGGGGAGAATATCACCCATGGACTTCGTGTACCAGCACCCACAGCTCGTGGAGGTTATGATGGTATTTGGGTGATTGTGGATCGGTGACCAAGTCAGCTCACTTCCTGCCCGGTCAGCGAAAATTTTTCTCTTGACGTTTTGGCTAAACTTTTACCGTTGACGGAGTTGTCAAATACAATTGTTCTGTCGATGTGTGCTCTCCGATCGTGACCCCGAGATTCACTTCCAAGTTTTGAAGCTTTTCGAGAAAGCTTTGGGTTGAACTAACATTCGGCCTTGCTTATCATCCTCGGAACCGACGGACAGTCGGAAAGTATCCAGGACCCTTGAGGACATGCGAGGTCTCAAGTGCTGCAGTTCGGAGATAAGTGGCATGATAATCTTTCTTTGGTAGAGTTTGCCTACAACAGGTTTTCATTCGAGCATCGGTGCTCATCTCCTTTTCGAAGCGCGTTGTATGGTAAGCACTTGCCGAACTCCCTTGTGTTGGTCGAAGTTGGTGGCGAGCTCACGGTTGGTCTGAAATCGTTGAGGAAACTACTCGAATATCCAGGGTGATCAAGGGAAACTGAAAGGCGCGGGATCGATAGAGGGTATTGCCAACCGTCTTGACAGAGCCCGGGTTTATTCGGTTGGTGACATGGTATTCTTGATTATCACCTTGGAGGCGTTGTGAGATTAGGAAACGAGGGGAAGTTGAGTCCTCGTTACATCGGTCCATTAATGTAGATCCTTTGGCAGGCAGTTGGTGAGTTGCTTTATCGGCTTGAGTTACCTTAGGAATTGTGGTGCACAATGTCTTCCATGTCCTTGCTCCGACATTATATCCGACCCTTCTCATGTTATTCATCCTCAACGGTTGGAGGTAAACCGGGATTTGACTTATGATGAGTTGCAGTGACCATCTGGATTGGAAAGACAAATTTCTACGGAATAAGTCGTCGGTTTAGTGAAGGTTTTGTGGAGAGCCACTCTGTGGAGGAGTCAACTGGGAGACGGAAGCGCATGAGAACCGACTACCCCTATTTGTTTTCAATTCTATAGTGTAATCTTAATTTGAGAATGAGAATTTTCCTTAAAGGAGTAGATTGTAACATCAGTAAAAGTTTGTTATAAAATAATTTAAATGGAATATTCTCTACACGTGCGTGTTTATTTTGTACACGTGAGGCGTGTAAGTTTCTTGTTTTGGTGGGTGCACAATACCCCAAAACCCAATTTCCCCTTATTCTTTCTTCCTTCCTTCTTCCCGTCACTTTCTTTCCCGAGAATTTTTTGACTTTTTCTCCCTTTTCTCTCGGTAGTGCCGCGATTACACCGGCGGAAACCGTCGAATGGCGAACAAAAATCACCACCTCCGCCAGTCCTCGACGCCGTGGACTCAACGGTGCAAACGCGTTAGATCCAAACTCTCACCGTTTGTGAAGCTTGTAACCCGGAAGCACGGACCTTCTCGGCCATTTTTCGGCCAATCTAGACCGAGGTGAGTTCTAACTACCACCATTGTGTTCCTCTCGGTGAGTAGATGAATTTTCATAGGTGTTTGCCTAATTTGGTTGAGTTTTGATGTAGATCGACTTTGCTACGGTGAACCGCAACCTTCGAGTGTTCAGGCCATTTCAGAGGCTTGTCTGACCAATCCAAGGTACAAGTGATTCTCTTCTCCGGCTTCATTTTGATATATGGCACGTAATTTTGGACTTGAAATGAAGAAGATATGGAGTTTTAAAATTACCAGAAAACCGGCCAAAATTCCGGCAGCAGCGTGGCCGGCGTCGGCAATAGGAAAAGACCGAGGAGCAGGCGCTGGCGTCGGCGGCGGCGTCGGCAGGCCCAGTCCGGGAGCCGGGCTTGATGGCGTCGGCCCGGCCAAGCGGCTGGCCAGGGCCGCGTTGACCCGGCTTAAGCCGTGGCCCAGCGGCTTGGGCGGCGTGTTGGCACCGCTTGAGCGAGCCGCGTGGCAGCAGCTCGGCGGCTCAGATTGACCGGCTCGCGCGTGGGCAGCCGCGTGGAGGGAGGCTGCGCGTGGAAACCATAGGCTCCCGCACCTTCCGGCCCGCGCGTGAGGGCGCGTGGGAGGGGTCCTTTTCCCGTCTGTTTTCACGTGTCGACTCGTGACGACGTGTACTACCTCGGGGTAGTATGCATGTTAATTTTTGAGGTGTTTTGAACCTCTGGTTGAGCAAACAAGGGATAGGTGTATTTTAATTAGTTATTTAGTAACCTTATTGAGTTTAATCATTATTACGGTGATATCTCATATAGGTGAGACCTATCCAGAGGACTAAAGGGGCTACCCGGGGCCCAGGGGGGCTACGGCCAGGCTACCTACGAGGTGAGTGAGTGGGTCTTTGTTTTGATGATAAATGTATATACGTATGGTTTTTCAGCTTTCTTTAGCGTGGCGTAGTTGCATATCTTCTGAATGTTGGAGGTAGAACATTAGTATTATGCGCCATACATGTTTTCATGCATTTGCTCGTCATTAGATGTATACACCCCGGGTAGTACTCGATCTTGTGACGGGGACTAGCCTTGGCGTTAGGGTAGTCACTCTCTGATGCAGCTACGCGGCTTTGGATCCATTGTAGGCACTAGCTGTCTTAGGTTGCACTAGGCAACTCGGACTTGTGTGGTACTATGTGCACCAGCGGCTTAGCGTTAGACTCGCGTCATTGGTACTCGGCGTATTACTTTTATACCTAGCACATTCCTTGTGGTTTAGCCACGTGGACTTGTGTTTACATATGGGTGAGCATGTCGGTACATTATATATCAGAGTACCCGAATGTTTTCATATTATTTTGGGGATTTCATACCTACGGGTATGACGTATTTTCTCAATTATACATGTTTTCCGGTGAGGGTTAGTAAACTCTTGAAACAACGGTTTTATCAAACTTTGCTTTTTGACCCACTCCGTTTTATGTTTGCGCCTCCGGGACCTAGTGACGGTTCATAGCGGTGATTCGAGGCTCTCTTCGTGGTGGTGGGCGGTTCGACGTAACCGAACTATCAGGATTCACTCCTACTTGTAGTTAACCTTTAATTATCCATCCTCATGAGGGATGTGAATGTTTTTATATTCTGCACTATTTACTTAGCTCATTGTTATGCATCACAGCGTATGGTTTTTAACCCTCACACACTTCTACTTCCGCACTCAACTTTTAATATTCCTACTTTCCACTTAATTCTTGCATAGTGGCTTTACCGTCACATTACGTGTCGGCCCGGCACTTCCTGGAACACACAGGCGTGTCAGGGATGGGATGTGTCACTTTTTTGCATGTTTATTATACCACAATTAATTCTATGCGGATTGTTAAAGGAGAGTTAATGATTTTGTAAAAATTAAAAAAATTAAAAACATTAACGTTATAAAGTCATTTGCATATTAATGTCAAGTATGAGAATTAATGTCTGGAGAAACTATACGAATTATATATTTTTTAATTGAACAATATCATTAATCTCAAACATTACAATAAATCTTGAATATTAATGCTTATTATCTCAATTTAAACAATAAAAAAAATTAAAAGATCGGAATGTATTATGATGCATTATTCAATGCATTATCATGTTTTGGTTATTCTTTTCAAATTTTGCATAAAAAATTAGGCATTTCTAATTTATTTTTTTCATTTTCTTACCAAATTGGAAATATGAAAAGGCAGCGATTTTGGGTTTCTAGCGTTTTGTTACATCTAGTCCTTAAAAATATAGTACTTATTCCCAGGCTTTGTAAATTGGCCAGAAAATGCCCTTAGTGGCCCACGGATGTCTACGTGGACAATTATTTCCTATTGATTGAATCTTGTACTTTTTGAGTAGTACACTTCACCACGAACCCGTAAGAGGCGAAACGGGATAATTTTGGACTTGTAACGGACAAATTACGATTTTTGGGCAAAATTTTCTGTGCGGTATTTCTTTTTTGTGGTACATGCGCGTGGTTTTCACCCCGAGCCAAGGTGCTGCACCTCTGCTATTCTTACGACTACGTGACTGCATGCGTTTGACTACATGTTCATCTTTTGAATTTTTACTACGTTAAAATTGAGAAACCGGTGTGATTTTTCATCACCCTCAGGCTATCCTCAAATCTGCACATTGATTTTTTGTCTACCTACTTCCCAATTGACCGTGATTTCTACATCTCTTGTCTTTGCAGAAAATCACACACACAATGTTACATCCCGTTAGAATAATATTATTTTATTAGGATGTGCAAATGACGATTTTGCCCTTGGTTGACCTTTCGGTTGACTTTTGCGTCGTAACAATGCAGTAGCATTCCACTTGTATTTTCTTGGCGTACTCGTCGCTACGAACGCGTAGACACGGCGGGGCGTCGTTCGGACTCCGAACGAATATTTTACGGGCGTTGATTTTCGCGTTTAGTATTTTTAACAATTTGATTACATTTTGGAGTTGTTGAAGAATTTGGGACCACATTTGGCATGAGCCAATCACAATCAATCCACCGATTTGTGGGATGTTTATGCAGGCTTTGTCCCATTCAATGAATCAAGTCACCTTCTTTCTTAACTTCTCTGCTTTGCAAAGAAACAAATTAAAGGCTCATTTTCCCTTCTCCCTCTCCCAGAGCACTCACCCGGCCACCATCTTTTCTTTTACGCAAGCCGAGCCTCACCGACCATTTCATGGCTTAGCGTAAATCCATCCTTGTCTGTGGTGCTCTGTGACCGAACAACAAAACAAAACAAGAAATGTTAGCTTTCAAAACTCGAAGGCTTAGGCTTGAAGCCAGAGGCACCAGGTGGCTGGAAATTTCTCAAGACACCCGGCTCATTTCTTCCCTCCCTCTCCCTGAGAGCTCACTTTGAGCCATTTGGCATGGCCAAAATTATATCAAACCTCGCAGCGGGTGTAACACAGACCTTTGCGGCTAGAAACCCGGAAAACCCGGTGGCACCCAGGTGCACGTGCTTCCCTTCCCAGGAGCCATCTTCATTGGCCAATGCGCTCAAACCTTCTGACCCTTACATTCTCTGCAACTCTTGTGTTGTCTTTCACCATAACGAACTATAACCTTGACCACCATTGCTCGGTGAACCCGATGCGTGGGTGTCAGTTCGCCAAATGCAGACGAACTGCGGGGTGAGTTCGCGGCCTGACTCCTCCCGCGAACCCGGGGCTTGCTGTTGCCTTGTTCTTCTTGTGTGACCGGAGCTTATACGATGTTGGTTGCCTATAGGTTGATTTGTTCCTTGCCAATTCTGTGATATTAGCTCCAGGATGAAGGTGGAACTATTCTCGTAGGAAGGGAAGTGATGATGATGTTTGGGGGAACAGCATTGCAGGTACCGATCAAGGCTTTTGCTAGCGGAGTGGGGGGCCTCGGGTGTCTTGATCATTGAACGAGGGTTGTGAGAGAGAGACAGTTATGCTTGAAGATGGTGATGATCTTGTTGTGTGTGTGTGGCGATTGGAATGGTGATTTGTTTAGTTTGAAATTTCTTGGTTTAGGTCTTTGAATGATTTGAAATTTGTTTGATTAGTTGTGGGGCAGTGCTTTCAATTTTGGGCCTTGGTTGTTTCGACAAGTGTGAATTTGGTTTGCATGGTTGGGCTGCTGTCTTTGGGGCCTTGGGTGTGTTGATCAATTAGACAAATTGAGTTTTGGGAAACAGAGGTGCTGGTGGGCCCAGATTGATGGATTTTGGATGCTTCGTTTGCGAGTTTTCGTTGGGTTGGATTTAGTCGAAACTTTGGGCTTTGGCGGCCGTAGTGTCGGGAGGGACGTACCTTAAGGCTTCCGGCAAAAGTCTTTGTGAGTGGGCCCTTTCCCTCTCTTATTAAATGTGTTTTATTTTGGGAAATTATATTTTGGTTTTATTGCCTACTCTATTAAATGATTTTAAATTGGTATTTGACTCGTGTTTAGTAGACCTCGTATTATTGTGGTATTTACTTGGTTTACTAGCTTAGCTCGGTAATCTGTTGGGCTTTGGAAATTAGTGGGCTTTGGGCCTATAATTCCATTTGGGAATTTCACCATATTTTGGTGAAATTCCGTATTAATTTTCGCGTATTGCTAGTATCGAACCGGCCCAGCTCGGGGTTTTAGAAGTTAATTAGTTTATCGCCTACTTGTGGTGGGTTCGTATACCTATTTGCGACCTTGGACCGTATTTTGGGTTCACCAAGTCTACCATTAAGTTGGTATTTCTACCTTGGTACCCGTATGGCGTATTCTCGGTATTTCACGTATTTTAGTCCTATGCTTGGTATTTGAATTACGGCCCACAGAGAATACCATATATATTGATTATCTCAGAGCTTGTCCATACAGAGAATTTATCCTACCTTGTTTTATTAAAAGTTTTCCGTGGTATGTTTTCATACGCTCGGCTAGGTTGCTTACACGGTGTTGATTATGCCGTCAGGCCCAGGACCAACTTCACGTGATTGTTCACACGCACCTATCGCTCATTTATGGACCCTGCGGGTGCCGGCCTTTGTTATTTTTTAAGGTCGACTTGGGCGACTTCCGGAACTCGTTGTGATGCGAAGGCTAGCGCCGGCTTCACGTAGGTGTGTACACGAGCGTAATACGTATGTATACACCCGGCTTTGTTCTTGTGAGAATACCTCTGTATGAACTCGTGTGAAATTCTTTATACCTAATAAATAGGTTTTTATCTTATAGTTTTATATTGTGAGTTACCCTTGGTTTTCTTGATGCCGCGGATGCTTTTATTGGATTTACGGGTTTCCGTATAACCTTGTTTACGAACTTACGAGTAAAGCTTTTATGCGAACGGTGGCTTTTCTGCCCGTTTCGGACGGTAAGTATTTCCGTGCCTCGTTTTCTACCTACTATTATAGTACGTTTGAAGCGGTTTTCCAACCAACTACTTGATTTTGACGGCGGGGTTACTACTTTCGAGGAAAGCAAGGTTTTACAAAAATGACTATTATTGGCCCATCACCACTTGTGTTTTTGCGCCCTCCGAGGTTTGAGTAGGCTGGGTCGACGGTCGAGGCGGTGGTATGACGAGTTTTAAATTTCTTGGTATTGTAATACTGCGTACTCCGTGCTGTACGACTTGTATTGTATTAATTCTTCCTTAGTATATTTGTGTACACTTTAATCTTAATTTATTGAATTATTTCTTACTTCATTCAAATTGGCTTTCGTCACCCTAACGTAGTGTCGGCCGGCACCGTCTTTGGGTGTCACGTATACACATCCACAGTTCGGGATGTGTCACACACACACACTCATTTCACTCGAAGCCACACAGCTTTCACTCTCTCGGCCTTCCTCCAACCAAGCTCACTCCCAAACTCATCACCTCAGTTCTTGTGACCAAAACCCGAGGCCTTGGTGCCCGAAACCAACCACAGGCGAACCGAAAATGCAGGATTTTCGTCGACTTTCGACAATTTTCCTAGACAGAAGAACACGTTGATTTGGACCTCGAACCAACCCCAGATTCAACAAACAACTTTTGGGAACCTTGGGAACCCTAACCCAAGGCTATAGTGAAGAAACGGCGAACGGCAACGTGATTGGCTAGGTTCTTTCGAGCCATTTTTAGGCTACTTCCGACCACCTTTTGAGGTGTTGGTAAGCAAATTCGAACTACTCGTTCCTAACTTCATTTTTGATATATAGATGGTAGAAATTGGCATAGAAATGAAGAAGTTATGAAAGTTTTAGAAAAATTCCTGTTTTAAGGCAGAATTTTCAGTTGCGGCGGCGCCGCAGCCGGGTAATGGCAGGGGATGACCGGCGGCGACGTCGGCAAACCGGTCGAGACCAGCCTGCGCGTCGGCAAGCCGAGGTTCGGAGCCGCGGCGCGGCGCGTTGGCCGTTGACCGTTGGCCGTAGCCAGCGTGAGCCGCGCGTGAACGTGCGTGGGGCGCGGCTTAGAGTGCACGTGTGAGCGCGTGAGGCATCTTTCAATTCGGAGTCTTCGCGGCGACTCGTGACGACGCGTACTAGGGGTGAGGTACAGTATGGTAATTCCGAGGTGTTTTGCACCTCCAATTCGAAGCAACGAAGGAAATTTTGAGTCTTTTCCTTATTTATTTTGGAATAGACTTGTATAATGATTAGTATAGTGACTTCCCATATAGGTGAGGCCTATCCCAGGAGCTACAAGCTCAAGCTAGGTACGACGGCTACGACCCAGAGCGACATACCAATGGTGGGCCCTTTCTTTATTAAATTATTATTTTGGTATGTGTTTCAAATGTGATTTTATGACTTGTATAGCATGCCACGTTTTATTAAGTTTGATAAATGTTTTACTTAGCCTATTATGATTTATTAATCATCCCTTATTTGGCGTATTTGAATAAATGTTGGCATGTCTATACGTTTTAGAAGATTTATTACTTATCATGCATTGCACGGTGTGCCTTGCTTGTCGGGCAGAACCAGCTTCGGTGTATGTTCACAGCAGCATGTAGCTCATTTGGATCCGTCGTATTGGGTGCCGGCCTGTTCCTAGGTTGCCTTGGCGACTAGATATATATTTAAAAAAATATAATGTACTTACATGAACAAAATCGAGTTGTATTAGTGGCATGGCTGGCATAGGTGTAAATAAGTTGTAGTAGTAGGTCAACTAATGTTCCGGTGTGTTTCTTTTGACTTTAATTTGGGTTTTATTGGACGTTTAAAGATAGATGGGTTTTTATCTAGGAATCATGAATTGTAAAGGGCCAAAATCTAAAGCTCCCTTAAAAAAAGGCCTCTCGCATGCGCGTGAAGGCGCATGCGAGAGACTGGGTGTATATAAAGGAGAGAGACATGAAATTACGATAAAAGCATTCATAATATCAAAAATAACCCTCTTTTTACAACTTAAAAAAAACAATTTAATATATAAAGGGAGAAGTCAAAAGGGTGAAGCCTTTATAATACTCCAAGTTGCCCTTCTTCCATTAGGATTTAAAAAAATTCAAGAAACTAAAAAAATTAATATAAAAAAAAAACAATAAGTAATATAATATAATGAATGACTCAATTAAATATTTATTTTATAATTGCTAAATGCTACTAAATATTCGTGAACAAAATGAGAGACACGAGGCTGACCTTGACCCAGTCAACCATGCTACCATGTTAGGTTTAGTTGACTTTTATTCCACGGACCACCCATAGCTCAAATAGTTCAACGCAAATACCGACTCCAGCTGTTCCCACTCCCACCTTCATGTGGACCCAGTCGCCACTTCCAAAACGCGTTCTGGTCGGATCATTTCACCAATCAGAAAAGTCAAAACAGGAAGCTCTTAGGGAAATTAAAACTTCCAATTTACAGACGAAGGAAACAAAAATTTAAGAAAATCCGACCAAACCCAAGAAAATGTTGTTTGCCAGTATCATGCAAAAACCAAATTATATTTTGAAGTCTTTTGGATTAAATTTCATCACATGACACATATAATATAATCATTGTAAGATGAGAGAAATAATCTTGAAATTTGCACAAAATTAGTAGTTTTTAAAACATACACCGATTCATTTGTTGAGGTTTTATGAATATACAAATTCAAAAATTTCGCCTGGAAAATTTGGAATTTTAAAGATCATAAATTTTAAACTTTAAATTTCATAAGTAGTAGTGTATTTAAAATTGAAGAGAGTTTTATTAAAGAGAAAAGAGGCTAGTGTATGTTACAAATCTCATGCACGCCCACCACCACTACTACAATCATCACCACAACCACAACCACAATCACCCTGCGTCCATAACCTCACCACCACCTTGCCAATACCATGAACAACGGCCATCACGACCACCCCCACCCTCTCTACCAACATCATTGCCACCTAAATTCACCGTCACCGCAGACAACCATCTTCATGATTGCTGCTTTGCCATCACTCCCATGAGTATCACCACAAAACCACCATAAGCATGACCATTACGGGGCGACCTTGGGGAGTGCAAGTGGTGTAGCGCCTGGTCACACATTTAGGAGGGCCCCAAAATTTTATATGCTATTCTTGTATATATAGTATATATATCAATAATCACGCTATTTATTAAATGATGAGCTAGCCTGTGAAGTGGTATGGTGTAAATGTAAACTTTCTCATGGACCGAGGTTTGATCCTCCTTGCATGCGATGTTTCTTTTTGTTAAAAATTCCTTTACTCTTTTACTAAACCCTAGAATTTAAACCGATGTTGATGCCATCATGTCAAACTCTCCTTAAAATGATGTTGCGCAATCTCTCGAAAAATTCTCCGCTTCTCTTCTCTACTTCATCGTGAAGAACTTCGGTAAGTAGGGTATCTTTTTACGAATTGTTCTTTACCTTTTTTCTATTCAAATTCAATTCGGGAATTCCAACACCAAAAGAGTAAAGCTCCTAAATTCATCAAATAGTCAATTCAAGTTGAGGTATGGATTCAAATTCAAACTATATTATTTGATTGCCGACTAAAAAAATTCACAAGGTAAAAAAATATGACTTGGTAGCTTGATTACTTCATAATATGACTTAATGTATTGTATATGATTTTTACTAGGTTTTCTCTGAAGTTACAATTTTTAGAATTTGTTTGTTATCTAGAGATGACACTACTAGGAAATATTCTTACGGACATGAAAACGTCTCAAAAGAGAAAGATTGAGCAAGTTGCTCAATCTCAAAGAGACTCTTGATAGATTCATTGTTAAAGAACCACAACATTCAATTGCGAAAATTTGGTCGATGGAGCAACAAGGTGATGTTGAACATGTTGGAGGAGGCAACGGAACAATTGAATGATAATGAAGATATAGGCCTTGAAAGTGATCACGATGAAAATATCGAAGATGTTGATATTGTAGACCTCGAAAGTGATTAGGATGAAAATATTGAGATGTAGTCCCAAAGAATGACAAGCATCATTCACAATTTTACATCATGCAAATGGGTAATTGATATAGTAGTGATGGAGTTTATGGAGCACACAATGAGCTTATTTTCTTCTAGACATACCGATATTTAATTTTTCCAAAATGTTTATACTTTGTGATTCTAATTTATGTTTCTTTTGCATTTCAATTTATTTTATTTTATGCAGAATTTGCGGGTGAATTTGGCAAAAAATTTGACCTATGACATAGTAGACTTTCCTTTAAAATTGTCATATTTGATCTTGGAGGGCCTCAATTTTGATTTTATCGGGGCCACCAAATCTCAAGACCGGCCATACCATTCTTACATACCACTTTCCAATACCCATCACCACAATAACCACCACTACTAGCACACCCACCCTTGTCCACCATCTCTGTACTACCACGTTTCCCATAGCCATCACCCCTCCCACCATCATTGTTGTGCCACCACCCCACCCACAATCACTATTGCCGCCACCTCCTTTTGCTATCCTCACCCACCACTAGCACATTTTGTGCTTTACCACCCTCAAGAATTTTTTTGACAAACGATATGATAGTTACACTAAAAATTCCTACGAACTATGGAAAGAGGAGTCAAACTTTTGAAACACGAGGCGAAGCACATAGTTCTAACCAACTTAACTAAATCAAAATCTACAACCCATATTTATAAATTGATGATGACTCAAAATTGTATTATTTTCTTATTAATCTTTGCTCTACACCATTTATCTCGAGTAATAGGACTTTAACATTATACAAAACATTAACTTTAAATTATCTTCGGATAAGTACAGTTTGGTCCGTTTGTTTCAAGTTAAAACTACTTTTCCTAATATTTCAATTTTGTCAAGAGTTTTTTTTATTAGTATCTTATATATTGTTGAATATACCTGGTCCACGTATAAATTATCATTAAATGACTTATATATACTAATATGAAATGACTATTAGGCTACATAAGATTTAGAAAAAAAAAGAACTGTTTTCTTAAGCGTGTGAACAATCACGTGAAGCTGGTCCTGGCCCCGGACGGTACACTAAACACCGTGTAAGCAACCTAGTTGAGCGTATGAAAACATACTACTGAATACTCTACATAAAATAAGGTGGGGTAATTTCCCTATAAGGGATGCCCTCAAACTAATCAATATATATTTGGTATTCTCGGGGCCGTACCCGAAATACCAAGCGTATAACTAAAATACGTGAAATACCAAGAATACGCCACATGGGTACCAAGGTATAGAAATACCAACTTAATGGCAAACTAGGTGAACCCAAAATACAATAGAACTTTACCGTATCCAAGGTTCACCCAAATACGGCTCAAGGCCGTCAGATAGGTATAAAACCCATAATCGCAAATAGGTACAAGTAGGGAATTAAAATACTTAATTCCCTAAATTCCCTAAAATATGGCCGAATCGATACTAGCAATATGCGTACAAAATAATACGGAAATCACCAATTTAATGGTATAATTCCCAAATGGAAATGTAGGCCCAAAGCCCACTAATTTCCATGGTCTATCGAAATACTGAGCAGAAACTAGTAGACCGAGTAATAACATAATATACCAGGTCTACCAAGAATTCAGATATAAATATCCATATAAAACCACAATTTAATGTAGGCATAACCCAAATATAATTTCCCAAATAAAACACATTTAATAGTAGGGAAAGGGCCCACTCACAAATACCGAAGCCGGGAAGTCCAAACGTATGTCCTCCGAGCGCCAAGGGTCGCCAAACCTATTTTGGAACACCCAAGATTAATAACGTAATTGAAAATACGAAGAAAACGGCGTTCGGAAACCCGAAAACGGAGTTTCGGGGTCGGAAACCCCAAAACCGCCGCCGTGTGCCGTTGCACACGCCGCCATTTGGTCTCACCTATATGAGGTATCACCGGTACGATGATTAACCTCATAAAGGTAACGGATTAACTAATTATATAAACCTATCCCTTGCTTTCTCAATTTGGAGGTCCAAAACACCTCAAAAATTACCAAACGTACCACCCCTAGGTAGTACGCGTCGTCACGAGTCGCCTCGCGAAGACGGCGTCGAAAAATAGTGGCTCACGCGCCCCCACGCGCGGATGGAAGAATCGGAGCCGGTCAACTCGGCTCGGCTAAGCCGGTCAACTCGGCTCGGCTAAGCCGGTCAACTCGGCTCGGCTAAGCCGGTCAACTCGGCTCGACTCAAGCCGATGACGTCAGCGCCGGTCGTCTTCTCCGATTTTCCCGTCGCCGGCGCCGCCGCGCCGTCGCCGGAATCTGGGTTTCTTGGCTGGAAATTCTGGGGATTTTTCAAAGCTTCATAACTTCTTCGTTTTAAGTCCAAATTGGACGATTCAAGTACCAAAATGAAGCTAGAAGTGAGGAGATTCAGAATTTACCATTTTGGAGGCCGGTCACTGGCCGGAGGTGGCCGGAAATTGGCTCCAAAGTTTCGGCCAAAACTGAACTTCGACGAAATCGAAGTTCCAGTCACCAGCAGGCCTTGGGTTTGAGTCCCAGGACTCCCAGAAGTCACAAGGTGAAGTTTTCAGGCTGGATCGAGGTCGAGGAGGCCGAGTTTGGCCGAGGAGAGCTTCGTCGGAAAACTTGGGTGCCTTGATCAAATTCCCAGTTTTCTGGGTTTCTGTCATTTTGGTTCTTTCTGGGTTCTGAAGGCAACGAAGACGATGATGGTGATGATTTGGTCAAGAATTTGGCTTGGTGGCAGCTCGGGGAGAGGAAGAGAGGTTTTGTGTTTTTGGTTCTGTTTTGCTGCAGAGAAGAAGAAGAGAGGGAGGCACGGGGGAGGCAAGGACAAAAGTCCAGACAAATCCCAGGAATCCAGGGATTGCCCACATGGGCCTGCAGACCAATGGGCCCCAGCCCAAAATTGAATTACGGGAAAAGTCGAAACTCAAAGCCCGTAAAATATTCGTTCGAAGTCCGAACGACGTACGGCTCGCGTCTACGCGTTCGTATCGACGAGCACGTCAAGAAAATACAAGTGAATGCGTCGTACGAGTTACGACGCAAAAAGTCAACCGAAAGGTCAACCAAGGGCAAAATCGTCATTTTGCACCTCCGGGAATAAAATAGTATTATTTCCGGAACGGGATGTAACAGGGACCCTCCAATATATGGTAAAGTTGGATAATATTCTTTATGTTGAAATGTCCGAAATAATCATGAACACAATCTATGTGCAAGGCATATGACTTATTTTGGATGAAAAACTTAATGAAGTGAGAGTGAGATGAAAAATTAATAATTTCAGAAAGTTAGTATGACAAATTAAAAAAATGTATAATTTCGTATGACATTTAAAAAAAAAATTCAAAATAAAAAACAGAGATACTTTTATTTTATAGTTTGTTTTTGTAGAAAAAGTTAAAGTCCCAAGTTTTGGTATTTCTAAACAGCAAAAAGCTGACGCAAGGAAACATTTACCACCAAACAAGCAAACAATCCCCAACCCAGAGAAAAAGAAAAGCGAGAATAAGGAAAACCCACTCCCCTAATTATCTCAATTCCTCTCCTCAAATTCTCAAATCCTGGCATTCGGTGGGTTCTGATTCTCTTCGATACTGGGTTTTCACAGGTACGCTTTTTCCCTGAGATCCTGACCCAAAATTGACCCAAAATACTCAAATCTTCTCTTTCTCTTCTCTTATTCTCTGATCGTTTTGTCAACTGGGTTTAAGCACGGGACTTCCAATTTAGTGCTAATATCCAATTGGGTTTTGCTTGTCTGTGTTTTTTGGGTTCAAATTTTTGAGGATTGTCTTGTACGGGGTTGATGTTGAACTTTGATTGGTGTTAATCGTACTTTGTTGACGGTTTGATTGGTTATTATTTCGATTTGGGATTTGTGTTTGTGATGGGGATGTTGTGGATGAACAGATAGTTGAATTTGTTTAGACCCTTTTTGCTTGCGATTTGGATTTTTAATCCTTTTGGATCAATTTTCTAGTGGAAATTCTAGTTACGCAGTTTTCGATTCGGATTATGGGTTATTCCCCTGTAGTAGTTTGTTTTCTGAATTCTCATAGAATTGGTGCTATATGTTTGAATTGGGATTTTCATAAGTATTGTCTTGGTGGGTAAGAAAAATAATTTATAGAATTTTTTGAATTGAACAAGAACTGACATCCAGCTAATTATTGATAAGTGCCTTATGATCTTCCGATTTATTAAGTTCTCTTACATTCACAACTGTCAGGACTGTACATAGTTGAAGACTGTACATAGTTGAACTTGTTTATGGCTTATGATCTTAGGAAATTTTAAGGATAAAGACTTGTGTGAAGGGGAATTACGACATCCGACATGGCTGGTAATGCTGCGGCATGTGCAGAGAGGGCAACAAGTGACATGTTGATTGGTCCAGACTGGGCAATAAATATTGAATTATGCGATATTATCAATATGGAGCCTGGGTATGAATACTTTTTTTCCCTCAATTTCTTTCGTTAGATTTGAATTTCATATATAGGTATTTCCACCTGTTTAGAGTTCACATTACTTAAATTATTGAGTATGTTGAATCTTTCTGAAATATTGATGGCGTAGTCGTTGGTTGAAACTTAAAAGGGCTCATAGTTTATTACGTGGTAATGCATGGATAGTTCATCCTAAATGTCCAACAAAGGAAACTTTTTTAAATGGATTCTAGGATATGGTAAAAGCATCTAATGTCAAATAAAATTCGCCAATTATGTTCTCTGTTCATCTCTCTCTCTCTCTCTCTCTATATATATATATATATATATTTGTATATGTATATGTATTTATGTATTCATATATACATGTGCACGCACACACACACAAAGGTTAATACTTGGCTCCTGATAGAAGAGGAGATCTCCTCCTGAAATGGAGATGTGGCTCATCTCATAAGGAACTCCTGTCCTCCTGAAAAGTAACACTTGAAAAATTGACAGGGTAGTAGAAAGTTTTCGCTACATTGATTTGGGATGAATTAGAAACTTCGTAAAAGGAGTCTCTTATTTTTCACTAGATTCTATTAGCATCTTGGTGTATCGGGCTCTTTTTATATTTTGAACATTTCTTAGCTCTTAGACTCTGCAGAAGACTATCCTCTTTTATCTTCTATTGTTGTAGATTATTTTCCCCACAGAATGTTTCTCAATTTAAATATTCAGAATGCAAGTACATTTGTTTTGCCAATGCATTGGATTGAAATTTCAGGCAAGCAAAAGATGCCTTGAAGATACTGAAGAAGCGCCTGGGCAGCAAAAATCCAAAAATACAACTCCTGGCTCTTTTTGTTAGTACTATTCCTTTTCTTTGGAGACTTTCAATATTTTTTGTGTTATTTCTTGTCATAAATTTTGCATCTTTCTTTTAAAATTTTAAATTCGTGATGTAAAGTTTCTGGTACCTTTCCCATCCCAAAATATGTATACCTGTGAAAATGTCAATAAATTTGTGATTTATGATGACCAGTCCAGTCGTGGTTCCATGGTTGCCTTTCTATAGCCTATCATCAGCACAAAACAAGCTATTTCTGAGCATTGATATCTTTTTCCTTTTCCTAATTTATTATTCGATGCAGGCGTTGGAGACTGTGAGCAAGAACTGTGGTGAGAATGTTTTTCAGCAGATCGTTGAGCGTGATATCTTGCATGAAATGGTCAAAATAGTAAAGAAGAAGGTGCTGAATTTCTCTCCCAACCTTTTGTTTTCTGTTTTTACTGACTAGTTGCTTCCTTTTCCCTTTCCAGTATGTGCATGAATAGGATACTAACTTTCTTTCTGCTTTATTATTCTAATTCCATTATGCAGCCAGACTTGAATGTTAGGGAAAAGATACTAATTTTGATAGATACATGGCAAGAAGCTTTTGGGGGACCAAGGGGAAGATTTCCCCAGTACTATGCAGCATATAATGAACTGAGGGTAATTGTTTTATCACATCTTTGTTATACTCATGTTAAGCTTTTGTTTGTATTCTGCAAGCAACTAGGGTTATTTTCATTTAAGCATATCTGTATCTTTCCTTGAGTTATTAGCAATTTATGGTTTGTATGAAGTTTAACTTATGTGGTCAGTATCTTGTAGAAGTCGTGTAAGTTTTATTAGGTTGAATCCCAAGCTATTTAATATTTAGTATAAACTATGGATTTTAATTATTTTCTTTTTATTCTGCTTCTTCTTCCCCCTCACTCTCATAATTGATAACCAACAGTCTGCTGGAGTTGAATTTCCACCAAGAGAAGAGAACAGTGTACCAATATTTACTCCGCCCCAGACCCAGCCAGTAGTTTCCCCTGTTACGTCATATGATGATGCTGCCATTCAGGCTTCTCTCCAGTCGGATGCATCGGGCCTTAGGTACTAGTTGAGAATATGGTTTCCTTGGAAACATACATTTTTTGGGCATTTTCAGTATGATATTTATTCCTTGTTCAAACAATTATTGTTTCCTTTACATGCATGTTGATCACAACGATAAACTTGCCTTGCGTGTTGATTGCATGAAAGAGGTTGAAAATATTTGCAGGCAATTGGAAAATGTCCCAGGATTAAACCCCAGTATGGCATGTTCTACATATATTGTACTGCATAAATTGGTGAATCAATTGTTTCTCGTTCACATTCTTTTCTTTTTCTTATAAATAGAATCATGCCTACCATAAGAAAAATTTATACCTTCTCATTAGCAAATTTGAATGTGTTGTGCGGCTTTAATACTGCAGAAAAAATTGACTATATATCTGAAAGCAATCTTTAACCTTGTCAAGCATTCATCAATTCTCCCCTTGACATGAGGAAGAAAATTTATACCTTCTCATTAGCAAATTTGAATGTGTTGTGCGTGTTTCTTTAATACTGCAGAAAAATTGACTATATATCTGAAAGGGCCTTAACCTTGTCAAGTATTCATCAATTCTCCCCTTGACATGAGGATGTCTCTTACATGAAATCCTTATTATATTATAAATCCCATCAGTCCTAGGTCTTAATCTTTAATGAAAGATGTCAATCGGCATCAATTTTTTATGCATATACCACTATTTAAGCTGCTGCTTGTTGAATGTCCATAACTGTAATCTATGAAAGAATTCATCTTTGCTTGATTGAATTTTGTGCTAATAAGAAATTTGAACAATAGACTTCAAAGCATTTATTTTCTTTGTATAGTTATTCCATCATTCCCCCATAATTACCTATATACACATAATTCAAACATAAACACTTGATATTGTAACAGATGCTATCTTTTTTTATTCTTTGGGATTCTTTTTTATTTTTGGTATAAATTTTCTGAATTATTATTGAAGCTACGATAGATCCATCCTGATTGAAATTGTCTTTAATCAGCTTGCCAGAGATTCAGAATGCTCGAGGAATTGCAGATGTGTTGATGGAAATGCTTAATGCCTTGGATCCTAAGCATCCTGAGGTAATATATTTTCTACCTATTTTTGAGTTCTGATTAATTTCTTTCCGAAAAGGTATCATTAGAGGACAATTTCTCATTTATGTTTTTCTAGAAATATTTTTGTTGAGAGACCAATGATTCTATTTTGTTGTTTTTGTGTGTGGAGTAATCTAGCGGTGTAAGTTTCATATGCGACTGTTACCACAATTAGAAAATTCTGAAAGTTGTATATGGTTATCCAGAGGTGAAGGAGGCTAAATTATTTATGGTCCATTGTGCTACTTTTCTTTACATGTGCACTGTGTCTAAATTATTTGTGCTACTTTTCTTTACATGTGCACTGTGTCTAAATTATTTGAAGAGAAATATTGATAACAAAACTTTATTTATAAGGTTAGTTATCCAGAGGTGAAGGAGGCTAGTAATAGGGTGTCAATTACTGTGATTGTCAAAATTTTGAAATCGGGACTTTTAGCACAGTCGAAATTAAGTGGTTAATTACTTGAAACTTACTACCTTTAAGGGCTGCACTTTTCTTGTGCTTGTAGAAGGGAGGAGGGATGGACGATTGAAGGAGAATGGGTGAAATAAAAACTTGGAAGGAGAAAAATAGTTGAGATAGTTTTTTATTTTTGGTTTAAATACCATTCCATACAATTCCTCTTTTCTCCCATCTGAGCTTTCTTTCTCCCTCTTTTCTCCCATACAATTCCTCTTTGGCTTTTATTAAAAAATAAAAAATGAACAAAAATCGTAAGTATTACCAACCCTGCTCTTAATATGTGCAAATTTAACGGTCATAAATGGTCAAAATGAATACTATGGCAGGGTTTGAAGGAAGAAGTGATTGTTGACCTTGTTGATCAGTGTCGCTCGTACCACAAGCGTGTCATGCTTCTTGTGAATGAGACTGTGTAAGTGATTTGATAAAATGTTAAGAGTTTTACTCATAGATTTGATGCAATATTGACAATTGTGGTTGCTCTCCTTTCAGAGATGAGGAGCTTCTATGTCAGGGATTGGCACTGAACGATGATCTGCAGCGTGTAATTTCTCGGCACGACGATATTGTGAAAGGAACTACAACTGTAGTGAGAGGAGCAGAATCTTCAGTTGTGCCGCTTGTGAATGTGAACCATGAGGATGATGAGTCTGAGGATGAATTTTCCCAACTAGCGCACAGGTGATTGTTAGAGGAGCACTTCTGAGTTTTATTTTGTATTATCGTTTCATTCTCACTTATTTTTGTTTCTACCAACTTGTATGTGTGCGATTAAGAAGAAAAACTCGGTGAAATGCATTGCAGGTCATCAAGAGATAATTCACAAGGACAGGGCCAGAGATCAGCCAATGCCACAGCTGAACCTGTGCGAGTCAGCCCACTTCTTCCTCCTCCACCGTCTTCGCAAAGGCCAATCACTCTAGGTCCTGGCGTGATTGATTATCTCAGTGGCGAAGCCTACAAATCTGAAGGATCCTCAGCAACATCAGAATCCACATCCTTTGCAGTTCCAGTTCATTCCAGCTCCGCCTCACGATTGACTCCACTATCACCCTCACCCCCTTCTTCCCAAAACACAACTCCATCACCTATGTTCACTGGAAAGCCTGTATATGATGAACCGGCTCCTAGAAGCAAATCTATAGATGGGCTACCTCCTGCTCCTTGGGATACTCAGTCTCCGGGGAATCCTCAGTCACCTGGTAATGGTCACTCTCCTGTCAGCCTTCCTCCTCCACCTTCCAGGTATAACCAGAGACAACAGTTTTTTGAGCAACAAAGCGTTCCAGGCAGTGGATCCAGTTCATCTTATGACAGCTTAGTGGGACAGACTCAGAATCTCTCCCTTAATTCATCTACCCCAACAAAACAAGTAAAACAGGAAGATGCTCTCTTTAAGGATCTAGTTGATTTTGCAAAAGCCAAGTCATCTTCGCCTTCAAACCCGAATAGGTCATTTTGAGTTGTGCCCATCACCGTATCAGTCAGTCCGGCTCTGGACCTTGTTCCTCACTTTCACATACATGAGATCATGAGATTAACTGTTACTGAATAAATATTGGTTAGGAGCTTTTTCGGTTTTGGTTTGTGTATGCTGTTTAGTTGGTATATTTCCATGTCGAGCATGCGTTGCATATAATTTAATATATTGATGTACCTTATTGTTTGATTTCTTTGATCTCAGCTTGTTTTTCACTGTTGGCCAAATTTTTCTTTGTTGTTTGTATATGTGTTGTATGTTATGTTTGTATCAAATGATCGTATTGGTGGTTAATAAAACCAACCACATTGACTCAAGAAATTGAAATTCAATATTGGTAGGTTTGTCATATCTTGTTACAAGTAGCATTGTCTGGATATGTAGCATCTTTCTCTTCTCCGCCAGAAATTGTTGCCTGATGGCTGAGGCGTGCATCGGAAGTTTCTTGCATCCGGTTAGAGGTGTGTACTGGCAGTGGCCATGGTCCTTTCTATTTATTTGGAGTTATCTTCTCGTTATATTCTGTTGTCTGCAAGGAATTAACATATTTGACAGCAACAGAAAGATGATAAGAGAACAAGTGACGCTAGAACTGGACTTATCAGTTTGTATTTTTATTCTAACATCGGAGAGTTTGTGTGAAGACTTCCAAAAAGAAAATAGGGAAATTGCCCAAAATGATAATTTTTCAAATCTCAATATGAAGAGATCTGTTTTTCATTATGTCGTCAATATTTGATCGTTCTTTCATCAATCTTGATCATTAAGTTGTTGATACTTGATGGATATGTTGTCGATATCTAATTTTGATCCGTTCCACAATTGGTGTTTGATTTCTAATCAGTTTGTCCATCGACTACGCCCTTCGACCTAATCTTAGGTTTTGACTCACCCTTTGTGGATGAACCTTGCGGAGGAATCCGTAGGTTTTCGGGGCATTGGATTCTCAACAATGTTTGCATTACTCAAGCGGACTTTCTCGTGCGGGTGCTACCCTCAAGGCGGGATGCTCCCTACAGATGCATTTTTTCATCCCACTGCTTTGGCAGATCGCTTAACCCCATTTATCTTCGGCAGATCACTTATAGTTGTCAGGATGTTTTTTCTTATTTACTAAAATAGCCCAGGGGAAATTTAAAATGCATGGTGATAGCAAGGAACATTTTTATATACACTATCAAAGTCCCTTAGTTGTGACCCTGCCTTTGTGTTTGGTTGAGGGATTACTACATAAGTAGCAAGGGCTACATTAGTAAAAAATACACTGTAAAAACGCACAGTTTTTTAATACCACATACATGTATCTAGATTAATACAACACTTGTATCTAAACAAAGGCCTTGAACCTTGTTTTAATTAGTTATGCAAGAAAACTAAACCATGTGACAATCAGCCCTCAAACTGTTGGTCCAAGTTCAGTATCAGTAATTAGTATGAACAGGAATGTTGGGTTGCAATCTTCAATCTTTTGAATACAAGGGCAAAAATCTTGCGCTTGATTCTCCCTCTAACTGGAGGCACTAGGCAGTATCTCTTGCTGCTGCTCCTTAATCCGACGACTCTCTCGACACTGCTTTCAACTCGACGGCCATAGCCTTGATGACCGTCTTCCTCTCCATCCCCGTGAGTAGTACTGCGTAAATCTGCGTGCCAACGCACGTACATGTGTGCGTATGTGTGAGACAGAGTGAGAGAGGAATAAGAGAGAGTTGCATGATAGAAGTGAGTAGTTGAGCAGGAGCAAATATCCGATATTATATAAAATAATTCTGTTTTGGAGGAGAGTAGGAGGGAGAGGAGGAACCTTCGTCCCAATTTCATGCACTTTCCTGCATGCCTGCCTTGCATGTTTTTTGTTGTGTGGAGGCATGACTGGTAACTGTTTTGCTTTCTAGTTTTTACTTTTCGTTTTCTTTCATTAGACATGGAGAGAAATTATATTGAAGAAAAGAGGGATGGAGAAGGTTGTGATAGAGATGAGAGAGAAATGAAAGAGAATGTAGGAAACAAAAAACAACTAAACAACTTGAAATTGTTTTCAATTTTTAGTTTTTAGTTTGTGTATAATTAATATTGTTCATCTCTCTTCCACATTTTTCTCACCATTCTTCATCCACCTTTACATGAGTCATACTTTACTATGGGACGAACGAGGCCAAGTTAGAAACAAATGAATTACAAAATGTTAGATACAAAGATTATAAATGCATTTCATAAGCATTTCAAAGGCATTCGTGACGGATTATAAATGTTATGTGATTATTGGTGTTGTTACTCTTTTCCTTTCTTATGTCATGAGCTCGTTTGGTATAAAGGATTGAACTGGAACATAACCTCTAAATTCAAGGCATATTAAAGGTAGATCAAAATGATTTTTCATTTTAAAGGGATTATAAGTGGATTAGACATGAAGAAAACTTATCCATTCTAAGTTTTCTTCTTGAGTAATCATTCTCTCCTACCTCTAATATGGTACCAATCTTGTCATTTCTTCTTTCAATATACCTTAAAATAGTGCATTATCCATATTTCAATACAATAATGTATACGAAACAAGGTCTGTGTAACTTAGGAATGGTTCAAGGATGTTTTGAAACCATATGAAAAAAGGACCATCTAAATTAAAACCGGTTGGCAATAGGAGGAAGAGATAGATACGTGATTATAGGATGATTTTCATTGATCACTACAGTAATGTATATGCAAGCCTTTCTTGGCCAAGACACAAAGAATGAGTAAATACAAGGCAAAATTTACAACTTGGCGTGCAAGGCAAACATATGCATAATTACAATAAGAGTGGTTAATTCTGTTGAACCCCACAAAATTTCTCTAAAAATTTCCAGTTCTACCCTTTCTTCTGTTCAAACAGAGAGAAACAAAAATAAAAGTTTTTGGCTGTGGGAATTTTGGTTCTTGGGAGGTTGAGTGAATTTGACAACAAAAAGGGTAAAAAGTTGACCGGAAGATAACTCCGATTCGCCATGGCAGCAGGCGGGTGGCGTGCTTATCTTGTGTGACAACACAACTGCAAATTTTGGTAAACATTTTGATAATGGAGGGACGTCAATAAAACCACCCTTAAGATATTTGTTATATAATCAGAATAAATTAAGCAGAAGAAGTTTTATGTTTTATCACTGATTGGATCGCACGATGAATCCCAGATATCGTTCATGAATTATCGCTGTCATGGTCAAGGCAAAGCTTCCTTTTTCAATGCCGGACAACTCTCAACAATAATTAGTAGAAAATAAAAGAAAATAAATGCAATGCAAATGAAGAATAAGCAAAAGACATATCAAGGAACAAAGACATTTGCCATTGAATTAACACATGAACAAATTGGTCTCAGTTGCAGAAATTTTTTTGAATCAGTTACATGACCCCCCCCAAACAATCTTTGTTTTATACACGTGAAAACTGATTCCTTCTCTTCCTCTGGCGTTGGTTGTTGAAGTCGGAGAGCCTCAAAGGTATTAAAAACTTTCGAGGTTATGTTTTATATGCAATAGACTTCAAAGAATCAAAGAAGAAATGCAAATAGAACTTGAAATATGGATTTTGGCGTTCCCCACTTGTCCCGAGGATGGGAAGAATCCGTACGTGCAGCTATTCGTTTGGTGTGATCCCCTTGTCTTCCCTGAAATATAGATTCACAAACGAAGAATAAAACCTCTACTTCAAATGCAAATTAAGACATCTTGTAAACATGACATATGTCTTGCATTATATTTTTAGGAACAACCTATCGAAACAACTGAAGTTGATCATAACAGGTCTTTCACGTAGTAAGCTATGGTGACTGACATGACAATTGACAAGCATTCTTAGAAGAAGCAACATGTTGAATTTTACCTCTACGGCATCCTTGAGAGGCCCCCAGCATTCAATTCTGTTGTACTTCTTCAAACTAGAATGAAAATAAACCCGAACCAAAGCATCCATTAATTCAGGATGCTCTCTGAATAGTAGTGAGTCTCCATGTAACACAGCTTTGAGTACCTGCTTTGTATGGAAACCAAAAGAAGGGAAATGTTTAAGCACCGCTTCATTCATTCAACCATCAGAATACCCTTTAGTGTTTCGAACAAAACAGTGCAGGTAAAGAGAGGCAAGGTATGCAGTTTGAAAACAATAATGATGATGAGTTGTCGTACGTATCAGAATGAAGGTAAGAAGACTCCTAAAACTATATATGCGAAACTCAGATGATCAGTATGAAATAAAACATTTTTCACCGTGTCTCAGGCATGCCAACGGCCGTCTTTAATGGTATTGTCCCTTTGCATAATATTTTTCATAACATTTAGGACTTTAAAATTTTAATTTCTCTCAAGAATCTTATCTTCCTCATAATTCCCTTTTGCAAAGAATAAAATGTCAGAGCAATGTCTTAGAAGAGATGCTTACCAAAGGCATTTCTTTGGAAAATATGTGATATCTGAACTCGGCAGCCAGGTTTAGCATATTGGGGCCGCTCACATAGCAATGGATATGGAGGCACATTTCACCATTCACCTTTTTCCATTCTGCAACGACGTCATCCTTGCTGTACCATCCTTTTAGCTGCAATAAGGATCCAATATAAATAATTCTCTATGATAAAAATCAAATGGACTATCAGATGCAAGCAAGAACATTGAAACTTCTTATTTTCAGCCTGGCAACGATAGGCATCATGACAAATTTTAGAAGCCTTGAGAAGACATAAAGTATAAAGCATACCTGATCGAGGTTGATGACGTTGGAGATCGTTAAGGTCAGGTTAGCTGTGAAGTCACAATGAGATAGGATATAAGTTCTTGGGGTGATTCCAACATAATTATTCATCTCGTCTCCCATAAATTCAACTTTTAGCTTGGAAGCTTCGAATCTCGCTGGACCCAAAAGACTAGCAGCCTACGAACAAGAACATAAAGTTTTCATTTGGCACTCCATGAACTTCAATTTGAATAATCACATTGCAGAAAACAATGGGGGTATTTTAGCTGCTTAAACAAGCAAGAATCATTATCTGGAAACTGATAGCACTGATGAATTAAAAATGTAATTACGCTAATGGGCTTTGTTTCCATCATTCTACACGAATAGGACTTCAGCAGTAGCAGAGCAGTATCGTGAAAACTTTCTGCAACAGCGAGGCATATTTTACAAATTACAACCCAACTGATTACAGAGGTGTCATATGGTACGGCTTGAAATTGCAATTCTATATTCTAATCTCCAAGTGAATTCATGTGCTTATTTATTAAAGGTGATGCACAAGAAGGCTCTTCACCACAAATTAAAACCAAACCATATCTTCTTTTAATTCACAAGATATTCTAAAGGAGGAATTTCGTATTTGGGTGCTCTAACGAACTTGGCTATACTCAAGTCTGCAAACGTTTGCATATAATATCTTTTTGTAATGAAAAAGGAAACAAATATGAACATCTCATGGGGATTAATATATTGGACAAAAACATTATCCTTTGGACAGGAATAAGCATCAAAGATAACAAAATGCTGGTAACTAAAAGCAACTTCTAGGACAGACTTGACTGACTTCAATATATTATCTAAATTTTTTTTATTTTAAACAATCCCATTAACAGATAATGCCTTCATATATTTTTCTGTTTTAGACAACAGATAATGTGGATGGGGAATTTGAATGCAGGATCTTCTGTAACGCTCATAACCACTTTAGCTACAAGTCATTCCTACAAATATTAACCTAAATGTGGCATTACCTATATAAACACTACAAATTGCATCAAGTAGAAATGCAGAGAGAGAGAGAGAGAGAGAGAGAGAGAGAGAGAAATGATACCTCAGAAACAAAGGTATTGTAAGAGTCTCTGTTGTTGCTGATAGCAGAAAGCAAAACAGACTTATTGGGTCTTTTGGGGGAGAGAAGAGTAGTTGTGGTTTTATTCAAGGTCCTCAATGGTGATGGTGGAAATACATAATAAGCACAATGAGTGGCCATGGAAGATGCATAACCCTGTTTTGGTGCTCCTCTTCATCTTCTTTCACCTGCAACCATTGTTTCTTCCCTTCTCCTCTTTGGTTGCTGAGTTAGAGAGAGAGAGAGAGGAAGTTAGAGAGAGAAAAAGAAAGAGAGAGGAAGAAGAAGAATGTGTGGAGGATTGTCGTTCATAGCTGTAGTCATGTGGTGGACTGTGAAGTGTGAAGCTCCTCCTTTGCACCAAAACTCCAAAATCTATGTTTTAACCCCTCTTGCACCACACATTTTTCTTCTTCTTTTTCTTTTAATTATTATTAGTTATTATTTTTTTGAAAAAATGGTTTATTTAAAGTGAGTATTTTAATGGCAAGTGATTTGTAACTCAGTTATTAAGAATATTTGCCCTTGCACTTGAGATACTGTGTTCGAATCCCTCTCCCATAAATTAATGTAAATTATCTTATTATTTGGCAAAAAAATGTGAGTATTTTAGTGTATGGTGATTGGTCATGAAGTCCAACTTTGTGACACGTCATCAGCAGCTTGAAATTTTTGATAACCAATGTGGATAATGTGATTACGTGGCTTCAGATGGGTGCCACATGCATCCTCATCTACTTTTTACACTAGTCAAGAATTACATGGCCCTTGACAAAAAAAAAGAAGAAAGAATTACATTGCCCATTAAGCTTTACAAACCAAATGCAAATGTGGAATTGTGACGCTTGCTTCACACAGCCCAAAACAAATAAGATTCAAGGCTATGATTTGACACTTACCTATGTTCCGGTAAGGGGCATTTGGATTATAATGCAATGTCACGTAGAAATAAAAGACTTGCATATAACGGTGATCTACAGTAATGAAATTTAAAAACATAGAATATGACGTTATTAGTTTAAGATGTCATAGTGGCATGCCTAAGGTGAAAGGTAGATAAGTCCTTTAACGCATCAAATATATATTTCTCAGAAATTGATACAATTTTATCACAAGTATTGAAATTCTAAAAGGCATTTCAAGCTCTTAGGGATTTGTCTAGTAATGTTTTTATAAATGATCTTAGAGGAACTTTTTTGTAGAACGTAAACAAGAAAAATTTTGCATTGTTACAATTTGAGAATGCGTATGATAGTATAATCCGAAAATGATTTTTTGAGAAAGAATACATTAGAAGTGTGTTTGGTACCAATATCTAAAATGAAAAAAAAAAGTTATGTTTTTGTAATATAAATTTTAAGATGGTGGTGTTGATAGCAGTTGTAGTGAGGGTTATGTTGGTGACAACGATGGTTGGGGGTGGTGGTGGGGTATGAGTGATGGCAATAGTAGGGGTGGCAAGGGCAAATGTGGTGGGAGTGATGGCGTCGTAGATGGTGATGTTAGTGATGGTAGCGATTGAGTGATGGTGTCAGCTGAGATGGTGGTAGGGTTGGTTGTGGTAAGAATGGTGCTGAGGGGTGGTGGTGGCAATGGTTGCTAGGAGACAGTGAAGGTGGTGGTGGCCATGGTCATAGGAGTGGTCCGAGTGGAGTCGGCCAAGGTAGCAGCGGTGGTGACAACAATAATTGTGGCAATGGTTGTAATGGCAAAGATGAGGAAGGTGATGGTGACAATAGTGATTGAGTGTTAGTTATGAGATAAAGTGGTGGTGGTGTATATAGTTTTATTTTTTCTTGAAACTCTAATTTTTTTTATTTATTTAGAAAAACTCTAACTTCTATTTTTTTTCTAAAATTATATTCTTGTAAACACTATCAATTTGATGTTTTACAACATTTAGACTAAATATTGTAATTTATACTTTTACTTTATGAGTTTGTTCTTCAAGAGTATTCTACCATATGTCAAAACTGAAACTCAATCTCAGCCGTTGGTGGGCGCACGGCTGTGTTGGTCAGGCTTATCACTGTTTTAAACGGTTGAGATTGCATCATGACGAATTTATTTATGGTTGAATAAGGTGGGGCCAAGGCCCACATTCCCCAATCAATTGATCATTGATCCCAAAAGTGACTTCGCGTTCAATCCCTTGTCGCAGTAGAGGAATGTCTACGTGTCATTTGTCGGTGCTAGTGTGACTAAATAATGTGTTGAAGATCGACGTTTTCTGCGTTGTAGATTTTAGCAGTCCCAGATCCATTTCTTTTTAATCTTTGATTGTTGTATGTGTGACGCTTTTTTTATTTTTTATTTTGAAGTTTTCTTTCACATAGTTTTCTTTAAGAAGATTTTTTACCGAGGTCCACATCTTTAGAGTACAATGTCTGTCTCTTTGTCTCGTTGTTTTGAATTGCATTGTATATGCTGTTAGGCTGACGAATTTTTTCTGTATTTTTGTTTTGTTTTGCCTCGTGATAACTATTTAGGCAACGTATCTTTTTAAGACGCAGTTTTTGTTCCTAATAATCACGTTTAGATTTTGGATAGTTTTTTCTGCTATCATTTGTACTCTCTATTGGTGTTTGAATAAAACATCTTTTCCAAAAATAAAAAGATACATATGTTACAGGGCATCACATCTATTGGCAAAAAAGAAAAAGATAAAGAAAATTACAATGGCATCATTTGCTAAATTAGATATTAGTCTAATGGTTTTGATCAAAGAGATTGGGATTACTTATTTTAAAAGCCAATTTTTTTTTGTGATCTCTGTGGTGATATGATACTTTTAATGTGACATTCGTGGTGAAAAAGTTATTAATTAAACTACCGCAATGAGGCTCATTAATAATTGTTGTCCAAACTTAAACTTCTGTTAGTCTTCTGTTAAATAGAAAGGGTAAAGTCGTCTTTTCAAATCAAATTAAGAAATCTAGAACATTTATGGTATGATATAGTATGAATTAGGATTCAAATGAATTTGGATTTAAGAAACCTAAACCTTCGACTGAAAATCCACGTCAATGGCTAGCAGAATAAGTGAAGAAGAAGTCACGCCTAATTTCTTATAAATTATTGTTGTCTGCATTGCGTACCACGTCTGGCATTACTGGGGATCAATCCAAACCTAATCAGGTCATCTGTGACTACTGCGCAAACTAAGTTTCAGTTTATTGAAACAAGAGTTGGAATATATAGTATCCTTTGAAGACCATCCATCCTCTCTTTCAATTTTGTTTATATGAGCTATCTTTATTCATTGAGGAAAATTGAACCAAGGAGTATTATGGGTAATTTGTATGAGGCATCAAATGGCCAACAGATGGAGTATGAGTTTTGCAAATGATCAAACCAGTTCCATAACCCATAGTTGTTTTAGACGAACCCTACTTCATTCTCGGTAGGCAGCTAATAAGCAATCAAAGAACAGATAATCGTCACAAGAATTCATAGTAGTTCTAGGTTTCTTAATTTGATTTGAAAGGACAACTTTACCCTCTTTATTAAACAGAAGACTAACGAAAGTTTAGGTTTGGACGTCAATTGCTAATGGGTCTTACCACGGGGGTTTAATTAACAATTTTTTCACTACGAGGGTCATATTAAAAGTACCATTTCACCACAGGGACCATGCAAAATTTTTTTCCTATTTTAAATTGTGTATACTTTAAGAGAGCTTCTTTGGACACCCAAAATTTGTCTATGTACACCCTATTTCTTTGGACGCCCTTGTTAAATTTTTAAAAATCTTTGGACACCCAACTTAGTTTTTGTAATTTCCAAAATTAACCTTCAAAATACATTTGGGTTAATTCAAAACAAAATACATGAAAAAAAAGAATAAAAACATGAAGGGATGAGAAAGCGGTGATGGTGGGTTCTTCCTCATCGTTGTCGGCGGTGACAACGAGGGGAGTAAATATGGGAAGAGAGAGTGGTGTTGAAGGAAAAATTTTGTCCTAGCTAAGAACAATAGATGAACATTTGAATACATATGCCAACTAATAACAATTTAAAGCAAGCATGCATTCAAAAACAATTCATAAAACCCATGACTTTCAAAGCCTAGAATATGGTGAACCATAGACTCTTTAACAAAATTAAAGAGAGTCAAGTTTAGAGATCCATTACCCTTGAAGCTCATCCTTGTTTGCACAAGGGATTCACCCAAGTGGAGGGCCTTCAAGTCACCTCCTTTGCTCCTTGAGGATGTAGGGATAAGATCTCCAAAAACACCAAAAGCTTAGTGTCTCTAAGTCTCCACACCAAGGATGTGGTGTGAAGAGGAAATGGATGATTTAGTGAAGCAAGAGATTGCTAGCTATTTGCTTCCTAAATGGCCGGCCTCCCTTGAAGAAAAGAGAGAAAAGTTCAACTCTATTTCCTCCAAGAAAAACCCCTTAAGTGATTATGGCCATAAAGTTCCCTTTATGCCTCATCACATGTGAGTGGCAAACTTGTAAATAACACAAGCTTGCCTCCACTCACTCTAGGCCGGTTTTTGGCATTGTTATTGGGTTAATTTCCATTTAGTTTTTAGTTGTCATACAACCTAAACTCATGGTGCTTACGTGAATGAAGCGCTTTGGGCCCGAGGCAAAACCAACTTAGCCCAAATACGAACCTTTCGTATAATTAATTAACTAACTAATTAATTAATCTTGCTCAATTAAACAATTTAATTGTATCATTCCTTTATATCTTCCACTTTCATCCTTACTCGGTGTACAATCCATTAGGTTCCAATTAGCGGTAGTGAAGCGATTGTTACTCTTAACGATCGATTGTGAATTGAAACCACATTTCAATTCTCCCCTTTGTTGAAGATTAGTGTTTGCTAATCCTCTGGGCTTCCACAAACCATGAGTGACACCTAGCAGTATGTCATGGCTACCCAAGCTAAGTAGAAGTGGTTGGAGAACCTATCGATTACAATTGTCACGGTCCGCTTCTCTAATACAATACTCCTAATCACATTGTTTGAGTGATAGTTATTTTCATGTCTACTATCCAATGTGATTCTCTTATATGATTCAATTGAATATGATTTGAAACAAACTTCTAAATCATATTCATATGCTTCAAGCCAAAGACTTTGAATCATATCTGGAGTATTCTCCTTATACATGGAAGGTTAGAGATCCCCTTGTTGTGCATTCATGCCTACATGACTAGATAGCTTGACCCCAACAATGCGTGGACACCCGCAATGGAATGCCTTTGACAGTCAAAAGATCAAGGTGTTGGAAATGTGTGCCCTAAAACCAATCATATGATGATACTTTATGGACATTTCAAATGTTAAACTAATTTAGTTTAATATAAGGGCAATGATTATTGTTTAAAGTAGTCGTATAAAATGTTGTATGCTTAAACAATAAGTCGAGAATATGTGCTTATGAGAATGTAATCTAAACAAGTTAGGTTCATGAGACCATTCGTTCATATACATATCCTAAACGTTCTGATCATAGGATTGCCAATTGGGCATTGACGATCCAGATTAAGATCGATTACATGTTATATCTTCTCTTAGGAAGTGACTAGTCTTGAGTCATTGAATTATGCTTGACATCAAGACAAGCATGTAGTGCTCAATATGGAATGAGTCCTTTGAACACGATCAACGAGGAGTTCTCGCCTCATATCACATGAGAACTCATAGTTGGGATAATGCAAATTAGTCCTTTGACTCGAGGCATCCTGTTGTTGATTTGTCTTGTGGTAGGGTCCTTGATCATTGATTATGTCAAAGGCATCCGCAGTGTCACGGCATAGTTGGGGTTAAGCTACTTAGCCATGGAGGCAGAAGTGACCATGGAGGCAGAGTAAAGATGCCTTGGGGATCTCTCTAACCTTCAAGCCGTTTGAGGGAGAATACTCTAAGATATGATTAAAGTCTACGGCGGAGTATGAATAAGATTTAGGAAGTGGTTCCAAATCATATTCAAAGTAATCATATAAGTAAAGGAATCACATTGGATAGTAGACATGAATAAACTATCAAACCAAACAATGTGGTGGTATTGTATTAGAGAAGGACCATATTATTGCAATCTAAGCTGAATAGGTTCTCCACCTCTTCCCAGATTGGCCAGGTAGCCATGTTTCTACTAGGTGTCACTCCATAATTTGTGGATACCATATTGGAGTGTATAATCCTTGGGGAGGGGGTGAAAGTATGTTTCCAGTCGGGAATTGATTGAAAGAGTTCTAATCCCCTTTGCCTGCATCTAAAAGAACCTAATGAATCGTACACCGTGTAAATGAAGTTTACGATACGAAAGAATGGAATGAGTAAGAATAATTAAATGGATTTCAATTATTTATGGCAAGGATTAATTAATATGTTAATTAATCAAACAAATAAGTTCGTTAAAGACCTCGGGTTAGTTTTGGGCCTCAAGGCCCAATGGGCTTCAAGCGTCAAGCCCATTGACTTGAGTTGTATGACAGCAATGACTAATGAATCATTAGGGCCCAAACAGCCCATTGAACCAATATAGTAGAGCCATTGAGAGAATGTGTAAACTTGCTTTAATTGCAAGTTTTGCCACTACAATATGAAATGCTATAAAGGAAACTTTATAGCATTTTTTTTTCTATATAGGAGTTTTCTTTTGGAGAGTGGAAGGTAGAAAGCTCTCTTCTCTCAAGAGGCCGGCTCTCTAGAGGATTTGGCTAGCAACCTATTTCCTCACAGGACACTCATCTTCTCATCAAGACACTCACTTGGTGAAGAGACTTAGAGAGGTTCTCTACTTTATGGCTGGGAGAAACCTATTCTTTGATCCTCCTCTAAATGTTCATGAAGCAAAGAAGTTTGGAATGAAGGCCCTCTCCATGGGTGATTAGCCTTTGCTTATGCAAAGAGGAGTCTTCAAGGTATAGATTTATCAACTCAAATTGTTCTTGAGTTTGTGTAATGGTTCGCCCCATATCTACTAGGCATAGAAGTTCTTGGGTAAGTTTTGAATTTGAATGCATACAAGCATGATTCCGTAATTAATTGTTAATTGCATGCTAATGATGTTGTTCAAATGAACTTGGTTTGCAACATCCTTCCTGAGGACCCAGTCATTGGAGCATCAATGATGCCTCGAGGTCAAAGGACTACTTTGCATATTGCAACCAGAAGTTCTTACATGACATGTATGTATGAACTCTCTTTTGATCGTTGTTCGGTGTACTCGATTGCCTTTTGAGCACCTATGTGTTTGTCTGGTGTCTCGACACTAAATGACTTGAGACTAGTGATCGTACTCAAGCTTGAGTTAACATAGCACATACTAACAGCGGATTATCCCGATGCCCAATTGGCAATCCTATAGCTAGGAAACGTTTTAGAATGAACATAAGAGAGAGGTCTAGATTAATCTAACTTACTTGGTCACTTCTCTCTTAGATCAAATACATTCCTTGGATTCTCTCATTGCTTAAACACTTGATACAATAAATATTGATTAACAATAGCTTTGCCTTTTCATTAAACAAATAATAGTTTAATACATTAAGTATTCAAAAGCTATTACATCAAATGAGTGGCTTTGTGGGCATACTTCCAACGGTGTTGAGTTGATGAAGGAGAAAGGAGGAGGAAGGGATAGAGGAAATTTCCGGGTTGCTAGGCGGTGGGTGGAGGATGGGATTGGGTCGCCGGAGAAGAGGTTGGAGGAGGTGACAGTGTGGGATTGACAGGAGGAGAAACTTCGGTTGACTAAGATCTGCAATTGAATGGAGGCTAGTGGGGATCACACACTTGCTAGCCTCCACAGTCGCGGCCAGGCGTTCCCGCGTCATCAGGAGCTCTGTCGATCTCTTCCTGGTTTTGTGTTTGCCATCTCAGAGCATCTTTCAAATTCTCGGCTCACTGAATGCGGAGTGGGGTTTTGGGTTTGGTCCAGTTAGGGAAATTGGGAAGCCCTTTTTCTTTTCTTTCAATTTTTTTTTTTTCTGGGTACAACCAATGTCTTACAGTAATTTGACAAGAGGATAAAGCTGTGTTTAAACTTTTTGCAAATTTATGGGTATCGAGATCATTTTGATTGTACAAGAAGCTCCCATACTTTAAATGTGTAATGTATTATAGGAAGCGCTCAAGCACTAAGCAAATTAGTATTTTAATATAGCACTAACCACTCGTTTGAGCCCACTCATAATTTAATCTCATGATCGAAGCTGTTCAAATTTTAGGTTGTCATTACTTGATCATCCTTGCAAAAATTTTGTTCATATCAAAAATCATTTAATTATTATTATTGATGCACAAAAATTATTATTGTTCATTTGAAGTTGTGGTGCCGGATATTGGGTTGTGCGGGTTTCGGTCTTGATTCTTGTGGAGCTGAAGTTACGGAAGCAGTGCAAGGAGGTTATAGATGCATAGGATTAAAGAGCTGGAACTTTAAGTGCGGGCTATAGTTTCAAATCTGCTTGTTCTTTGGTGTACAAAGTGTAGAGGTTTGAAAGGGGAGGATGAACCAAGTTTTGTGAGCTTCTCTTGTGATTTGCGAGGAATATGGTTTACGGGCTTGATTTTGATATGCTCTCTTGTTGTTGTATAGGCTCAAGAAGATGAATTAAACATCAGTCTTCTTTTCATTAGTGGACCTTGTGTTCCCCCTTTGTGGGTTTGTTACTAAAAAGCTTGAATGCTTTAAACATTTGCAAGCTTTGTAATTGAAGTTGTGAATTTGTAAATCCTAAATTTGGATCTTTGTTAAGCTTGTAGCTTGGAATAGTTGGGATATTAAACTCTTGAAATTCGTTTTTTGAGGTTAAGAAACAAAAATTTGAAGGTTGTGAGCTTAGGTTTGTGGTTGAAAGTTCTTCCTTGTAGTTTTGTAAGTAAAAATTTTAATGCAAGTTTTTGTTGAAGGCTTGTAGTTGAAGCTTTTCCTTTACATATATACCTTGACGACCCAAAATGTAGGAGAAATCACATAAATAGATTTTTGCTTCGTACACTTGTGATCATCGGTGTGTTAGGCTTTGTTGAAGGTGTAAGGTTTGAACCTTCGTAGATATCTGCGAGAAGCTGGACGCCATGTGGAAACTTTGGACCTTCGCATGTAGGAAGCTCTGGGCTTCATATGGGAAGCGGTTAGACCTTTTGCATGTGGGAAGCTCACGGACTTTGCATGTGCGAGAAGCTACGGACAACCATGTGCGAGCTATGGACTGCTCATGTGGGAAGCTGCGGACCCATGTGGGAAGCTCTAGGCACTCGCATATGGGAAGCGGTTAGACCTGCCATGTGGGAAGCTGGACCTTCGCATGTAGGAAGCTCTTAGACCTTCACATGTAGGAAGCTCTTGTAGACTATATAAATTGATTTTGCTTGCACACTTGTGATCATCGGTGTGCGAAAGTTATTGCTGTTGGAGTTATTATTGCGATTGACTGATCAGTTTACATAATATGATTTTACTTCGCATACTTGTGATCATCGGTGTCTGTTACCATTTATTGCCATTGTGGTCCCTCTGCTTGGGTTGAAATGTAATACATGGCAGAAACCTTCGTTGGCCTATAGAACCATCATACACACTAAAACTCTTGTTGGCTTCGTTTCACATGTTGAAGCAAGGCCCAATGTTGAAGCATACCTTGAGTTCTTGTAAATGTTGGAGTAGAAAATGTATGACTTTGGAAACCTTATAAATTAACCATTAGCACCAGCACCCTTGGGAGCCCAAACAATTTTTTGAAGCTATGATGGTGACTTTCTTTGCCTACCCTCCAACGGTGCCCTTGAGAACCCCTGGCTTGAGGTTGAAATTGCAGTTGAGGATTTGTTGAGTGTTTTGAAGTATATGCAAAAGGGTTGAAGAGCTTGGCAAATGATACCATGATATTGTGATTGACATATCGATTCTCTTAATCTTGTAAATTTGGCCTCACGTATACCATATGTGGCTTTCTAATTTGAGCATTACGCTGCATTATGAAGCCATTGAAGCCACCCATTGGCTTGTAATATGTTCTTTGTTGTTGACTGTATTACCCTTGTTAGGTTTAAGCACTCCCCTAGTTAGGTTGAGTTGAGCTTGTCGATGCCTCTTCGAGTTGGCAGGCTTGATGGGTTTCATTGTTTGTGAATACTAAGAGGAATTCAAACTAGATATGAGTTATACCATTCCTCGCCTAGTTGGTGGGAAGAAGAGTAAGTTCCTTCATCACCTAGTAGGTGGAATGGATGGCGAATTCTTCGAATGGTAAAAAATATATATTAAGGTACAATTTGTGTACCTTTCCTCACAGATTGGTGGAACAAATGGCGAAGTTGTTGAATGACAAAAATGTTTATTAGAGTACCGATTGTACCCTTCATCACCTAGTTGGTGAGAATAATAGCTAGTTAATAGGAGTGCGAGTGTAACACATGTCGGAGGGCAAAAATGTTTGTTAGAGTACAAGTTGTACCGCTACAAAGCTCGGTTGGCTTATGTATGAATTTGCTAAAAAGTATGATGTTTATGTTGATGGATATGAGTGATGCTCATGTATGCATGTTGCTTATAGATGTTTTGCTATGTATGAATGAATCCATTGTTTGGATATGACCCAAGGTTTGGGTTAATAAAAAATATATGAATATGCATTAGAATATTGCTCATTTGGTTAACCATGTTGGTTGTACCATAGTTTATTACATGAGTAAAAGTATGCATGTTGAATCTCTCAAGTTAGAGTGTAGAGTTAGGTCAAAAGTTATACCAAGTGTTCCGAGTGTTAGGAATGTAAAAGATTTAGACGAAGTTGTCACGGTGCCTCTTCATTAAGTATTTGCCAAATGACTTGTGTTATAAAGGATCTGAATGGTGAAGGTCAAAACATTTGTAGTGTGTATGCTGCGCTTATGATCCACAGTTGTCTCGATATGATCACTTATTCTTCTTGTTGTAATAAAGGAGTACATTGAGGTAAAAATCATTTCTCTTGCCATATGATGAGATAAGCTTGGTAACTTAGCAGTGCGTTGGGTTGAGTAGGAGGGGATGCAACATGTGCTGAATGGTCAACGAGTTCTCACTTAGTGGGAATTTGGCTTTTGGTTCCTCCTGTTGGAAAGGAAGAGTCATAGATGGGCTCCGCCCCGATATGCCGCCTTATGAAGGCATGATTGTAAGCTTGAGTTATCACCTTGGAGTAAGTCTTCCAAGTGTTAGTATTGATCATGTACTTGAAGAAGCATTTACGTATACTTTGCCATAAAGGCCTTGATAGATGTCTTGTCATACGCCTCTCTTGTGTCGAGTATTCATATACGAAGGAGCGCATACCCAAGCAATGGCTCATCGGCTTTTGTGAATGGTGTATAATTCAAACTCAGTGCAAATGATCGATTTGGAAGATGTGTTGAGCCATGAAGGATTTCCTTGGCTTAGCGAAGGAATCCCAGCATCTCGGGTTGAAGACGACAATACCATTGGGGGCTCCACCACGGAGGGTGGAAGGGAAGAGCATCGCACTCTGTCACTATGCCTTCGATGCATGCATGGCGGACTAGAAGAGGTGCAAGGTGTTCAATCGGATCTTCTTTCACCGATTATTGCAATTGTAAGCCAGCTTTTGTGATCTTTGCTTGGAGAGGAGTGCCAATGATCCTTTTTGTCAACATACCGGACCTAGGAGTGGTTCCAATCGGAGTATCTAAGGTTGAGGCTTGGCTTCAGCTTATTCACTTTTTTCCAAAAGTTGTCGATGATGGGATCTTGTGTGAGTCGGTTTCAAAATTTCTCTGAAAGTATCTATGTTGTTTGAGTGGAGGCTTGGTCGGGGCATATGTCATTTCCATGGACCTAAAATGTTGACTTTTTAGAGCACACTCGTTGGTAACCTCACAAGTCTCCTGCATCCTCCTGCCCTTCAGAAGGTTTGTTGCATTCCTTTCTCGGTTGTCCAACTCACTTAGGGGAAGGTGTAGGACCAAGTTTCTCGAAGACCATCGGAGTCGTTGATCTTCGAGCTTATCTAAATGGGCTACTTCCTCGTTGGTCTAGGAAGTCTCTGCGATCACGATCTGTTGGAAGTATGCCCACAAAGCCACTCATTTGATGTAATAACTTTGGAATACTTATTGTATTAAACTATTGTTAGTTTAATAAAGGGCAAAACTTATTATTGTTAATCACTATTTATTGTATCATGTGTTTAATCAATAAGAGAATCAAGGAATGTATTTGATCTAGAGAGAAGTGATCTAAGTAAGTTAGATAAACGAGACCTCTCTCTTATGTTCATTCCTAAACGTTCTAGCCATAGGATTGACAATTGAGCGATGACAATTCGCTAAAGGTTAGTATGTGTTATGTTAACTCAAGCTTGAGTATGACTAGTCTCAAGTCATTTAGTGTTGGACACTAAGACAAACACATAGGTGCTCAAAAAGTAATTGAGTACACAGACAACGATCAATAGGAGTTCGTACATACATGTCATGTAAGAACTTCTAAGTTGCAATATGCAAAGTAGTCCTTTGACACGAGGCATCATTGAAGTGTCTAATGATTGGGTCCCTTGATCTTTGATCATGTCAAGGCATTCCATTGCGGTGTCCACGGCATTGTTGGGGTCAAACTATCTAGTCATGTAGGCATATGAATGCACAACAAGGGGATCTACAACCTTCCATGGTGGAAGGAGAATACTACGAGATATGATTAAAGTCTTTGGCCCAAAGCATATGAATATGATTTTGGAAGTTTGTTTCAAATCATATTCAATTGAATCATATAGAAGATCACATTGGATAGTAGACATGAAAATAACTATCCACTCAAACAATGTGATTAGGAGTATTGTATTAGAGAAGGGTAGTATTGCATTGTAATTGTAAGCTGGATAGGTTCTCCAGCAATTCTACTTAGCTTGGGTGACAACGATACTTGCTAGGTGTCACTCATGGTTTGTGGAAGCCCTAAGGATTAGCCAACACTAATCAAAGGGAGAATTGAGATGTGGTTTCAATTCTGTCGATCGTTAAGAGTAACAAATAAGCCTTGCCCTGCGCTAATTGGAACCTAATGGATGTGCAGTAAGGATGAAAGTGAAGAAATAAAGGAATGGATAAGCAATTAAATTGTTTAATTGAGAATGATCATGATTAATTAATTAGTTAATTAATTATACGAAAAGGTTAAGTATTTGGGCTTTTAAGTTGGTTTTGGGTTTGAGGCCCAAAAGGGTTTTAGTCCACAAGGCCCATTGAGTTTAGGTTGTATGACAACTAAAAACTAAATGAAATTAACCCAAAACAATACCAAAACAGAAACACAAGTGAGTGGAGGCAAACTTGCTATTTATTTACAAGTTTGCCACTCATGTGAGCATAAAGGGAACTTTGTAAGCCATAATCATAAGGGGTTTTTCTTGGATGAAATTGAGTTGAAATTCTCTCTCATTTTCTTCAAGGGAGGCGACCATTTAGTGAGCATTTAGCTAGCAATCTTTTGCTCCTAAATCATCATTTCATCTTCACACCTCATCCTTGGTGTGGAGACTTAGAAGACATAAGCTTTTGGTGTTTTTGGAGTTCTTATCCTCACATTCTCAAGAAGCAAGGAGGAGGAGGCAGGAGGCCCTCCACTTGGTGAATCCCTTGTGCAAACAAGGATGAGCTGAGGTAATTAATCTCCAAACTTCACTCTCTTTAATTTTGTTAAAAGTACTTTTGATTACCATATTCCTAGGCTTTGAAAGTCATGGGTTTATGAATTGTTTGAATGCATGCTTGCTTTAAATTGTTTTTAGTTGGCATATGTATTCAAATGTTCATCTATTGTTCTTAGCTAGGACAAAATTTTCCTTGGTCTACGGCTTTTGATCTTCCAACCCATACGCAATAAGATGTATTTTTACTGCTTCTCTGCTTTGGATTGGAAAGCGGTAGATTCGAAGAAGTTTCGTGTTGGTCAACGCCTTGTTGAGGAAAGGCATTGTTCGACAATTCTACCTTCCAAGTTGAGGCCCGGTGCCTCCCAAATTGGTGAGTATGCAGTGATGGGTATCTCGAGGGCACTTTTGTCTTGGAGCATGCAGGAAGACCTTCATATATTGTTTTTGAAGGACTTCATTCTTGGCCACCATTTTTTTGTTTTACACACTTCAGCTCCTCGACTCTAGCTTGAAGGTCGGTGGGTTCTTTATCCTTCCTCGCCTCACACTACATGAGGAGATTGTATTGTGCTAGGTACTTTGGCCTCTTTGCTCCTCATGTTGGAGAGAGGTACTTTGTCGAATGGGAAGGTGCGAAACATGAGACTTTCTAGCTTGGTCAAGGTGGTGGGAGTATGAATCAATATCGTTTCTCCTGAGACGGCGCCAAATGTTTGATGCATGAAATTAGTTTAATGTCGAATAACGTAAAGTTTCAAGGTGAAGCCTTTGCTAAATTACTCGGGTCACTAAGTGAAGATAATGTGTAAAGAGAGATAGAATGGGGAAGCAAACACAAAATGTGCATTGGTTCACCTTAAGTTGGGCTACGTCCTCGAAGGTAGAGGAGTTCTCATTAATAATGTAGAGATTACATGATACAAGGGTTTAAGGCATAATCATCATTAGTGAGTTCTAATAATGGATTAGAAGGTCTAAGATCATAAGAGATTAGTGGAGAGAAACTCATATTGCTTCGGCAAGGGTGCCTCGGCATGAACCCTTGTGTGAATCTTTGAAGGTACAAAGTTGAGTGCTTGGTAGTTTTGGGATTGGTAGTATGGTAAAAACAATTGTGAACATTTCATTGTTTATCAACAACTCTATCATCGTTTATTTGTCATGTCACAATTAGATAACTAAAACTTCCCCGATTCAGTGAATTTTTGCAAGAATGATCATTCAATAATAACCTAAAAATGATTGGTTCAAATTATAAGAAATGTTGTTCGAGTGAGTCCAAACAAGTGGTTTGTTCGCATTAAAATACTATAGCTAGTTAGCACTTGGTAATACGTATAATATAAATATATATATATATATATATATATATATTAATGGGAAAAACTAAAGTTTGATTACTTCTTATAGGGATCTTAGAGCATGCAAATCCTGCCTCCCGATTTGTTCATTTTGTTCGATTTGAACCTCTTATGCATCACCTAAATAGGTTAATTTATCTTTAATATTGGTTTATTGTCTTCATTGGGATCAAAAGTTGGATAATAATTTTAAATTTTTACGCCCAAACACTATCCAAAAGCGTTTTCGAGTTATTTTAAAAGCACTTCCAAATAGACTCATGTTATTTTCACTCCCACCTTTCTTCTCATTTATTTAATTTTATTTATTTATTTTTAACTTTGCACTTTGGATCGGTAAGTTTTACCTCTTTGCTAATTAAGTGTGACAACGATTCGAACAACTCCTATATATATATTAAATTATTTCACATGTTCAAGGATAGTATGTTAATTGTAAATGACCTCCAATTTTATTTCTTTCCTAATTTCTTATTTTTTTCTTAAATATCTTTACATAAAATGTGTGTGATAATTCTTAATATTGTGAAGAATCATGTGTCGGTTGAGTAATTAATTTAAAGATAAATGAAAACCATATGAGACTTATCAAAACCTATTTAGCACATAGATATGTACCCATTATATTTTCAAAACCAAATCCCAGGACCACTACATCTTTATCAATAAAAAGGACCTTCGATTTCTCAGGTTTGTGCACAATTACAAAAAGACATATGTTGATATGAATTTCTTTATGTTTTGATTTACGTATAAGTGATGCAAGGTTTCTAGGCATCTGAAAACGAAGATGAGGCGGGAGATGAATCTATCTCTAAAGGGTTTGACATGTGTGTGTTTCTCAAACATCGCATCCATGATTTACGGTATATCTTAATTATTATTTTATTTAAAATATTGTGTATAAGCGTTTTTGAAGAGTTCTAATGATAAACCTCAATTTATATATTGGATTTTGTCATCTATTACAATAAATATCTTAATTGTAGAACATGTGCAATTAAAATCTTTATTTCATGTAAATACTAGTTTGTGTTATAATTTTTATTTTTATTTTTCGAATTATGACACTGAGGTTATTTAAGATTCTTCTAAAGAAATCTTTTAATACACTTTCTTCTTCTCTAAATAAAAAGAAAAAGGAGGGTGAAGTAGACTGTTCCCTCTTATTTTTTAGTGAAGACAAGTCACACATGTATTGGTTGTTCATTCATTTTATTTTTCTTTTAGGATAATGTTATTGGCATTCCATTTATAAATTGAATAACTCAGGGAGCCATCCATCAGTATGTTCAGCCTCAAAGGTCATGGCACCTGATATCTCCTCTCTTGCATGCCCAAGAAGTCAACCAACTTACCAGGGCGCCAGTCCCAGAAGAAGTGCTTCTAAAGGTCATCTAGTCTCAAAAAGCTCAGAAAGCATTATCAAGGATGGTATTAGCAATTTTACCACTCAAATTCCAGGCAAAAATCACTTAAAAATACTTGCAAGAGTACAAGGTTATCGTAGTATAGCAACTCAAGCAAGGTCGTTTCCCACGAGAGGTATTATAAATAGCTTGTATTTAGAGCGGATTCTCAATTAATTATTTAATACAAAAAGGTAGAAAGTTGTGATCATGAATTAAAAATAACAAATAAATAGAAATTCCTTGAGGAAATTAAATAATAATCGAAAATAAAGCTCGAAAATAATTATTAGGAAACAAAGATAAGAAATCCTAGAGTTCGAAGCCATCACCAATAACAATCTATAGTTCTACCAGTACTTATGAATTACACATGCACTTTGAAGGTTAGGTTTTCCTATTGCATATTCTACTAGTGATATTCTAGCTAGACGTATATCTAACATGCAACAAATGCAGCGATATTGAGATCAAATATGAACATGCAAGACTCATTAAGTTTTGTGAAAACCTTTGAAAAACCATGCAACCCTTAAGAGCGTGATATTAAGCCTTAGTGACTTTAATTATCAATCACAAGAAGCCCTAGCCAATTTAAAGGGTGATATTCCAACATAAATTGCATCCAATTACTTGTCTACACATCTAATGGTGATCAAGCATTAAGATAAATGAATATAGTTTAAACGGTGATTGACAATTCAAAAGTAGCATGCATAATATCATAAGCAATTGAAAAGAAACTGCATATTCATGTTAAAGGCTCAAGACCTCACTCTAGAAAAGGAATTAATTACGCATAATCGTAATTGATATAAAATAAATTGATAAAAAAGTATAGAAAACACCATTGTAGAAAAGTTGAGCAGTTCTCTACAAGTTTTTCTCAAATTAGATCCTTCCCTAAAACCCTAGAAAACTCAACTGTATATAATACTAGAAAAACCAATCCTACTTAAAAGGCTTCCCCAAATCAGGAAACAGAAATAAAAATAAAATCAATTCTGAGAATCCTTTCCTAACAAGGACTTGGACTGCTGCAGAAAATCCCATATCTTTGATCGACCAAATCAAGCAGTGGGCCCATAATATATGGGTTGGAAGATAAAAACGTCCTCTACAACTTTGTAGAAACCGAAGCCCAAGAAACGTCATTCTGGATCAGTTATCTGCCAAATTAGCCCAAAACGTGAATCAGCCGATTACAATCCATCTTCAATTATTCTTCACGATCCAAAGCGGCACTTAGAATTAAGGCTCGAAACTTTGACACAAACGTCTTAGCTCCAAACTCCACAATTTGCCCATTTAATGCGCAAGCCGATTCAATCCATCCTATAACAAAAAATATATAGAAGTATCAAAATTCTCTCAAAAACAAACATAAAAGCTAAATTGAATACCATAAAATATAATATAATATCGTTGATCAAATACCCCAAACTTAGCTTTTGCTTGTCCTCAAGCAAAACAAAACAAAAATAAAAACTAAAAACTAAAGAAACAAAAACAACCTAAAACAAGTTCTCTTTCCAAGTTGCAATCCATGAACAACGTTAAAAATTAGAACACCTCTTCAAAATTTCCAACTAATCCCACTACGGAGTCTTGGCCATTTAAGGTCAATTAGAAAAAGAATTCACACTTCCCTTTGGTGTAAAGTGAACCAACCTGATTAAGGAGACTCAACTAAAACTCTTACCTCTCATCCCTTTTTCACACTCCATATAAACTTATATAAACTCTCTTCTTTTTTATTTTTTTTTTTTATATTTATTTTATTTTATTTATTTTATTTTAGTAATAGTAGTGGTCGTGCAATGTCGGTTCCCTTAAGCTTTCTATCAGCCCATGTAGCGAGCTTTAGGTCAATGTCTCCCAAACCAGCACTTTGGGGCTTTAGGGCACTAGGTGCAAAAACACCCACCAAGGACTTATTAAGCATTTGGAAGGCTACGAAACCAACTAACCACCTGCCCATGCCAAAACTCTCTTAGTTTGGCCAGCGAGAATCCTGATTAGCGAGGTAGCCAGGATTACTGACAAAGCCTTGGGTGAAACAATTATTACTTTATAACACCTACTAACTTTAACGTATATAAAACTAAAATTAAAATACACTTAGACAAAAAGTAAGTTTTTAGGTCTCACTCCCCCACAAACCATGTCACGAATTAATGAATGTCACGAAGTTTGAAAGTATAGCATTGTGAATTGATATACAAGCAAAATTAAATAGAAAGAAGACTCTCAAGTGGGACTCATCTTCACTATGTCCTTGAGTTCCTAGCGTTTAAATTCGTCCATGGATATTAATAAAAATAAGAATCAAGCGAAACACAAAAATTAAAAAACTAAATCCCCACTGCCCCAAACTTAAATCACACATTGCCTCAAGGTGGAAAATAAAGAAAAACAAAAACTACAAAGACAAAAAGAAACTAAAGACAAGAAAATAAATAAAAATAAAATAAATAATAAAACAAAAAAAAACAAAAAAAACAACAAAAACAAAAAAAACAAAAAGAAAGAAAAGTGGTGCACACAGGTAAGAAAAGAAATCGATGGCAATTGCTTTCCCAATCACGTGCCACGAACTGAGCCAAACAACATTGGATCCCATTCTCAATTACTTGGTCTCTCGAAAGCTCTCTTCCACGAGACCACCAAATGGATCCGTCTTCTCCATATCCAACCCATGAATTAGAGCACCAATTGCTCGCATCCTCCACTCCGAAGCCATGATCCCCTCAACATCGCGGACCACCAAGTGGGTCCATCTTCTCCACATCAACCCAAACCACCATGTCATTATCACCTGCGCTCACCATAAGTGCCGTATGTTTTCCTGCGGATCGTCAGAAACCCCCGATGTGCGGCCAGAGATTGACCGGCGGATCGATCCGATCGCCAGGCCACCTCGCGTCGCGGTACGCAAAAGCCTTCATGAACATCCATCACAAACCGAGGTAATTTTTCAGCTTTTTTTTTTTTTTTTTTTTGACAGGAATTTCATGTCTAATCATATCCCTGTGTGGTTTTTGCATGTCTACATCGATATAGATCAGGGCCTAAAAATGAAATAAAGTGATCGATCGTTGATGTGGACCCTTGTAAGTCTTGGACCCCCTCTGCTCCAATAAATATGATGTGCATGTGAAATATATGAACATATTTGAATATGCAAATATGATGAATTCACAGTATATGTTGAAAGCATGCGAATATGTTTGAGGTGAATGTATGTGGAATAGTAGTAGTGGATTAATAGGCACGATGGCTTCCATCCTGCCCGAAAACAAAAATTTTAGGTTAGTAGAATCGGCGGTGTTTACGCACTATAAAATGAAATTTTTACACCCAGAATTTTGTTGTTCTAGATTTCTTTCTTTGGGTGCGAATTCGATTATAGGATGTGGTTGATGTTTATGTAGACTTCTTGCTGCTGAGTGCGGGATTCAGCCTAGGATGTGATTTATGTTCATATTTCTTGATGTTTTTCACATGTGCAACTTTGCAATGAACCAAAAATTGGAAAAAAAATTAGAACCCCGAACTAAAATCAACGAACTAAGAATAAAAGAAAGAAAAATGTTTTTTTTTTTTTTTTTTGTATAAAAACGTTTTTTTTTTTTTTATTTGAAGAAAAAAACAATAAGCGAGCCCGACTATGAATAAAGAAAAAGATAGAGTTAGAAATGTTGGGTTGCCATCGATAGCGCTTTAGTTATAAATATGGCTAGGCGTAGCGAAAGGCTGGTGATCAAGTCAACTGCGTCTTTTGAAGTCATCAAACTCGCACAGCAGCGTCATAGGGTAACTCAAGATGCGGCTTATTATATGTCGGTCACTTTAAACTCACCACTTTAGCTTCATTCTTGATCTCCTGACTCCATTATGAATAGGGTCTTTTCCGCCGAGACTTAAGTTTTTACAGGAAATGATTTCCAACCTTGAATTGAAAAGTAAAACCTTCTTCCTGGTGAAATTCTTTAGGAGAATTTCTTTGTCATGAAAAGCCTTGGTCTTCTCCTTAGAGATCTTTGCCTTTTGTAAAAGCTCATTGCGTGTTTCCTCGAAGCTCTTGAGGCTACGCTTCCTCTTACGTGCACGTCTCACTTTAGTAATTTGTCTTTGGTATCTATCGGTGCGACATTAATTTGTCCCACATTCCTCTTATCAATTTCGTTCATATCGCGTGTAGAACATTTAGCAAGCGATCGATTGTGATACGGTCATAAAATTGGCATGAACTAATCCATCAATACGTCGTGTATGATCCTGTTGCTTTAGTTAGTGTGCTTAGTGTCTTCAAACAACTTAGCTTGGTGTTGGTCTTGAACTCGAAGTGTCAAAGTGCTGACTTCCACATCAATTAGGTGCGATTTTTGTGACATGAATGGTCTCCTAGAATGATGGGCGTCTCAGAAGTCTTCCATCCATATCGAAACCACAAAATCTGTTTGGTAAGTAGAAGTTATCCCTTTGATAATCAAATCCTCGAATTATACCTCTAGGATATGTAATCGAGCGATCGACCAATTGAAGAATAAGCGATGTTGGCTTGAACCTCCCCACTTCCGATCTGCGAAAAAGCGAGAATAAGGCGGTAAGTTTATGCTGGCACCTAAATCAATCAAAACACGTTTAAAATAAATTTCCAATAGTGCAGAGATAGTCAAAACTCCGGATCTTTCTTCTTTGGTGCGGTTTGTGTAACAAAGCGCAGCACGTGCTGTTAAGACCACTTTCCAGTTTGGAACTTTTTCTTGTTTGTGTAAACGTCCTTCAAAAATTTGGCATAAGAGGGAATATTTTTTATGGCCAACAATGGCAAATTAATTTGAACAGCAGCAAGTGTCACGCATAAAATCCTTTAGTTCTTGGAGAATCCTTGAATTCTGTTCTTTGCCTTTGTGGATAAGGCGGTGGTGGCACATAAACACGCATAGGAACGAGGTTGCAGGGTACGTGGGATTCGGCCTCACGAGCATTTTTGTTGTCTTTTAGGTGTTGAATCGTATACGGTAGCCCTTCAAATTCGTCATTTTCCGGTTGTCTTAGCTCTTTCCACAACGTGGAAGTTAAGCGACCCATATTGCCTTTCAGCTCTTGGGTTGGAGTACAGGTTTGGCTAGGAAATTTGCCCTTTTCTCTTTTACGACACTTGTTCGCTGCGCAATTTGCCCAAATTATCTAAATTCTTAATTGAAGCCTTGATACGAAATTCCTGAGTACTTTTATCAACAAATGTTTTTGTTGCTTCCATAAATTTGGAAGGTGATCTTCAATAGAGGGCAGGAGGTGGGTTAACTTGCTGCATGGGGAACATTGAAGATCTTTGTGAGTTCTTTGATCTCCACCCCATTTAAAATTAAGTGATCTCTCCCACCCTGGGTTTTGTAGAAATTAGGGTAGGGATCATTCCTAGGCCTCAAGAAAATTATTCATCATATTAACGTGTTCTTGCACAAACTCGGGATATCCATCCTTGTGGGGACAAATAGAAATATCATGCGTGAACACCTTGCAAATAACACGGCCGGTTTGGGAGTTGCCTAGGTAATATTGAATTGGCTGGTATTTGAACAAAACATCAAACTTCTTCTCCAATTGTGCCATTTAAGGGTGAAACATTTGTCCCCAAAGACATTTCAAAAATCCCTCTTTTCTGCGTTTTGTTCCTCGGCCCATTGTTGGTCTGAAGCCGATACGTCAAACAATTGACATCTAGCTTCAGTTTTTCCATCAAAGCTCCTCCTACAGCGTGCATTCACATGACTCTTAGTTGTAACATTCAGCCCATCAAAGAAAATATTCATCTGCATATCACATCAAACCCATGAGGACATCTCATGTATAACTCGTTGTAACGTTCCCAAGCTTCGTAGACTTCATTCGAGTCTTTGAGCAAACGCCAAAAATTTCTTTCTTCAACAAGTGTCTTGGATCTTAGGATAAAACTTGGTGAAAGCTTTGTTGCAACTCCTCCCATGTAGTAATCTTTGTTTGCGGGAATGAAAACAACCATGTCTTTTTGCCCTTCCTCCTTTAAAGTGAAGAAAGGAAACAACGTATTGATTGATTCTTCATCAAAACCCTTTATCAAAATATTCTTGCAACCAACTTGAGAAGTCGTAATATGCATATTAGGATCACTATTCGTGACCCATGGAAAGAAGGCAAAATTTCAAGCATGTGGTGTCGAATTCCAAATCGCCATCTTCCATTCACGGGATATCTGTCTGACATGGTAATGCGTTGGCTCTTCTTCGCGATGATTCTCTTAGTGGGCCTTAGCCATTTAGTAAAGCTAAAGCCATTGGCTTTGTATAGTCTTCTACGCACCAAACAAATGCGGCAAAAGTTCCTTGTATTAGAAGGTTCCCCCTTTGCGAAATTCCTTTCCTTAATCTTTGTGCGAATGGTTCGGGTCTGGATCAAAGCTGTACAAAGATGTGTCGTTTGCGATCGAAGAGTTTTGACCATAAACACCTGGAAACAAAAATAAAAAACAAAAATTTAATAAAATCTATATACAAAATAATTAACCAAGAATACGATAAATGCAGATTATATCAATCCCCGTGGCGTAAGTTTCTTGATAGCAATTTTACCACACTCAAATTCAGGCAAAAATCGCTTAAAAATACTTGCAAGAGTACAAGGTTATCGTAGTATTATAGCAACTCAAGCAAGGTCGTTTCCACGAGAAAGTGATATAAATAACTTGTATTTAGAGCGGATTCTCAATTAATTATTTAATACAAAAGGTAGAAAGTTGTGATCATGAATTAAAAATAACAAAATAAATAGAAATTCGCGAGAATTAAATAATAAAATAAAGCTACGAAAATAATTATTAGGAAACAAAAGATAAGAAATCCTAGAGTTGACCATCACCAATAACAATCCTATATAGTTTCACACCAATTACTTATGAATTACACATGCACTTTGAAGGTTAGGTTTTCCCTATTGCATATTCTACTAGTGATATTCTAGCTAGAACGTATATCTAACATGCAACTTAGATGCAGCGATAATCGGATCAAATATGAACATGCAAGACTCATTAAGTTTTGTAGAAAACCTTTTGAAAAACCATGCAGCCAGGGCGTGATATTCGCCTTAAGTGAACTTACAATTATCAATCACAAGAAGCCTAGCCAATTTAAGGGTGATATTCCAACATAAATTGCATCCAGTACTTGTCTACACATCTAATGGTGATCAACATTAAGATAAATAGATAGTTTAATAGGTGATTGACAATTCAAAGTAGCATGCATAATATCATAAGCAATTGAAAAGAAAACTACATATTCATGTTAAAGGCTCAAGGCCTCCTCTAGAAAAATTAGTTACGCATAATCGTAATTGAAATCATAAAATAAATTGATAAAAAGTATAGAAAACACCATTGTAGAAAAAAATTAGGCGAGTTCTCTACAAGTTTTTCTCCAAATTCATCCTTCCCTAAAACCCTAGAAAACTCAAGTTTGTATATAATACTAGAAAAACCAAATCCTACTTAAAAAGGCTTCCCAAAAATCGGAAACGAGAAATAAAAAATAAAATCAATTCACAGAATCCTTTCCTAACAAGGACTTGGACTGCTGCAGAAAATCCTATCTTTGATCGACCAAATCAGCTCCAAATTAGGCCCATAATATATCGTTGGAAAGATAAAAACGTCTCTACAACTTTGTAGAAGAAACCCGAAGCCCAAAACGTCATTCTGTATCGGTTATCTGCCAAATTAGCCAAACGTGAATCTGGCCGAATTTTTGCAATCGTCTTCAGGTATTCTTCACGATCAAACGGCATAGAATTAAGGCTCGAAACTTTGACACAAAGCGTCTTAGCTCCCGAAACTCACAATTTGCCCATTTAATGCGCAAAGCAGTTCAATCCATCCTATAACAAAAATATATAGAAAGTATCAGAAATTCTCTCAAAAGAAACAAGCATAAAAGAAGCTAAATTGGAATACCATAAAATATAATATAATATCGACTGATCAGATGGTTCAAAGCATGCACCACCAAACTTGACAATACTTTCATGTTTGACCTTTGCAAGCAGTGACATTTCCCTCTGAATCTTTTCCTGAAGTTCAAGATAGAAGTGTTCGCGAGCCTTTCGCAGGGGGCGGGCTAGGAGCCCATTGTTGCAGCGGCCCTTTGGATAATTTTCGGTGTAAACAAGAAGATGAACAATCTTGCCTATGAATAAAAAGTAGCTTCCTGCCTTAATTTTAGTCCCAAATTCGAATTGGAAGTTTCACTATTCTAAAACCAAATTGTGAGAAAAGAAATGCTTCGTGCTTGAAACAATGGTTCAATTCATTGACGCATTAGATCCAACATGTGATAGATAATAAACCACCATCCAATTGTGTTCAGCTCACACCATAATGTTGAAGACCCATAAGTCAACAACAACTTCTAATCAAACTCAGAAGAAAACTAATCCAGAATGATCGCGGAAGCATGAAGAACCTCAGCAGCGGTAGCCATTGTTGGCTCGTGATGCAATTTTAACAACTCAGTACTATTGACATAAGGAAACGAGTTTTATAGGAAATGAAGAAGAAGAAGAAAGAGACTCAAAGCTTTGTAATTCAATAAAATTCTTTCTTGATTCTTGTGCCAGTGAAAAGAGATTATGTGAAATCCCACATCGACCAATAGAAAAGGGGTGATGTACCTTATATGTACATGCCCACCTCCAATTAAAACAAGACATTTTAGGAGCTCACTGGCTTCGGATTCCATCGGAACTCCAAAGTTAAGCGAGTTTGGGCTAGAGCAATCCAGGATGGGTGGCTCACTGGAAAGTTTCTCGTGAGTTCCCAGAAAAAAAAACTGTGAGGGCGTGGCCCAAAGCGGACAATATCGTGCTACGGCGGAGTCGATACGGAATGTGACAGATTACAAAGCTATTTATACAGCAAAAGAGTCCTAAGTTTTCGTAGCTCTTAAGCATTCGAATGAACTAAATCTGTAACTTTCAAACAAACTCTTCTAACAGCTTACATCATCTAGACCAGTTTTCACCATTTAATTATAAATAAATATCCACCATAAATTTGTTAATAACTATCATTGGCTTCCTAATTGTATAAATTGAAGCATTTTCTAAAATTTTGGGGCATTCTATTGTAGTTCTAGGTTTCGAGTTATTACAAATTGAAATTTTAGTATTTTGTTTGTAAGAAAGAAACCTTAATTATTTTTATAAGATATATATATATATATATTATTTTCATCCCCACCTTTCTTCTCATTAAATCATTTTATCTAATTTCATTATTTTTATTTTAATTCACACTTTTGATTGGGTAATTCTTACCTACCTCAAGTCCGGAGCGTGACTAGAAGTCCCAAGCAAGCCCTAAATATTTTAAATTATTTAGATATTCTATAATATTCAAGGATAGTATGTTGTAAATTACCTTAGTTTTATTATTTTTTCTTGCATTTTTTAATGAACAAGGCTTGGCTGCTGACAATTCAGCATCCACTCCTGCTTATACCCACTCTCGCGTGAACACGTGTCCACGTTTTGATTTTTTTAATCAAAACTTAGACACGTGTCCACACGAGATTGGGTATTCAACAGGAGCTCCTGCTGAATTGTCAGTAGCCAAGTTATTTTCTTTTTTAATCTGTTTACATAAAATGCGTGTGACAACCCTTAATAATGTGAAGAATCTTGTGTTGGTTGAGCAATTAATATAAAGATAATGATAAATTAATGATATGGTAATGTCTATAGGCCCCACTTTCCAATTGGTTTGAATAAATGAAAACGATATGAGACTTATCAAAACTTAATGATGTGTACAAGTATATGTTCACTCTTTTCAAAACTGCTAATAAAGTTTTTCATTAAATGATGACTGCCTCGATTTTTGGAAATGAGAGTGCTAGCAACCTTCTCATTTCAACCTTCTCACTTTCTACTCATGCCACGTGTATTCTATTAACGGAGTAGGCTACAATACTCGCAAGCATTGAATGCTTACACCAATCTCACCATTAAAATGAGGGAGGAGAGAGGAGAGAGGGGGGAAAGGAGAGTGAGATTGGTGTGAGCATTCAATGCTTGCGAGCACTGTAGCCAGTCCCTTCTATTAACATGTAAAACTAAAAAATATTTACTTTTTGGTTGGCAAACTAAAATTGTAAATATACTAACAAAAGAAGAAAAATAGTGGAATTTTAATATAATTAAAATTTTAGTTTAAGTGCTAGTGTAGTACACGTGGCATGATGTGTAGTGAGAAAGTTGAAATGAGAAGTGTCAAGGTTGCTAGCATTTATTTTATGAAAATCAAACATAATCCAAAACCTTCTTCTTTGCACATCCATACTTATCGGACCCATGCGACTCAAGAAATCAAGTTTTCACTTTCTAGCCACCGCTTGAGGCATAGTTGGTGGCTATGGACTCATCTCTAGTTGGGTTTCCTCTTCGTGTGATCATCTCAAGCAGCTGGAGCTTCATGAAGGTGCGGTGTTGCTCTAAAGATTAGCATCTTCTAACTTCTTTTGACAATAGGTCGCGATCTAGATACTATTTTCTTTCTTTCTACGAGTATTACACGTTTCTATGGTTATTTGTGAGTTTTAATTACCGATTATGAAAATGTCGATGTTAGGTTGTTTTGACCACCACGGACCACCGCCTGTGGCGATGAGTCTGAGCTCCCCCTAGGTTTGTTTAGACCTTCATTCATCTCCTAGGACATGTGTGAGATGATTCCAAGCTTCAGAATTGCAGAAATAGTTGATTGGCTGTCTTGATGGACATCCAACCGTTGGATTACATCCGAAAGTTGTTAGGGCATCTTTGTGAAGTAGGGGTGGGCGCGGTGCGGTTCGGTACGGTTTCAAGTGAAACTTTTTGCAGTGCGGTTTGGTGCGGTTTTGAAGCCAAAACCGAAATGAAACCAAACCGTTTGGTTTGGTTCGGTGCGGTTTCAAACGGTTTCGGTTTGGTTTTTGAGATAAAATTTATAATATACACCTATTTATGCATAAGACGGTCTTAATTTTCTCATAAATTAATTAATGAAAATGCAGCAAAACCAGCAACAATTTAGCAAAAAACAGCAGCAAAACTGCATTAAAAAAAAAAGCAAAACAGCAGAAAAACAACAGCAAAACAGCAGCAAAAAAGTGCAGCAAAACTGCAACAAAAACTGCAGAAAAACTGCACCAAAACTGCACCAAAAAACTGAACCAAACTGCACCAAACTGCACCAAACTGCACCAATACTGTCTAGCTGAACTATTGAAGTATTGAACTAATTAATTAAAAGTTTAAAACATAATATATTAAAATATGGTGCGGTTTCGGTTTTGGTTTCGGTGCGGTTTTGAAAACCCAAAACCGAAACCAAACCCCTTTTTCTTTGCCGCGGTTCGGTTTCGAAACCGAAATCGTTTCAAAACCGCAAAACCAAACAGTTCGGTGCGGTCCGATTCGATTCGTGTTTCGGTTTCGGTTTTCGGTTCCAAGTGCCCACCCCTATTTGTGAAGTAGTTTGTGAGCTATAGCCAAAACTTGAGCAAATTTGAGGTATCGTATGTATCAAATCGAAGATTTGTATGTGTAGGGTTTATGTGGGGCCCACTTGAACTTATAGTTGACTTTTTCATCATTGGTCCTGGATCACCTTATTAGGTTTGTAGAAGTGTGTTTGGGTTTCTCGAACCTGTCACGGGATACCCCTAATCCAAACTGAGGTATCCGTCAAATTCCCTTTTTTTCTTCTTACCTTTGTGTGTATTAAATGTTTAACTATATCAATGGCAATCATTTTTATGTTCTGAATACAATTTTATACATGCAATACTCTACACTAAGTTCATCTAAACTAAATGACAAAGATTTGAGCTTGATTGCAGGAGAGAGAGCACACTACTTTAACCAAACTTGACTAAGCCCATGTATGCCTTCTTAATATTGAAGAGGTTCAAGTTTCAATCCCTGACGGCCCATGAGAAGGACTTAAAGTTCACTGCCATCTTGACATTCTGAGCCACTGATTCAAATCTATGTGTAAAATTCCTGTCACATGACGTTGTATTATTGGATTGGACACCACAATACCGATGAACTCTTTTCATGCAAGTCACTCTCCATGACCCATGCTCATTAATAAGAAAAACAATAAATTTAGGGTTGTTTTATTCACACTACACATATTGTTGAATACACCTCACATACTGATTACACCCAACATCAACTTTTTCAATTAAAATTTATCTTAATACACCTGACATTGTTTCCCATACTACCCTCACACCCCACACTCTCCATATATCCGTCTTTTAAAAAAGAAGAAGCAAATGAATATGCAACTCTCCAGTCAACCTCGCTCATCCCCCTTAGATAGTTGAGCAACAAAATGAAAAATGATTTGGCAACTTGAATATCAAATTGCAAAAATGCAAGTTCTCCTCCAGCCCTTCTTTCGTATGCCTTTCGGTTTTTTTGGTGTTACTTGTTTTGCTATCTGGGTGAATTCTTTCCCCTGCTTCATACATGTAACTTGGGATGTATCCTCTGGCTTTTTTATGCTCTTCTTTTTTTTTTTTTTTTTTTTTTTTTTTTTTTTTTCTGGGGGTTATATATGACATTCTTTCAATAAAAGAAAAGGGAAATCATCAAAACTTAAAAAATATATGAGCCTGCAGTTCTAGTGATTTCAAATTAGAAGGTGACGATACAATGCATAAAATAAGCTCTGAGAGAGACTAAAATAGTTCTCAAAATTCATGTTCAATTCGTCAAAAATAATTTTGGTTAGAGTTAGGATTTTATTTTACAAAGGAGGTTGAGAGTGGCTTTGAAAACTTGAAGAAAAATAACTTTGGAATACACGTTGAAAGTGATTTGGAGTGTTGTATTCAAAATTTTTATTTAATTTTTAAACTTTATGAGGTCTAAATAGTAATTTCATATTAGGGTATATAAGTTATTTAATAATAAATTTTAATGTTAAGTGTATTTAACAATACTTGGGTGTTAATAAAACAACCGTAAATTTATTCTTTTAGTTTACTTTTTAGAAAAATCTTAGGGTCCCTAAATCCTAAACCCTAAATCGTGTGTCTCAAATAAATTTCAAATCGTTTAACAGTATGTATTATTTAATAGTACGGAGCATTGAAGTTTGACTCATTTTTGGTATGAAAAGATTCTGGTAGATCACCGTCTTTGCATAAATGTCGTTTGCTGTTTAGTACGCTGCACCTTGGACTTTATTGACTCTCTGTTTTTTACAACTTAACCTTAGCTGGAATTTCCAGATCCCATAAAAAAGAAATACAAGTGGATCTCCCTCCTTTCTCTCCCTCCCTTCCTCACTCAGATATTTTCCTCCCTTATTTAATAAGGTTGATGGTGAAGTTTGAGACAGACAATTGAAATCAAATAGTAGTGGGAGAGGAGAGGAGAGAGAGGACAGCTTCTGAGTGACCGACACTGAGTGACCGACCAGCTCTCTCTCTCCTTCTCTCTCTCTACAAAATAGTAATGGAGTGAGAAGCAGCAAGACCCTACAGTTCTCCAATCACCCAGTGACCCAAGTAAGAAAATTCTCACTCTAAATCTTCTCATGCATTATATCGCTTGTCTTTATTTGATCAGATCTTCGTTTTGGTTGTTTTGATGATCCAAGTACTTTTGTTTTTCTGATGAATAAATGCAAAGACACTCAAGTTTGTAGCTTTTGAATATTCCCAGTGAGTTGTTTGTATCAGTTCGCTTTTATTTTCCTGCACTTTCTCACCAACCAAACAGTGCGTTGTTCTTAATTATTGACCCACCACTCTCGTTTCTGTTTGTTGGGTTTTTTGTGCTGAGAAATGGGTTATAATCACTTTTTTTTTTTTGAAGAATTGCTATTTTTGGGGATATTCTTGTTGAAATCCAACAGAAAAAGTTAATCTTTTACCCTCAGATTTCTGGGTTTTTTGTTAATTGATGGATCTGGTTTCTTTGGAAGAAAGTCGGGCTTTGTGTACTGTATTCTATGATCCAATTCGCTATCAGTAATTTACTTATCAATCTTCTAGAGCAAATGATATGACCCCCAAGAAACAATCTTTGAGAACAGAAACAACATTGGTAGCTGAGTCTGTTTTGTTATTTCAGGTGATTTTATAACTTGGGATATCGATCTTCACATCGTAAAGATGGCTATGGGGAAGTATTCCCGAGTTGATGGAAGGAAGTCGTTGAATTGTTGTTCAACGACTAGTCTGGTTGTTTTTGTTGCATTTTGTTTAATTGGGGTCTGGATGTTGATGTCAACGGTTGTTCCGATTCAGAATCAAGGGTCATTGTCTGAGGAGACCGTGGATGAGGTAAAGCGGCAAACGATAACTGATAAAAATTCGAAGCAATTTGAAGACAGTTCGGGGGAAGTATCAGAAACTGTAACAAAAGAGGATGAAAATGGCAGTGATTTGCAGAGTGAAAGCCATTTGGATATTAAGAATGATCAAAATGTTGAGGATGGGTCTGTGAATACAAAGGAAGAAAAACAGGAAGAATTGGTTTCAAAGGAGGGATCTGGGGAGAAGACTGAGCCAGAAAGTGACAATGGTGGTGAGGGAAATCAGCAAGAGAAGCTTGTGGAAGAGAGATCTGATGAGAAACCTGAGACCGAAGAGGGAACAAAGACAGAGGAAATAAATGATCAAGAAGCTAGTTCAGGAGATGGGGAGTCCAATTCTGAAGCTGGAAAAACGGAGGTGGAGGAGAGTTCAGGTACAAAGACATCTGGACAGGAGACTTCTGATGAAGTAAAGCAGGAAGAGGAAGGTACTAGTCAGACTGAGAAGGAAAAGGTTGAGAAAGATCAGGAAGAAAGTGATACCAGTAGTAACACAGAAAGCCAGGAAGCTACAGCTGAAAATGGGCAAGGGTCAACTGAAGTCGTGGAGTCGCAGAATGAGAAGGAAACACAAGAATCTTCGTCAGCTGAACATAAGAGTCGGCATGATGAATGGAAGTGGAAAGTCTGTGATGTCACGGCTGGGCCAGACTACATCCCTTGTCTTGACAATTGGGGATCTATCATGAAGCTTCCAAGCAGAGGCCACTATGAACACCGAGAGAGGCACTGCCCTGATGAAGCCTCCACCTGTCTTGTTCCCCTACCGGAAGGATATAAACGGTCCATTCAGTGGCCCACAAGCAGGGATAAGGTATATCGTCTGTCTAGAATCTAGTAGAGCATTAACAGTTACCTCTTTTAATCCTTGAAATTGAAATATGTTCTTGGTGCATGATGCAGATATGGTATCACAATGTCCCTCACACAAAGCTTGCAGTAGTTAAAGGGCACCAAAATTGGGTTAAAGTTACCGGTGAATACCTCACATTTCCTGGTGGTGGAACTCAGTTTAAGAATGGCGCTCTTCATTACATTGATCTTATTCAAAAAGTGAGTCCTCTTGATATATCATCTTATTTTATGTCGTCCTGTCCTCACATTAAGTTGCGTATATTGTTTACTCTAGAATATCTTCTATAGTATAGTATACATTCAGCCAACAGCTATTAGAAGAAGACACACATGGGTTTTCTTTATTCCATTACCTGATAGGGGGTTTGAATTGTATGGGATGCAGTTCCATCTGATTTCATATCTTTCTTTTTGTTGTTCTTTTACTAAGTATATTATAGTATTGTATTCAGAATTATTATCTTACTGCTCCAAAGTGTCAATATTATAAAAAATAGCATTATTTGTTGGTGAAAGTTTTTTTCTTTTTTGAATATTTCAATGTGTAAATTGTATATTTTGTTATGGCTATGCAGTCTCTTCCTGATATCGCATGGGGTAAAAGAAGCCGTGTGATATTGGATGTTGGGTGTGGTGTAGCTAGCTTTGGAGGATTTCTATTTGAAAGAGATGTTCTTGCTATGTCATTTGCTCCCAAGGATGAGCACGAAGCCCAAATACAATTTGCACTAGAACGGGGAATCCCCGCCATATCAGCTGTTATGGGTACCAAAAGACTACCCTACCCAAGTTCTGTGTTTGATCTTATCCATTGTGCACGGTGTAGAGTCCCTTGGCATATTGAAGGTAATGTTTTCACTATATATACATACATATATATATATATATTGTTTTAGTCCTTATATTTGTAGAGATATGATGTAGGACAGAGTATGGCAGCAGTTATTCAATAGCTTAGCGGAAGCAAAAACTTAAAAAAACTGGAACAAAACAAAGATAAAAGAAAATCTGGAATCACTCCTGTGATGGGATTATTTTGGCATCTCACCAAAATAATCCCATCACAGGATCAGAATTCGAATCTCTGGAAAACGAAGCTTTTCTATTCATCAACTCTTCATCGTCACAACTATTGGAATTACAAAGGATATTTATAATGCCTTAAACCTAAAGAACGCAGGAAGGTGAACCTATTCTATGAAAGAAATCCTAATCCAAAATAGAATAGGAAATCAAATCGAATCCCAAATCAAACTGAAAAGAATCTTAATCCTTATAAAAGTAGGAAATCCAAAGACTAAAACCCTAAATATTAAAATACTAAAACACCCCATTGATTTAGGAAAGCCACCACTTCTGTTCCGCATGAAAATATAATTTGAGTTGCATTGCAGGTGGTAAACTGCTCCTGGAGCTTAATCGTGTCTTGCGACCTGGTGGTTACTTTGTCTGGTCTGCTACTCCGGTTTACCAAAAGCTTCCTGAAGATGTTGGCATTTGGAAAGGTAGAATACTTCCTACTTCTTTTTTTGCCTCTGAATCGTGTTGTATTTTGGTTGCTTCTATCTAACATGTATTTTGGTTGCTTCTATCTAACATACTCTCTCTCTCTCTCCTCATGGTAATTATTGACAGCTATGTCGAAATTAACAAAGTCAATGTGCTGGGATCTAGTGGTGATTAACAAGGACAGACTCAATGGAGTGGCTGCTGCCATATATAGAAAACCCTCTACCAATGAGTGCTACAATGAGAGACCACGCAATGACCCTCCTCTCTGCAGTGAATCTGATGATCCAAATGCTGGCTGGTACTTTACCTTTTTTCCTAAATATTTAAGCATTGGCATTTCTTTGTGTTTGTTGTTGGTGGCCTCTAGTACAGGAATTGGAAGTGACATCAAAGAAGGATTAATCGGAAAAACTTTTAAGTTGACTAATGAAAGGATTTTGTAGTGCAGAAAATTGTTCATGTGCTTTGAACTTGAGATGCATAAATTTTCAGATCTTTAAGTTGTACTTGTCATTGCAAGATCGACCAACAGTGTTGAACTGAAACAACTTCAAAAGATAGCATCCCCCCCTTCTCATACTTTTTGAGTTGCTAAATAAAATCTGAGGTGATAAGTTCCATTTGAACAAAAATATTGGAAATTGATGTCATTGGATTTTTCAAGTACGTCTTAACGCTAAGTTGGTCTGCTAAACACCATCAAATGTGATGGTTCAGAAAAAACTTTACATTGTTGAAGTACCTTAAATTTTCAACACTGTTAAGTGGTATTTTTATTTCTGCATCATCAGGAATGTAACATTGGAGGCATGCATGCACAAAGTCCCGGAGGGTGTATTAGACCGTGGATCTCAGTGGCCTCCGCAATGGCCTTCAAGGTTGCAGAAACCACCATACTGGTTAAAGTCTCAGCCTGATGTTGATGGGAAATCCGCCCCAGAAGATTTCATTTCTGACTACAAGCATTGGAAAAAAGTTGTTTCTGAGACCTATTTGAATGGGATGGGAATCAACTGGTCTACAGTAAGGAATGTCATGGACATGAGAGCTGTATACGGAGGGTAAGCAATTATTAATCTTTAACTTTCCTTTTTCCTTGTGACAGCATCACTGTCTCTAATTCTCTCAAAGAGTAAATCGCCCAGTTACCCGCCTTCTATTTTCTCCCTCCTTTTTCACTGTCGATTATTTGTATTTCTAACATCTTAGTAGCTGAAGGTGAAAAATTCTGATGGGTATTCCCTTAGATGCAAACACACGGTTGAAAATTTCAAATCAGTAGGAGTTGCATGTCATATTCTTTGTTAAAAAAATAATCATCTCCTTTCAGCTACTGTTTGTGATTCTTATTTCTCTTGTGCGAAATGCTTTTCCTGTCCAGTGCAGTGAAGAATGTTGAAATCTTTCACATAGCCTGACTTTTCTTTCGCAATGCTTGTAGGTTTGCTGCAGCACTAAAAGATTTGAAAGTATGGGTTATGAATGTAGTCCCAGTTGACTCTCGTGACACACTTCCAATAATCTATGAGCGCGGTTTAATTGGGATATATCATGATTGGTGTGAATCGTTCAGTACCTACCCCAGATCTTATGATCTTTTACACGCAGATCATCTATTTTCTGTCCTTAAGAAAAGGTATGTAATACAACATTTCCCTTTTGTTGCTTGTAAAAAAGACATTTACTGCAGTTTTAATCACAACAAATTCCTCCAACGTTTCCTCTGATTCAATGTGGTTATCGTGCTCTGGCTACAGATGCAGCTTAGTGGCAGTGATTGCAGAAGTTGATAGAATACTGAGGCCGGAAGGGAAGCTAATTGTATGGGACAACGCTGAAACCTTAAATGAGATTGAGAGTCTGGCTAAATCTCTGCAATGGGACATCCGATTTACTTACTCGAAAGACAATGAGGGTTTGCTGTGCATTCAGAAGACGTTTTGGCGTCCTACAGAGAAGGAAACAATTTTGTCAGCCATTGCTTAAATGCTTCAATCTGCGTCTTTGACGGCCTAAGGCTTAGTCAGTACTGGCGTTATAGCCCCTTTAGTATATTTTTTTTGCTTAGCGATTAATGTATAAGGATCAAGTATCTATAAACTAAAGTAGTCCGTTAATGTGTAAATTTCACGTAATTTATTATTCGTTCAGAATCCCCCAAAAGCTCTCTTTTTCTCTTTTTACTAAGTGAACTTATTCCCTATTGAAAAGGGGGACTTTTTGTATCTTGATATTCTTGAGTATAAATGGAAGTCAAATACTCAAACGCATTATTGTAGTCTTTTGACATGTTACTGCTCTTTTCTTTCTACTACTGAGATTGCTGTCTTTTGGGTATATTATTACGGATACAGTATACGTTCAAGATACAGTATATCATCTTTTTTAACGTCATTTTAGTTAAAGAACGCGTTGAATTGTGGTATAGAGGATGGGATTGGAACGCAGTGTGGTATAGAGGATTGGATTGAAATTGATAACTCACTAAATTCAAGGCATATTAATGGTAGAGGAGAATGATTTTTTCTTTTGAGTGGATTAGAAGGGGATTAGACATGAAGGAAACTTCCCCCTTCTAATCTTACCTTTTCGGGGAGGACTGGAATGAATAAGTTTTCTTCTGAAGTAATTCATCTTATAAACACATTATAGAGATGCGTTATTGAAATTGTAAAAGCCAACTAGCTCGAGAACGTTAGACAACTAAACACATTTACAGCTTTAAAAAATTTGTAGCTCAACTGGCTCAAATATACGACATGCACTCTTTAAAATATGTTCTCCTGGTCATTGGATGACCAAGAAATGCATGATCACTCGTAATTAGATTCAATATCTAGGGAGGAGAATAAATGAATATGCTTTTAATGTTTTCATCTCAACTTTTGATATCAAATTTAAGAGTAGATGACCATAAATTGTTGCACGAAGTAACTAGAAAATAAATTTATTAGTCTGGACTGTAATTATGAAAAACTGGAGGTTTTAATGTTTTTCCATAAAGCAACTAGAAACTCATATTCGAATGTTTTTGGTATAAAAGAAACACATTTTACCTTTATTGTTGCACTAAGAAAAACAATGCAAGCATGGGTTTACCTATTAGAAATGTGTTGTTAACATTTCTTATGATGCTAAGATCTATTTGCGTTACATCGTTGCACAAGCCCGTAACCCATGTAAGGATCACAAATTTTTTGAATGCCGATGTCGGTCTTACTGTTCATTGTAAATCTAACAACGATGATCTTGGTGTTCACTTACTGCCTCCCCGAGGGTCGTATGAATTCCAGTTTCGATCAAATTTAATATGGAGCACTACGCAATTCTACTGCAAATTTGACTGGCCAGGTGAATCTCATTGGTTTGATATATACATACAGAAAAGAGACGAAGAACAGTGCAGGAATTGTGGCTGGATCATAGAAACAGATCGGGCTTGCAGGCTTGCCGAAAGGGCTGGGCCACCTGAAATATCCCAGTGCTATCCATGGAATTAATGCTATATCTGTATAATTCTAGTGATTCACATATTATTGTTTAGTTTTTCTTCTTGTGAATTGGAGATTCTACGTGTTAGGAGAGATTGGAAGTCTCTTCGTTTCTTCAAGAATACGGAAAATTTGAGCATTGGTCTTTAGACTTTGATTGAATTGGAGGTTTAGTCTCTAACTAGCAATTCGTAAGTATTGGAACCTGTCATAATATGAACCAACGGTCCTTTTGAGGATTGTCCAATATACTCAGAAAAATAATGAGTCTAATTACACGTAGAGAATGAATTCTTCCCTTCTTTATTTGTTTCTCTCCTACACTTGTCAATTCACCTCCACAACCGCCACAATCTCATGGTTTCATGCCGTATTTGTTTCCTCTTGCTTGCCCTAAGTTTTGGTGCGACAATATTAGTGCGGGTTTTTATCACAAATGTGTTGGTGTGTGAGACAATAATCAATGGTTTTGAAATTATTGTAATTTCCTTATTAGTTGGCATTTCCTTGTTGTTAGGGATTTCCTTATAACCCTAGTCAACTATGTAACTTGTATATATATTTCCTCCTTCAGAGAAAAAAATACACAACCATTCAAACTCTAAACACTAGTACAATTTTATCTTGGTATCAAAGCAAGTATCGTCTTGTCTCTTTCTAAAGAAAATCTTAACCACTAAAAAACCCTAACATTGCCATGTAACTTGTTCTTGGTTACCAGCCCCCTACTTTATTAGTTGTCTTGTGTTCTAGACAACTAATCATACCAAAATCCTAAAACCCTAAAACCGAATCCTATTTTTTTTGCTGCGATCATGGGAGAGGAGAAGAAACCCGGCGCCATGGTTCCATTCAATGTTGCTTCGAGTGAAGTTCCCAATTTGCTGTTTGGATTCAAGCTCTCTGGTACCAATTATCCAATTTGGTCTCAGATGATGGAGGTCCATGTGGCAGGATTGGGAAAACTCGAATATTTGACTAGAAAGACTGCTCAGCAGGATGAAGGCGATCCTGGTTTTTCAAAGTGGAGTACCAAAGATGCAATTGTGAGGGGATAGTTGCTGAAAACCATGGAGCCCCACCTACTCAAGTTGTTTATTGGCTTGTCGACTGTACGAGACATTTGGGATGCTATGTCTTAGATATTCTATCATGTATCCGATGAGTTTGCTATTTATATTTTGAGGTGTAAAGCCACTCGTACTAGACAGAGTGGTCGCCTAGTAAGCCTATACTTTGCTGCATTGAAAAGTATTTGGCACGAATTGGATAAGAGATGCCCTAGCCGAATGATTTGTGCTGCTGATTTGAAAAACTGGAATGAAGACCTTCAGAAAGATTTGATGTATGACTTTCTTGCCGGCCTTGATGATGTATTCGATTGAGTATAGAGTGATATTCTCCGTATAAAACCACTACTGGGTCTTAAGGAAGGCTGTAATATTATTCGGCGTGAAGCACATCGTCAGACTGCGATGCTTGGTACAAAGGGGATTGGTGTTGACAATTCAATGGCAATGGTTTTCAAAGCCGCACTTCCTAGAGCTACTTAAGTTGTACAACCTCCAGAGGTGGATGACAAAGACAGCCTTCATTGTGATTTTTGCAATGGAAAGAGACATACTGATGAAACATGCTTTAAAAGGCATGGCTTCCCCAATTGGTACTTGGAACATTGGAAGCAACTCAAGGCGGAGAAGAATGCTAGGCGTACAGGACAAGCAAAATTTGCAGAGGCCGGTGCTAGCGTTGCAATAGTAGTGGTTGGCCGTGAGGGGGAGAAAAGCACTACTGTTGGTGGAGCTGAACCGATCCTGTCCCTAGTGAATCTAATGGTTCCCTCTGACCAAACCAATTCATGTAATCCCGAAATAGCCCTAATTGCCTCTGTTGATCGTGACTCCAGTGCTACCGATCACATGACGTACGACAAGTCTCTTTTTCATTCAATGACTCTTTGTTCCAAAGAAAGTGTAGTCATTGCGAATGGTGATGCTATAGCCATAACAAGGGCTGGTTCGAGTGCACTTACCTCATTTTTATCATTGCATAATACTTTGCTTACTTTAGCACTATCAAATCATCTCTTATTTGTTGGTCAAGTTACTGAATAATTGGATTGTATTGTATTCATGTTTCCATTTTTTTGTGTACTTCAGGATATGCGGACTCGGACAGTCATTGGCCGTGGTACTGAGAGAATGGGGTTATACTATGTGGATGATGTTGCACCTAGCAAAGTTAATCAAGTTCGAAGTGGCGACAACTCCATAATTAAGAAAATGTTGTTATGGCATCGAAGACTAGGGCATGCTTCCTTTGGTTATTTAAGAAAATTAGTTTCGTCGTTTTTTACTGGTGTTTCAGACCCTGATCTAGAGTGTCATGTTTGTACTTTAGCTAAGAGTCATCGAACTTCTTATCCGTTGAGTTTCAATAAAAGTACTATTCCATTTGAATTAGTACATTATGATATGTGTGGTCTTTCCCCTGTTTTTACAAGACACAAATATCGATGGTTTATTTTATTTGTGGATGACTGCACAAGGATGACCTGACTATATGTGATCAAACATAAGAGTAATGTTCCCTTTGTTGTTAAAAATTTTCATCATATGATTCGGACTCAATTTTCTCTCCCTATCAAAGTACTTGGGTAAGACAATGAGGGTGAATATGTGAATGCTGAATTGTCCAGTTTCTTTTTGGAACATGGAATTTTACATGAGACTACCTACCCACAAACACTTCAACAAAATGGGGTGGTAGAACGAAAAAACATGCACATTCTTGAAACGGCCCAAGCCCTCCTTATTGAAGCTTCCGCTCCACAATCTTATTGAGAAGCCGTTACCTATGCAGTTTACTTAATGAACAAGATGCCTTCTAAAGTCCCTGACTTTCGTACTCCGCTGGCAGTGTTAGCAGATCATGTGTCGTTACCCTCATCACTCACCCTTACTTTTTGGATATTTGAGTGTGTGGCGTATGTTCAACTTCACAAGAATCAACTCTCCAAACTTGATTCTTGTGCGGTGAAATGCTTTTTTTTTGGGTTTTGCTCCACAACAGAAAAGTTACTGATGTTATCACCCTGCATCCCGAAACTCTACGTAACTGTAGATATTACGTTCTCCGAATCTGAAAATTTTTTTTTCTCAAGATGACCCCAATCATGGAGATGGAGATGAAGGCATTATGGAAGAATGGAACTTGGAAAATAGTCTCGCTATCACATGGAAAGAAGGATGTAAATGGGTGTATACCATAAAGCACAAAGCAGATGGGACTATTGACAGGTACAAAGCTCGATTGGTTGCAAAAGGTTATACTCAGACCTTTGGGGTTGACTACCAAGTGACATTTCTGGTCCCTAAGATGAGCACTATATGGGTGTTGTTGTCTTTAGTGGCTAACTTTGATTGGCCTTCGAAGCAATTTGATGTTAAGAATGCTTTTCTACATGGTGACCTAGAAGAGGAAGTATACATGGATCTTCCTCCTAGATAGGAAATGAAAAATGCTTTCAGCAAGGTGTGTCGACTTCGAAAAGCACTTTATGGTTTGAAGCAGTCACCGAGAGCTTGGATTGGGAGGTTCACTCAAGCCTTGCAAAGGTTTGGGTATCGACAAGGGAATGTGAATCACACCTTGTTTATCAAACACAGGGGTGAGAAGGTGACCTTGTTGATTATCTGTGTTGATGATATGGTGGTTATAGGTGACGAGATTGAAGAGATGGATAAGCTGCAAGAATGCCTGACTTCTGAATTTGAGATGAAGAATTTTGGTACACTTAAATATTTTCTAGGAATAGAAGTGGTTCGGTCAAAGACAAGTATCTATTTATCCCAAAGAAAGTATGTGCTGGATTTTCTCTCAAAGATAGGCATGCTAGCGTGTAAGCCTGCTGAAACTCCTATTGTTTAGAACCATCATTTAGCTATATATCCAAACCAAGTTCCGACAGATAAATGGAGGTATCAGAGGTTGGTTGGTTGTTTGATATATTTGTCTCTTACTCGGAGGTTAGTTTATGCATGATCCTAGTCAGGATCATATGGCAGCTGTGATGAGAGTTTTGAGTTATCTGAAGTCCTCTCTTGGAAGAGGTTTGTTGTTCCAAAAGCATGGCATTTTGAGGTTAAAGGATACACTGATGCTGATTAGGCTGGTAATATAACTGATAGGTATTCGACATCCGGGTATTTCACTTTTGTTGGAGGGAATCTGGTTACTTGGGGTAGTAAGTAGCAAAGTATTGTTGCTCGGTCGTCTGCGGATGCTGAATTTAAAGGGATGGCTCATGGTATTTGTGATCTTTTGTGCTTTTAGATCTTACTTACGGAGATTGATTTTAAGCCGAAAGGTCCAATGCAACTTTATTGTGATAATTAGGCGGCCAGAGAAATTACTAATAATCTGGTTCAACATAATCGTGCGAAACACGTTGAAGTGGATAGACATTTCATCAAGGAGAAGTTGGATATCAAACTTTTTGATATTCCTTATGTAAGGTCTAAGGAATTGTGGTTTTGTGCAGAGGTAAACATTTTAAACACCCGCAACATGTGTACTTTTCCATAAACAAAATGAATTCTAATTCAAGTTCATTGAAGCCTGAACTTAGTCCATGTCTTATTTGATGAGTCAAACTAAGTTGATAGTAGAATTTTGCAGATGCAAAAATATATTCATTCAATTTTGCATAGGTTCAAATGGTTATTGTTATTCTCTATTATTGTGAAAAAAGAAAACAGAAGCAAAAAAACCAAAATCGAAAAGCTTCTTCCCGTACACCCAACCAAATCTAAAAATTCAAACTTGCAGAAAACCCAATTCCAAATCCAAACTTATAGTTCTAAACAAAAAGAAAATTTGACAGAAGATTCATAAATCATCTAGAACGTAAAATAAGAGAGAGACCCAGTTAATTTAGTCACCCTAGAATTGGAGCCATTCCCCTAATTTTAACCAACATCCAAATTTGTACAGAAAACCCATTTCAAAATCCGAATTTACAATTCTAAAATTTTATAGAAAAATCATAAATCAAAATCATAAAAAATTCAACAAAGAAAAGAGAAACCCAGTTAAAATTAGGGGAATGGCTAATGATGTCAAAAATTTACAGTTCTTAATTTTGGAGGGAATTAATTAATAAAGTAATTAAGTAATTAGGATATATTTGGTCAAAAGTTCTGTATAAACAGTCCAAAAAAAAAAAAACAGATACAGAGAGGCACAGTCGCACATGCATAGTAATATAGCATAGACTCTGGAACCATAAGGCAGCTGAAATAAACGAAATATGAGATGAACAGAAAATTCAAACCCTAATTAGAGGAATGGAAGCCAAAATGTAAGAATTTTATCTCGGATAAGATAAATTATCGAAAGGTTGTACTATCCAAACACCCTTTTTTACTTCTCTCACTCCCCTTGTTAATTTGTGACCTTAGATCTTTTTCAATTCATTCAATTCGGCAACCGGAATTGAAAAGACTGTGTGAAAAGTAGAAAAATGTGTGTAGATAGCAGAACCCTTATCAAATTTACAGAATAATTTGTTTCTTAATTTTTTTTGTTTTTGTTCTAACAAAGTGGGCAGTATGTTGCCTGCCTTGCGAGACCAAAATTCACTCGCCCTAATGGCTCACCTGTGAAACGTTGGATTGCACTTATGTTCCAATCGCTGTTAGAATTGTTACATTATAAATTTTATAAATTATAATGTGTTGTAAAATACGGACATATTAGTGTGTAGTGGAAAGTAAATGAGACGCGATATTAACGAGGTTTTGCAATTGCCTATATCCTCGGAGCAGCAATATTTTCATTATATATCCGAAATGATCGGAGTACAAGATTTCCCTCTATATCTCTTTTCTCTCCTTCTCTTTCTTCTCTCTTTTCTTTCTCTTTTCCTTTCGTTCTTCCTGTCTGCTCATTCTTTACATTCACAAGAGTCCCTTTATATAGGGAAGTTTTACACCCATAGGGAAAAAATTGCATGAGGAAAAGTCTTCATCTAATTCACTATTTCACCAACCTAAAGACTTTGATTAGTGCCACCAAAGTCTTGTTTCTTTGCCTTTTCATGCATATCTATGTGTGGCATTCACACTAAATTGCACAAAACTCCCCCTTGAATGCCCACATATCAATATCGGTTGCCTCATTAAAACCTTACTAGGGAAAAACCCACTGGGAAAAATCCTAATGTGATAAAAACTAACACACAAATTAAACCCTCTTTTAGACAATTGTAGTATGCGTAAGTAGGGATCGTTCTAGGCCGGGGATTAGGAGAGATGCTAATCTACACTAATTAGACTCAAAAACATAAAACAAAGCTAAACTAACTCAAAACAGAAACTAAAGGGAAATTTGGACGAAAATTTAACTAAAAAGACTCAAAATACTAAATGGGGTGGTTGTTTTGATGAATTTAAGACTTAAACAAACAAACTTGCAAAAACAAACTACGAAGATATGAAATTGGGTAACTTAAGATGATAAAAGACTAGCTAGAGGGTTCTTTTCCACACATGACACATATGCATACAAATCGATTTCCGGTTATTTTTCCTATAAACAATGAATGACAATGCCCCAAGTTAACCGTGAACTGCACAAATTAACCCTCAGATTTTCCTAAATTAATTGAATTGGACTCAACGACGCAACCAAATTATTCTTATCAATCTCCCTATATTAACTGCATAATAGATATGCATATCAAAGATCATTAAGTTCTATGAAAATCATAAGCATTGACATGGCATTTGTAACTATGAATTGCATGATACTCCTACCAGGAATTTACTTAACGCGATCGTGACTAGCAACCTCCACTACTTGTAAATATAAGTTCATAACTATTAGGTGAAATTCCCTTATATTTTAGCATCAAATTCATGCATGCACACTAAGTGGGCCCCCTTAATCAACACACAAGAATAAGTTATCAATCAAATAGTTAAGTAAATTGCATTCACGATTTATGAAATAATAACTGGATGTAATCAATTCATATCACATATATGTTCATGGCTTTGAATTCACCTCTAGCTAAAACGAAATTAGTTCCTCATGTTCGCAATTAAACAAAGACAACTAAAATTAAACATTGAAAACAAAAGATAGAATACACCTAGAAATGCTCCAACAATCCAAAGGTCTTGAACGGCAGGCACGGCTCCAAGCTCTTCTTCTCCTCCCTTGCAAAGCTGTGGCACAAGTGTGTTTTCTGATTTTTAGGTTCTTCTCTTTCCAATTGGTGCTTCTTTTATGTACTTATGCATTTCCAAGAGCTTGAATCATTGAAGGACTCCAAGAGCACAATTTTGAGAGTGCTTAGACATCCTTAGGACTCCTTATTTCCTCTAAAGTAAGTGTAGAAACACGCACAAAACAACTGCCACGCTTTTTCCTTAAAACCAAATCCAACTAGGACTTTATTGCCTGTTTTGACCTTTACTCACTAAAACAGTGATAACTAATTCTAGAAGCATTAGAATTAAGATCTGTAAAAGCCTGTAGAAACTAGACATCTAGAGCTCTCCATCCATATAATGCATGACACGTAATGCATCCTGAGGAATTCTAGGTGCTTTGTCGAAGTTGGCAGTCCTGTACAACACTGTCCAAATCTCACTCGGATGTCACATTTTTGCAATTTTCCTTGTCTTCCAAGCTTCTATCTTTTAATCCACACAAAATCAGGTTTTTAAATGTCCTAATATGAAAATAACTCCCCCTTGCAGTTGGACTTTAGGTAGAATAAGATTAGGATCAGGTTAGGATAAGATAAGATAAGGTTTTAGATAATGTTCTTTACTATTAGTTGATCCCTTATCTTCAATGTCTTGAATTAATTTCTCTATCTCTTTAGCACATTCCTAGCCTCTTTTGAACTTCAAAAACGTCCATCCACCTTGCTCCATGCATGTGCTATCCATTCCAAGCCCAAAACTGCTATAAAATGCTCCAAAATGCCCTTTCTTACCAACTATGCCATGTGGACCTACAAACACACGAAAATAGCTTAAAACACTCTAATAAATAGAAACTAACTGAGTAAATGCAAGGAAATAAGCTAACAAAGTTGCATACATATGCTCCTATCAAATCTTAGTCGAAAGAAAAAGAAAAGAGTACAATATGCATGTGTTCTGGATGCTCCCCCTGATTACAATAACCTTGGATTAACTAGCCTTTCATCAAGTCGATGTGTGTCTCTACAATACTTGATCTTCTTTATAGGATTTTCACCGTTGATCTTTCTGCTACATTTTCCAGGACAACAGAAGTGGTGCGCAACCTTTGACCTTTGATTGGTCCTTCAAAGCATTGCTTCTTGGTGACTCATCCATGCTTAGTAACTTCAGTACACAAAAGCCAGTTGAAGATGAGTACTCGAGAGCAATGAAAGGCAAGCAATCAGGCAAGGTTTCCAAGCAATTAGTTCCAAATTAAAGATTTGATTTCAGGTTCCGACTGATTGCTCTCTTTCTCCTTGTCTTGAAGGCAAGAGCAAGGGCAAAGAAAAAGACAGAGAAAAGCATGATGTTACAACCCGTCCCAAAATTTATGTGAAATGACCAAAATACCCCTAGGGTCAATGTTGACATTTGATGTACTCGTCGATACGAACGCGTGGACGCAAACGGAACTCAATTCGGAGTTAAAACGAACGTTTTACGAAGCTTTAAAGTGTAGGGGCATTTTGGTAATTTTTCACTCCGTGTGTGGGAATTAGGGTTTTTGGCTGACTGCACAGCAGCCAACCCACCCCAATCATTCTGCACGTTTTTCCTTCTCCTCTCTTTCTCTCCCATTTTCTCTCTCGGCCAAAACTACACCGACAAACCCTAATCTTGGTTGAATCACAAAACCACCAAACCGTCGCCCAAAATTTATACCAACGTGATCCTCTCGTCATTTTGGACGAGGCTGTGATTTCAGATTCTTCAAACTCGAACCCGATCGTTCAAACCGACGTCGGAACGGTTTAGGCAAACTGTCCGTCCATTTTCTGTGCAAACCAGACCAAGGTAAGCCTCGAGATCATCACCATTGTTTTTATTGGATTGAGTAGGTTCAATTTGATATAAAGAACGTCCCATTTGGTGCAGTTTTGAAGGAGAACGGAATTAGGGTTTCCCAAAGCTTTCCAGCCAATTTCCGGCCATCTCCGGCCATTTTTCTGGCCCCAAATTGGTATGAAAATATTCTACTCGTCGATACCTTCAATTTGATATATGGCACGTTGATTTTGGCCAAAGAACGAAGAAGATATGAATTTTTGAAGTTTTGGATTAATTTCGGAAAATTTCCCAGATTCCGGCGAACCAGGGCGGCGGCGGACGGCGGCGCCGGCGGCTCCGGCGACCGGCGCAAGGAAGAAGACAGGGAATATTCCGTTAACGGCAACGGAATATTCCTAACGGCGTCGGAATATTCCGTCCAGAAAAGGTATATTCCGTTAACTTTAACGGCGCTGACGTCAGCAGGCGCGTGGCTGACGTTAGCCGCGCGTGGGTGACACGTGCCAGCGCGTGGCGACACGCGGCGGCGCGTGAAGCCACTCTCCGGCGCGTGCCGGCGCCTGAGGCCACCTCCCGGCGCGTGGCGGCGCGTCCGACCGTTTCCCGGCGCGTGGCGGCGCTTGCAGCGGCGCATGGCGGCGCCGGCGGCAGTGGACGGCGGCTGTAGGGTTTTCGGGCTCCGAAAATCGTTTTTCGAGCCCGTTTTCGCTAAAATAGTATTATTTTTGGGGTATTTCTCTATTGGGCCTATTTTTAATTTATTTTAGGGAAGGTCTAATTTGTTCCCTAATATTAAATAGGTAACTCTTCGACCCCGCACACCGAGGAGGGCAACACCGAGGGAGATTTCACTCCCGATCAACTGTGAGTGGACATTTACTTTATAAAATGGTTTCTATGATTATGAGTGATTATATTTATGATTATATATGGTTTTAAAATGGCTTTTAAAGCATGTCTACTTATATATATTTATTTATAAATATATATACTTATTGATTATTATTTGTGCAACCATAATTGTTTAATTTATGGTATATATATTGGAAAATGGATTGATTTGGTGATTTGGGATTATTTATCAAGTATGATAATATGTTATGAAATGGGTTATACTTTGTTATCACTTTTGCATAATTATTAAATGATATTTTATTATATGGTTTTGAGAGAAATATTTATGCAATACTTGATATTTGGGAATTATAAATGGGATTTTGGCTCCTATATCTATACACATGAGTATGTATGTATCTATACACTTGGTATGCTTTCACTACGTTGTAGTACCGTTCTCATGGCCATAGGACAAGTCTCACATGTTTGGGTCACACGCACTGTACTCCAGGGGTATTGTCCGGTAAATACCTTAGTGCAAGCTTGTCTTACGATTATTGTTGTTTATGGGGAAAAGGCCCCACTACGTAAGGACTTGGGTGTGACGTGCTGCGGTGCAAGCTTACATGTGTGTGGTACTAGGAGTACAAATGATTGAATAACGTATTGAGCTTGTACGGTGATTGAGAGGCGAATTCCTCAACCCGTACTTGGGTGATCGCGCATATACCTTGTGTTGGTTTTCCCATATTATATTATTGGAGTTATGAAATGGCGATTTATGATTATTACACCTTTTGATATGTTTCAGTATATTCATAAAGTACCTTTTGAACTATACTATGATAGTATGTTTTTGCGATTATACTGGATTTTCAAATAGGGGGTTAATATGTTGAAAAGAGAAAGGTTTTGCGAAAACTTTTATTTTTGTCCACTCACACTTTTGTTTTTGTGCCCCCTTCAGGACATAGTGATATTGCATCCGGCGCAGTCGAGGATAATACGTGGCAGCTCTGAACATCGATCCCGACCATGTAGGGATCTATCTTTTACTTTCAGTTTCTATAATAATATCCATCCCTGTTATGGATAGAGATTCTAGGAACTCAGTTTATCATTTGTTTTCCGCTGTTCAACATTAGTACGCTCTGAACCATATGCATATTGACATTGGATTTTATAACTTCTATACAACATAATTTCGTTTTCATCAAGTGTTGTCATGCATTTAATGGCTTTGTCACTTACGAGTGTCGGCCAGCACGCTCGCACTCGGTATTCACGTGGGTATCGAGGGTGGGGTGTGTCACATGATATGAGATACTCTTGCTTCCGACCTAGATGATATGAGATACTTTTGCTTTTGAAGAAGATCAGCAGAATAATTTGATATTAATGTGAAAACTTCTTGATCAAAGGTATTTTCTTCGTGAGGAAATGAGTTAGGCATCTTGAGGGACTTGGTTGAAGAGGTGTTATCAAAGAAAAAGAAGGCTGCGTATTTTGAGAAGCTTGGTTGAAACTGCAATCTTGGCAATAATGGGAGTCAGGCATTTTTGGAGTTCTGCCTTGCCATTGAGGGTGAAGGTCGACATATATAGAGATTTTTCAATAGCAGATAGTGGTGCCTATGTGGCCTGCATCATCCACACATGTCGATAATAGTAGTGTGGTTGGAACAGTAAGGTTCACGCGTTTCAACTTTGTTGGAGATAAAATTATCTGTGAATTCCGAAAAACTGAACTTGCGTTTGAGAAATGCCAATGGATTGTATTTAGAAAATCTTGACTTTTGAAATTTGATGAGGGGTGCCCTTTCGAATTCTTTTAGCAATTGGCCATGTCGTTTCTCTTTTTATTGAGGGGTGCCCTTTCCATTTCCCTATCAATTTTTTTTTTCTTTCATCAATATTTTCTTAGAATGGCTTGCCCATCCGACTGTTATTTTGATTTGAATGTTACGGTGGAAGAACATGAGCCTGCTCAAGATAACGTCTGACATCCATCCTTCTTATCCTCCAACGAACCTCTTACTATTGGAGATTCTATGATGAGGAATGATATAACTTCCACAATGGTAGCTAAGAATCTTCTTACTCCTACAGACAAAAAGTTGTTGTTGAAGAGGTCTGATGAATCTGTTGTTCAGGACTCTTTGGCTTTCAGTGTTAAGTGTGCTAGTTCTGTATCCAACATGGGACAACGTCTACTTGCTCGAACTCGTGAAGTTGAATCAATAATGGCTGAGGTGACGAGCCTTAGACACGAGATAAGAGGACTCAAGCACGAAAATAGAGAGTTGCATAGGATTGCAACTAACTACTTGACAGACATGAGAAGAAAGCTTGACCTGCTACAGGAATCCGAAAGTCGGATTCAGAAAGACCATCAGAAGCTTGTTGCTAGATTCCAGAGCAACTAGTACCTCCTCCTCATGGAGTTCTGCCAAGTATTTGTTGTAGTTGTAACTCATGTGTATGAATAACAATTTTTTTTTCTTCTTCCCATTCATTCATGCCTAAAACTTCTACTTCAGCTTTTTAGATATGGGATTCCATGGAAACTTTTGATTCCAGCTAAAACGTACAAATGATCTCGTTCAAGTTTACTTCAACATATATAATCATGGATTGGGAGCTTCAAATCATCATGTGAGGTCTCTCCAGATATCATCCACTCGGGATGTATAGGGATAAGCCCAAATCCTTAGTAACGAAAAAAATATCTTTACTACCAATTTAGTGCCAGCGTGTCGGTGCATTGCTATCTTTACCAACAGATTAACAACGAATGAGATGTCATGTCTAATACAATAAGATAAGTACAATAATACGAAAGATGTACTTAGATATGGAACTTCAGGTTCCAAAACCTCTTCAAGGGTCTCATTTGCATTTGGTGTATGGATGATCATGGGTGTACTCAAAGCAACACCTCATGGGTGTTGTAAGACAGTTAGACCAAAATACAGTCAAAACAACGTTTGGACTTTAGGTCGAGGTAGAAACGAGTTTTTCCAAAATCCGTTATCTCATATTTCGACTTTATGTGCTAGGCAGTTTTCTCATGCTCCTCAAGAGTCTTAGTGAGATTTAGCAGCATAGACTGCACCTCTAGCAATTTCGAAATACTTCTTAGTTTAACATGCAATGGGCATAATTTATTCATATATCCCAGACTGATCAAATAATCACTTAGATGGGTATACCAAATCCATCTGGATTGTTTCAATCCATAAAGTGAACGCCTTATTCAAATTGAGAAGGTGTTTTGTGGTCTAGAACTATTTGCATCAGTCAATGTAATTCTTTGGGAATTTACATGAAAATATCTGTATCATTATCCCCATGGAGAAACGTAAACCACATTCATATGCTGCAATCAATCACAGGGCGTTTAAGAGAAGCCTTGAGCCATAAGGCGTGCATTCCATCGAACTATTTTATACATCTCATTACGCTTTCTTTACCACTTGTAACATGACAAGGTTACCTTGGACAGTGTAGGAATAATAAGTCCAAACACACTATGATAAGGAATATGTTTCAACCTGGATTGTAATTTCACCAATCAGTTCTCCGTTGTCACTAATCAATGGAACATGGTTTGATATCGTCGCTTTTTCATTTATGTTAGTAGCTACCTTTTAAGTGAAATATCATCAATCATACTCTCATTCCAATTCCATATCTAACCCAAACTAGTATGCTGTACCAAGAACTTCAGGTCTCGGGTTAATTCGGATTAATCTCATGAGATGGAAATGATTGAGATAGCGAACGAGTATGGAATTGTTTTGTGCCATATTTTTCCTCTTCTAGGGAAATAAATCCTACGAACAAAATGATCTGTCTTGCTTAATGCTAAGAACAGATTGATTGGCTAGCCGTCATTTGTACCATGCCGTCCATACTGGGACGACACATCCATTCAGGGATGTTAACTCGATGTCCATTAGGTACGTCTATCCTTGCAGACATGTTTGCAGCTGATATATGATCTCGTCACTTAAGCTTGATCAGAAAAATGTGTCTAAAGCAACATTCTGAAAGCTAGAATACATCACACTTGTTTATCATACTTGTGTGGTACATGGATCGAGATGAGATATAGTGGGCAATGTCCACGCTAATTCACGCTGTTCTTGAGGAACATTTACGTTTTTATCTCCCCCTACTGGCGGGAAGATTGTCTCATCAAAGTGACAATTCAGAAAATAAGCGGTAAAAAGATTGTTTGCAAGGACTCTAAAGAACTAATTCGAAGGAGAATCAAAATCATCAAAGATTCATATCCTTCTTTGAGGATCCATATTGGTACATAATGGTGGCGCAACTTAAGGATCCATATCGGTACACACCCAAATGTGTACTGTAACGCCAAACAAAGGTTGGGACCTCATTTACGTGAATCAAGGAACTTTAGGTCCTCATGTAATAAAGTTGAGGAACTAATGGTCTCTCAATTGATTTAGGAAAAACTTCAGGTTTTAATTTGATCAAGGAACTTCGGGTCCGATCATTTTTTATTTTATTTTTATGTGATGAGGATCAAGGAACTTTCAGGTCCTGATCTTTAATTTATTTGGTATATACTCATCATAACAAAATATAATGGTATAAGTATATAATTGCACAGGGCGATAATTCCACCCATTGTAAATGAATTGCGTTAAAAATAAAGCTTGTGACAAGGGCTTTAATTCAACACCATTCACATAAATAAATTGCATTAAGTAAAAACTTAAAATACAAATGTTAGGAAGGGCGGCAGTGCCACACTCTTGAAGTTAGCAGTTAAATTAGCATAAATAAATTAATGAGGAGGACGATTAAACCGCACCACTCTCAGCATAATAATAAAGTGCAAAATGGGTGATAATACCACACCATTTAAATTAAATGACAATAAAATAAATGCAAAGAATAATAAATTCCTTTTCATTCACTGAACAATCACTGCTCATAAATACTGAGCGTGGTTATTGGACTTCGGGCCCATATGGTCTTTAGGACCAAACTGGTATAAAATTAGGTAAACTACATATTCAGGCCTTGTGGGCTGTGGGGCTTCAAGCCCATTATGGCAATAATAAGGGAAAATCCAAAGCCCAAAATATGGGGCCAAAACATAAGCCGAAAGTCAAACACAACCTGATTCTAGGTTGGTTCGGTTGGTCCCTGCCGAAATGTGTATTCTTCATTCGGTAGCCGTCTACCAAATTGCAAAGCACCAAAAAAAAATTTCTTTTCTTTTGCTTTCTAGTTGGTCAAACTAGAACTAACTCCCCATTTTCTTCACATGTATAGAACCATAATCTCTCTAAGATTTTATTAGCAGCTGAGGAAGTAGCAGTAACAACAAGCCTCAATTGGTGTTCCTCCTTCGGTGAGTTTTGAAAGAGTCAGGTTTTCTGCAGAATTGGAACCTGGGTTGGAATTTCAAACATCTGGAATGATCTCACCGTTCGATCTTCCTGAAATTTGGGTACGCTATAGATGTTGGGCAGATGAACAACTTTCATTAAGGGCATGTTCTGATCTAAACTACGGATGATGGAGATTTGGTGCGTTGAACTGGTACGACAATTTTTTTGTTTCATGGCGTTGTGCTCCCCACTGACACGAGAGCTTCTCGTGCTGATAACATGTTGTAAAATACAAGCATATTAGCGTGTAGTGGAAAGGAAATGAAATGCGATATTAATGAGGTTTGGCAATTGCCTACATCCTCGGAGCAGCAATATTTTCATTATACATCTGAAATAATCGGAGTACAAGATTTTCCTCTGTCTCTCTTTTCTCTCCTTCTCTTTCTTCTCTCTTTTCTTTCTCTTTTCATTTCTTTCTTCCCGTTTGCTCATTCTTTACATTCACAAGAGTCCCTTTTATATAGGGAAGTTTTACACCCATAGGGAGAAAATTGCATGAGGAAAAGTCTTCATCCAATTCACTATTTCACCTACCTAAAGACTTTGATTAGTGCCACCAAAGTCTTGTTTCTTTGCCTTTTCATGCATATCTATGTGTGACATTCACACAAGATTTCACAACATAATATTCGAGTTAGTGGATTATGTCAAACAGGACTAGTACAAAATCCATTTTAGAAGGATCTTGCTCAAAGAGAACAAAAGTTAAAGTAGTCTAATTAGAGTGAAAAAATACATTTCATTGCATTCTATAACTTTAATTACATACAGAATATAGTGGTTTGTAATTAGTGAAAAGAACCTTCACCGAGCTTTGTTGAAATCTCATCAACATAATACCTAAACCCTTCCACTACAATTGCACCATCAACACTTCTAAAATTTGGGTTTGGTGAACTCACTAGCTCCATCTAGTAGGACAACAAAAAAATTTAATTTAAACCATTGTGGCACGGAAGAATGCAAAATCATTCCAAAATTTATTCCCAAGTGAAATTAATCAATAAGACTGTGAATTTGATCAAAATTAAAAAGAAAAAGGAAATGAATCAACTATAAATTGTATCTTTATCGTTAAACACTAAACCCCTTTTCGTTGCATCAATCAAATAAGGGAGAAAGAGAGCAGATAAAATTGAACCCAAAAGGCGAAAGCCTTCGCTACAAATAGATACATATTTACAGTTGTTTGGGATATAGATATGGTTGTCCCTGGAAGAATAGAGACGCATACTGAGTCAGAGAGAGGAGAGAGAGAATGGAAATTTGGAGGAATACTGGACGGTGAACTGCACCCCCAGAGCTGATGGTGACGGTGATTCCGCTGAGAGAGAGGGAGTTGGAGAAAATGGACCAAAACTTGAAATTTGGTTCTCTTGATTTGGGTGAACTGGTGGCGGCAGTGGTTGAGAGCGTTATGAGGGTTTTTGTCAAAGAAGCAGAGAGATGTTGAAAAGAGAGAGCGACAACACACACGTGTCCTACTGAGTTTTTGTCCAGATGATCCACACGTGTCCCACATGCGCATTTTAGTCATTTTACTGTGGAGTCTAAAAACAATAAGGGAAATGAACAATCAATTGGGGGTAAAAGCATTAAAACACTATTAATGAACAATGTTTTTTAAACTGGGTTTTAGTATAGGTATAATGTCATATGTGCTGTAACACCGGAGTCAATTATTCAAGTATTATTCATAATAGAATAAAAAACTTTTAAAGCCTTACTCTCGTTACTTGTAGTAGTGATCAAGGTTGTGGCTCGCTCAACCACAAGTTCTCGTTCATCCTTCGTCTCAACAATGGCAGCACGTTGTTTGTTGAGGTGAAGATCATGTGTTTTATCCCATCCTTCAAGATAACCAATCAACTCATAACATTTGGCCTTCGATTGAAGCGATGGTTGTTCATAACCGCCACCCTCAGAAACTGATGTCGGCTCAGGTTGCATTGTCGACTCGGTGCTAGTGGTTGGCAAGTCAGTGTTAATTACTAACTTGTTTAGAAATATAAGATTGCAATGGGCACACTTGCTACGTGTGCGGTCAAATTGATCAGTGTAGGGCCAACCCCCTGAACCAGATGAACTCACCACTGATTTTGAAGGAGACAGTTACCAACAACCATCACTTCAGTCTTCTCCCCATCGCTCTTCATAGCATCCTTCCTGTTGGACTCGCGACGTACATAGGCATAGGACGCTTGAAGACTCAGGGTGGGTCTTTGGGTATAACCTCACCACGAACTTGTTCAAACTCGTCATCAAGGCCTCCTAGGAAAAGGTAAACTCTCTACCGCTCCTGTGATTCCTGATGAATCTTAATACCTTTTTCACAACTCATGGATACCTTACTGTAGTGATCTAACTCCTGAAAGATTTCAGTAAGTGCACCAAAGTAGGTAGAAATAGGCCTCCCATTCTATTAGAGGCGAGACGCCTTCTGGCTCAAGGTATAAACTTGCACTTCATTCTGCTCATTAAGAAAGTAGTCTTCAATGTGTTGTAGATATTGGTTGCAGTTGGCAAGCGAATATATCGCTTCAGTAGTTTTGACTTCATGGAAGAAAGAACCCAACTCTTGACTTTATGATCCTCAGAGTACCAATCATCGTACTTGGGATCATCTTCTGCAAGCCTTAATCGAGCCATGAAGATATCCCATCTTCTTTCGTCAGGCTATGTGCATCTCAATAAGAGGTGGCCATAGGTCATAGTTGTGTTCATCCAACAACACTCTAATATTAAAATTGGAGTTGTCAAACTGAACGACAATCAGAGCAGCAGAAGGCTTGGTTTTGGCCGTGCTGGGGTTTTATGCCATTGAAGTAGGTAGTATTCGCTTGTTGAAGATCAGATGGAGTCGGCTTGCTCAGTCGGAGCAAGGGATCATGATCAGAGATGAGCAATGGTTGCTGCATGGAGCATGAGATTGGAGGCTTGTCGCTCAATCAGAGCTACACGGCCTAGGGTTAGGGTTTCTCGGTGTTTTTTTTTTTTTAACTGGGCTTTGGTGTCAAGTCGAATTAGAGAATGATAATTCTATTCTTCTCACAAGGAGGTGGTAATTATACAATACAAGACAACACAATCCCGAACAAAATGAAAAATAATTACAATTACAATAATTACTCATATAACTAAAAGCCTAATTATATACAAAAGTCAACAATTATCATTTCCAGTTGCTCAAGTGCAAGCTTCCTATGCTTCCTTGCCGTGTTAGCTTGCGGGAGTGTGTGATGGATGATAAGAAACAAATTAGGAAACGATCTTGTAATCTTTCTAATTAAGAGTATCAACCGGTGATTGGAAAACCTAAAATTAGAAGTGGAGAGAAACTTATACATATATTATATCATTGACACGAAACGCCATGGTTAAAATGTACCCATGCCATATAAGTCCATCCCCTAAACTTGGGCTGCAAGCCAATATGACTGCAAACTTTGTATATATGTTTCAGACTTTCAGTATCAATGAATGAGAAATCATCCTTTTCAGCATATCAGTTTATAATTCTTACAAAAGTGGACATGAGATAGCCAAATTAACTAGACCAGTATATTTTTCCTATGCACTCAAGTTCGAGTCACACTCTCTCTAATTTAGATTAGAATAGATTATGGCTCTATTAAAAATATTGACCAGTTAGACATGGTTCAGTATTTTGAGTGAGAAGGGACCCTACCTCTTTGAGATAGAGTGAAGTGTCCATCTCCTTCCAACTCCTCTTGTCCCAAATGAGCCTACATAAATATAAAGATTATCCTTCACCCGGCATTCTTCCAACTTCTACGATTTTATAATTCTCGGACACACATGCGCTGAAAATTCTTTAATATAGGGAATGGTTCTCTGTGCAAATGCAGGACCTAGCCATATCGAATGCTCAGAAAGTTTGTTCCTATATCTCACTCTCTTATACTTTACATCATGCACTCATTCCCTTTGTGGTTTATTACAAAAGAACATTAATCATAGACTGCAGAGTGACAGACTAGCACCGTGAATAATTGTGACGGCTGCCATTTACAAGTTTTTGTTTTGAATATCTATTCATTGCAAATATTCCATTTTATGTTATAGTCTCGATTCAAGACGTCATTGTCACATGAATACTGTATAACCATAATTAAAAAATAATTATATTGTTGTGAATATTATTTAATATTATGTAATTATGTAAATTCATAGTAGATTATGCATAGGAATCATACGAGATCTAGAATATCTTTCTTTATACAACTTGTATTACCCGGAGAGCAAGTTTTTCTCCCTCTTATTACTATGAATAAAGGCACTAGGCATGCGACATATGAACACAATTCCTCATGCCCTATTCTCTCTCTGCCGATTTCTCTCCCTTCTGTCTCTCTAAATTTTAAGTCGCAACATGTTATCGGCACGCTCTTTACTCTGTGTTAAAGAGAATTATACCAGAGTTTTGGCCATCATCAATCATGGGATGGGGAGTATTACTTTCAATAATTATTATTTTTATTTAATTTTTATTTTATAGAATTGCTATACTCGCTATTGATTCAATTGCTCCTTATTTGCATGTCTATGTTGAACGAGATGCACCCATTGAAGATGGAGATCTGGAGTTGAAGGTGATTATTCTACAAACCCTTTTACAATATTTAGCAGCAATCCAAGTACCTTCTAAAACACGGTTTCAATTTCGATATTTTTTCGGCTTCGATTGCATGAAACATTCACCATGATACATGAACCCTAATTTTACTCTTTTAAAAGAATTATAATCTTCGACTTAAATTATTGTTGTACGGTGAATTGAATGTGTGTGTAATAAAAAGAAAAACAAGAATAAAACCCTAATTTGCGTCCAAGTCGCGGTTGGAAGCCGTGACTAAGCCGACCCACCAAACCAGTTGAGCTAGCAACTCCTAGACCCCAACACCCTGAACGATGTCGCACGCGTCTCCTTCCTCTAGCCCCATGTTCCTCAATTTTCTCGAGGACCACCGCGCATGTAGCTGCACCTCATCACCAATTCTTGATGATTGATAGACAGCAACAGTTGTCCCCTTGGCTAGATCGTCGACTATGACGACGGAGGCAAAGAATTCCAATCGAATTCTTCTCAGAATTTACTCTAGACACCCATGACGCCCGCCGTTCCCCCCCCCCCCACCTGCTGGAAACCACAACCACGACCACCTTGACTGTTCCGGCAGCCATAGGTTTTTGGGTTCACAACAATTTGGGCCTTGGTTTTTCTCTATTGCAGCCAATAAGGGATCTGCCTTTTCTCTTTTTGGGCTTACTAACCTATTCTATCCTCTGGTAGCCAACAGCTTAGCAACTCAGCGGGCCTCAGTCCACGTCAACCCTAATTATTATTTGGGCCATTACTCACACATGGGTCCCAAAGTTACCCATAATCACTATACCTATTTTCAATTGCTTTATATATTATATTGTATTGTATATTATGTTTGTTTGCAGGTACCATGCACCTAATGTTCATGTTTTTAATTTGAACCCGAAGTTTCGAAAAAGTGCCATAGAAACATTTTTATGTTTCCTAAAATTCACCACTCATTGAGAGACCCGAAGTTCTACATGATTAATTCACTAAACCAAATCATGTCTTAGAACTCGAATGTTCTAACTTTGATGCTTATGGAGGTTTATTCCCAATAAGCACCAACTACAATCTTGTTCCCTCCATTCAGCGGATTTTCGAACCATAACAAGTTCGATTTCACTGACATGGAAGCTTTCTGGCATAAACTACTTTATGTGGGCACGAATTGTGAAGCTCCACTTGACTACCGAGAAGCTAAGAAACCATTGAAGCCAACAATAGCGTGGAAGAGCTGAATAAGCCACCGCCATAATTTTCATTCGAAGATTTATGCCTGAAGCATTACAAACGAAAATACCTCGTTCAAGAGGATTTTATGGCTCGCTCTACAGACCTTTCAATCATGAAAGATGCTCTTGCCCGAAGCACGACATGATTGAAACCTTTACATCCGTGAATATCAAATTTTGACTAGAGAAGATTTTCTCGTCCTTCCATGCTTCTTAACATGCTCCTGAAGAAGCACTATAAAGAGCAGAGGTTCACTAAATTCTTGGATCTGATTACTACCACATTGCTCACTGAAATGCACAACAGTGAGATAGATGTACCGAACAGTATAGACCCAGCTTCAGCTGCAGTCTACCGAAAGGTGTGACCCAGGTTTGGCTGGAGTCTATCTAAGTACAAACCCTACTTCGGCAGGTATGTGCCGAAGTAGAACTCCAGTTTCGGTTGGATTCCACCGAAAGGTATGCCGTGCTTTGGCAGGGATGTACCGAAGGACACGCTTTGCTTCAGTAGAGGTGTACCAAACAGAAGGCTCTGCTTTGACAGACGCTTATCGAATTTGCTTATCCATCTTTTGCTGGAGAGTACCAAATAACAATAGAATTAGGGCCTATTAAAGGGGTGGCATCGCGACCAAATGCGTGATCCCTTAGCATCAAAGACCCAAAATTTTAAGAATAAGGGACAGTATTCCCAAACCTCAATTGTGCAAAATCTACTTCCGTTTTGATGGAAGAGATAATTAGTTATGCACCTGTTTGTACTCCTACCAATGTTGTTAAGGAGTACCATTCCTGTAGACAATCTGTCAGACTAATTTTGCTCCACCTAACACATTTGGAAGAGCAGAATTTTGACATGGAAGGCCATATTGGCCTAATCCCCCTATCCAAATTTGGTTTACTTTGTGAACAATTTTCTATGTTCCCTGCTTCAAGTTTGGTGTTTGTTAGTTATGGATAATGTTATGGATATTGTCCTCGAATATGAGTTAATTGAATCATGTTTTCTTATACATGTGATTGAATTAAATTAACATTTGATTAGGTATAAATGTGGGGAACTTAGTTGTTTAAATGAATGTGCTACTAAGCACACTAACTTCATACCTAAATCACCCCTTTAGCAACGAATTCAGGTCTATCCAACCTGATTAGGGGCATTGGCATTGCTTCTCGTTGTATTAATGGTACTGAATTATCATTAAGGGGCCTTATGTTCTCTCTGTTCTAGAAGAATGTCATTGAGTTTTAAAGATATTCGAGAGAACAATGATCATGAAACCACTGAAGGAAACAATGTGTAATACCTTTGCATCACCTTCTAAGAATACGGACCGAAGCGTATTTTTGGAGCCAATGGACTTGGTGATTCGAGCAGTTTACTTGCTTTGGCAAGACCGTTTGGGACATTCAGGTTGAAACACGATGCAACGTCTTACACAACGCGTCACCTTACCTAGAGTAAGGATTTTGTGCCTACAAGCACACTTTGCAAAGATACTACATAACCCTCTTTTCATAATGGATTAAAGGGAATATTTGTGGACTAAAATCCAAACCATGTAAATATGATTTTGGTTAATATATCGACACACTTGTCACATGTTTGTCCACACACATTTCTGCTAACCTCATGGCCAACTTTAACCTAAGGTATCACTACCCAAATTATCCCTTAAAGTTTGAAAGACTAGATAATGCTAGAGAGTTTATATCGAATTTTTTTTTTATAAAGTATTGCATGTCTTTTGGCTTTGAAATTGAACATTGAATTCCCCATGTTCACCCCAAAACAACCTCGCATAAGCAATCATAAAGCGCATTTTTCAAAATGATCACCCAGACTTTGGTGAACGCACCACGCTTTCAATCTCTGCCTAGGTCTATGCAATCTTGTATGCAGCTATGTTGGTCCGCCTGAGGCCCATTTCCACCCGACACCTTTTAGCATTACAGTTGGTCACTGGATATGAACCTGATATGTGGTATTTACGTGTCTTGGGTGTGCACCCTATGTGCCAAATTGTGCCGCCTTTACATACAAATATGGGTCCTCACTCAAAGATGTGAATCTATGCCAATTATAATTCTCCTTCAAAGCTTTCTTGAGCCCTTGCAAGCAATCTTTTTTCCACTAGTTTGCTGATTGTCACTTCAATGAGACAGTCTTCCCGCCGTTAAGGGGAGATAAGAATGTCGACGTTCCTGAAGAACAGTGTGAGTTATCGTGGACGTCCCCACCATGTCTTATTTCAATCACGACATTCTAGATCATTAAAGTGTAACCAGACGCTTTCTTTCTGATCTAGCGAAAGTGACGAAATCATATATACCAGCTGCAAACATGCCTGCAAGGACAGATGTCACACTTTCCCTGAAGGATTGACCGCTCTTGGTGTGAAACTAGTAACCCCTGAAGGAAGGTATGCCTCACTATTAGGCTGGCCAAGTACGTAGGTGACTAGCCAATCCGCTCCCACCCAGAAGCTTGGCAGGCCCTTTTGTTCAAAGGATTCACAACCCCAGAAGAGAAGAAACACGGCACCAACTAGTAGAACTAGTATGGATTCAACCATCGCCAACTCATCCATTCCAAACGCATGAGGTGTTCTAGATTATGGAGGTGTCTTTGAATAGACTATTCCGCCTCCCGAGAATCGATTTCGGTCCATTCTGCTAGCTTAGATGTACTTTGGAATAGGAATGAGATGATAGTCGACGATGCATTTGCATATGCAATATTTACTGATATCATACTAAGCGATGACATTGAACTGTGTTCCGTTGATGAATGTCGACGTAGAACTGATTGGTCAACTAGAAACAATCCATGTCTAATTAGATTCCTTGGCAAAGAGGACAGTGTTTGGGCCGGTAGTTCCAACACCATCCAACTCAAGGAAGCGTAATGAGATAAATGAAATAGTGCGATGTAACGCTGCCTCATGGTGTAAGGCTTCTCTGATATGCCCTGGATTGATGGCAGCCTATAAATGTGGTTGTAAAGTATCTATAGGGATTATGATATGTAAATCTACATGGAAGTTTTAGAAGAACTTACATGAACTAATTCAAATAGTTCTAAACCACATAACACCCTCTCTATTAAATTGAGGCTTTCATTTTATGAAATGGAACAATTCGGGCGAATGTGGTATACCTATCTAAATAAATATTTGATCAGTTAAGGATATGTGAATAAACTATGCCCCTGTGTGTACAAACCAAATTTGTTAGAGTTGCAGTCTATGTCGATGACATTAATCTCACGTAGACTCTAGAAGAGCTGGAGAAAGCTACCTCACACCTGAAGTCAGAATTGGAGATGAAAGATCTTGGGAAAATTAATTTTTTGTCTCAGTTTGAAGTTCGAGCAAAGTTCTGATGGTATTCTGGTCCACCTATTGAACTACACCCAGTAGGTGTTGCCTTTGAGTGCATCCATGATCGTCATACGCTAGATGCAAATGATACCCTTGAAAAGCTTGTCGAACTTGAAGTTCCATATCTAAGTTCAATTTGCCCGTTATTGTACTTAGCTTATAACATTAGGCAGGACATCTCCCTTGTTGTTAATCTTTTTGTAAGATACAACACTGCGCCTACACTTTACCACCAAGTTGGTGTTAAAGACATTTTTCCATTATTATGGATTAGGGCTTATTCTATCCCGACGCATCTCAAAATAGACCACAGCCCCCTTGGTCTTTGGAATGATGTTTGCCTTGTTAGTTTACTAACGCCGGTTACTTGTTTGACCCGCGCAAGGCACGTTCCTAGACAAATTATGTATTTACCATTAGGAACACTACAATATCTTGGAGGTCAACCAAACAGACCTTAGTTGCAACATCTTCGAGCTCATCGCTATACAAGACATCACACGTGTACATGGGAGCATATTCGAAGCACCTGTAGTTCTTTATCCTTCGTTGAGTCCCAACTACGATTCATGAAGACAATGCCGCATGTATCAACCAGATCATAACATGATACATCAAGAAGTCAACATCAAGCTCATTACGTTCTTCTCACATCAGCAAAACATCAGAAGATTAAATTCAAGCATATCCGTTCCCAAGACAATCTTGACAACCTCTTCATGAAGTCATTACCGAAGAAGCTTGTTCGAGGATTTGGTATGTGCAAACTTTCTCCTTTGCAATCTTGTAGTTCTTAGAGGGAGTTTTGCTGAACTCAGGGGGAGTATCCTGAAGTGTACTCCCGTGATATTAATGTATTCTTTTTCCCTACAATCAGGATCATTTTCCCATTGGGTTTTTGTTGCCTGACGAGGTTTTGCCGAGGCACCCATCATGGGTTGGTCATACCTTTGTGTGCGTTTTACTACTTACGTCCTGAAGATGTTAAGTATCGACATGTTGCATTAACTCACATTTTTCTCCTTAGACTATAGGTTTTGTCTCGTTGGGTTTTACCATAGCCAGGTTTTGGTGAGACTTACTTCTACGTGCAATCTCTATATGAGACTCGCGTTTGCTACTTATGTCGACTAGACGAGACGACTTCATCAACTGCTTATTCATTTACTCGAAGATTTGATGCGACTACTACTTGAGTATTTACACAATCAAGGGGGAGTGTTCTAAATTTTATTTAGTAGGGTAATTCTTACTTTACTACCCTCAAGTATCGTGAAGTTCGAACTTTTCTACACTTATTTTTTTTCGTCTCACTTTCATACCTAAAGTTTAATTTTCTTGACACTTTTATACATCCGTTAGTTTATCTGTCAAGATTTCCGTTAACTGATGACGTGGCAAGACTGTGGCCCACTAAAAAATATAAAATTATTTAAAAACTAAAGAAAAAATAAACACAAACAATAAAGAAGAAAATAAACTCTCATTCTCCAAACAACCAATTCTATGGGCCACCAAATCCAAATCAAACACAACAAATCCAAAGAAACTGAAAAATTCAAAGTTAAAAAGGAGTTTGGTGCAGAGGGGGCTTAAAGTGGAAGAAGTGGGGTGGATGTGCAGTGGAATCAAAGAGGGAGGGGGAAGAGAAAAGGGAGATGTTTTTCTTTTTATTTATTTATTGATTAATTAATTTTTAAAGTTTATTGTCCACGTGACACAAATTTGGTGGGCCACAGATTTACCAAGTCATCAGTTAATGGAGCACTTAATGAATAGACTAACGGAAGTATAAGAGTGTCAGAAAAATAAAACTTTAGAGGTATGAAAGTGAGACAAAAAAAACTAAGGGTAGCAAAGTGCGAATTTCACGATACTTGAGGGTAGTACAGTGAGAATTACCCTATTTAGTATTATGTGATTGTGTAAATCCGTAGTAGATTATGTATAGGAATCCTACGAGATCTAGAAGATCTTTCCTTGTACAACTTGTATTACTTGGAGAGCAAGTTTCTCTCCCTCTTATTATTATAAATAAAGGCACTAGGCATGAAAAATATGAACACAATACCTCACGCTAGGGGTGGGAATTTTGTACCGAAATACCGAAACCGTACCGAAAAAAACCGAACCGAATACCGAAAATCCCGATACCGAAATTTCCCGAATTGTTCGGTTACCGATACCGAAAGAATACCGAATTTTCGGTACGGGGATCGGGACCGAAGTACCATTATTTCGGTAATACCGAACCGAACCGAAATATATAATATATTTTAATTTTATATATATATATATATCCTATTAAGTTTTTCGGGGAGGCAGTTCTTCTTTGGTTCTAACAATTCTGACCTAAAACCCTCCCCTCCCTTCTTCCTGTTGGAAATGTGCCCTAAAACCAATCATATGATGATACTTTACGGACATTTCACATGTTAAACTAATTTGGTTTAACATAAAGGGCATAGATTATTGTTTATAGTAGTCTCATATAAATGTTATATGCTTAAACAATAAGTCCAAGGAATATGTGCTTAGTAGAATGTAATCTAAACAAGTTAGGTTCATGAGACCATTCTCGATCATAGACATATCCTAAACGTTCCTGATGAATAGGATTGCCAATTGGGCATTGACAGTCCGTTAAGATCAGTACATGTTATGTCTTCTCTCAGGGAGAGTGACTAGTCTCGAGTCATTGGTGTAACTGACCCCAAGACAAGCATGTAGGTGCTCAATATGGAATGAGTTCACTAAACGCGATCAACGATGAGTTTTCATGATCATGTCACATGAGAACTCATAGTTGGGATAATGCAAATTAGTCCTTTGACCTGAGGCATCACAGTTGTCTTGTGGTGAGGTCCTTAATCTTTGATTATGTCAAAGGCACCCCATCCGAGGGTGTCCACGGCATAGTTGGGGTTAAGCTACTTAGCCATGGAGGCAAGTGAATGCGCAACAAGGGATCTCTAACCTTCAAACGGTTTGAGGGAGAATACTCTATGATATGATTAAGAATCTCTGGCCAGAGTATGAATGAGATTTAGGAAGTCGTTCCAAATCATATTCAAGGTAATCATATAAGTAAAGGAATCACATTGGATAGTAGACATGAATAAACTATCAAAGCAAACAATGTGGTCGAGAGTATTGTATTAGAGAAGGACCGTATTGCATTGCAATCCTAACTGAATAGGTTTCTCCACCTCTTCTGATTAGCTTGGGTAGCCATGACATACTGCTAGGTGTCACTCATGGTTTGTGGTAGCCCTAAAGGTGTATGATCACTAAAGGGAGAATTGAAAGTAAGTTTCAATTCACAAATGATTTGAAAGAGTTCTAATCCTCCACTGCCTCGCTAAAAGGAACCTAATGGATCGCACACCATGTAAGGTAGAGTTTGATGCGTAGAATGGAGATGAGTAAGAAATAATTAAATGGTTTAATTATTTATGGCAAGGATTAATTAATATGTTAATTAATCAAACGAATAAGTTCGTTAAAGACCTCGGGTTGGTTTTGGGCTTCAAGGCCCAATGGGCTTCGAACGTCAAGCCCATTGACTTAAGTTGTATGACAACTTAATGGCTAATAATAGATTAGGGCCCAATAGCCCAAAGAACCCAATATGGCCGGCCATTTGAGAATGTGTAGCAAACTTGCTTTAATTGCAAGTTTGCCACTACATTGTGAAATGATATAAAACAAGTTTATAACATTTCATAACTTAGAGGTTTTCTTTTGGGAGAATTGGTGAGCATGAAAATGCTCCCTTCTCTCAAGGAGGCCGGCTACCATAGAGGAGTAGGGCTAGCAATCTCACTCACTCTAAGGCACTCATCTTCTCATCAAGACTCTCCTTGGTGAAGAGACTTAGAGGTCCCCTACTTTGGGTACTTGGAGAAACCAATTCTTTGATCATCCTTCGAAAATGTTCATGGGGCAAAGAAGCTTGGAATGAAGACCCTCTCCATGGGTGATTAGCCTTTGCTTATGCAAAGAGGAATCTACAAAGGTATTTGATTTCTCAACTCAAAATTTGTTTTGATTTGAGTCTTGGTTCACCATATCTACTAGGCTTTGAATTTTCTTGGGTAAAGTTTTGTTTTAAGTGCATAGAAGCATGTTTCCGCCTTTAATTGTTAAATGCATGCTTAATGATGTTGCTTAATGAACTTGGTTAATCCACAAATTTCCCTTCACTTCCTCCCCTCGATTTTGTTTTAGCTGCCTCCCTCCCTCGTTCAGTCAATCCTCCTCTCACCCCATTGAAGCTCCGCTGCCAAGGCATAGGGTAGAATCTTCTCCCTATTCATAGTGATATGGCGAGGTGAAAGGCTTTGCTCTGCTATTTCGAGTTAGTGGATCAAACCCCAAAACTGAAACAAGGTTTAATTGGCAACCAATGAACGAGTGAAGGCGAACACAGGCTCGATCTCATCGATTAGGTAAACATAATCCTCTCTCTCTCTTCTCTTCCATCGTTGAACCCATTTCAATTTTTGGGTTTAAATTAGGGTTTGAATTAATCCTCTAAATTTCAGTTTTGGGGTTTGAATTAGTTTCAGTTTTGGGGTTTGAATTAAGGTTCTAATTTTAATTATTATTATGCGATCCATGAAGCAATTTCAGTTATTAAGGTTTGATTGGCAACTAATTATATGATTAATGCTGTGATTGATATGTATATATGTATCAGTGCATTGCATCGGTAATCGATGGAGGCTGCTGGTGATATCAGTGCTTACGAGGCACATCAACCTTGGGCCGGAGACGGGTTTTCGAAAGGGGAAGAAAGGGTGGCGACGACGGGAATGGCGGCTGGTGAATTGGGATTTGGAGGAGAGAAATTCAAGTCCATGGAATTTGGGGGTTTTGGGAATTTGGGTTTCTGGGAATTCAATTCGGTGGATTTGGACTCAAAATTTTTTGGCCATTTCGGGATTTCTAATACCGAAACCGAATCGAAATTTTCGGTATCCCGAAATTTCGGTATCCCGAACATTTCGGTTCGGTTTCGGTATTAAAAATCTCCTCCCCGAAATTTCGGTATCGGTTTTCGGGATCGGTGTTTCGGTTCGGTTACCGAACCGAAACCACCCCTACCTCACGCCCTCTTCTATCTTTGCCAATTTCTCTCCCTTCTACCTCTTTAAATTTTAGATCACAACATATATGTAATAATATAGTATCGCAATGGAAGTTACAATGCTTTGTAAGGAAGCCATGCCTTTTTTTTTTTTTGGTGATAATAATGTGATATCGAAGTCAAAATTCAGACCTCTTACTTAACAAGTTAAGATGAATACCACTAAATTGTATCAGTAGTGAGCCAAGACTTATACCTTTTGACTTAAGTTTGATTAATTAATTTAATCTTGTGTTCAGTTGCTTGTCGAAATGCCTTTTCATAAAAGCGAAAATTCTTATATGCTCCGGAGTAAATTTTACTCCGGAAAAAATGGACGGTTTAGATTTGGCTCCAAACATTTAATGGTGTAGATTAAGGCAGCAAGTTGACTTGGTAACCGGTTTTGCAAGTTGGAGCAACAGAAAAAAAAAAAAAAACACAGCTCTTCAAGAACCAGGGGAAGAAGACGAGTTCTTCAAAAATCTAGTCAAAACCCAAAATCCCAATTGAAGAATCCACCATTGACGATCTCTTTCTGCTCTGCAACAACAACACCACCAACGATGAAGAAGAAGAAGAGAGACGCAATCGGCGGCGTCGTTTTCAGAACCTCTGTTCTTCGGCGACACCTCCGCCGTCTCGACCACCACGTGTTCCCGCTAATCTCCGCCGTATCCGGTCGCCGCGAGCCATCTGCTAGCTGCTCCCTCAGCTCTGAGCTACCTCTCTTCGTCTGCGTTCTCCTCTGCTACCTGGGTCATCCTCCTCCAAGGTAATTTATTTTATTTTTCTGTGATTTTCTCAGCGATTATGTGCTGGGTTTTTCTTTGTGTTCTGAAATTTGTGAAATTTATTGAGTTTTCGTGATGGGTTTTGTGAAATTTCTGGTTTCAGTTGGAAAATCTGTGCAGTAGATATGTTGTATCCTGTTGTCTGAAATGAATTTTTTGTTTTTTTTTTGTGTATAAAAACACTATGCTTAGTTGCCTACAATATATTTGTGAAAATTCCTCTTAGACATAGAGCCTAGAGGTCAATTTTACTTGCAGGATGACCAAAACACCTCGACAACTATAAGTTTTATACGAAAACACTTCAAAAGCTTAATTGGGTTCGAAACCAATGGAGTTTAAAGTGTTTTTCTCTAAAGTGTAATGTTAACGAAGGTTTACTTGTAAAATTTTTTTAGTGAATAGTGAGCAAAATGCTGTCAATTTACAGACTGAAAATATTGTTTTTGGCTCTGATTTGATCTGTTCGACTCTCTTGTAGTGCATTTTTGACATGTTCTAGATACACACGCAACGCAAGCACCTAAAACTTGAATGATTGTACTGTGAATCGACATTTTCATATGTGTGATAGGGAAGTGGTAAAAACAGATGTCCTTGTCCATTTTTTTGTAGTTCAAGGCTGTCCGTTTGCTGTAACGAGTCCTTAAGTTCTTTGTACACGAAAGCATGGACTCTTCTGCATCGACTTACTTAAGCATAATCGATATAAGCTTGAAAACGTGAGGCCCATCGCCTCCTTTTTCAACTTAACACGATTTTGACCCTACCAACCCATAGTTATTTCTAATGCCCAAGTATCATGATTCACCAAGGTTTTTTTATGCCAGTAAAGGGTATCACACTGTCGATGCTTTTCTTGATCTGCTATTTTCATCTCATTCACACTTCACTAGTTAACAAATGCATATGGTAATTCTATAATTTAAATAACTAATTGATGGACCAAAATGCCTTACGAATAGATTAACATTGCAAGAAAAATGCTTGGATGATCTTCCTAAAAAAGCATCAATTGACTCATAGGTACGCGTTTTCTGCATGCAGTAGCAGTATCAAATCCTTAAAATAGCTTCTTTGTATGCTTGGTTGATAGTTTTGGCCCAACTACTAACATAGTTACGAAATATAGAGCCTAATAGACGTATTCAAACCCTTTTGCACTAGACTAATATGGTTTAATAGTTTCATTACTGAATGAGATTCTCATTTAGTAGGGAATATGGTTCATAGATTTAGTGCAATTCTCTGGAGTTTAGTACTTTTCGGATTCCTTGCAGGGTCGCTAGAGTAAATAGACTATCATATTACATACTCGTTTAGGGAAGCCAATTTTGTGACCGTAAAACAAAGTTGTGCACTTATGTGTGCTTATTGTTAGCCAAAGATGGTTGCCGGTTGTGCATTTAACGTACACAAATTCTATGATCTGTGCGTACTGAATGAGACTGTAAATTGCCTAAGGATTCGGTGGTTGATTAAAGTTTCCGATTGTGTTATTTAGAGGCATGTTCTCATTTTATATTTGAGGACATTTTGTTTGTAAATCCCCTGTTCTCATTTTATTTACTTTTTTGTTTTAATTTTCTGAACAGATGAGCCAATGCCTAGCTCTACAAGAGGGGGTTTCCATGGCCATGGCCAACAGTCTCGATGATTCAGTTTTCAGAAACAAATATGGTAGAAGATGAAGTCAATTTTGTATATGGACTTGCGCTATGAAAATGGCTTCATAGATGAAAGGCACCAATCCACTAATATTAGTATCCATTTTTTGTAGTTGTTGATCTCTTACACCCGATGTATTGATAGATGCTGTAAATACTGGATTGAACTATCCGTACTTAATTTTGCTCGTTAAATGCTTGTATAATTCTTATATCTTCTCCATGGAACTTGAAAATGTGTTGTTACAGATTGTAATTGGTTATTGCATTTGCTTTGGTTATTCGTCCTTCAACTAGGTGTAATGACTATTGATGCTGCACATGATATGAAAGGCGAAAGGAATAGAAAAAATTCATTTTCAGTTCATATTTTAGTCAAATCAAAATAGTTGGCTAATTTAATTTTGGATGTTTTTGAAGCCAATTCAATGTTGAGAACATGTTTATAATGTTGAATATGATGTTTTGGAATAGGTTTGGGGGAGGTAATCAACCTACATTGACATTTGAGGAGTTTAGAAACTGAAAAAGTGAAGAAAAAAAAAATCATGAAAACTGCTGCATAATTTTTCCAGATTTTTTGTCATAAAATCTATTTTTTGTGACGATCTTCAAAGAAATTTCAGTCGCTAAAGGTTGTTCATATTTTTAGCAGCTGTTTCTGGGTATTCAATTATGTCACTAAAGTTCTTTATATATTCGGCCACCAAAATTACCACGTGCAATTGCATAGAGAGAGTGCAGACAGTATCTCACTGTTTGCCAATTGCATGCACTTAATGAAAACTGCTGCATAGTATTTCCAGAATTTTGGTCGCAAAATCCATTTTTTTGTGACGATCTTCAAGAAATTTCAGTCGCTAAAGGTTGTTCATATTTTTAGCAACTGTTTCTGGGTATGAATTTTGTCACTAAAAGTTTTATTGCTCCCAATAAGAGGTATTAATGTGACTTCATTTTTTCAACTCATCATATACGCTTTCACAATGGTTACGTAATGAATAACTATAATTTTTGTAAAAATAATAGTTGGTGAAAGACATGAAGACATGAAAATTTTGTTGTAATTGTATATAATGGAACCCATCAACATGTTCAAATAGTAAAAACGCCGTTCAAATGGTAAATTTGTCGTTCAAGTGTTAAGTTACAACTTAAACAATCGATTGACTCGTTTAAATGGTAAATTACCACTTGAACGATAGTTTTGCAACACCAAAATTCTCGTGGATAGTATGCCATTTAAAATGTTGTCTAATTGCATGCTGTTATGCAAATACTAGCCTACTGTTTGCCAATTGCATAATGTTATGCAGATACTAGCCTACTGTTTGCCAATTGCATAAACTTATCCACGAGAATTTCTGCATTAAGTTACCACTTAAACGAAGAAATTACAACTTAAACGATGTTTTTACAACTTAAACGATTGATTGACTCGTTTAAATAGTAAATTACCACTTGAACGATAGTTTTACAACTTAAACGATGTATTTTACCACTTAAACGAGAAAATTAATGTTTAAGTAGTAATGGACAAATTTTGTACACTTACAATTTAAACGATCGTTCAAATGGTAAAAACGCCGTTCAAATGGTAAAATTGTCGTTCAAGTGGTAAGTTACCACTTAAACGAAGAAAATTACCACTTAAACGATGTTTTTACAACTTAAACGATGAAGGACTCGTTTAAATGGTACCCGCTCACTTAAACGCTACTTTTACAACTTAAACGAGATTTCCACTAATTCCCAACGAAAATGAACGTTTAAGTGGTAATGGAGATATTTGTACACTTACAATTGAAACGATCGCTGGAATGTAGCATCGCTTGCGGTAAAATTGTCGCTCAAGTGGTAAGTTACCACTTAAACGGTAAGAAATTACCACTTAAACGATGTTTCTACAACTTAAACGATGGAAGGACTCGTTTAAATGGTAAATTACCACTTAAACGCTACTTTCACAACTTAACGTAGGTATTTTACCACTTAAACGAGAAAATGAACGTTTAAGTGGTAATGGAGATATTTTGTACACTTACAATTGAAACGATCGTTGAATGGTAAAGCATCGCTTAAGTGGTGTGTCTGTCGTTCATGGCAGTTACCACTTAAACGAGAAATTACCACTTAAACGATGTTTTTACAACTTAAACGATAGAAGGACTCGTTTAAATGGCAAATTACCACTTGAACGCTACTTTTACAACTTAAACGGTAGTATTTTTTACCACTTAAACGAGAAAATGAACGCGTTTAAGTGGTAATGAGATATTTTGTACACTTACAATTTAAACGCATCGTTGAATGGTAGTGCCATCGCTTAAGTGGTAAAATTGTCTGCTCATGCAGGTTACCACTTAAACGAAGAAATTACCACTTAAACGATGTTTTTACAACTTAAACGATTCGATTGACTCGTTTAAATGGTAAATTACCACTTAAACGCTACTTTTACAATAACTTAAACGAGGTATTTTACCACTTTAAACGAGAAAATGAACGTTTAAGTGGTAATGGAGATATTTTGTACACTTACAATTTAAACGATCGTTGGAATGGTAGCACGTTTTGTAAAATCTGTCGTTCTCAAGTGGTGTCACCACTTAAACGAAGAAATTACCACTTAAACGATGTTTTTACAACTTAAACGAGTCAAGGACCTCGCGTTTAAATGGTAAATTACCACTTTTGAACGCTACTTTACAACTTAAACCAGGTATTTACCAATTTAAACGAAAATGAACGTTTATGGTAATGGAGATATTTTTGTACACTATAATTTAAACGATCGTTGAATGTAGGAAGCATCGCTTAAGTGGTAAAATTGTCGCTCAAGTGGTGTGTTTACCACTTAAACGAAGAAATTACCACTTAAACGATGTTTTTACAACAACTTAAACGATCGATTGACTCGTTTAAATGGTAAATTACCACTTGAACGATAGTTTTACAACACCAAAAATATGGTTATTATGCCATTTAAAATGTTGTCTAATTGCATGATGTTATGCAGATACTAACCTACTGTTTGCCAATTGCATAATGTTATGCAGATACTAGCCTACTATTTGCCAATTGCATAATTGTAGTTTGAACCGGTAACCTACAATTGTAGGTTACCTTTTTTTTATTTTTTAAATAAACAAATTTTTTTCAAAACCGGGGTAACTTTTACCCCGGAGCACAGAAGCAAAACCCTTCATAAAAGTATACTAATATCACACTGACACCACTGATAGCGATTACCTTTTTGTTGTAAAACTATTTCTTTTGTCGGCAAAGTAGCATACAAAAAGTGTCAAGATGCTTCCTTAACTCCTTTAGAAATTTTCTCATCAACTTTTAAATAGCTAGGCTCGTTTGTTTTGCTGTGAGTAATCTCAAACAATGGAAAAGGAAACTCTCCCCTCATGTTTGCATGATTGAAATTCAATACTACCAATAATAATAATAATGCTATAATTTTAGGTTGGGTTTTCTCAACCATAGGCTTAAAGTGCTTCAACGAATTATTTTTTTTTTTATATTTTTCATGAATGATGCATACCTCATTGAATTTAATTGGTTTGATTTCACAACAAAAAAATAATAATAATGGAAATCTGCACCCTACCTCTATGCAATATGTGTGCACTGGTAGAGATATATAATATGCATGAACAAAATTCTGCAAAGTTTGGTGAAATAATTTATGTTGTTAGGTCACAACTTGTACAAGTGGCATTACTAATTATACCACTATGAACAACTCTAACAATCAGAATTTGTTACCAGACATGGAAAAATTAAATTTTATACCCAACAAAGGAGGGCCCAATGATATGATGAAAAACCCTAAAAACCCTATTTTTTTCACTCAAATAGATTCTACACAGAGAGCAACAACATGAGCTGCTTAACACAGATTTTAGAATAATCAAATACCCCATTGTCTGCCATTGCCACACTTTCCTCAAGCAACACGAGTTGGCAGTCTCCATACATTACTCAACATGTCTGCTGCCACCAGTACTTCTAAAGCTGCAGCTGCCATCTTTGCAAGTTAAAGCAGCAGCGCCTGTCAGTTTCCAGTGTTATTCCCACTTCTCAACAAAATGTCAACTTCTTGGAGGCACAAGTGCTTGCTCTTCACTCTCGTTGTTTCCTTCATTGTTCTCTCAGAAGCCTCAAGGTTGCCTAATTGGGATCAGATGCTGCCGAAGAAGCTACCAACTCCTTCGTCGTCTCCCTCCAAAGGCACGAACTCGGCGACTAAATCTTCTTCCAAGGCCTTGGAAGCTCGTAGAAACTTCCCTTCATCTGATGGAAAGGTCTAGCCACTGGCCACCACAGTAATATATGAATGAAAAACTTTAGTTTCGATTCTGTCTCTAATCTTCGACAAATATGCAATCCGCTGCAATGCACTAATCGGAGGGAAGCATGCAGAGCTTTGAAATAGTTATATGCTGGTCTGATGAGGTGCTGAATTATGAACAAAATTATATATCCTTGTAGATTTTTCTTTGACGTAATTAGTCTGCGCCGGTACAGTCTCTTGTAAAGATCACAGAGTAGATTTATTATTGGATAGGATGAATTAGCAATCAGAAGTTTTGGGACAGTGAGATCTATATATAGAGCTTCATTTATTTCAAATTTGGCATTCCTTAATGCTCAATATATGTATCACTTCAAATAATTTTGATCTTTCTACTTCTTTCGTGTAAAAACTTGAATAATCTCAATTTAATTTTCTCTTAAAAGGACTTACTAGTTACTAGTACTCACTCAAACTGACCATGCATGGTGCTTCCATGATTTTCTCCAGTAAATACATCTTCACGAGTTAAACACTATTAGCTTGTTTATAATTTTCATTTACTGAATTTGCAAAACAGATGGATTCTTTACTTGCTTGTAATATTCATGTCTCATGTAAAACTGAGAAATAACTTATATTGAGCTGGTTAGATATATTCATTATAATCAGGTAAAAGAAATAAGGCAACGTGAGAGAAGTATACCGCACTCGATCAAACGAGAAATCGCTTGAGCAGTGAGCACCATGTCAACTACCATCCTCACTTTTAGTGGTCGATATGATATTGCTTGAGCATCAGTCTGGCTATCAGGCAAGAATCAAGTTAGTGGCCAGAATAAAACTCACTACAAAGTGGATATTGCTAACCAACTCATTTCCATAAGATCCTGACATATATTGTTTTTGTAATTGAAGCCACCTTATACTAAATATGTCTTGCTTTTTCAGGCTATCGGCCAAGAAACAGGTACCGATTAGCGACCCTGTTGCATCTTTCATCTTTAATAATTACTAGAGTCAAGTTAATTAGAGAGAATGGTTTTGAAAAATTTTGAAGCAAATCCATATTCATGTTGTGCATCCACTTTCTTAACAAATTAATGTTTTCGTCTAAAGTAGTGTTTTAGTAGTCTCTCGAGCCAGTTTAAAATAAAATACAAATTTATGTAATCTGAAGTTCGTCAACTTGAACAAATACAGATTGAAATGTTTTAGGATTCAAAAGAGTTTATGTGGGCAAAAAACTTAGGAAAAACTAATAAAACTATCCATTGTGATGAGACAATAGTTCCAACTTATACTAAAGATGTCTTTCTTATTTCAGTCTGTCAGGCAAGAATGAGGTACCGGATCATCAACGACCAAGAATGAGGTTCCGAGTTAGCCATCACGCTGCATCTTCTTCTTTACCAAATAAAACAGAGTCCAACACAGAATGGATGGTTTTGCAAAATTGAGTAGCCAAATATACATATTTTCGGTTACATTGTCAACCATGTATTTTTACTTGATCCAACAGATTTAAAAGAATACTATGTATGTGTCCAAGTACGTACATATATTTTTTGCAATAAAATTACAAATCTTCTGCAATTAATGTTGAAGAGTATTCCAGAGCAGCAGAAAGATGATTAGCAATGTACAAAGTACAGCTGTGGCTGAAGCAATTTGATAGTAAACATAACCAAATGGTAACTGACATGAGCAAAGCAAACTGCTAATCAAACAGGGTCTCAATACAAATATTTTGTGATCGGAACTAACTACTAAGGACCTCAAATTTAGACTGTGGACAAAATACATGGCCCTATCAAACTTATGAATGAGAACAAGATTATGGAAATTGAGGCATATGAGAAACCAAAGGGAAAAGAGTAAAAAACAGAGAGAAGAGAAAAAACCTTACGTACCTCCTTGACAAAGAACTAGGACAAGATTTCATGAAACATCTAGAATGATGATCTCAGGGATGTGTTGTACCTTTCCATGATCCTTGGAGATTTGACATCACCCCTTTTGCTATAGTTATCTTATTCAACAAGGGGAAGACAAACAACTGCAAATGCATAAGCTTTTCAAAGCCGCTGCTGAAAGACAATTCTTTGCCAACATATGCATTTATCAGTGTAAGCCTTCTGAGATTGGGCAGTTCTTCAATGCATGGTAGTAAATCTTCTTCAAGTCTAGACCAATGTAGATACATATTTGTTACTCTCTGGAGTGAGAAAAACCAGTGCGGTACCTTTTTAAGTTTGCAGACCAAAATAACCATTCGAAGGTAGGGAGGAGGAGACTGAAGAAATCTTCACAATAAAATTGTTTTGTATTTCTTGGTTTCAATACACAAGTATGCTTACATATAGAAAAAGAAAGAAAACAACCCAGTTACCGTAATGACTTCTTAGTGACCGGTAAACCTACGCTAATCTAATCCTTAAATTAAGGAGATTACACTAATACCAATACATACTAATCAGTCAGCCTTCCTTTAATCAAGGGAAGATGACCGATACAAACAAATGTAACACTCAAGTACGTAAAAACAGCGCAGCAGTAGAGCACGCAAAGAGTTCGTTGACAAAGGAGCCAGCAAACTGATGACGGTTATACAATCCAACTATGAAAAACAGCAACCCGATACATCATTCAAAACCATCCCGATGTGCATGCCGATCATCCCGATGTACCATGCAGTTGTTTATTTATGTATTTCAACACCTCCTCAAGCCGGATCTAGTAAGTTAGTAGATCCAAGCTTGCTTAAAAGACGATGTAGATGAAACCGGGACGAGGTTTGGTGAAAAGATTCCGTAAGTCGATCATGACTTCTTGTAAAAATACAATATAACTTGAGATTGAACTTGATTCCGAATGAAATGGCAATCCACCTCAATATGCTTGGTTCTCTCGTGGAAGATGATTAGCAAGAATGTGCATAGCCGCCGATTGTCACACATAAGAAACATGGGTGCGTAACTAGGGAAAGCCTAGGTCGAGAGCAAACCCAAGCCATACACCGCACGCCCGTGACCGCCATTGCCCGATATTCCGCCTTCGCACTTGAGCGAGCAACAACTTGTTGTTTCTTGCTCTTCCAGTGACGAGATTTCCACCAACAAATGTACGCAGCGCTTGTAGATTTTCATCACCATTCCCGCCCAATCCGCATCCGTATAGCCGAAAATATTAGTAGACTCGATTGTTCTTCATGAGAATTCCTTGACCGATGGAACCTTTGAGATAACGCAGATTCTTCTTTTGGATACTGTGCATATGGGATGCACGTAGGGTGCATGGCTGACCCATCAATTGATGCTAACAAGATAGGTAATATCTCGGTCGAGTGATTGTGAGGTAATGAGTCGTCCCACCGGGCCTTGATGTTGCTTACATCCAAGATGACCTTCCATCAACGTGGAGCTTTAGTTTGCAATGGCTGTGTGTGGTGGCAGTGCTTGCAATCAAGCATTTTTCTTCCTGAGTAGATCCATCACATACTTTCGTTGATGGATAAACAGTCCCTTTGGAGAAGTTACCCTATTCCCGTGAAAGTACTTCAACCTCCCTAAATCCTTGATGGCAAAGGTTTGTCAGAAGTGTTCGGCTTCAGTCCGGCAATTTCGCAGCACTATCCCAAGTGATGATCAAATCATCAATATATATAAGAACCACAAGTTTCCTTTCCCCATTTGTGCGGACAAACAAATGGAAGAATCAACATTACCGTGTGTGAAACCGATCGTGGTCGCGCATGGTAACTAAGCTTTGGCATACCAAGCTTCGAGGTGATTGCTTCAACCCATGTATTTCCTTGTGCAGCTTTACATACCAGTTATCCTTGAGGGACCCTAGCCCTGAGGGAAGTTGCACAGACTTCTTCTTGAAGTTCTCCATGAAGGAATGAGTTTAGAGTCGCAGATTAACTCGCTTCTGATGAATGATGAAGAAATCTTCACAATAAAATTGTTTTGTATTTCTTGGTTTCAATTCTACACAAGTATGCTTTACATATAGAAAAGAAAGAAACAACCCAAGCCAATGTAATGACTTCTAGTGACCGGTAAACCTACGCTTAATCTAATCCTTAAATTAAGGAGATTACACATATACCAATACACTACTAATCGGCCATCTTCCTTTTTAATCATGGGAAGATGATCGATACTGCATACCTGTAACACTCAAGTACGTGGGTGCCCACGCAAATAGAGAGCACAGTATCTGAAGGACAAAGGAGCCAACCGATGAGGGTTATACAACGAACCCGATGAAAAAACAAAGAACCCACATATCATTCAAACTGATCTTCATGTGCATGCCTATCATCCCGATGTACCATGCAGCTTGTTTATTTATGTATTTCAACGTAGACCATAAGGCATTTATGTGAAGAACTTCTTCTTCATCGTTTGCCATTAAAAACAAGTAGTGAAGGAGTTTCATCTTTTGAATTGAGGCACAATATAGTCCTTTCTCTGCCTCTTTCTTTTGCATTTGTAATCCCAACTCGTAAGTTGAGTCATATTTCCCATGAGTCTAACAATGTTTCCTCTAATTCAACACATGACAAAACTTACAATTTCTTCAACATACATATATTTGCCGGCGCTCTTGTCCCATTGACATATCCTCTAAGCCCTTATACTCTAGTGTAACGGTACCGATTAGGATGGCGCAAGCTCTTCAACTTGAAATTTCACTTGGAAGTGCCTCTATCTTTGTGTTCCGGATATCCAAAGCTCAAGGTTGTCGAGCTTCCTATGGGATTCAGAGCTTTTTAATCGGAGTTCCTTAAACTCAAATATCTTAGATTGAACAAGTACACCGCTTCTTATGATATCAATTGGGGTATATTCCAAATCTAGAACCCTTAACAATTTGAATCCGTAAGGCAATGTATTTGAGAAAGACAGCGGAGGACATGTCGGTAACAAACACAAGAAAAGAACCAAGTTGTGACATACCAAATGCAAAATTTAATTTCTTTTCCTTCGTGGTTTGACTTGTCAAGCGACGTGCTCGAACTTCGTGGCCATTACTTACTCATCATATACAACACGTAACTTTTCTTTTTCTCGATGTAGAAAGAGCAAGCTCCCGCATAAGGTTATGCATCTGGCATACCTTTGGCCTTCCGCCATTCCTCCAAACGACGTGGCAAGATTGTTGAAATACGTAACAAATGTACCGCATCGGATGGCTTAGCACCCAACATACTTCCATCGGGTTACTCGGCATCGGATGGTTTAGTACCCAAGATACTTCCATTGGGTTACTATCGGGTTGCCGTGTTATCATCGGATTGCTTTGCACTCCTCATTGGGTTGGACGATAACCCTATCGTGCTCCGCTCTTTGACCACCGGTTACCGCCGGTTTTCATCATACCACTTTTCCGTGCAAGTGTTGCGTGTACCGATTTGTTCTCAGAAGCTGTACGCTCTATCTCTCCCTTGATTAAAGGAAGATGACCGATTAGTGCCGCGGTATTGATATTAGTGTAATCTCCTTGATTTAAGGATTAGATTAAGCTTAGGTTTAACTTGGCCACTAGGTGTTACTCGGTAACCTGGTTGTTTCCTTCCTTTCTATATGTAAGCATACTTGTGTACATTGTTAATTAAGAAATACAAAAATGCTTTATACGAAGATTTCTTCATGGTATTTGAGCAGTTCAATTTTCAACTCCGACTCTATTTTTTCCCGTTAAAATTAAAATGGCCGAGGGAAGGATCTCGTAAATTTGGGGAGGGGAAACTCTAACGCATCCCCTCAATTGTTACCTACTCATGCCTCAAAGTTTGAGGTAAACACCAATCAACGATTGTGTTCAATTTTTTGAATGAGTTTAATTACGCGTGGGTCCCGAGTTGTTTCACTAGCTCTTGGAGGTAAGGGAAAACTCGTTCGTAAATGGAAGCATGGAAGTTCCAGACATCTCTTCGCCTCGTACAAAGGTACTGGCCGGTGCAAGGATCAACTGTTATGTCTCTCCTACTTAACACCATGGAGAAGCACAGGATGAGGTTTTCAGCTATTCAAACTCCTCTCCTCAAGATCTATGGAAAAGCTTGAAGGATATGTATGGGAATCAAACAACTATGAGTGTTTCTACTTAAAGAAAGACACCGCTAGCCTCTCAAAGCAAGAAGGTAAAATCCTTTGTCCAACATCTTGGAAAACTCAAGACCCTTGTGTGGAATGAGCTAGATGTGTATCTTCCACATACCAGATCCCGCCTGCTACTCAAAAGAGCTGGAGGAAGACAATTTATCAATTGGCCGGGAAGTTTGAGCCTGCATTATGAAGATTTGAGAAGCCGCATTCTCGATGAGCCAAGAATTGCCTACTTTCAACAATGTCCGTGCAACTGGCCTCGAGAGAAGAAGCACGAAGGAAGGTAATTAGCATTAAGCAAGGCCCAAGAATGACGAGTCTCGTGCATATGTGTCCCATTCCAAGCATACCGAAGCTAAGGTGTACAAAGGAAGATACCCAATTCCAAAGTGCAAATATTGCAATGTTGTTGGGCATATCAAGATAAGTGTTGGGAACTTCATCTTGAGCTTAAACCCAAGTTCACCAAAGAAGGAAAATCATACTCGAGATCTTCATAGCAAAGTTACTTCAACGCTCAACTTGCTGCGTACAAACCTTTCTTTTTCCACACCCCATGGGTTAGCCGATTTTATGACCAATCCATTCACTCTCATCAATGAGTTTGCCAACTACTTACAAGAGAAGGGACGTGGAGGTGCTTCAACTGGGGGCTAATGATGAAGGAGACTAGCATACAACCATGTGAGGGTGAAAATTTGCCGGATTCCTTTTGATTGAAACCGAGGGTACCAAATAAGGAGGTACTGTGTACTTCTACAAGCTTTTCCACCGCCTTATTAACTAGTATTGAAAATGATTGTTGGATAATCGATTTTGGTGCCACCATCATATGACAAAATGTAAATAAAATTCAAAAGGTTTCAAATTTTCAAAACCGTCACATGTGTCTATTGCAAATGGAAAATTGTCCCGGGTTTTGTAATGTGAGAAATCAACCTCGTTTCAACCAAAACACCTTCCACCGCCCCCATATGTACCATCTATCCTTTCTAATTGTTATCCATTGGAAAAATACAAACACTTTAAACCGTCGTGCAATTTTTTCACCCAATAAGGTAATGTTTCGTGATGTTCTAAATGTCGGAAGACTGATCAGAAGGTTCTTCATAAATGGATCTTTACTATCTCAGGCAAAAATTCCACAAAAATCGCTTCCTAAAGCCAAGTTAAAGTCCATAGATGAAACCAAGTATGGCATAGAGATTAGCTCATCCTTCAATTAGTACCGTTAAAATTTTTCCAAATGTTTGTAAGCCAATTTCATCACCGTGGATACATGTCAATTGTTCTAAGTCCACCCGATTGCCATTTGGCAACCCCGCCCCACAACATGTGTGAAACCATTTGAACTTATACACAAAGTGATGTGTAGTCCACCACCGAATCAATGGAAGGATTTAAATACTGGCCTATTTGTTGATGACTTTACTAGAATTAGTTTCATGACCGATGAAATCAAAGAGTGAGGTGTCTACTATTTTCAAGGATTTTCACACCATGTTAAAATCAATTTCAATCACATGCTAAAAATTTTCAATTAGATAATGGCACCGAGTTCATGTCGAACAACATGGTTCAATATCTAAGTGAACATGGCATTATTCACCAAACAAGCCGTAGGTACTCCACAAATGTAATGGGTGTTGCGTAGAAAAGAACCAGATCTCTTGAAAAAACTCGATCCCTCATGATACATATGAACGTTCCAAAGAGGCTCGTCATCTCGCCATCCTTACTAACATATCTCATCAACAGATTGCTGTTCAACATTAGCATTTAAGTCTCCTTATGAAGTGCTAAATGCAGTAAAAATTCGACTTGACACATCTCAAGGTGTTTGGTTGTGTTTGCTATGTAATATCCAAGCTACTCATCGAGATAAGCTTGATGCAAGAGCAACTAAATGCGTATTCATCAAGTATCTATCCACTCAAAAGGGGTACAAGTGCTTTAACTAGCTTCTCACCAAGAAATGCATTGTGTCTAAGGATGTTAAATTTGAAGAACACAACTCTTACTTTGAGAAGGCTACAACTCAAGGGGAGGAAGTATTCACCCATTCCCACGCCCTCAAACCTTTGGCGATCCAATGGTGCAAGAAGATTCTGACAGAGATGAGAGACTCCCAAGATGAATCAACCACTGAGCAATCCGAACAAAGGCAAGAATGTGGAGACAACTCCTAATCGTGAATCTCAAGAAATCGTAAGAAATCCCTCCTCGTGCAAGAAAGCCACCAAGAAATTACAAGACTATGTGACTTATGCTTCGCAGATCCACCCACATGTACCTACTGGCACCTAGTCACCATCACATGTTGCTTTCATGAGTGCTCTAGATACATTGTGAACCAACGACCTATCGTAGCAAAATTTCTTCTTCCCAATGGAAACAAGCAATGGCAGTAAGAGCTCAAGGCTCCGGGAAGATAACTGACATGGAGTCTTTGTTCAACTTCCCCAAGGAAAGAAGGTCAGTTTGGAAGTCCGATGGATTTACAAAATCAGTTCAAAGCCGATGGCTCCGTAGAAAGATACAAGGCTCGACCGTGGCTCGAGGCTCACTCGACTTTTAGTCAATTATAAAGAAACATTTTCTCCCGTTGTAAAGATGAACACCGTGAGGGCTCCTCCTCTCGTGGTGAAGAAATCTTCACAATAAAATTGTTTTGTATTTCTTGGTTTCAATTTACACAAGTATGCTTTACATATAGAAAAGAAAGAAACAACCCAGTTACCAGAATGACTTCTAGTGACCGGGTAAACCTACGCTTTAATCTAATCCTTAAATTAAGGAGATTACACATATACCAATACACGCCACTAATCAGTCATCTTCCTTTAATCAAGGGAAGATGACTGATACAGACAACAGAACACTCAAGTACAGAAAAACAGCGCAGCAGAGAGCACGCAGTAGTTCAGTGGACAAAGGAGCCAACCGGATGAGGGTTATACAACGAACCCGATGAAAAAACAGCAACCCGATACATCATTCAAACCATCTCGATGTGCATGCCGATCATCCCGATGTACCATGCAGTTGTTTATTTATGTATTTCAACAGAGACCATAAGGCATTTATGTGAAGAACTTCTTCTTCATCGCTTGCCATTAAAAACAAGTAGTGAAGGAGCTTCATCTTTTGAATTGAGGCACATAGGTCCTTCTCGTCTCTTTCTTTTGCATTTGTAATCCCAATCCTGGTAAGTTGAGTCATATTTCCCATGAGTCTAACAATGTTTCCTTCTAATTCAACACATGACAAAACTTACAATTTCTTCAACATACATATATTTGCTGGCGCTCTTGTCCCATTGACATATCTGAAGCCCTTATACTCTCTAGTGTAACGGTACCTGATTAGATGGCGCAAGTTTTTCAACTTGGAAATTTCACTTGGAAGTGCCTCTATCTTTGTGTTCCGGATATCCAAAGTTTGAAGGTTGTCGAGCTTTCCTATGGATTCCGAGAGCTTTTTAATTGGAGTTCCCTTAAACTCAAATATCTTAGATTGAACAAGTACACCAGTTCTTTTGGCAGTATATCAATTGGGGCATATTCCAAATCTAGAACCCTTAACAATTTGAATCCAGAAGGCAATGTATTTGAGAAAGACAAGGAGGACATGTCGGTAACAAACACAAGAAAAGAACCAAGTTGTGACATACCAGCGCAAAATTTAATTTTTCCTTCAGTGGTTTGACTTGTCAAGCGACGTGCTCGAACTTCGTGGCCATTACTTCTCTACCATCATATACAACACAGAACTTTTCTTTTTCTGATGTAGAAAGAGCAAGCTCCCGCATAAGGTTATGCATCTTACATACCTTTGGCCTTCCAGTTTCATTCCTCCAAACGACGTGCAGCATTGTTGAAATACAGAAAATAAAACAGCTGCATCGGGATGGTTTAGTACCCAGCATACTTCCATCGGGTTACTGTGCATCGGGATGGTTTAGTACCCAGCATACTTCCATTGGGTTACTATCGGGTTGCTGTGTTATCATCGGATTGCTTGCACTCTCATTGGGTTGGTCGTATAACCCTCATCAGGTCGGTCTTTTGACCACTGGGTTACTGCTGGTTTTCTACTGCGCTGACTTTTCTGTGCAAGTGTTGCGTGTACTGATTTGTTCTGCAGCCTGTAACAGTCATCTTCCCTTGATTAAAGGAAGATGACTGATTAGTGCCGTGTATTGATATTAGTGTAATCTCCTTGATTTAAGGATTAGATTAAGCTTAGGTTTAACCGGTCACTAGGTGTTACTCGGGTAATTGGGTTGCTTCCTACCTTTCTATATGTAAGCATACTTGTGTACATTGTTAATTAAGAAATACAAAACAGTTTATACTGAAGATTTCTTCAAGCATTCTACTGAAAATGAGCTCCATAAGATAGCCCTCTACAACTTCTTCTCGTGTGGTCCCCTTGACATGTTCAACAAACCTTTCAGCTATCCACAAACTAATCAGCCTTTTTCTTCGGATCAAATAATCTTCTGGGAAAAGGGAACAACATAGAAAACAATGTTTCAACCGATATGGTAAATCATCAAAACTAAGCAACAAAATGCTCTTCACTGGCTCTAGCAATGGATGGTTAGTTAGATGCCAATTTAAGTTGTTGTAAACCTTTGATCCATTCCAATGATTCAAGCTGTGATGGACAACATTTATCCTGGTAAGTTGAGAATGCTTTGCTGCTGAATAACTCCCAAACCTCATTCAATTTTAAAAGTTGAGTGCGGTGAATATGACTTTGTACTCCATAAGAGTAAGATGCAATATCTTCTTTTTGAGTAGTAAGAATAATTCTACTTCCAAGCCGTCTATTTTGAAGTGATATCTTTATTTCTTCCCAAAGTTTTGTATCCCACACATCATCCAAAACAACTATGTATCTTATAGACTCCAAGTAGTTGACTAGAACTTGTAGCAATTCTCTATAGGTCATGGAATTCATATATGCAGGTACCTCTTCCATCCTTCCTTGGTTGAATTCCTTGATCAAGCTTCTAAACAAATCTTCAATCACATATGTTTGCAAAACAGTAATCCACGCAAATCTTTAATCTTCAATCACCGTTTCGTCGGTGAAGGCCTTGGCAACTAGAGTTGTCTTCCCTGATCTGCCCATCCCGACTAGAGAGACAACCGTTTGCTCTTGCTCTCCATTCATCAACCAATCCATCAGTTCTTGCTTCTTGCTCTCAATCTCTACGACTCATCGTCCATAATAAAAAGTGAAGACTCTGCAAGATTCTGCACCCATTCGCGAACATCTTCACAAGTACTACTACTCGTCCCTTGTAATCCAGGAATACCAAATCTCTTATTTCTCTTCGGAATGGCTTTAATCATTCTTGAGATTTTCTTTAACTTGATGGTTATTTTGCATCTAAACCAAACATTATGATTTGGTGAAACCACCTTGCAAATTGACCCTCACGACTTCCTTGCTCATACATGTGATACATGAACTCATCAATGATGTCTTCAACATCATAGGCCAACTGGCCAAGTCTCTTACGCTTGCCACCCACGTCGCCTCTCCTTCGGTCTGCGCCTTCTTGCGGTCAGCATCATGTAGGAAGGCCTTCATGCTCACAAGCTCTCGATTAATGTCATCAATTTCGTCATGAACACCGGCTATGGATGATGCCCCGTTCTCAAGAATGGTCACAATTTTTCCAATCAAGAGGTCTGCTGTGGGTAAAGCCATATTTGCCTTTGATCCAAACTGCATAATCACTTACAAATTCATATATGAAAATTAGATGAATCAGTCAGTATTTACAGAAGGTTGGAAAAGCATACTCCTGGTCACTATTTGAATGGAAATCAAATAAGAAAATAGAGAAGTTTGAACGATGAGCCAAAATATTCAAAAGTGAGGATTTCAACTGGTAGTGGGGGAATTCAATGCGGGTTTTTATCGTAAACGGTCTCTAAAATTGGCCTAACTTATCATTTTGGTTCCTCAATTTGAAAATCGATCAATTTCGTCCTTGAAATTGACCGAATTAATCAATTTAGTCTCTACCGTCCAATTTCGTTAAATTTTCCGTTAGCGTGTTGACGTGACACACATAGAGCCCACACAACCAATAATAAGATGCCACATGGATAATAAAAAAATTGCCAATTCATTAGTTTTTAAATTTTAAAATTAGTAAACATTGATTTTATTTGTTTAATGAGTGATTTTGTGGTCCCCACATCATGCCACATCAACAATCTAATGGAAAATTTAACGAAATTGGATGGTAGGGACTAAATTGATGAATTAGGTCAATTTCAGGGACGAAATTGATTGATTTTCAAATTGAGGGACCAAAATGATGAGTTAGGTCAATTTCAAAGACTATTTGTGATAAAAAGCAGAAAATAGTGACTAGAAATTGTTCCATTAGTCAATACATGGCGGAATCATGTAGTTGGTTAAGTAATTGTAAGGCTATCTTGGAAGAAGTTGTCAATGTGGGAACTATTTGTGCTGTGATTATATATAAGCCAAAGTCCACACTTTCATATTATGTAAGAATAATGCTTGCATTCCTCCTTTGGGGATGAGCTCATTCCTTCACTTGCAAATAACCAGTAGCGTAGCAAAAATTTCTAACAACGAGGGTCAACTTAACTTTAATATGTAAGATCTTACGCATCCATAATAATTATTATAAATATTACAAATTTGATATTTACGACCAAATTGTGTTATCACTCCGAAATCATATGATAATAATACTAATGCTAAGTATAACCATTTATTTTATAAGTATAACTGAAATTTTATCAAGGAAAGAGATTGAAAAGATAAACAAACAATAGGGGTATCAAATGCTGATTTAAATTTACTGAAAAAATCAAACAAATTCAAGACACACACATGTGAATAAATAAAAAAACTTGAGGTAAGGAACATGCACCTTTAAGCCCAAGTGTCCAGAGTCTCTTGTCCCTTAAGCACATATGATATTAGATTATGTTTAATGGGGCAAATATTATTGTACGAGAAGGGTCAACTATAAGTACAAATATGAAAAAATTTGGATATAACATATAAGAAGACAGGTTTTCAAGATGGTGAGAAGGGTCAAGTGACCCTTGTGGGTGGTAAAGATACATTATTTATAAGTGGGGGAATGAGCTCATTCCCCAAAGTGGGAAACACAAGTATTATACATTATATAATAACCAATATTTATCAAAATAATATTTATGTGGGTCAGGATAGCTGGCCAAGTCAGACTGACTACAGTAGTTTAGACTTGGAGTTAAAATGAGTGTCCAGTTGTCAAAATATTAGAGGTTGGCATTTTTTTGGTACAAAACAAAAGATTTGAAGTCATTATTGACACACCTTGACCCGAATATCCACTAGGATACTGAAAATCGAGGCATGCTGAGCGACACCCCGAAGGGGTGACGTAAGTTATGTCGTGCAATTGACGTAAGAATTGGATGAATAAGCTAAAACAAAAGTCTGAAATTGAAAAAAAAAACTAGGAAAACAGTGAGCAGAGTAGGGCTGAACTCTTATTATAGACATGCAGTGTCAGAGCATAGTAAAGAGTGCAGTCAAGGAAGGTAATATTCCCATCAAGAAGAATGGAAAATTATACAAGTAAAGGAAATGGCTTCCTACATTTTTGGAAGTAAAAGTCAGCTAGTGCCAACATTCCTCGTTTGCCAAGGTAAGTCCCTAAGTCCTGGAGGGGCGCAAAAACATAAAATGTGAAAGGGTCGGATGTTACAACCCGTCCCAAATTTTTATGCAAACTTACCAAAATACCCCTAGTGGTCAATGTTGACTTTTGTTGACTTTTTGTGACGACTTGTGAAAATTTATTTCTTTACATATTCATGATGTACTCATCGATACGAACGCGTGGACGCAAGCGGAACTCAATTCGGAGTTAAAACGAACGTTTTACGAAGCTTTAAAGTGTAGGGGCATTTTAGTAATTTTCACTCCGTAAGTAAAATTAGGGTTTTTGGCTGGCTGCTGTGCAGCCAACCCCCTCATTCAGTCTGCACGAATCCCTCTCTTTCTCTCCCACTTCTCTCTCTCGGCCAAAAACTTCCAAAACATACACAAACCCTAGTTTGTGGACGAATCACAAAACCATCAAACCGAAACACGAGACAATAGCCAGTATGATCGTCTCGTCATTCTGGACGAGACTGTGATTTCAGAATCCCCAAACTCGAGCCCAATCGTCCAAACCGACGCCGGAACGAAAACGACGAACTGCCATTCAAATTTCTGTACAATCCCGACATAGGTAAGCCTTGAAACCATTACCATTGGTTTTATTGGATTGGGTAGGTTCAAATTGATATAAAGAACGCCCAATTTGGTGCAGTTTTGAAGGAGAACGGAATTAGGGTTTCCCGAAGCTTCTCGGCCAATTTCAGGCCATCTCCGGCCATTTTTCCGGCCTCAAATTGGTATGAAAATATTCTACTCGTCAATACCTTCATTTTGATATATGGCACGTTAAATTTGGCCAAAGAACAAAGAAGTTATGAATTTTTGAAGTTTTGAAATTAATTCGGAAATTTTCTAGAAATTCCGGCGAACCAGACGGCGGAGGACGGCGGCGCCGGCGGCGGCTCCGGCGACCGGCGAGAGGAGGAAGAAGAAGGAATATTCCGACAACGGTAACGAAATATTCCTAATGCCGTTAGAATATTCCGTCAGAAATGTATATTCCGTTAACTTTAACGACGCTGACGTCAGCAGGCGCGTGGCTGACGTCAGCATGCGCGTGGGGTGACGTCAGCAGGCGCGTGCCGCGCGTGGGGGACACATGCCAGCGCGTGGCGACACGTGCCAGCGCGTGGGCACACGCGCCAATGCGTGGCGACACGTGCCAGCGCGTGCCGGAGCGTGCCAACGCGTGGCCGGCGCGTGAGGCCACCTCCCGGCGCGTGGCGGCGCGTCCGACCGTTTCCCGACGCGTAGCGGAGCAAGGCGGCGCCGGCGGCGGTGGACGGCGGCAGTAGGGTTTTCGGGCCCCGAAAATCGTTTTGCGAGCTCGTTTTCGCCAAAATAGTATTATTTTTGGAATATTTTTCTATAGGGCCTATATTAATTTATATTAGGGAGGTTCTAATTTTTCCCCTAATATTAAATAGGTAATTCTTCGGCGCCACACTTCGAGGAGGGCAACATCAAGGGAGATTTCACTCCCGATCACCTGTGAGTGGACTTTTGGTTTATTAAATGATTTCTATGCTTTGAAATGATTACGGTTTTGATATATTAAATGATTTTAAATGTTTTTGAGGCATGCTTATATATATATATATATGGGGAAAAGGCCCCACTACGTAAGGACTCGGGTGTGACGCGCAAATGCGCAAGTGCTTACATGTGTGTGGTACTAGGAGTACAATTTAATTGAATAACGTAAAGTGCTTGTACGGGGATTGAGAGGCTGTTCCTCAACACGTACATGGGTGATTGCCTATATACCCTGTGTTGGTTTTCCTATATCTATACAATTGATATATTTTTGATGAAATGATCTATTGAAAATATGACTTGTGATCTACAGATTTTATATTGTTATACGTTTTCAGTTATACTTATAAAGTACGTTTTGATTCATACTATGGTAGTATGATTTTGCAAATATACTGGATTTCAAATAGGGGGTTATTATGTTGAAAAGAGAAAGGTTTTGCGAAAACTTTTATTTTCGTCCACTCACACCTTTGTTTTTGCGCCCCCTTCAGGACATAGTGATAGTGCATCCGGCGAAGTCGAGGCATCTGCGTGGCAGCTCTGATCATCTATCCTGACCATGTAGGGATTTATCTTTTCTTTTCAGTTTCTATAATAATATCCATCCCTGTTATAGATAGAGATTCTAGGAACTTATTTTATTATTTGGTTTCCGCTGTTTCAAAATTAGTACGCTCTGAACCATATGCATATTGACATTGATTTCCGCAAACTTAATAGTATTTTAATTTTGTTTCAACTAAGTGTTGTCATGCATTTAATGGCTTCGTCACTTACGAGTGTCGGCCAGCATGCCCGAACTCAGTATCCACGTGGGTATCGAGGGTGGGGTGTGTCATCGGAAGTAAAAGTTTTCTGAAACCTTTTCTGCTTGTCAAAAGTAGTAACCCCTCGCTGTAAAACCCGTAATATATTTTCCAAAAACAAGTTTGTAAAAAAGCTAATAAAATAATCACAAGGCGTTGAAAACAAAGCTTCAAAGGATACAGACACACAAAATAATAAATCAGCAGAAGTAAATAAATTTGCTTATCAAATAAATATAATCACATCCATGCAGAAAGTAGCCATATGAATAGGTTGGGTGTTATAATTATGCTCTAGTACTACATGCACGTGAAATTGGCGCTAAGCACATCACAACAAGTCCTAGATGTAAAAACAACTAGAATAGGCTGGCACCTACGATGGATCCAAAGTGAGCGTTTCGGTGCAATGTGAACATACACGTGAAGCTAGTCTTGGCCTGGACACTACTAACACCGTGCGGGTATATATGATAAGCAATAGTAATAAATGTATGATCATGCAAATAGTACTTTCCAAAACTCATAAATCAAGGTAAGTGCGTTTGATAAAACTATTTCTAATTTCTAAGAAACAAGGCATGACATACGAATATTGCATAAAACACATGTAAGAAAACACATACTAATATATATTTTAAAACAAACAAGCCCACTCATTAGTAAGTCACCGGATCATAGCCGCCGTGTCTAACCTGGCCTCAATACTTCTCGGGATAGGCCTCGCCTATATGAAAAGCCACTGAACTACTCATTAAAAAGGTCAAATCCTAAGTTCATTAAGGAAAAGACTTGAAATCTCCTTTTGTTTGCTCGTTTCGAGAGTTAAAAGTGTTGGAAAATTGGCCCATGTGCTCGCACGTGCCGCCACGTACCTTCACGCGCCGCCAAGTGTAAATTAAGGTCATTATTCACATAAGTCAAATGTTGAGGAAAGAAGAAAAACACTCTCTTCCTCTCCTCTTGGCCGAACCTTCTATGGAAGAGGGAAATTTATTTTTCTTCATCCATAGTTACTCAAATTCATCTTTAACAAGAACTATGATGGTTTGATCTTTGTAGATGACGAAATACATAGGCCACGTCCAAATTTGATGGCAAGGTGCAACCAAAATTCTCAAGCAAAGGTTTAGATCCAAGGAGTGCTCTTGAAGGCCCTCACTTGGGTGTTTATCCTTTGCTTATGCAAAAAGAAATCAACAAAGGTATATAAAATCTCAACTCTTATTGTGAAGTTTTGAGTTGAGTTATGGTTCACAACTACTAGGCTTTGAAAGTCATGGGCAAAATTTTGTTTTTAAGTACCTAAAAGCATGCTAGAGCCTTTAATTGTTAATTGCATGCTTATATGTGCTGCTCAAATGAATTAATATTTCAAATGTTTCCCTTCAAGAAAATCTCTGCCTCGATGTTATACTTGGGCCCTTTGATGGTTCAAGTTGAGGGACCAGTTTGCATTCTTCTTGGCTTGGAAATTTTTCCACAAACACGATTTTAGGCTTCTTTCTCCTACCAACAAATTTAGTTTCTATCAATTGCCCACATACAGTCTCCGTCCCTGGCTAAGTTTTGTTTTGACCTCCTTATTTTCTGCAAAGATCCAATACTAATAAATTCACCAACATTGTTCTCACTGTTCACTTTTCTTCAGAAGTGAAGCAGACTTTCGCCTCAAAGACTTTTGATCTTTGCCCTGAAAGGTTTCCTCAAGTTGAAGAACTTCTTGACCCACTTCCTGAATCTTGAGACTACCTGTTTTACTTTCAACTCTTGAACTCTTCCCTTCCACCTGAGTCCAAGAATGTGTGATCCCTCCACCTAAGTTCGATATACAAATTTCGTTATATGCGTTGATGTGTCATGCATGCAGGACACACAAAATGCATTATATAGTGCCATGTAATTGCAAGCTACTGATTTCAAGACTATAAATATTCCTTTCCTCAACACCCTCTAATTTTGTTTTCTACGGTCTTCAAACTCACTTTGCTGGCATTTTGGTCTTTCCTTGTTAACTCCATCAACTGTTCTATTAATTTTAGGGGCTAATTTTGAAATTCATCCACAAACTTAAAAACTAAATAAAATAATAAATTAAAACGAAGAAAATTTGGAGGGGGATTTCCTGACCAATGAGTTATGACCTAGTTAGTCATAGGTGGTAACCACGATCTAATTAGAGACCCAAAACATATATAAGGCCCCTAAAATGACCTCAATCACCACCTCTCCCTAAGTCAAACAACACACTGACTTGACTAGCAGGATAAAAATTGTAAGTAAAGACAGTAAGCGACAAAATCTATAAGTAAAGACAGTAAGCTATAAAAACTGTAAAACTGTATATTGAAATTGCTTAATATCATGAAACAAACAAATTACATACATATATGAACTTAATACAATCAATAAAACTTCTATCGAATTGGATAGGAAGTCATCAGATTAGTATAAAAGCTGCTTCCTTGTAAAGAGTTACAACCAAAGGCAAAAACTGTCTTTAGGGTTGGTAAATCGATAATACACAACAGGTTCTTGTAGCAAAACTATATAACTAGTCTTAGAATTATGAAGGAGACAATCCTAGATGTTGGAACCAAAATTGCGCACCGCCACAGATGGAGGTTGTTTGCAAATCCAACCACCTTTAACAAAAGAGAACAATCGCGAATAGTCTATGGTATAGGTGGGGTACTGACCAAAAGCTCTTCGACGGTCAAGATAGTAAGCAATACTAAAACTTAAGCTGTGGGCGATAGGGCTGGGTTCGGTTCCATTCGGTTCGGTTTTTTGCCAAAACCGAAACCAAACCGAAATTACTGTTCGGTTCGGTTCGGTTTTTTTTTCAATTTTTTCGGTTCGGTTTTTTCCGGTTCGGTTTGGATTCGGTTCTGTTTTTTTTTTTTTTATTTTAAAGAAAATTCTTTTGTTTTTAAAAAAAAAAATTTTGAGCAACCAATGATTATACAAAGCCAACCAAACAAATAGACGAAAGACATACATATTAAATCATCAAGAGTTAATTCTAATAAGTAGAAAAATTAGTTCCAATTATTGATTGGCAACCATGTATTATGGGTTGGAAGGAGAATCAAAATAAACAAATTTAAAACATTGGTTTGGATAATCATATCCTAGAAACCTCACAATTCTAATCAATAGAAAAGGACCTAACCATTAAAATCCAACAAAAAATCCCAATACTTCAGACACTAGAACAAGACCAGTTCTCAGATCCCAAATAAAATACAAAAAACTCATCAACCGAAATAAAATTACACTATTAAATCACTACCCAAATAAAAAAGAGGGTAGTCTAGGGTTAATATAGGGAATAAGGCTTTTTAAATGTGTGGGCCTATTAAGCTTGTGTTGAAATTGGGCTTGAAAAATTAATACCCAATAAAAAATAAATAAATAAAATATTAATTTATATTTATTAGGTTCGGTTCGGTTCGGTTCGATTTTTGAACCACTGAAACCAAAACCGAACCAACCAATTTCGGTTCGGTTTTTTTCGGCCTCGGTTCGGTATTCGGTTCGGTTTTTTTCGGTTTTCGGTTTTTCGAACCCACCCCTAGTGGGCGAGAGAATATGCAAAGAACTAAGCATGCATAGATTGCTTTACCAGAGATATGCCCTAGGTGAGGGTATTTATAGTAGTCGGGAAAGAAACCTTTTAGGATATTGAATCCATATTAAACCGGGAAAATCACAAAGGAAATCTAGTAATAGAGATTATTTCCTCTCAGGAGTGTGATTACTTGTAGCGCACGACAATCTCTAAATTGTAGGAATCTCGAAGATAATAAGAAAAAGATCATATCTCTAGTCGGATCTAGCTTCCATGTCTTGCGAAACAAGCATGGTCGATCTCAGTAAAGTCGGCGGACTTCGCTTACCTTTCCGAAGTACAAAAAATGTGGTGGAATCTTATTCATACAAGCAGCTTACTCTAGCTGGCAAAGCTACTGAGTCTATAACCAGACTTCAGAGGTATACGTATTCCGATCTGCCTTACTCCGGCCCTGAAAAATTCATGGTCCCACAAATGCCCCTAACTATGCTTCTGAAAGGGCGTTCCCGTTGAGGATGGATAGTTATCCAAAGACCATGTCTTTCAGAGTAAATTGGAATACCAGCCGTTTGATTTTCTTTTGACACGTGCTGATTCTAACCTGTTACCATTGCAAGGAAGTTGAGGCATTTCAGATTTAGGAGTGCAGCCTTGTGTGCCGTGCAATAATGATTGCATTGATGAGAGATGTAAGAACTTTTCATGCACGCACAGTGATCAAGATGCAACATTTCTCCTCCCCGATGATTTTTGTCACCGAGATTGTCCATCTTGAGAAGCATCGCTCAAATCCTTATGATGACATTTATTTCCATCTAGCCTATAAATACCTTGATCTCTTGCCAATTCTCTAAAAACTCATATAAATACTTGAAATTCTAAAGATTTTAGCCTTCCAATTACAGCAAAAAAAATGATTCCTTCACATACTCGATTCATTCTAGGGACTATCCATGACGTTCATCTCAGACTTCCATTGATCAGAATCCATAATCAAAAGGATTGTGATTCTTTCTTCAAAGTTCGTCAAAATCTGGTAAATGATTGCGAAATCTTAATGAAAGCTAACAATGGTATCCACACACTTCTGCTTGGATTTTTAATTTCTAATTACTTTTAGGCTAATGTTCACTTGATCCGCATCGAACTCGAGGTTGTAATGACGCCGTCTACGAGGGTATGCCCTACAAATTTTACCATGGCCATTCCTATCATGCCCTTGGTGTCGAAATCAACAATCAAGTTAGGCATCGCATCATCTTCAAATATCTTTGAAGTTCAGCAAGGAGATTTATCTTAAGTTTCATCACAAAAAAATTTAACTAGGGATGAGAGTTTGTCTCTTCCAACTTTTTTTGCTCCTTTTTACCTTGTCATGGGACTTGATTCTAATGAAATCGAAATTCCTTTATTTTGCATATGTTTGCTAAGGCTATTTTACGTCTTTAAGCCTATTAGAGTAAACCACGTAGAACTTTTCACCATTTTCTTCCAAATCGAGAAATATAGTGTAATCCGACAATTATAACAGGGTAAGCTAACTCCGAAGTTATAAGCAATACAAATAAGCATTGAAAGTATATCCAGTATGGTTGTATTCTGCCTTAGATAAGACGCTAACTCCGAAACTTAGTGTTTATGAAGATTTTCATTGTGATGCTCCAACACTAGGTCACTGACCTACGAAAGATCTCATGCTTTGAGACTTGTATAAATACACTAATTCGATAAAGGATGAGAAGTATAAATCATTATCCGGAATGGCCTCCAGATACTAATGTCAGTCTGACATGTTTAAGTTGAGTAAGTCTAGTACTTTACAGAGATTAATTTTCGAGCCGATATGATTTTGATTATGTTCGTTCTTTTCACTTTGCCTCATTCCAGGTTAGAGGATTTTAATAAGCGTAATGAGCAACCAAGAAGGGGCTTCCTTCCTGATCTGAATTGCATGTCTGTCACTAGTGAACTCTAAATGAAGAATTTGTTAGTGACATGGTCGCTTGCATGCGGGATCCAAAACACTTTATGAATCCTTTTTTCGGACCCCCTAATGCGTTAGACTTGAGCATTTAGGATCGGACTACACTTAGTTGACTTGTCTAAAGCACTTTTGGGAATCATAGCTCCTTCGGAATAAAATTACATCTTGAGGATTTCCTAGTCCATATGCCTCCTTCAGTCCTGTTGACGTCTCAGACACAAAGGCCGCCGCAGAACATACTTAACTTAGTATGCTGGTCCAGGATAAAAGTAAATGTACTCTGAAGGCAGAGTTTAGAGTCACTACTTAGATGATTTCCTTACCACCCTTCCTATTATTCCCTCGAATGGCCAGAGCCCGAGTTTGAATGTTACAACCCACAACCCTTAGGTTGGATAAACTTTCTGGAAGTCGGATGGTGCACTGGAGCTTTCGAAGAAAAGAGGCCATGTCCCAATATCCGTACTCTGCCAAACATAACCGCGCTTAATACGACTCAAGTCTCCTACACTGCTAACCGGAACACCACGAAATGGGCAATAGAAAACTCTGAAAAGCTAATACTTTGATTTTTTAGACTTGCAATTCTTGCATAGTTACTAAGTATTAACACAAGGATGTGTCTAGTAGGGAATTTTGGGTATTCCATAGGGGTACTCCCTATACCACAAAAAAGAAAAAGAAAAGAACAAACATTTGACAGTCAAACAACATTCTTTATTGCTTAAAGAATGGGGTGTTTGATGGGAGGGTGTGATTGAATCCATAACCGAACTGCCTACATATCTCTAAACGAAGAGAATCAAATCACACATGTAGTTCTAGGGAAAGATGATACAATGTGGGTGGACATTGAATTTTATCTTTGACGAAGTGCCTTGATCTAGGTAGACTGTGGAGATGTGTCCTCTATGAACGTGTCTACGCGTAGACAAACGGCGTAAGGGTTTTGTGGTTGTATTCCCTTGGAATGGCCTACATATCTTCTCATGTCATCGAAGAATCATACCATGTGTAGTTCGTTTAGTGAAGTCTTTAGTAATACCTCCGGAGCTAGGCAATATTCCACCTCTTGGTAATCGGAGTTCCATCCATGTGCGCAAGGTTGTACGTTCTTTTGCCTCCTACTCCGATGACTTGGTATAGACCTTCCCAGTTTGCCCCGAGCTGGCCTTCTCCTTGTACTTTGGTGTTCTCGAATAATTCTCTTAAGACGAGATCTCCGACTTGGAAGCTTCGAGGTTTGACCTCTTTGTTGTAATACGATCATATTTGTTGTTGATAAGCGGTAAGTCGGACTAGGGCGCATTCTATGCGCTCTTTCGCAAAGTCGAGTTCGGACTTGAGAATGTCAGCGTTCTCCAGTTCAGTCTGTTCTTCAGCATACAAATTCAGTCAATTCCGTAAGCCATGAAGAACGGGGTTTCTTCAGTTGCCTTCTGAACAGTTGTGCGATATGCCCAAAGAACTCCGGGTAATTCTTCCAGCCATTTATCCTTTTTCTCATCGAGCCTTTTCTTCAAACATTGAAAGATAGTCTTGTTTGATGCTTCAGCATGGCCGTTGTCTTGAGGATATCGCGAAGTAGAAGTGAGATGACGTATTCCGAGTTCCTTGTACCAGCCTGTGACTTCGGAGCTAGTGAATTGTAGACCATTGTCACTGAGGATGGTGTGCAAAATACCAAATTGGCATAAAATGTTCTTCCAGAAAGACTTCACAGCTGCTCCGGTAATCCAAGATAAGGGTTCCGCCTCAATCCATTTGGAGAAGTATTTCGTCGCAAGTATCAGGTACTTCTTATTCTCTTTAGCCTTTATGAGCGGACCAACCAAATCGATGCCTCATTGCATGAAGGGCCATGCTCCAATTAAAGTGTTGAGTTCTTACGCGTGTGGCGCCCCTGCAGCTGATACTTGTCGCAAGTTTGAGCACAATCTAGGGCATCCGTTACCGCTTTCTGTGCAAAATTTCTTCCTCCAAAATGATTTCTGCATACTCTGAAATGGATCTCAGCCAAAATATGTAAGCCTTTTTTTCTGGAGTTACCCACAAAGTGTGCGGTCCGAATTAAGATCGTCGATAAAGCTTTCAACGTGCAATGACGTATCTTGAAGCCTTCTTAATCAATTTTCTGGCCAAGTGACGATCGTCTAGAAGTTTACCATATTGAATGTAGTTAATGATCTCGTCCATCCAATTTTCCCTTGTGTCGATAATTGCAACCGACTCCAGTTCTGGTTTGCGAATGCTTGAAATAGAAAGGTATTCAAAAGGAATTGTTTGTTGAAGTGAGTAGTCCACAGTAGATACGATGTTTTCCTGTCGATCCGCAAAGGATTGGACATCTTGACTAGCAGGAGTAAATTCCGCAACGAAGTCTACAAGTGTTAGGCCGATAGATGATTTCATGTTGACCCAGTTCGATAGCCCACTTGGTGACTATGGAAGATGCGTCTGGACTGTGCAAAATTGATCGAAGAGGGTACTTCGTCATGTACATGATTCGGAATGACTAGAAGTATGGTCGGAGCTACCTTGCCGCTGTCACCAAAGCAAGAATAAATTTTTCCATCTTTAGATATCTGGTCTCTGGTTCGAGAAGAGCTTTAGACACATAGTACACTGGTTCCCACTTCCCCAAGTCTTCTTGGACTAGAGCTCCACTAACTGCGCACTTCGACACCGCTAGGTACAAGTACAAGTCTTCTCCGTCGATAGATTTGGACAACAATGACGGGTTAGACAGGTACTCCTTCAGCTTTGTGAAAGCTTCTTCACATTTGTCGGCCCATAACAGACTCTTACTCTTCTTAATAGTGGTGAAGAATGACTTGCACTTGTCGATAGACTGTGAAAGAAATTGACTTAGAGCAACCCCTCTTCCAGTTAAGCTTTCAATTTCCTTCATGGTCCTAGGCCACTTCATCTCCATGATCGCTCTAATTTGATTCGAATTAGCTTCAATTCCACGCTTGGTAACCAAGTAACCCAAGAATTTTTCTGATGCTACTCTGAAAGTACACTTTTTCGGATTGAGCTTCATGTTGTATTTTCAGAGTAGGTCAAAAGATTCTTGGAGGTGTGTGAGATGATCCTTCTTCTCATTGCTCTTGACCATCATGTCGTCGACGTACACTTCCATTGTCTTCTCGATCTTTTCTTTTGTAGGAGGACCACGTTGGCCAACCACTCTGGATGGCAGACTTCAACGATAAAGTTTGCATCCTTAAATTTGTCAATTTCCACCTCTATATTCTTACTCCGCTCCTTTTTATAATTATGCTTGCGCTGGATGACAAGCTTCATGGTTGGGTCCAAATGAAGGCGGTGGCAGATTATGTAGGGATATATTCTAGGCATGTCTTCCATTGACAAGGCAAATATGTCTTTGTTCGCGCAGCAAGAAGGCGGTGAACAACTCCTTTCTCGCTCTGATAGCTTCAATCAGATCTTAGCCTTGCGCTCTAATTTGTCAAGATTGAGACTTATGTAGACAACATCTTCATCCGCTTTGGACTCTGAAGTAGTATTGTCTTGTCCATGTCTAAATAGAATTTCGTGTAGCCTGTTTCTTGACCCCAGGCTGTAATTGCTATGTTGACTTCTCTTATGGAACTGCAGAGCTCCGTTCACCTTTTCTGATCACGTTCATGCTCTCTATAATGCAACAACGGGCAACAACTTGATATGATGAAGGAAACACTCTCATCTTGTGTAGTCAAGTACGGCCTAAGATGGCGTTGTGCGGAGTTGAGCAGTCCATGATCTAAAAGACTACCAGCAAGCTATAGAGTTCTGCCTGAACCATTAGTTTCACTGTTCCAAGAGATCGAACCAGGATCCTTTCAAAAGTGTGCAGAGTTGTCTTATTCTGATTGATGTTATCCAGAATTCTCATCTTCTCCACTATATCTTTGAAGAGGATATTGACTCTAGACCTATCCTCGATTAGCACTCGGCTGACTATAACATTCGAAATCTAGATCTTGATTACCAAAGCATCATCATGGGGAGAATGTACATCACCCAAGTCTCGCTTGGAGAACATCAGAATATTAGAGTCGATTGAAAGTGGTTTATTGATGGAAGCTACCATCCTTGGCTTTTTGCATGCAACCTTCCTCTCTTTCCTAGTGCTACCCAGGTATTCTTGTTCCCCGTAGATGCAATTGATGTTGAGAGTCGGCTACATTGCTGGGCTATGATCTTCTTCCTCGTCGGTGAGTATGTATTCATCGAACTTCTTATCCTTTCCTTCAATGCGTTCCTCTTTCTTGGCTTTGTTCTTCACAAACTCTCAGTAATATTCTTGATTGAGAAGTTCCTCAATGTGATCTCGAAGTGTGTGGCAACTTTAGGTGGTGTGTCCGGTGCTATGTTGGTAGGAGCAATATTCGTTAAGCTTATGCTTAGTGATATAATCTGAAAGAGGCTTTGGCCTTTTGAGGTAAGGCTTGTAACTTTTTGGCTTGAACGAGACAAACTTGTCTCTGCGTCATCTCTTGTCACTCTTGCAAGAAGATGGAGGAGGCGGAGTATTACACTATTCTGTTATTCATTTAGACTTCCTTCCAAGTCTGAGGCTGGAGTCGGTCTTCCTAGCCGTATCGTCCCAGCCAGTCATAACATCTGCTATGTCAAAGCATTCCCTCAAGGTTGTGTAATCAAACTTCTTTTTATTCAACTTTTTGGACAAAGGTGAATGGATGTAAAGGCCTTGCTTGAAAGTCGTTGTAGCAAGTCTGTCATCAGGTTTATCGATTTCAGCCAACCCCACATGAAATCGTTTTAGGTAATCCATCAGGCTCTCATTCTTGGACTGCAACTCCATGCGGAACACAACTTCATGGCGCTTCTAGATATGGCAATATACAGAGAAAGTACTTATGAATAGTTCACCAAGGGTTTCGAAGTTGTCGATTGAATGGGCTAGCTACTCCAAGAACCATCTCATAGCAGGTCTTTCCAGGGTGGATTCAAACATCTTGTATATCCATGCGTCATTGTTATTATACAGAGCCATAGCATTTCGATAATGCATGATGTGGTTATCCGGATCCTAATCTCCAAGGAAATACTTGAATCTGGGTTAAGAGAATCTATTCGGCGGAGCAGTAGACTTAATGATTGAGGAAAGATGGCCCCTAACTCTGTCGACAATCCTACTCGTGATCTGATTTCGTAGATCTGTTAGAGATCTGCGCCGCTCTGGGTCTTCAAACGAATCTGGCACGTTGAAGTCAAGATCTCTGAGATCCATTCATGAGGCCATTGCAGTGTCCAAGGGACTAGAGTTCGATGGAACTCAATTCCCACCTGCAATGGCATGGTTGATAGTTCGGCCATCACATTGTTCCGCCTGCGGATTCAAATTGGATGCTCCTACTGAAGCTGATGCAGGTGTAGTCTCGATTGGTTGTCCATCTGTAGTCATGGTACTAAGATTTCCAAGTCCGAAGATAAAAATTTGCGTTTCTAGAGTGGTCCCTCTGGCATTCTCCAGAGCCTTAAAACGCCTCTCAGAGTCGACAAAGTTCGATCATTTCTCCGCCTAGGAAGCTTTCACGGTCTTCTGAGGTTCAGTAACAGATGTGATGACTTTCGTTAGAGCTTCCCAAATTTGATTCATGGTGGGTGGAACTCCGCCAATCGAAGCTAGGCTGGCCGCAGGTGCGATAGAAGCATCGGGGAGTTGATCGCTTCCACCCTAATTGTTAGTGCCAGCATTCACAAAGCTATCTTCAGCAGACATATTGTGGTAAAGTGATTTGGTCGGGAAAATATGATTCTTCTCTTAATGAAAGAACTAATTGTTGGAACCAAAATTGCGCGCCACCACAGATGGTCGTCTGTACATCCAGCCACCTATAAGAAAAGAGAACAATCGTGAATAGTATATGGTACCGGTGGGGTACCGGCCAAAGGCACTTCGACAATCAAGTTAGTAAGCAATATTAAGATTCAAGTAGTGGGCAAGAGAATATGCAAAGACCTAAGTATGTGCGAATTGCGTTACCAGAGATTTGCCTTAGGTGTGGGTATTTATAGTAGTAGGGAGAGAGACCTTTTAGGATATTGAATCCGTATTAAACCGAGAGAATCCCAGAGGAAATCTTGTAATAGAGATTATTTCCTCTTAAGAGTGGGATTACGACAATCCCTAAATTGTAGGAATATCTAAGATAATAGGAAACAAATCAGATCTCCAGTCGGATCTAGCTTCCGTGTCTTGTGGAATAAGCATGGTTGATCTCAACGAAGTCGGCGGACTTCACCTACCTTTTTGGAGTATAGCAAATGTGGTGGCATCGCTGATCCATTTGAGCAGCTTACTCCGACTGGCAGAGCTGTTGAGTCCATGGCCAGACTTCAGAAGTATACGTATTCTGATCCGCCTTACTTCGACCCTGAAAATTTCATGATCCCACACTAGAGTTCTAAGGTTCTTAGTTTCAAAGTCACAAGTTGCATAAGCAATGTAAATGAAACAAGTAAAGGTAGAGAATTTTGGTTTGAAAGCTTTGTAGTCTATTTTTGTTGAATGATTTGAGATTTTACCTGAGATTTTACCTGAGATTAGCAATACCCTTGCGGTGGTTTTGCTTAAGTTCAAAGATCCTCTGTCAAATTCACCAAGGCCAATACCCCTGCACTAAATGTAACTTCCATCGATTGTGGTGAGCTGTCCAAGTGGCCGCTTGACAAGTCAAAGGTTATTTGGGCCTTTTAGCCTCTTTTGTAGAAAAAAAAAACCCAAATAGGCTTTAAACTCCTCAAAAACATGTACTGGGCCTTTCATCAAGCCCAATATTTATTTTTGGTGTAAACAGACACATAAATGGAAATCAAGAAATATGATTATATTCCAGATGGGTTAATTACACTAACACCCACTAAGGTTTATCGTGTTTTCACAAAATCCTCTCAAGTTTGAGAAATTACACTAACACCCCTTAAGGTTTTAGTTCACTATCGCATCACCCCCTTTAAGATGGATTTACCCTTATAATTAATTACTTAAAATATAAAAAACATTTATAAATAGATGGAAAAAAAATCATATTAAAAATAAATTTAAACAACCCATCAGGCCAAAGACACTCTCTCTGTTTTTGGGGCTGAGAAAATGTCAACAAGAGGATTTATCTTGTGTGGCACGTAAAGGAAGTTGATTTATTTTGTGGTGATTTTAATTTCTGATAATTGGCTGGAGTTGTGGTGGTGGAATAAGAAGAAGAAGAAGAGAAAAAAAATGGAAGGGGAAGAAGAAGATACGACGAAAAGAAGATGCATACATAGGTTTCTTTTGTTTTTTTAATGATTAATGTAGTTTTTTAATTTAATTTTCTTTTTTTCATTTATTTATAAATATTTTTTATATTTCAAGTAATTAGTCGTAAGGATAAAATCATCTTAAAGGGGTGATGCAATAGTGAACTAAAACCTCATGGGGTGTTAGTGTAATTTTTCAAACCTAAGATGGTTTTGTAAAAACACAATAAACCTCAGAGAGTGTTAGTGTAATTAACCCTATTTCAAATTAAACTAAATTTCAGTGACCGTTTCAACTTTCAACTCGCAGGGTGAAAATCCACTGTTCAGCACAACCAAGAATATCGGTAACCGGGCTACGGAGAATTCAGGAAGAAAATAAAAACCCTAGCTGCTTACTCCATGCATGTCCAAATAACTTAGCAAGAAGCAGAGAATAAATTAAGAAAATGAATGAATACTGTTCTGTCAATTTCTCTATCAAAGACATTTATTTTGTGTTTCAACGCGGGCAATTCCAGTTACCGTTTAGAAATCGCAAGGGTTTATGGAGGCAGAAAACTTACGAAATCACAAGAGTTTGTCAACTTGGAATGCATAAATAATTATGATGCAGTAGAAAGCAAATCTTGGACCTAAATTCGGTAGAATGGTACGGACAACCTCCAACACATCATCTGGTAGCTTTTCAATTTGCACATCGTCCAAATCTAGAACCCTCAACAATTTGAACCCAGGTTTGACAAAAAAAAAAAACAATTTGAACCCAGAAGATAGATGATGTATTTGAAAACGATAGCAAGAATATGCCAGTGGCAAACACAAGAAAAGAACCAACTTGTAGCGTACCTGTGCATCATTTAATTTGTCCTTCAGTTATTTGAATGGACAAACGGCGAGCCCGTATTTCTTCCATTACTTCTCTGCCATCATATTCGACACCAAAATTTTCATTTTTCCGACGTTGAAAGAGCAAACTCTCGCATAATACCATGCCTCTGATACTCATGTATCACTCCGATTTCATAATCCTTCCTTGAAAGTTGTAGCATGCTACGAGAAACAAGTTCCCTAAGATAGCTCTCTCCAACTTCTTCTGGTGTGACTCCTTTGACATCTTCCTCTAAAGAGAGAAGACTCTGCTTAGTTATACATCGATCCATTTGTGAATATCATCAGACCTTGTTCCTTCTAGAGCACCAACACCGTTTCTTAGATTCCTCTCCGGAATGGCTTTGATCAATTCGGCGCCTATATACCACAGATTCTTTGGTAAGTGAATGGCTTTGCCAACCTGCCTTGCAGTTGGGTTCCCGTTTCCTTGCTCAGAACATGAGATACATGAATTCATCTAGGATGTCTTCAACATCATAGGACAAGTTTCTCATCCTAGAAGTCCATGCTTCCTCTCCTGCTGTGAGTGCTTTTGTTCCCTCGGCATCCTGCAGGAAGGCTCTTATGCCTATAATCTCCTGCTTAATCTCATCAACTTGATCACGAACACCCACTATAGAAGTTGCTTCACTCTCAAGAATGGCTGCAACTTTGCCAATCAAGAGCTCTATTGCAACCGAGGCCATATCAGGCTTTTATTCCCGACTTCTAAATGTCTGTTGAGTTTTTGTTTAAACTGTTTTTGAATGACGGGTGATGTTACTACAGGATATTTGTGTAGTAAAGGTTGATTAGAAACGAAAACTGGAAACTGGTTTTGCAAAGCAACGGTAGATCATCATAGAAAAAGCAAATTATCGCCCTTTCGCAAGAAAATAGTGAGAGGCTTACTCTGAATTTGATCAGGAACCAAATTACAGAGAAGAAATAGAAATAATACACATCTCTTGGGATATGAAAGCTCTTAATAAGAAAAGCAAATGCTTTGCTTCAATTCCATGGAGAATGGAATTCTGGCCCAAGGGCTAAGAAAAGGCTTAAAGATGCTTTATTCTTTCTCTTTAATGAAGATGAATGTTACATCGTACTTAGTTTTATTGCTTAAAATAAAAGATAAACTAATTTCAACGCGATCAGTTTTCCTGTAGTTCATTATTCTTTGCTTAGCATTCCCATCATCAAACATTCTTCGTAACTTCTCTCAAATCATTCCGTAGTTTTATTTATCATAAGCAACACAAGCAACAGGACTAGGGCATTTAAAAAAGAAAAATCTAGTACCATCATTATCTGGAAGAAAATCAATACATATTGCACAATTTGCAGTTTTCTAACTAGCATACATTAAGAAATTTCGGCCAAATATTCCTTTTCCTCCATTACTCTATTTATAAAATGGATCAACCTACATTTGGCTCGAAAAATAAATACGAATAAATGAAATTCTTACTTCAGGGTGTAGGATCTTTTGTTTGGGAGAAACTGACATTTGAAGCTGATAATCCAAGAATATCGGGGCTCCTGAGCTGATCAAGCTGTTTCTTACCACGACGCAGCAAGTACTCAATGTAGAGGAAATTTTTGCGGTCTACTTCCTTCGCATTGCGGCAGAACTCATTTGATACAAGTGACTCAATCCGCAGCCGGTCTTCAGCAGATTTTATGCGGGCTGCCCTCAGAAACCCTCTATATAGACTTAGTACTTGTTTCTGCATCCCAGAAAGCCGCCTTGGTGCACTGGAGGCTCCCATTACATCTTATCTTTGGCACCGGATTTTCTTTTGGCTATAGGAATCTTCTACTTATGTTGCTTCTGCTGTATAGCAATACAAATTAGTATATTTCTTAAGCTATTATAAAAGTAAATAAAAAACTACTGCGCAAATAGAAGAATGTTCCTAGCAATGTGCAACAACTCATATAAAAAACTGACTTCCAGATACAACCAAAAACCGATACAAGCATTGCGAAATTCCAAATGTTGAATTAAAAACACAAAACAATGTTCTGCCTAGTAACACCTCTTCAAAATACGCACAATAAATCCAACTAGTGACTCAAACACAAATGTATAAGTCTAGCAGGACTGATCACAGATATATTATAATTCGTATCCATACGGACATGATACAGATGAACCCAGCTTCGATACTTCATCATAAATCCAATGCACAAAATCAACAGGAGACAAACAAAACAAAAAAACTGTCGTCATTGTTCGTACTTGTTATCAAGTTATTCTATCATGCACTCCATAGAGGACATTCATCATACAAGTGGTGGGCATGAGAAAAAAAATGCATCCCACGCACATACAGATAGGAAACACATTACAAATTATATACTAACTTCCTCATCATAACGCCATTTTAGTAATACCCAGAAGCTAATTTGTGCAATTTCGTTACTAATTCGATGTTTTATGCGAAAATATTAGCAAATACAGACTAGGCAACTCGTAGAAGGAAATATAGCAGCATAGGCTAGTTGTTTCTAATGTCAAATAAGCAACTGAAAATAAAAGAAATCGAAGGGGAAATACACACCTAGATTCTATAGAAGCAGAAATGCCATAAACACAGAGAGAGAATGTGTGTGTGTGTGTATAGCAAATCCCCATTTCTAATCAATTCGTACCCCCTTCGGATTCATACCCAAGACTCGGCTACACGATGTTCAAGCCAAACGGCGGCGTTTTCGACAACGCGACGGAGATGAACTACACAAACATGTTCGACGCGCAGATGGACGCGGCTGAGAGGAGTACCGCCGGGATAAAGATAGATGGGCTGCGTTGGTGTAGATTTGGAGTGGGTCGGGTTGGTGTGGGACGGGGGAGAGTCCGGTGATGGTGGGGATGTTGTGCAGGAGGTTGCACGGGTGGGGATGGGGAAATTTGGAAAAATAACCAAAATTTAACCTCATATAGAATTATAGCCACTTTTTTTAGTTTATAATAATTATAACCAAAAGTTAATATAAAAGTACTGAAATACCCTTAATGATTAAAAACTTGGATAAACTGCTATTTAGACTACAAGGTTTGGAGGTGATTTGCAAAAATGAGCCACAAAATTTCAATTTTTGCATTTTACACTATGTAGTTTCCGAATTGCACCGATTTAATGTTTCCGTCAATTTCACCGTCTAATTAGACGTTAAGTGGTGACGAGGCATAGACTTGGCCCACACATTTTAAGCACTCGTTGACCATCAATTTCTTAAAATGATTAAAAAAGTAAAGTACTGAATATTGAAATTGACGGTCAACAAGTGCTTAAAATGTGGGTCAAGTCTATGTTACGTCACCACTTCGCGTCTAATTAGACGGTGAAATTGACGAAGATGTTAAATTGATGCAATTCAAAAACCACGTGGTGTAAAATGCAAAAATTAAAACCTTGTGGCTCATTTTGCAATTCACCCCCAAACCTTGTGGGTGATTTGTAAAATGCAAAAACACCAAATTCTCATTTGAATTTTGCTTTTTGGCTTTATTGAGAAAACCTCATTTTAAGGGTATATTAGTACTTTTATATTAACTTTTGGTTATAATTATCAGAAACTTAAAAAAGTGGCTATAATTCTATATGGGGTTCAAATTTTGGTTATTTTTCCAAATTTCCCGTGGGGATGGGAGTGGTAGAGAGAGAGTGTTTTTATAATTTCTTTTGTATTTTAATTTTTAACGTTTCAATACTTATGTTTTGTTTTAGTAATAAAAAAAATATTTTTGGTTTTTGAATAATTTTTTTGGTGGGGCAAAGGCTTGCCACATCATCGTTTAACGGAAAACTTAATTAATGGAAGTATGATTTTAGGAGCAAATCGTAACTTTAGGTATGAAAGTGTAGTAAAGTGCGAATTTTGATAAATTTGAGGGTAGTAAAGTGAAAGTTATTCTAAATTGTATATATAATATAGGATAATGCATGTGTCCCTCACTTATGATTAACGAACTTTTATCGTTTGAACATCATAATCAGAACCGTGCATTCTCTTTATCATCATTTAAAGATCATATATGCACAAATTATTCAATTTGGAGATCTTTTAGTCATTCATATGTATAGAACAAATAGATGGTTCATCATGAGGATGTTACTTGTTACCAAAACTATTAATTATTTACCACATACGGATGACTAAACAATCTCAAAATTGAATAATTTTTTGCATATATGATATTTAAATGATGATAAAGAAAATGAACGATTTTTGTTACATCCCGTCCCTAAAAATATTGTATTTTATTCCCCGACTTTGTAAATTGACGAAAATGCCCTTAGTGGCCACGTATGTCCTGTGTGGAAAATTATTTCTTATTGACTTAATTTCGTACTTTTTGAGTAGTACACTTTACCACGAACCCGTAGGCGCGAACGGGATAATTTTCGGACTTGTAACGGACAAGTTATGATTATTTCGGGTAAGATACCTGTGCGGTATTTTAATTTTCTATGGGCTATACGCCCGTGGTTTTCAACAAAACCGGGTGCTCTGCACCCTTACTGTTTTCTGACTGCACGCTGCATGCATTTTGACTGCATGTTCATTAGTTGAACTTTGCTGCGTTAAATGGAGCAGCTGCGTTGTGATTTTTCCATCACATTGTAGCTACCACTAGCTATCCCACTCTGTCTGATTTTTGTTCCCAGCTTTTCCCCCAACATATCCCGTGATTTTTGAAATAGCTTTGCAGAAAATCACACACACACTCAAACTTCTCAAGCCACCCCATGGCTCCTCACTCTCACACTCGGCCTCCCCTCCAACCAAATTCACTCCCAAACACATCACCCTCATTTCTGTGACCAAAACCTAGACTTTGGTGCCCAGAAAACCAACCAAAACAAACCCAGAAAATTTGGGATTTTCCCGACCGTTTTCACAAAATTTACCGACGAAGAACTCGTTGATTTGGACCTCGAATCAACTCAAATTCATCACCAAACATCTTCTAGGAACCTTGGGAACCCAACCCAAGGCCTGCAAGTGGAGAAAACGGCGAGATCGACGACGTCAACTTTTGGCCGGTTCTTTCGAGTCATTTTCCGGCCACTTTCGACCACCTTTTGAGGTGTCGGTAAGCATTTTTGAACTCTACTCGTCTCTAGCTTCATTTTGATATGTAGATAGTAAAATTTGGCTTAGAAACGAAGAAGTTATGAAGCTTTGAAAAATACCCAGAAAATCCGGCCAAAAACCCAGATTCCGGCGACCGGAAAAAGGTCAAGGATGACCGGCGCTGACGTCAGCAAACCCGGTTCAGATCGGCCGGCTGACGTCAGCGATGACGTCAGCACCGGTTCAGATCGGCCGGCTGACGTCAGCGATGACGTCAGCAAACCGATTTGGACCGGCCTTGCTGACGTCAGCGTTGACTTGACCGTTGACCGACGCGCGTGGGCCGCGGCTCAGCCACCTTCAAGCCGCACATGGGGGCGTGTGAGCAATCTTTTTCCAATTCCGTCTTCACGAGGCGACTCGTGACGACGCATACTACCTAGGGGTGGTACGTATGGTAATTTTCGAGGTGTTTTAGACCTCCAATTCGAGCAAACAGAGGAGATTTCGAGTCGTTTCCTTATCTATATTTGGATAGACTTGTATAATGATTAGTATAGTGACTTCCCATATAGGTGAGACCTATCCCGAGGAACTTCGTGGTCAGGCTAGGTACGGCGGCTACGACCCGACGACATACCAGTGAGTGGGCCCTTTCTTATTAAAATATTATTATTTCTAGTATGTGTTCAAATGTGATTTTATGAACTAGTATAGCATGCCATATCTTATTAAACTCGTTAAATGTTTTACTTATCATATTATGATGCGTTCATCATGCTTTTTAGCGTATTTGATTAAATGTTGGCATGTGTATACGTTTTAGAGATTTATTACTTATCATGCATATTGCACGGTGTTAGCACTGTCTGAGAGTAGACCAGCTTCACGTGTATGTTCACACGCACCGACACGCTCACTTTGGATCCATCGTAGGTGCCAGCTTGTTCTAGGTTGCTTTGGCAACTCGAACTCGTTGTGATGCGCTTAGCGCCAGCTTCACGTGTATGTAGTGCTATAGCGTAAATTTGTAAACACCCAGCCTGTCATGTAGCTACTTTCTGCATGACTTGTGTGCTATGATTATGCGATAAGTAATGTGTTGTTTTTACTGCTGTTGATTTATATCTCACCCGTATCCTTGTGGGCGTTGTCCCAAGTATTGATAATTGTTGTTTATTGTTATTAAACTTATTTTGGCAAATTACGGGTTTTACAGTGAGGGGTTACATCCACACTTTTGAAAAGGTTTTATAAAACTGTACTTGGCCCACTCACCTTTGTTTTTCGCCCCTCCAGGTCCTAGATTTTAGTTGGCAGACGAGTCCGGTGGCTGTTGCTGATATTACCATTTTACCCTCCGTGGAAGTATGTATTTGCACTTCAGTTGTGTTTATATCCTTCCTACGGGAATGGAATTTTTCTTTTAAATTCACTGCATCCTAGCTCTGATATTTGTGTAATAATGGGTCTTATCCCACACAACGCACTTCCGCACTCTTTTATTCAAATTATCTCAAAATTCATTTTATTTCACTATTTAAATTCTCAATTATTTCATCATGACTTCGTCATCCCTCCGGGATGACGGTCAGCACGCCTCGATATCCGGTGTCCACCTGGATATTCGGGTCGGAGTGTGTCAGTTTAGTATCAGAGCTCTGAATTTTTGCAGTCCGATCTTCATCACACTTACGTAATGTTATTCACTAATAATTCAATTGCCAGGCTAATGTATATAAAGTGACGGTACTTTTCTCAACTTGTTGGATTTGCTGTCATGTACAGGTTAGTGACGATAATTTGTGTGTTGTCTCCAAGTAAACCATGAGAATAATAGACACTATTATTTTATTTGATTTATATTTTCAGCACATTCATTATGTTCATTTCAATTTTGTTATGTTATTATGAATTTCTTAATTGAATTTAATTTTATGTTGAATAATCTTTTAATTTATTTTCACTTCATTTTTATAATGAGATACGCATTGCATTATCACTTCATGGGAGAAGCTCATACTTTCTCTTTTAAATTGTGTAATATAACAAATTTGCCTTCGATGAGAATTGAATCTAAGATCGACATCTCACAAGTGAATAAAAATATGACTACACTGTAAGACTAATTGGCAGAATTTGTTTCATGTTAGGATTTATTTCTTAGTATAATTTACAGGATTTGTTTCCGGTTAGAATTAATGTCCTTTCTTTATCTACAATCTTTGTACACTATATATTGGCATCCCCAAAGAAATTCTTACGGACACAAATTTTAGCAAGACCCTAATAGGATCCATTCAACGTGAGAGAGACGGAGAGCATTACTCATCTTGAATAGGTGAGGCGTCCACTACGTACCATTTAACTTTTTGTTTTGTGTTGTTTTGTTTTTGTTTTTCTCCTTTTAGCAAATTCATTTATCATATGACACATGCATACTGTGCATGATGACACATTGTACTCATGCAGTTGGTGATGAATACAAAATAGCAGCCACATAATCAAGAATTTCATTTTACTTGATATTCAGAGAGAGATGGAGAGAGATGGCAGGAACAGCTGAAAGCAGCAAAGTCTGTGAAGCTTATCCAATGAAAGGTGGAGATGGACCCAACAGCTATGCCAACATCTCCGTTTACCAGGTTTCTTCAGTTCACTAGCTATGAATCTCTCTAAGTGCATTTGGCTAATTAATATTCTAATTTTAGGGGCCAGAAACAATTACGTCTTCTCACTAAACTATATAGAAGGTGAAACAAAAAATTTCTTCTTGTTTTGCGAATTATTAATTATTTCTCATCAGTCCTCCGGCCGCTAGGGATTGTCTCTGGTACTGGTAGGGTGCTCTGGTTTGATGATCCTTCCTTCTGAACTATTGTCGTTCTAGTAGCTTATTGCCTTTGTTTGTATCGTTTTGTCTTTTGTTCTCTGCATTTCGCCCCAGCGTCTGTTTCTGGGCATGCCTTTCTCTTGTTAATTTGGCCAACGAAAATTATAATGCAATTGTTGTAGACTTATATAGGCATGTACATAGAAGACAGCCAAACCTTAATCAATTCATCCATGGCAAACGGGATTTATCTTGGAATTTCAAACATAAAATGTAAATATACTATAGTGGTACTTAAATCGAAACTAATTGCATGCTATTAAGAATCCATTTGATAACCGTTTTAGTTGTTTGTAATTGAAAACTTATTTGGTAATGGTTTCCAATTCTAGTTTTTTTTTTTTTTAATTTAAACCAATATGTGAAAGCTATTTTTGTGAGTTTACAAATTTTGGCTTGATATTGAAATCAGTTTTTCATTTTTTTCTAAAAACTAAAAGTGGTCACCAAACAAGTTTTATAAAAACCAAAACTAAAACCAAGATGGTTATCAAATGAGCGTCATAACTTAATTATGTGAATTGTAGTTCTAACCTCCACTAATAAGTCTTTGATCTCCTTGTATGTATAAAGTGTGTGCATTGCCAAAAAAAAAAAAATAAGTAAGAAACTATATGGTTGTTGGTATTTAGTCACTGCTATAAACATATATGTAATTATTGCTTTTTCAGTATTAGAAGTTATTATTACTTGTTGAAAACAAAAACACACGCGATTAGAACATTTATCATTGTGCAGAGAGGAGGTGCGGAGGCTTCCAAAGAATTTGTAAACAAGGCAATTGCAGAGCTTGACCTGGAAACCTTGTTATCTTCCAAGACCTTTAGAATTGCAGATTTAGGTTGCTCCGTTGGGCCCAGTACATTTTTTTCAGTTGAAAACATAATTCAAGCTGTGCAGTTGAAATATAAATCCCTAGGGTTGAGCTCCCAGATACCTGAATTTCAGGTTTTCTTTAACGATCGTACCTCAAATGATTTTAATTTTCTCTTCAACTCCCTTCCACACAACAGGCAATACTATGCCGCTGGTGTGCCAGGTTCCTTCTATGGTCGGCTATTTCCTAATAATTCCATCCACCTGTTTTACTCTTCCTTTTCCATTCCATGGATTTCTCGAGTCCCAAAAGAGGTATTGAATAAAAACAGTCCTGCCTGGAATAAAGGTCGAATCTTTTACTCGGATGCCCCAGATGAAGTAGTAAGGGCTTATGAAGCACAACATGTTGAGGACATGGAGTGCTTCCTGAATGCGAGGGCACAAGAGATTGTGAATGAAGGACTCATGGTACTTATTATTCCAGGTCGCCAAGACGGTACCCCTCATTCTCAAACTCTGCCAAATGTGATCTTTCAAATTTTGGGATCTTGCCTCATGGATATGGCTAGGAAGGTAAGCAATTAATAATAATTTGCTCTTATTGTTATATTAAACTTATGTATACATAATCTAAATAGCATCTCATTAGTTTTGAACATTTACAATGCCAAAGCTTACCACTAATTTAAAGCCAACTTCAGAAATTTTTTTATTAAATATATATTTGATTGTACAATAGTTTATAATTGGATTGCACAAGACATCCTTATGGCTGCTATATATGTGGTTTCAATTTAAGCATGCAGGGAGTTGTTGATGAAGAGAAAGTAGATTCATTTAACCTACCCAATTACTTAATGTCTTCCAAAGAACTAGAAGATGCTATAGCACGAAATGGATGCTTTAGCTTAGAGAGAAGGGAAATTTTGCATCATTTCGTTGCACATGACGTTGTCTATAAAAATCCCCCACTACTTGCATCTCACATCAGAGGTAGCCTGGAGGGACTCATCAAGCAGTATTTTGGAGATGAAATCTTGGACGAGCTCTTTGACTTGTATGGCAAAAGACTTGCAGAGCAACAATCCATTCTTGTGGCAGGGAAGGCAATTGTCTATCTTGTTGTTCTTCGACGCAAGGCAAATTGACTTATTGACTTGAACATGGTGCTGTGTTGGTGTTTATTTTGAGTCTATCGTTTATTTCTTCTTTGTGTTTGTGTCTGATTTTCAATAAGTACTTGTGATAAATTTCCATGTTATAGACAAGTTTTTGCTTCCTACATACATGTTATGTTAGAAATATCATGTTCGTCTATTTTCTTGGATACAAATCTGTCTCAGGCCGGTTTGGTAATGTTTTTGAAAACACTTATTCGTTTTTCCGATAAAAGAGAACATAAGATGTGTTTGATTGCATGCTTTCGAAGAATGAAATCATAATGTGAATAACTCTCGGATACAACAAATACCCTATGTTTTGTAAAATGTGAAATTAATGATACACCACGATGGATACCTAAAACTTAGATTGTCTCTTTGCACTTACTTAAACTGGCCATTGCAGCAATTCGATGTGAAAAAATGTTCTCCATCGCGATCTCAATGAGGAGGTATACATGGGCATTCCCTCATGATAGGTAATGTCTACACATATTGTAACAACTTAGCTCTTTTGAGGTTCTAGTGTAATTTACCTAACTGTTTGGGGGCAAAATGACAGATTTTAGCACTTCAAACTAGACACCATATGTAAAGTTAAGCTGCCTGCTTGCTTAAAGCAAACCCTTACTTGAAGAAAGCTGTCACCTCATGATAGAAAACTCATAGCTAAAGTAACCTCTCACCACTTGCTTAAAGAAAGATGTCTCCCTATTATTGACAATTTTTGCTTCTCTCAGCCCATTTTTACATATTTCAGAACCAAAACTAAGAGTTGGAGTTTGAGAGAAACTTGTCTAGGCTAAGAAACATTTGGAGTAATCGTTAGTTGCTGGAATTTATTGTTTGGAACATAGTGAATTATGTAACTATCCTTGTGTTGTTAGCTTTGCTTCCATGTTTATGAATCTTTAAGCTACTTTGTTATTCAACTTTGATTCAGTCTTCACTTGGCTCCTTTGATATTTGAACCTCATTTGATTAATTCAGATACCACTACCTTTGTTTCATTGCTCACAGTTTTTGTATTCGAACATCGAATAGCATTTGAACTTGTAATTGATTCAGTTTGTCTGAATCATAGTGTTTGTGTCTTCTTTATGAAGGAGTCTGAACCTCTGATCAGTTGGTATTAAGGCTCATGTAACCACCATGGGAATAAGGCCTCATTGGATTCACTAACGAGGAATTACAAAAGCTATTTGTATTGTTATTGATTCATTGAATTCTTGTGTTCATTGTATTGCAGCCTTTCAATCCAACTCCTTTGATTGTGCATTCGAATTATTTTGTTTCAGATATTGTTGCTTACTGAGCTTTGTAGCTCACCCTTTTTCCCTTCCCTTTCAAATAAGCTTGGGTGAGAAGTTGCCATGTTTTGGATGTATTTGAAGAGCTATTGAAGATTTTGGTTCATTTTGTAAGACATTAGATGTTTTTTTAGCTGTTTTGACAATACTATGTACATTAGATGTTTTGTACCTTTGTTTTGAATTTTGGAGCTTTTGTAGTTCATTTTGAGGTTTATTGTAAGAAATGGTAATGAAATTGTTTATGTTCAGTTTTGGAGACTTTGAAATAGTTATTTTTTGCTCTTAAAAGTAACGTGAAGTGTCACCTGCTCGGGTTTAGCTGAGGCCAAATCCGAGGCGTGACACATACAAAGGTAGTGTGTAAATGATGTAAAGCATTGCACTAGTCACCTCGTGCGTGTTTTGGGCAATTAAGAATGGCTATGAAGAAATATGGTTTCAAGCAGAGTAACTTCGATCATAGTCTTTTCCTAAAGCATCGTAAGCTAAATATGATAGCTCTCAAAATTTTTGTAGATGATATAACTATGGCTGGAAATGAAAGGAAAGAAATTCGAGAATGAAAGAGTCATTGGGAACAAAATTTGAGATGAAAAATATTTGGGGATCCAAGTATATCTTTGGTATTCAAGTAGCTCAATCTAAACTAGATATATTTCTATCTCACATGAAGTATGTCTTGGACTTGCTAGAAAAGATTGGATTGCTTGATTTCAAGCCTACCTACATACACAAATGGTTCATAATCAGGTTCCAGCTAACAAAGAATAATATATGAGATTAGTTAGAATATTGATTTATGGGTTACCAGACTCGACATTGCATATGTTGTGAGTGTGATGAATCAATTTATGCAGTACTTGGGATTCGTAGGTATCCAAAGTTTTCCCATGTAAAAGGATTATGTTGTTTTATGAATGGTCACTTGAGGATATATGGGTATACTGATACAGATTGTCCAAAGGATATATGGGTAAACCCAATTTCTTGGCGAAGCAAGAAGTAAAAGGTGGCGACTTGGTTTAATGTCAAAGCAGAATTTAGAGGTTTGGCAAAAGGGTCTTGTGGGATTCTTTTAAAGGGAAATTAATAGAAATGACATAAAAACTTTGAAACTTAACCAAAAATACCCAAATAACTTTTATTTAATGGTTAAGGCAAGCCCACCATCAAGCCAACCCAAATAAAGCCGACCCAAGCAAAGTAGCTTACACAGTTTTTTTCGATTTTACCCCTAACAGGAAACCTTGCCCCGCTTATTTGGTCTGTTTCCTTCTTCTCTCTGCAATGACGTCGTTTTCCAAATCGCCACTCTCTCTTCAACCTCACCCACTGCTTCTCCGGCTTCGGTACCTACCTCCAGCTGTCTCTCACCCACCTCACCCACCCTTGGTCATCGCTCGACTCCTTCCCTCCCTCCGTCCACACTGCCTTGAAGGGCATCACTGCCGACCTCGCTTCTGCAGTTGAAAGGTTGTCGTTTTATAGAACCAAAAGCAAAATCTTCATCCTCATCAATTGCCTCAACCTCCGTGCCTCCCTCTGTGACCGCACGACCGCCATCTCCAGCTGGCTCACCCTCCTCAACGTCACGATTTAGGACCTCAACCTCCTCGATCTTAGCAAGAAGATCGTCGATCTCTCCAGAATGAAGCAAGCTCACTTCACAGTAAGTGGTGACATTGCTCCAGTTCATCTTCAAGCTTTCCATTCGATTTTCTGAATTTGATTTTTGAAATTGGCGATTTGAATCGGATTTTAGGTTACGGAGAAGGAAGAGAGAGTTCATCACACTCTACAGAAAAAAGGATTAGCAACTCGATCGAAGACCAGCAAAGCAGTAGAGAGCGCGATAATCAAATTGTGGAAATCTATGGAATGTTGCATAAGGTAAAACAATGCAAAAATTGAAAGGAGGAGGTTTGGAATCTAGAGTTTACCTAACAATTATGTATACTTGTTGAATTTGTTTGATTTTTTGGAATTTGATATGGAAATAGACCCAAAACAAAACCAAAATTCACCCCAATGCCAATACACAATCATTTGTATTTGTGGTTTATATATGAAGATTTTAGAAACAATCGAAGTATATTTTTGGAAATAATTGGCATATATATATAAATAGTTATCTATATTTGTCGATTTTTTTTTTTTTTGGAATTTGATATGGAATTAGACTGAAAACAAAACCAAAATCCACCCTAATGCTAATACACAATCATTTGTATCACATCCCGGACCGACTCCGCACTATATTGTTCGCTTTGGGCCACGCCCTCACGGTTTTGTTTCTGGGAACTCACGAGCAACTTCCTAGTGGGTCACCCATCCTAGGATTGCTCTAGCCCAAACTCGTTTAACTTTGTAGTTCCGATGGAATCCGAAGCCAGTGAGCTCCCACAAGGCCTCGTGCTAATTGGAGGTGGGCATGTACATATAAGGCACATCACCCCTCTCTGCTGGTCGATGTGGGATGTCACAATCCACCCCACTTAAGGGGAACCCGGCATCCTCGCCGGCACATCCGTACCAAACGATAGAGTGGCTCTGATACCATTCTGTCACATCCCCGACGACTTGTGAAAATTACTTTCTTTACATATTCAAGTAGTACTCGTCAATACGAACACGTGGATGCAAGCGGAACTCAATGTGGAGTTAAAACAAACGTTTTACGAAACTTTAAAGTGTAGGGGCATTTTAGTAATTTTCACACTCGTTTGCTTATTAGGGTTTTTGGGTTGACCTAGCTGCTCTGCAGCCATTTCACTCACCTTCCACGATTCTCTCTCTCTCTCTCTTTCTCTCTCTCTCGACCAAAACTCACAAACCATACACAAACCCTAGATTTTGGACGAATCACAAAACCATCAAACCACGACACGAGACTATAGCCATTACAATCGTCTCCTCATTCTGGACGAGACTGTGATTTTAGAATCCCCAAACTTGAGCCCAATCGGCCAAACCGACGCCGGAACGAAAACGACAAACTGCCATTCAAGTTTCTATACAATTACGATTTAGGTAAGCCTCGAAACCATTTCCATTGGTTTTATTACATTGAGTAGGTTCAAATCCACATAAAGAACGTGGAATTTGGTGCAGTTTTGAAGGAGAACGGAATTAGGGTTTCCCGAAGCTTTCCGGCCAATTTCAGGCCATCTCCGGCCATTTTTCCAGCCCCAATTTCATATGAAAATATTCTACTCATCAATACCTTCATTTTGATATATGGAACGTTAAATTTGGCCAAGGAATGAAGGAGTTATGAATTTTTGAAGTTTTGGGATTAAATCGGTGAATTTTTCAGAAATTCCGGCAAACCAGGTGGCGGACGACGGCTGCGCCGCGCGGCGGCTCCGGCGACCGGCGAGAGGTTGAAGGTGACGGAATATTCCGTCATGGTAACAGAATATTCCTGACGGCGTTAGAATATTCCGTCAGAAAAAAGTATATTCCGTTAAACCTAACTGACGCTGTTAATTCTAACGGTGCTGACGTCAGCAGGCGCGTGGCTGACGTCAACTACGCGTGGGGTGATGTCATCAGGCGCGTGCCAGCGCGTGGTCGGCGTGTGGCGGCGCGTCCGACCGTTTCCCGGCGCGTGCGGCGGTGCACGGCGGTGGACAGCGGCGGCAAGGTTTTCGGGCCTCGGAAATCGTTTTTCAAGCCCGTTTTCGCCAAAATAATATTATTTTTGGGTTCTTTTTATTCAAGGGTTATATTAATTTATATTATAGATGTTTTTAACATTTTTCCCTAATATTAAATAGGTAATTCTTCGACTCCACGCTTCGAGGAGGGCAACACCGAGGGAGATTACACTCCCGAGCACCAGTGAGTTTTGTTTTCTTAAATGGTTTATATGCTTGAAAATAATTATTGCTTTGATATAATTATGAGTTTAAATGTTTTTTAGGCATGTTTATATATATATATATATGGCTATATAAATATTGTGAAATGATTTTGAGATATGAAAATATATATGGATATATATTATGGAATGATTTTGAGATATGAATATTATATGGATATATTGATATTTAATCTATGGCTTCTAAGCATAAATATGTTCGATTACAAAAGGTTTGACTATTTGGGAAATTATGAAATGGATATTGTTTTTTATATCTAAACACATGATTATATATGTATGTTTTCAAACACACTTGGTATGCTTTCACTACGTTGTAGTACCGACTCACGGCCGTAGGACAAGTCTCACATGTTTGAGTCACACGCACTGTACTCCAGGGGTATTGTCTGGTAAATACCTTAGTGCAAGCTTGTCTTACGTTTATGTTTATTTTTGGGAAAAAGGCCCCACTACGTAAGGACTCGGGTGTGACGTGCTATTGCGCAAGTGCTTACTTACATGTTTGTGGTACTAGGAGTACAAATTGATTGATAACGTAAAGTGCTTGTACGGGGATTGAAAGGCTGTTCCTCAACACGTACATGGGTGATTGCACATATACCCTGTGTTGGTTTTCTTATCTATATTATTGATATATTTGGTGAAATGACTTATGGAAATATGAATTATTATTTACGGATTTCACTTTGAGATTTACTTTCAGTTATATATATTATAGTATGATTTGACACATACTACGGTAGTATGATTTTACAAATATACTGGATTTCAAATAGGGGGTTACTATGTTGAAAAGAGAAACGTATTTCAAAAACTTTTTATTTTCGTCCACTCACACCTTTTGTTTTTGCGCCCCCTTCAGGACCTAGTGATAGCGCATCTGGTGAAGTCGAGGCATACGAGTGGCAGCTCTGATTCTCTTCCCGACCATGTAGGGATTCATTTTTATTTAGTTTCTTTAATAATATCCATCCCTGTTATGAATAGAAATTCTAGGAACTTGATTTATTATTTTGTTTCCGCTGATTCAAATTAGTACGCTCTGAACCTTGTGCATATTGGCATTAATTTCCGCAAACTTTATGACAGTTTAATTTGCTTAAGCTAAGTGTTGTCATGCATATAATGGCTTCGTCACTTACGAGTATCGGCCAGCACGCCCAAACTCGGTATCCACGTGGGTATCGAGGGTGGGGTGTGTCAATTTGCATTTGTGGTTTGGATATGAAAATTTTAGAAATAGTCGACATATACTTTTGGAAATAGTCGACATATAAATGTAGTTGTGTATTTGTTACTCTTTTTTTTTTTTTGAAATTCGGTATATAATTAGACCCAAAACAAAATCAAAATCCACCCCAATGATATCTGACTCGGATATTCACGTGTCAATATCGGGTCGAGATATGTTGGCCGACATCCCAGAAGGGATGACGAAAGCCACAGTGTAAGTGTTGTGTAAAAGTGCAAATAAATTAAAACTAAAGTCTACTTTGAAATTAATTTCAAAATAGTGTGCGAAGTGCAGGGCCCATAATACAAAGTAATCAGTCTCAGAGCATAGCTAAAGCGCAGTAACGTAAGAGTAAACCCATCCTGGTAAGGATAGACATAATACAACTAGTAGGGACATACTTCCATACAGCATGACACACCTCGACCCGAATATCCAGGTGGACACCAGATTATGAGGCGTGCTGACCATCACTTCGAAGGAGTAACGAAGTCAGAAAGTAGAATAAAAGTAAGAATTTGAAGAAAAGTTGAAATTAACAATCTAAAAGCAAGAATAAGAATTCAAAGAGTGCGCAGAGTGAGGTTGAACCCTTAATACAAGACTAAGTGTCAGAGCATGGAAAGTGCAGTAAAGAAACTAATAATCTCATCTCGAAAGGATGGATATAAAAAAAAAAACTCAGAACAACTATTCCATACATTTTCGGAAGTGTGAGTCAGCAGGTGCCAAAAGTTCTCGTCTGCCAAGCTTAGTCCCTAAGTCCTGGAGGGGCACAAAACACAAGAAGGGTGAGTGTGCCAAAAGTAAGGTTTAATAAAACTTTTCTTGAGTTTCGGAAAATAATAACCCCTCGCTGTAAAATCCGTAGTAATTTCCAAAATACGACTTTAATACAAAATAATAAGATAAATACCAGGTATTGGGAACGACGCCAAAAAAGGATACAGGTAATCAATTAATCAGCAGTTGAACAATAATAAGTTCACTTATCAAATAAATACAAGCATACAAGTTCATGTAGAAAGTAGCCACATGAACAGGCTAGGTGTTATAATTACGCTCTAGTACTACATACACGTGAAGCTGGCGCTAAACGCGTCACAACGAGTTCTAGATGCCAAGGCAACTAGAACAGGCTGGCACCTACGATGGATCCAAAGTGAGCGTGTCAGTGCAATGTGAACATACACGTGAAGCTAGTCCTGGCCCGGACAGTACTAACACCGTGCAAGTATAAATGATAAGTAACAATCACAAATGTATAGTCATGCCAACAATTAATTTCTAAAACTCTAATTAAGATATTTAGCCAAATAATTTATAATTTCATAAAACATGGCATGCTATACGATAGATTATAAACACAATTTAAAACACATAATATAATATAAATTAAAAACGGGCCCACTCACTAGTAAGTCGCTGAATCGTAGCCGCCGTACCTAGCCTGGCCTCGGTACTCCTCAGCATAGGTCTCACCTATATGAGAAATCACTATACTAATAATTAAAAACAAGTCAAATCCAAATTCTACTAAGGAAAAGACTTGAAATCCTCTTTGTTTGCTCAATCCGGGAGTTAAAAGTGTCAAAAAAGTGGTCAACGAGCTCACATGCGCCGCCACGGGGCTGCATGGAGCGTCACGCGCCCCCACGCGTCGCCACGCCCCGTCACGCGCCGGCTGGAAGTCCGCAACACGCGCCGTTAACTTTAACGGAATATTCTGGGTACTTAACGGAATATTCTAACGACGTTAAGGAATATTCCGTTGCCATTAGGGAATATTCCCGGTCCGACCGGATATGGATCGGGTTTGCTGACGTCAGAACCGAGTTGGCTAACGTCATGATCGAGTTTGCTGACGTCAGCAATCGAGTCACCTCTGCAATTCCCGGCCACCGCTCGCCGCCGCTGGCCGGAATCTGGAAAATTAGCCTGAATTTTTCAAAAACACAGATCTCGATCAAAACTCAACCATTTTTCACACACAATATACCAAAATGAAGCTAAGAAGGCGAGGGACTCAATTTTACCTACTTCGAGGTCAAAAGATGGTCGTAGATGGCCGGAAAATGGGAGGAAAGTCACGGCCAAAAAGTGGCCGATTCCAAACTCCAATTTTTCGAGGCAAGATCGAGCATGCAATGCTTGGGTACTGATCTGAGACTCTCTAGGAGTCGATTTAGTGATGAAATCAAGGCTGATCAAGGTCCAAATTCGACGAAACCTGGCCAGGAAATTTTTGAAATCTCGTCAATGTTCTGCGCACCAGTTTCTGGGTTTTCTGGATTGGTGGTGTTGGTTTGTTTTGGATATGATGGTGGTGAGCTTAATAGAAACAAATCGAGGTAGTTCGTCGGAAAATTCTTGAGATGGTGGTGATGTCCTCGATGATTTGGGTGTGGGGTGTGAGTAAGTGTGTTGAATCTGGGCACGGGAAGGAAAGCAAAAGAACAGAGGGGGTGGAGGACTGAGTTGACAAGAGTCATTGGCAGAATGGTTTGGTGAAGTCCCCCAACAGACTACACCCATATTTAAAGAGAAGAAAAATTTTAAACAATTGCATGCAGCTTTGTCCAGAAGCATGAAAGTTTCATATTGATTTTTAGAGGGTGCAGGGCATCGTGGTTTGCATGCCATCCACAGGAAACAGCCCACAGAAACCACAACACTGGAAAGTGGAAAGTGCAAAGTACCAAAACGCCCTCACTCATAACATGTTCATTACAAGTCCGAATGACGTCCCGATTGCGCTCATGGGTTCGTAGCAAAGAGTACTAGACAATAATCACAAGAAAAGTACAGGATTACGAAGGAAGATCAAATGTCCACGTAGGACTTACTTAGCCCACCAGGGGCATTTTTGTAAATTTACAACTTCGGGGAATAAAATACATTATATGAGTCAGGGCCTACCTCGATCCAGGCCGGTCAAACTAACGGCGTTAGTTGACGCCGTTAGATTTAACGGAAGATTCCGGCATCTTTGTTAAATCTAACGGAATATTCCTAACGACGTTAAAGGAATATACCTGAGAATATTCCCAGTCTGGACCGGGTTTGGACCGGTTGCTGACGTCAAGGTTCAGTCTGGATCGGTCACCGCTGCAACTCTGGCTGGTCGCCGGAGCCGCTTTTCGCCGCCGCACCGCCGCCGTCTGAACTTGCCAGTTTCTGAAAAATTTTCAAAAATTCGTAACTTCTTCATTTCTCAACCATTTTACACGATCCACATGTCAAAATGAAGCTAGAGAGAAGGAGAACAAAATTAAATCTATTTGGAGTTCAAAAAGTGGTCGAAAATGGCCGAAAAGTCTAGATCTACAACCCGAGGTCCGATATACTCCAAAACACAACCAAATCGCACGAATTTAGTATGGAAATTCATCTACTCAACGAAAGAAAGCTAATGGTGGTGGTTAGGAACCTCATCTACTCAACGAAAGAAAGCTAATGATGGTTAGGAAACTCGCCGAAAAAGTCTGTTTCTTCCGTGTGCGATTTCCGTGAAATGGTGGGGAGTTTGGAAAATCAGTTTGCACCGTTGAACTCAGTGAGTTACAACGAACAAGATGGTGGTGGTGGCTTGGTTCGGTTCGAAGAAAATGGTGTGGTCACTATTTGACTGTAGGTGTGTTTCTACGGGAAGGGAAAAGAAGAAAAATGAGGGAGAGAGAGAAGGAAAAATCTGTGGAAAACAAAGAGGCCTCGTTTGGCAGGCCGTATTAGACACCGAATAGTACTATTTTTATATGAATCCGGTGTTTGGTGCATTATGTATAATTTTAGTACCCGTATTATTTTAATCTGCCCCACCATTTTAATCCGACTCACATCCGGTTACATATCCCCCCCCCCCCCCCCAAAACCTCTGTACAATTTTAGTCTGCATCTACTCCAACTCCAACTCCAACCCGCGTTCGTGAAAATTTGGAATGCGGGCTCCGAAGAAGAGAGGATTGGGGCTGAAGAAGAAGCCTGGCATGGAGAAGAAAGAAGACGGGGGAAGGTGATGCGTTTGGTCTCTACTTCCCCTTTTCTCTGTTTTGTTTGCTTCCATCCCCCATCTTTGCATCCAGCACACAAAACTAGAAAAACAAAAAAGAGACCCCAAACCCATTGTGCAGAAGGATCAAATCTACCTCCCCAAAAAGAAAAGATTTGATTTTGGCAACAAATTTTGGAAGATATAAATGTTGTGGCTGATCAAGATCAAGACATGGGAGACGGAATGCAGTGCAGTGACCATCCCTACAGAAGCAACCCGGGTGGGATCTGCACTTACTGCCTCCAGGAGAAGCTCGGCAAGCTTGTTTCTTCCTGCTTCCCTCTCCCCATCCATGCTTCCGCAGCCTCCTCTTATTCCTCCCCTTCTTTTAGATCTGACATTATCAATGGCGGCAATGAAGCTGCTGCTACGGCTGGTTCGTCTTCTTCAGCCGCCTCCCTCGTTCTCTCACTCTCCGTCCACCCAACTTCTTCGGCAAAACCCATAAACATTGGTAGTAAAGTGAGTTTGAGCCAAAATAAAAACAGTGCGAAGCCTTTTTATCTGGTACAATATCAAACACAGTATTAAAATAGTCGATGTTTAGTCCTATACTGAACCAAACGGCTGACTATATTAGTCAGTACTATTTGGTGCACAGATTAGTCAGTCCGACTGAAATAGTCAGTACAGTCCGACGTACCAAATGAGGCCAGGGAGAAAAGAGCTTGGGTTTCCAAAGTTAGCAGGGAAAAAGGGGTCCCTAGTGACACACAACTCAACACCCCCAAAACAAAAATTAAATATTTAAACGAACATAACGTTTTCGTTACACATCGGAATTATGTCCCGTTAGCGCTCACACGTTCGTAGGGACGAGTACTGCAAGAATACGGTAAGTAAGAAGTAAAAATTCAAAAGGAGCTCAAACATCCACGTAGGACTTCCACGTTGAAACTCAACGAAGGATGAAGAGTTACAGGTGCTTTGAATATGCTCCCATGTACACAGGTAGCTTCGTGTATGGCAATGAGCTCGAAGACGTCGCAACTAAGGTCTATTTGGTTGACCTCCAAGATATTGCGGTGTTCCTAATGGTAAAGACATAATCCATTTGGAAACGTGCCTTGTGCGGATCAGACGGATAGTCTGTGTCAGCGTATCCACAAGGTAGGCATCATTCTGATAACCAAGGGGTTGTGGTTAATTCTAAGATGCGTAGGGATAGAATAAACCCAAATTCGTAGTAACAGAAAAACGTCTTTAACACCTATTTAGTGGTAGTGTGTAGGCGCAGTGTTGTATCTTACCAAAAGATCAACAATGAAAAAGATGTCATGCTTCATGCAATGAGCTAAGTACAATAAAGCGCTAATTGAACTTAGATATAGAACTTCAGGGTCCACAACCTTTTCAAGGGTCTCATTTGCATCTACCGTATGAACGGTCATGAGTGTACTCAAATGCAACACTTTCTGGGTGTCGTTCGACAGGTGGACCAGAATACCATCTGAACTTTGCTCGAAACTTCTGGTCGAGACGAAAACGAGTTTTCCCGAGATCTTTCATCTCAAATTCCGACTTCAGGTGAGAGGCAGTTTTCTCAAGCTCTTCTAGAGTCTAAGTGAGATTTATGTCATCGACATAGACTACAACTCTAGCAAATTTGATTTTGTACACGCAGGGGCATAGTTTATTCACATATCCCTAACTGATCAAATATTCACATAGACGGGTATACTACATCCGCCCGGATTGTTCCAATCCGAAAAGTGAAAGCCTTAATTCAATAGAGAGGGTGTTCTGTGATCTAGAACTATGTGAATCAGTCTATGAAAATCCTTCAGAAACTTCCATGTAGATTACCGTATCATGATCCCTATAGATACATTACAACCACGTATATAAGCTGCATATTCAATTTTTCGGAAACTACCAAACTAATAAGGTAGCAAAACGTTATGACGTCCATTACGGGGGAATAAGTCTCCTCGTAATTAATCACATGGCGTTGAGAGAAGCCTTGCACCACAAGGCGTGCCTCGTATAGCACTATTTCATTCCTCTCATTATGCTTCCTTACGAAAACCCACTTGTAGCCAACGGGCTTCACATGTGGAAGTGTAGGAACTACAGGCCCAAACACTTTACGTTTCACAAGTGAATCAAGTTCGACCTGGATTGCTTGTTTCCAGTTTGACCAATCGGTTCTACGTCGACATTCATCAACGGAACGCAGTTCAATATCGTAGCTTTTCACTATTTTGGGTAGCTACCATATACGTGAATATCATCGATGATAATCTCATTCCAAATTCCATTAACTCATTCATGCATGCATAATGGACCAAGACTACAGGTTTCGGGATAATCCGGATTAATTTCATGATGTCGAATGGTTGAGATAGCGAACAAGGAAGGGATTCGTTTTGTGCCATGTTTCTCCACTTCTAGAGAGGTGAATCCTTCAAACTGAGTGATCAGTCGTACTTCACGCCCAGAACAGATTGATTGGCTAGCCGTCGGTGTACCAGACCGTCCAACAGGGGCGGCCAACCGTCCTTCGGGGGCGGCACACCCTTCGGGGATGTTGACTCGACGTTCATTAGGTACGTCTATCCTTGCAGGCATGTTTACAGCTGGTATATGTGATCTCGTCACTTTAGCTAGATTAGAGAAAGCGTTTGGAATCTAGAATACAAGGATCAAGATAAGACATAGTTGGGACGTCCACGATAATTCGCGTCGTTCTTTAAGAACGTTGACGTTCTTATCTGCCCCTAACGGTGGGAAGACTGTCTCATCGAAGTGACAATCCACAAAATGGCGGTAATGAGATCGCGTGCAAGGGCTCTAAAGAGCTAATTCGAAGGAGAATCACAATCGACAAAGATTCACATCCTTCTTTGAGGACCCATATTGGTACATTGCGGCGGCGCAATATGGCATAAGGTGCATACCCAAAACGCGCAAATACAAAACATCAGGTTCATACCCAGTAACCAACTATAATGCTAAAAAGTATTGGGTAGCACTGGGCTTCAGGCGGACCAACATGGCTGCATACAAGATTGCATAGCCCTAGGTAGAAACCGAAAGCTTGGTGCGTTCACCAACGTCAGGGCAATCAATTGATAATGCGCTTTATGATCGCTTCTATGAGGTTATTTGGAGGTTGAACATGGGGAATTCAATGTTCAATTTCAAACCCAAAAGATATGCAATACTTATCGAAAAACTCTTCGATATAAACTCTCCGGCATTACCCAGTCTTCTAGACTTTATGGGATAATTAGGGTGGTGAGCACTTAAGTAAGAATTGGCTAGGAGTTTAGCAGCAATGTGTATGTGGACAAACATGTGACCATTGTGTCGATATATCAACCAAAAACCATATTTACATGGTCCGCATTTTTGGTTGGATAAGTCCACATTATTCCCTTGAATCCACTGTGAAAAGAGGGTTATGTAGTAGCTTTGCTAGGGATGATATAAAATTCTAATTTCCCAACGAGCAGGCTTGGCAAAGTGTGTTTGTAGGCACAAAAATTCTTACTCCAGGTAAGGTGATGTGTTGTGTAACATGTTGTATCGTGTTTCGACCTGAATGTCCCAAACGGTCGTGCCAAAGCAAGTAAACTGCTCGAATCACCCGGCTCCAGGCCAGCCTATATGTGGCATGTCCCAGTTGGGAGGTAGCCCATTGGCCCCAAAACATAGCTTCATGCTTCATATTTTGGAGATGATGCAAAGATACTTCACTCTATTTTCTACAGTGGTTTTCATGATCATTGTTCTCTCGAATATCCTTATAACTCAATAACGTTCTTCCGGAACGGAGAATATAAGGCCTCTTAATAGTAATTCAATACCATTAATACAACGAGGAGCAGTGCCAATGCCCTTCATCAAGTTAGGTAGACCTGAATTCGTTGCTAGAGCGATGATTTAGCTAGGTATGAAGTTAGTGTGCATAGTAGCACGTTCATCCAGACAACTAACTTCCCCACATTTATACCTTATCACATGTTAATTGAATTCGGTCACATGTATAAGAAACATGATTCAATTAACTCATATTCGAGGACAATATCCATAATAATATCCATAACTAAAACAAACACCGAACAAATCATCCAAACAAAAAGGAAAAATTGTTCAAAACTTAAACCAAAAGATAGAGGGTTCGGCCAACATGGCCTTCCATGTCAAAATTATGCTTTTCCATATGTGTTAGGTGAAGCAAAATTAGTCTCACAGATTGAATACGGGAATGGTACGTCTCAACAACATTAGTAGAGGCATAAATGAGTGCATAACCAATGATCAATTCCATCAAAACAGAAGAAGATTTTGCACGATTGAGGTTCGGGAATATTGTCCCTTATTCTTGAAGTTTTGGGTCTTAGTTGCCAAGGGATCACGTGTTTGGTCGTGATGTCATCCCCTTGGTTGACCCTGATTCTACCACTATTCAGTACTCTCCAGCCGAAGAAGGATGAGTAGATTCGATAGGCGTCTGCTGAAACAAAGCCTTAAGTTCGGTACACCTTTGCTGAAGCAGAGCGTGGTCTTCAGTACATCCCTACCGAAGTAGGGCATGCCATTCGGTAGACTTCAGCCGAAACTGTCTATACCGTTCGGTAGACTCTACCAAAGCTGGGTCTATACCATTCGGTAGGCTCCAACCGAAGCTGGGTCACACCATTCGGTACCTCCCAGCCGAATCATTGGGGTGCCGCTTTCACTGTTGTGCTTTTTCAGTGAGCAATGTGGTAGTAATCAGATCCGAGAACTTAGTGAACCTCCGCTCTCTACAGTGCTTCTTCAGGAGCATTTTAGAGGTATGGAAGGACGAGAAAATCTTCTCTAGTCAAAATTCAATCGGATTCTATAAACTTCAGAATTGTACCTATTCACGGATGGGGTTCAATCATGTCTTGCGTCAAGCAAGATATGTATTGCTTCGGGCAAGGTATGTCTTACTTCAGGCAATATCATCTTTTCATGATTGGAACGGTCCGTAGAGCGAGTCAAAGAGCCATGGAATCCTCGTCATTGAGGTACTTCCATTTACAATGCTTCAGGCATAAGTCTTCGGATGAAGATCATGACGGAGGCTTATTTAGCTTTATTCACGTCATTGTTGGCTTCGATATTTCTCAGCTTCTCGGTAGTCAAGTGGAGCTTCACAACTTGTGCCCACATAAAGTAGTTTCTTCCAGAAACTTCCATGTTAGTGAAGTCGAACTTGTTACGGTTCGAAAATCCACTGGATGGAGGGAACAAGATTGTGGTTGGTGCTTATGGGAAATAAATTCTCCATAATCATAAAAGTTAGAACATTCGGGGTTCTAAGACATGGTTTGGTTTAAATTTTCATGAAAACTACAAGTTTCATGGGTATTTAATTAATTTTTTTTTATAGGGAAACTTCGGGTTTCATGGCACTTATTCGAAACTTTGGGTTTGAATTTATGAACTTCAAGTTCATGGATACCTGCAAGCAAACGCAATATATATAAAACAAAAATAAAAATTTAACATATATATCGTGAATGGGTAGTTGAACGTAGGTTTACAGGGCCTACGGGGTGTGAAAATATGGCCTAATTAATTTTGGTGGGTCGGGGTTGGAGCTGCATGCCCAACCAGCAAGGGGCTGGACTGCAGGCCAATGAGATGTGGGTTGCAAGCCCAAATCCCAACAGAAGCTGGGGTGTGAAAACGGGCTGCAAGCCCTTAGCCCAACAGGGCTGACAGATATATTAAATGTAGATGCGAACACAATATTTGCAGAAGATCAATAATTCATTAAACGCAGAAAATTAGGTTCATGCATCATGGTGAAAGTTCATGCAATCAAGTCTGAAAAAATATTGACAATTGAGACCGTGTTTTAGAAGTACATGGATTGGTGATAATGATGGTTGAACAATTTGTTTGCAAAATTTGCCTTCAACTCTGGATTTCCATATTCAATGCGTTGAATCTCGTTCAATATAAAATAACAGGGAGAGAATTGAATTAATAGCAAGTATATTAATTCAATAAAATAAAAGGTAAATCAAAGTAAGAGCTATTGAAATTAATACCCCCCATGATTGAAGATGGCCAAAACTCCGGTATAATTCTCTTTAGCACAACGGAAAGAGTGTGCTGATAACGTGTTGTGGACTATTTTTAGCGAAGAAGGGTGCGGCAAAAGAGAGAGAGAAAATAGAGAAGGCTTGAGGAATTGTGGTGTATTGCAGTACATATTCCTCATGCCAAGTGCCTTTATTTATAGTGAAACAAGTACAGTTGTAATAGGAATGTAATCTTTAGGATTTCAGAATATCTCAATCCATATCTACCTAAGATTTAAACAATCACATTTAACACATGTTTATATTATCTACAGCAATATATATATATCTATATTATTTGCATGATTTCGGTGACCCATCTCATCCCTTTTCTTCTTTAGCAGACATCTGGGATAATTATTTTTCTTTTCTTCCCATCTTCTACCAGCACGCGTACCCTTTTTGTTTTGAATTGCAGCACTCTCCGTAAGTGGAGTTGGCAAGATGTAGGTTGACATCACCCACATATTTATAAAATATATTTTATTATTACTTTTTCTTAGGGATCATTATTTGGGGCGACAAGTATAAATAAGGGCTATGCTTCTTTTGTTTTTGGTTATCATCTCATCGTCCGATTCACCTGTTTGTTACAGTTTTGAAGGCGCACAACAACACAACTCGACAAACCGAGAAGAACGACTAGTTTTCTTGGTTTTTCCTGCTTTTTTATTAGGATTTTTCTCGGTTTGTTGTTGAAAAAGAGAAGAGGTATTGTTTCTTAAATGAAAATAGAAGGAATTTCTGAGTTCTTGTGGGTTAAAAGGGAAGAAATTTCTGGGTTTGAGGGGAGAATGCAGGCTTTTAGTTTTGAAAATGAAGGTTAAGGATGGTGTCGATATGTTTGGGTAGAGAAGGGATTTTTGGAGAATTAATTTAGTGGGTTAACGAGCTATTTTGTAGCCAATGTCATTTTTTAAATTAACACGAAGTTTGGTTTGATGGATTTGGGGTAACGTCCGTTAGGGGCAAGGCTAGAAGAAAAAATTGGGTGTTGCGTGTTGGGCCTTGCTTCCAGCACATAAAGTTTTGTTTTTTTTTTTTGTCGTATTGTGATAAAATTTGTTCTTTTGATTAAAACTTTTGTCATTTTCATTAAAGAAAGTTATTATGGTGCTTTTGGTTAAAACAATAGTTTTAAAATGTCATTTTTCATTAAAGCTCCCTTTTTTAAATTGAAAAGGTTACTTATAGATATTTGGTTGGGTCAAACTTTAGTGGTACGTATCATTCAATGATACGTACTATTGAATAATATAAGATTCATTTGAAGCCCACAATAAATTAATATGGGACCATTCAATGACCGTATCATTGAATGGTACGTACCACCCAAGATTTTTCCTATTTGGTTTCTATTGAATCAGTAATGAACCTATTTTGTTACAATAAGGTTCCAATTGATATCTCCTAGAATTCCAGTTCAACATGATGATACTATGCATGGTGAGGTGGAGATATGCATTTTATGAAAGAAAATTTGGAGGAGTAAATCATTCAGTTTTTATTTGTCTAAGTGTAATTATCCATTGGCATATGTGTTTACAAATGCCATATCAAGTAAGCATTCTACAACTCACTTGGAAAGTTGTGCATCGGTGACATCTATGCAGTAACTTGAAGGAAAGTGTTGATGTGAATTTACTTTTCTATTGTAATTACCTTTAATTTGTGAGATTTGTTTCTTGTTAGCATTTATTTCTTACTGTAATTAGTAAGATTTGTTTCCAATATATTGAGCTTTATTTCCTATTGTAGTTAATAGGATTTGTTTCCTATTGTAATTTGGTTATAATTAGTTTCCTTATACATTGTCTACAATCTTTGTACACACATAAAAAATTTTCACATACACTTAATTTTAGCAGGACCATACAAACAAGGTCCGTTCAACATGAGAGGGATGGAGCATTAGTAGTTACTCATTTTGAATTGGTGAGGCGTCCACTACCATATAACTTTTTTTTTTGTTCTTAGCAAATTCATTTGTCATATGACAGATACTGTGCATGCAGATTCTTGACGACACATTGTACGCATGCATTGGGGGCGCAAATAAAATAGCAGACACATAATCAAAAACAAGAAACTGATCTTCATTTCACTAAATGCATATATACAACTAGATAATATTCAGAGAGAGAGAGATGGCAGCAAGAGAGGAAAACAGCAAAGTCTGTGAAGCTTATCCAATGAAGGGTGGAGATGGACCCAACAGCTATGTCAACAACTCCGTTTACCAGGTATAATTACCTGCTTCGCAGTTTCCAAACAATATATATTAACATACTTTTCATTGAAATATATAGAATAGAAGGTGGATTTTCTCCTTCTTCGCATTACCTTAATTATTTCCCCTCCTTCTTCGCATTACCTTAATTATTTCCCATTACAGTCCTGAGTCCTCCCCAAAGGTTTGGTTTGAACATCCTTCCTTCTGAACTATTATCTGCATATATTTGGCCCCAGCGTTTCATTCTGGGGGTTTGTGTAACGTCCCTTTTATCTTGTTAATTCAAAAGTATAATTCAATTGTTATAGCCTTTTGGGAGTGCCCCTACCATACTCAATCCATGGCAAACAGGTTTTATCTTGGAATTTCAAGCATAAAATGTATATATGTTAATATAAAATCGTAATCTAATCTATATGTTACTTATATCTTAATTAGTTAGTACTGCTATAAACAAAAGTATAATTAAATTGTTATGTTACTTTATCTTTGATGATCTCATTGGCAAAAACTGAGTAACAAACTTATTGGCAATGTAATTAGTCACTGCTATAGACATATATGTAATTATTGTTTTTCAATTTTTAATATTAGAAGTTATAATTACTTGTAAGTTATAATCGATTGAACATTGCTTCACTCCTTCCATGTAAGGAGTGATTAATAATGTATATACAAAAATATTTAATTGAAACAAAAAAATAAAATAAAATAAAGTTTTGCACGCTTTTTAAATTCTTTTGTTTGCAAGACGGAATTACTTTTTACCAATATTTTCTTAATACATGATCCCTTAATCAAAAGATAGAGATTAGGAGGAATTGTTTTTACATCTTTTTTAGTAAATAGATTAGGAAAAGTAGATATATAGTTTTCTAGAAAACAATAACACAATTAAAAGTTTTGAATTTCCTCCAGATTCAAATAAATGTAACAGGAACATTTCTCCTTGTGCAGAAAGGAGGTGCAGATGCTGCCAAAGAATTTGTAAACAAGGCAATTGCAGAGCTTGACCTTGAAACCTTGTTATCTTCGAAGACCTTTAGAATTGCAGATTTGGGTTGCTCTGTTGGGCCCAATACATTTTTTTCAGTTGGAAACATAATTGAAGCTCTGCAGCTGAAATATAAATCCCTAGGGCTGAATTCCCAAATACCTGAATTTCAGGTTTTCTTTAATGATCATGCCTCTAATGATTTTAACCTGCTCTTCAACTCCCTCCCACACAACCGGCAATACTATGCCGTTGGTGTGTCAGGTTCCTTCCATGGTCGGATATTTCCTAATGCTTCGATCCACCTTTTTCACTCAGCCTTTTCCATTCCATGGATTTCTCGAGTCCCAAAAGAGGTAGTGAATAAAGACAGTCCTGCGTGGAATAAAGGTCGAATCTTTTACTCAGATGCCCCAGATGAAGTAGTAAGGGCTTATGAAGCACAACATATTGAGGACATGGAGTGCTTCCTGAATGCGAGGGCACAAGAGATTGTGAATGAAGGACTCATGGTACTTATCATTCCAGGTCGCCAGGACGGTACCCCTCATTCTCAAACTCTGCCGAATATGATCTTTCAAATTTTGGGATCTTGCTTCATGGACATGGCTAGGAAGGTAAGAGATTAATGATAAACTGCTCTTAGTGTTATAGTCAGCTTCTACTTATAGTTCATTATCTTCCTCTTATGTGCAGTCATCTAAATAACCTAATCTTTGTTTCTCCAAAAGAGAAACCTAATCTTTGTAAATTAGAACTAAAATAAGAGACTTTAATTGATGATCACACTCTGGTACAATGTTACTTTATTACTGTTGTCAATTTGATAAGGTGAAAGATTCTGATGGAGATTAACTCCAATATCTGTCAAGCCTTAATCACCTCCATTCAAATTCTCCCTGACTATGTTACAAAGAAAACAAAAGATATTGATGGATGTTGTTTAAGGTAATCAAGAATAGATCAAGGAGAGGTCGGACAAATTTTTATTAGTACATAATCAAAATAATATTTCATTAGTAGCAACTAGTACAACAACAGTCTAGTGGTATTTATATTCACTTGTAAGTGAGAAGTCTATTGAATTTGATACTAGAACGTTATGGTCATATGGTTTCAAATTCGGGTGATTTTTGGTAAACATAACCTTTAAGGGAAGACCTAAAAGATACACGGTTGGATCGTTGAAATACATTATGAAGTGGGACAAAATGTGTCAAAAAATAGATGTCCCTCGATCCTAACCCATATATATATGTATATATATACATACACACACACATATATATATATTTGATTTTACTGTAGCTATTAATTTCATTGCACGTGACATCCTCATGGCTGCTATATATATGTTTTTTCAATTTATGCATGCAGGGAATTGTTGATGAAGATAAAGTAGATTCATTTAATCTACCTAATTATTTCATGTCTTCGAAAGAACTTGAAGCTGCTATAGAACGAAATGGATGCTTTAGCGTGGAGAGATGGGAAAATTTGCAACATTTCGCCACACATGACATTGTCTTTAAAAGTCCTCAACTACTTGCATCTCAAGTGAGAGCTACCCTGGAGGGACTCATCAAGCAGCAATTTGGAGACGAAATCTTGGACGAGCTCTTTGACTTGTATGGTGAAAGACTTGCAGAGCAACAATCGGTTGTTGTGGCAGGGAAGGCAATTGTCTATCTTGTTGTGCTTAGACGCAGGGCAAATTGACTTGAACATGGTGCTGTGTTGGTATTTATTTTGAGTCTTTCGTTTATTTCTTCTTTGTGTGTGTCTGATTTTCAATGAGTACTTGTAACAAGTTTCCATACAGATACAATAAACGAGTTTTTGCTTCCTACTGTGCATGTCATTCTTCATCGTATATATATAATATTCAGGTATTGACAGCATTAGGTTATGTTTTTTCACACCACGCCATCTTCCTGATCAGTGCGCGCGTAAAATGCATATTATGAACTATGAAGATAAGTTTCCATACACACAACTCATATTGCTTCACATGAGAGGAGAGTCAAGCTAAACGCTGGGATTAACACATGTTTGGTTACAAATTAGGATTTGGATATTGTAAAAGGAGGTAGAGTGGGTGATCACGATAGACTTGAGTTTGAGCAAGACGAGAGGTTTGCTTGAAGGGGCGGCGAGTAACGACCCTCTTCTTAGGTCCAACACGACTCCCTTGATCAAAATGTAGTCGTCCTTCACCACACCATAGTGAGGGAAGCCACCAATGGGAGTGATGTCTTTCTTAGTCCCTGAAACATCATTGATGTCGGCATATTTTAAAGAAACACATCATAAGACATCCGACATCGTCTACTAAAATCATGCATTAGGTTTTACTAACTTTATCAGAGCTTCGATGTGATGTCACGACTCCTGCAGCCTTACAAGCTTATAAATCTTCTTATTCATCCTCAGTACGGTAGTGGTATCCATTTTGACCAACCCTGGCAGCAGTAGGAATAGGACTCTGGCAGGATGCAGGCCCCAATACAAGCTACCTTCCTCAGGACTATATGAGTCTTGCAGGGAAGGCGGGTTACACCCTAACGAGTAACAACACCTTCATAACCTTTACCTGGTGACACTAATGATATCAATCATCTCATCCTTCTGGAAAACAACATCAATAGGGATTTGCTTCTCAGCTCTTATGGGTCAACTTTCTGAGCAATGGTTTTCCTCCAGTGTGCACGGATCTCCACGCCAAGATGTGCTTTCTTTTTGTTTCAAGCCCTTCATCTTCCTAATCTGCACATGTAAAAATACAAGCACAAATACATCACTTTAGGATCATACGGAGGACACAGAAAGCACGATATATCAATTACAAGAAACAACATAAATAAAAACACAATTACTTAGCAAACACGGGAAACATCAATGAAATTCATGGAACATATTATTACTTGTTTCAATGCCCTTTATTCATGACTATTATAAAATGTGTTTGGCATAATATCCCCAGAGAAGCAAAGCAAAAGGGCATTGGGTTGCACATTTGCCTGCAAACAATTAATTCCATCTACTTGAACAGATCGAAACCATCAAAACAGAACTACGTATTTTAAAGAAGAAATTTGCCAGTATACAAAATGGCCAGAAGGTTCTATGATAAATATAAAATATCATAACAAAAAAACAAAGGCTAAACAAGAACATAATCAGTTCCACAAACGAAGTTCAATCAATACCTGAGTGTGAGACAACACCGGATGACAGTAGCATGTATTAAGTTTCTCAAATTGGGGATTCAATACTCTTCTTTCCCTCCTCACTTTCCATAGTTCTTTAGTACTTTAGAAAGCCTTCTTCTTGGACTTGCACCTGTTCTTGTAGAACCTCCTCTTCAGCTCCTCACTCAGATGCTGAGCCCACACTGTGTTCAGAGAATGAAGCCACGTGGTGTTTCACGTAACAACAACTCCAACAACCACCATGGGAGAGGAGCCTCAAAGATGATAACAGCCTCACAAGTCTCCTTCTTGTGAATCTCTAAAAAAGAAATTAAAGCATTGGGAAAAAGAACTGAAATGATACCAAAATCACTCATTTTCTACCACTAAACATCTATGGATAACCACAAATTCTACATCAAATAACCAAATTGAACCACATGAATGCATATCAATGAAACAAAAAACAGAAATTTGTATTTAACATGTTGCATCATGTTTCAACCTAAGTATCAACTATATCTTAATAAACTTCTCTATCAAACACAAAAGTCATGAAATTAAGCAACTATATTATATTTCAATGTACACATCAACAAAATATATGACCTAAAGAGATGTTAGTTAGAAAGTCGCATGTCGCCAGTCGGGCTTCTCGACATCTCTGACAATGTGACAGGTCATCTAGCCTTGTAACCGAGGAAAGCAGTCAGCTTACGGCGGGGTTTGGATAGGTCATCATGGGAATACCTTCCTTTGCATATCCAAAACATCCCACGAAGAGTTTGAAGTGATACATAATTACTGAAATAAACACAAAGAAGTAAACCTATACAGATATTCAAACTAAAGAATAACTATCAAAACACAGAAGATTTAAAATCTTTACAATTTTTTTACAAGATGGAACAGCAGCAAGCATTCGACATAAATATAACAAAGTATCATATTCAATACCATACTTGGTAACTTTGGCTCATTAGCCAGCAGATGATAAATATTTTATAAATCTCTTACATGTAAATTAGAAACTAAACGAAGGGCTATATATACCTTTGCCTCTGTGACGAAACGGCGTGCTTCCTTGGGGAAGAAATCCAAAGGATCCATATAAATTGCTCAAACTTCACATGAGATATCTTCCCTCCCTCACTCACCCTTATTAAAATAAGGCAACAAAAATCAATACAAATAAAACCCAGATGTCCTTACATGTTAATGAAAAATCCCTTACAGAATCTAACTTACTAAATTTTTGATAATGGAGCAACGATCTATCCATATAAAATATACTAGAACAATAATGCGCATTAAGAATCACTTTACAATCTCCGTATATTCCAATCAATTCAAAAAACATTAAATATTTTACAAAAATGAAACAAATTCAACTACAAACGAGATTAAAATCCAAATAACTTTGGTGGTTAATACGCAAAACACAAGAAAATCATTTACCGGGAAGACAAAGCAATGGAGTACTAAACCAAGTGAGAGAGAGGGGAGAAGGGAGAGGAGAAACGAACCTGAGCTTCACAAGCTCTGCGCAACGGAATGCACCCTCAATTAGTAATAAATAAACTCTAGTAGCTCTGTTGGTGTTTAAATAATAATCATTTGCATGGAAATGCCTAGACTTTATTTAATTTTCCTTTCACAGCCCAATTTTTCTTTTTGAGTACATTTGTAGGCCCCAAAGCCCAAGCAGCTAGAACCAACTTGAGCCTTTTGTTTGGATGAACACTTTGGGCGAGTCTCCTGTGCGGAGACCACAACCATGATTCAATTAGACAGCTGTGATCGGCCCGAGCTCACGGTAGAATCGAATAAAAAATTATTTGAATATTTTATGGGGTACAACCCCAGACTAAAACTACAAAAAAAAACTTGCCCAAAATTATCCTTTAGGAAACCCTTCTCATCGTTGTCGTCATAGCAGCAGGTCGTGGCTGATTACATTGCTTAGGATTTAGCATGATAGTCTCCACTCTTTCTTTCCCTATTGCTAGGTTGGAAATCAATTTCAGGTTAGTGTTTATACAACTTTTGATTTGGTGAAATTGCATTCAATGTTGCTGGGTTGTTATTATTGTGTTGTTTGGTTGGAAATAGAGTGTTATACATATAAATATTGGTGAAACTTGTTTTGTGTTGCGATAAGTTAAGTTATACTTGCATTATATTTGAAGCAGGAAGTTACTGAATTGGATTTCAATGGGGAGATGACAGAGAAGTAGATGAGATGAAGTTATAGAAGAAACTGAGGGGTATAGATGGACAAGATGAAATTGGTGCAAGGAGGATGAATTTGTGATGCAAAGCGTAGATGATGACTTGAAACCCTTGGTAAATTAGAGTTTGATTCGATGGAGGAAGGGTATCAATTTACAATACATATACTGCAAAGGCGACTGGGTGTAGGATCCCGGCAGCATAGTAGTAAAAGTTCAGTGGTGAGTGAGATAGTAAATAAATAATTTGTTTACAAACAAAGGGAAAAACAAGGTGGATAAAAACCCAAAATTTATTGAAATGGAAGTGGGCAGGCTTTAGAATTGGTTTTGCCAAGCTATAGTTTATTTTGTTGAAGCCAATTAGTCGTGAAAAATTAGTTATAACAGTTTTCGAAGAGCGACACAACCACAGTATGGCACCGCATACTTATTTGAATCTCACTGTCGAGTTTCGATGTAAAGAAGGCCATGATTGGACAATGTGGGGAGAGGTGAATATTACCATAGTAAAGAAGTGGCTTTGTTGGAGGTGCAAAGCGGAGGAATCAAAATATTGGTTGCATTACGAAGGATATGTATGATGCCGAAAGCAGCTTGTGAGCCGATCTAATGTCGGGCATGATACCCAGAAAATGCTTAAAGAGAAAAGCAGTCATTCTATTTCAAAGATGGAGGAGTTTGACAAAGATGATAGAATACTTGGGAATTTCTTTTGAACAGCTGCTATGTCAAGATATTGCTTATGCATATTTTGGTGATGTGATTGTCTTTGATACAACCTTCAACACCAACGTCTGCAGGATGATGTTTGCTCATTTATTGCCAGGTCAATAATCATTGTCAAACCATGAAGTATTAGGTTTGTGGATTCATAAAAAAAAAGAAAAAGAGTGAAGAACTTTGAGTGGTTGTTTAAGAATTCCTCCGCAAAAGCTATGTCGGAGTAAGGCTACCAAAAACCATTATTCACGGATCAAGATGCTGGCATAGCAAGGCGATTCACAACAAACTATTGACAACCTTTCACGGGGTACTGCATATTGCATATTATCAAATTCGGTGACCCATGTGCATGTTAAGGGTGTTTTTCAAGTTTGCATGATTGCATATGGGATATCAGCAAAGAAGAATTAGACATGAGGTGGAATACGTTGGTAGAACAACATAAATTGCATGAAAGTTGGCTTGGGGACATTTATGAATTGTGCAAATTAGGTTCTGGCAGGTATAAGCTAACTGTTTTTACCTTAGAATGTCAAGCAGTCAGCGATACGAGAGATTTGTCATCTTTTTTTCAAGCAATATGTGCATCGGAAGCACTCTTTGATAAATTCATCATCTGTTTTAATCAGACCCTTAGTCGACAGGTTGAAATGGTGGAAACTCAAATGGCCAAATTGTACACTCACTTTAGAGTTGAGATATTTCAAGTGGAGAAATTGAAGAGTCTTACATGTTTCTTGAGGAGAAAGTCGCGGATGCCAATGAAGAAGTGTGTAAGGAAGTACTTGAGAGGATTGGAGGGGTCACAAAGGTAGAAAAGGTTAATGTATGTGATAAGGCCGCCAGATTAACTGCAAAATGCATATGCAACGAGATGGAGTTGGAGGAGTTCCTTGTCGGCACATATTGACCTGTTGGAGAATGAAGCAAGTAAGAGTTGCTTTTCCAAACGGTACATATTGAAAGATGGGTTCAAGCGCCGTCGAGCATTGTTTTGGGCGGTGAAGGCACAAAAGTCATAAGGCTTGTAAACGAATTGTATTGTGTTAAAATGAGCTGCCTTGTCTAAAGTAGCAACATACTTGATTGACCGGAGATGTCGGAAGCTATCTAATTTCTAACCAGCAATTTCAAATTCTTCAATGCGAAGATAACACAATGGTTGGTGTATCCGAAAAAGCGTCAAAGTGAAAAAGAAAGCAGAAGTCCGCGAAGCGAGTTGCAGTTATCAAGGCAGGTAGTGAAGATCCGCAGAGTAAAGAAAAATGGCGTCGAAAAATAGTGGAAAGATAAGAGTAGGCAATATAGGGAGACGCACTGAGGCAGAAGAATTGTCAAATTACCAGAAACAATGTAAGCATAACGAAACTATTTTATTTGCTTATGATTTTCCAATCATAACATTATAGTGTTAATAATATAGGAAACTAGTTGTCTGACATTAAATCGTTGTTTTGTAATGGTGAAGTCTTGTCTGAGTAATGTTGAAGAACCAAGACCAAAATACCTGAGGGCAGTGCGATGCTCGTGGCGAGGAGAACTGACATTCCAGAGGGTGTTTCAAAATTCACAGCCTACTCAAGTAATGCTATTCTCACTGGGGGCGATGGGGGTTCCTTCAGTTCTGGATGAGTTTTACCAACATATGGGCTCATAAACGATGTATTAATTAACCAAGTAATGTTTGAAAACAGGTGATGTCTTGTGACATGTGTATTACAATGTATGAGGATTTATGACTGTTTCATATAGGTTATGAAAGTTTATGAAATGTTGTGACGACATATAACATTTGAATTGTGTGATATAGTTTGGTTCCATGCTGAAATAAGTAGAAATTGATACAATTTATTCAAGTTTATATGACTTTTATAGATTTCTTATGAGAAAGCTTATGGTTTATGCCATCTGCTTATTGGCTTTGAAAGTTTATGAAAAGTAACGACCTAATTACTAAGGCTAATAGTCAAGCAATTGAGGCTCTGCAAATGGTACTAAATGTCTTTGATATAGACAAGCATAACAAAATATATAGGTTTAAAAACAAGTCTGCAAGATATATTTGATTTTTAAAATAATACATTGACAAGTATTCTAATAATGTTACTTTACCACAAAATGATTGTTTGTGGTAGGTAGTAACCACTGGGTGAACATTTGCCTTTTAATATCTTCTTGATGCTTGTTTTAATAGGTACAGTTAGGGAAATGCATGTATTTGCCAAATTGGAATGTTAATTAAGACATTGCCAATAAAAATTATATCAACCTTACACCATATATACTCCATAATACATGGAAATTTAGCTACATGGAACAGGCTGGGTGTAATAAATAATAAATGCTCAGTACACGATCACACGTGAAGTTAGCGCTAAGCGCATCACATACAAGTCTAGCTTTTGCTAATGCAGACTAAATTACAAGCTAGCACCTACAATGGATCCAAAGTGAGCATGCGGTGCGGATGTGAACATGCGTGAAGTGGTCACAGCCCCAGGCCAGTACTAGACACCGGTGAAAGCATGTATGATGGTAGTAAAATACACGTGATCATGCATCACAATTTTCTAAATCCAACATAATATATATTTTATACTTAACTCGTAAGTAAAGCATGGCATATGATAGAAATAGTTCGCAAATCCAACGTGGAAACTAACATAAATAATATAGAGTTTCATAGAGCAAGCCCACTCACAGATACGTAATTGGGTAATAGCCGCCTCATGTACTTAAGGCCCCTGTACTCCTCGTAGTAAGTCTCACCTATATGAGATATCATTATTGTAATGATTGACTCATAAAGGTTACTAATTAAATTAAGAATTAACACCTATTCTTGGTTAGCTCAAATCCAGGAGTTGAAACAATCAAAAATACCATCGTACTGCCCCGAGGTAGTACGTATGCGTCTAAGTAGCCTCGCGTGGACGGAAGTCAAAAGAAGTGGTTCCGCGCCTCCCGTACGGCTCACACGCGGAGCTTGCCTCGGGTCACATGCAATCAAATTGGGCCCGGTCAACTAACGATGTTTAAGGAATATGTGAGGAATATCCTCGGTCTGGACCCAGGAGTTTGAACCGGTTTGCAGACATCACGGTCTAGTCTGGACTGGAGAAATAAGCCCGGTTTGGACCGGTCGCCGGAGCCATAAATCACACTGTCCAGTTCGCCAGTAATTTTAAAAAAAATTGTAACTTCTTGAGTTCTCAACCTTTTTTTTCCACAATCCACATGTCAAAATGAAGCTAGAGATGAGTAGAATGAGATTGTACCTATTTGGAGTTCAAAAAGAGTGGTCGGAAATAGCCAGAAATTGGCGGAAAGTCACTATCTACAACCCGAGTCGATCTACTCCAAAAACACAACCAAATAGCACGAATTGATGGCAAATTCATCTACTCAATGAGTGGAAGTTAATGGTAATTAGTTGAGACCTCACCTTAGTGTAGGGATTTTGAAAAACTCACCGGAAAAGTTCGAGAAACTTCCGTGTGCGATTTCTGTCAAACGGTGGGGAGTTTGGGCAATTGAACTTGCACCGTTGAACTCAGTTAGTTACAACGAACAAGATGGTGGTAGTGGTTTAGCTCACGATTTGGAAAGGAATTGGGTATAGTCATGTGCCCAGCTGCACTTTCACCCGGTAGAAGAAGAAAGGCAGAAAAGAAGAGTGAGAGGAAAAAGTCTGAGGGAAAAAAAGAAATGGAAGGGATTTTCACAAATAAGCCGGGTAACTGGATCCCACCTAGTACACTTACCTGTATTTCCTGCGAGGGAACTAGCTGTTTAGCGTACGCCGTTTCCGTTACACGCCGGATTTTTCGTCGTTCCGCTCACGCGCTTGTAGTGACAGAATTTACAAGAATATGGTAAGTGAAAGTCAAGAATTTAAAAAGAACTCAAACGTCCATAGGACTTCCCATGTTGGAAGCCAAGAGGCATTTTACGTCAATTTACAACCGGAAATAAGGCGTTGGCCACCACCACCTCGATACCCACGTGGATACGGGTTTGGGCGTGTTGGCCGACACTCATAAGTGACAAAAAGTTATTATATGCGCAGCAACATACTTAAGCAAGCAAATTAAACTGTCTCATAAGTTTTCCGAAATTAATGTCAATATGCACAAGGTTCGGAAGCGTACTAATTTTAATCAGCGGAAGCAAGCAATAAATCAAGTTCCTGGAATTTCTATCCATAACAGGGATGGATATTATTAAGGAAACTGAATAAAATGAGTCCCTACATGAGTAGGGAATCGGAAGTATACTCGTATGCCTCGACTTCACCGGATCGCTATCACTAGGTCTTGAAGGGCGCAAAACAAAAGTTGTGAGTGAATGAAAATAAAAAGTTTTTGAGAAATACGTTTCTCTTTCAACATAGTAACCCCTATTTAAGAAATCCAATATATTTTTAAAGATATTACTCACAAGTAGTATGTGTCAAATCATACTATATTATATATAAGCTGAAAGTAGAGAGTGGTACAGCGAGAATAACTTGTATGAACACAATTTCTTGTCTATCTGACTAGTCTAACAACTAGTCAACTAGTTACAAGAATGCTACGAGACAGCAAACCCTAATACGAGTAAAACCCTAAATGACCAGACTACACAAGTAATCAAATATACCACAGATATAACTCAGCGGGATAGATAAACATCTAACATATCATACGAGTTTGATAACATGAAGTAAGCATGCCAATAACTAATAGGAAGGTTAAGCAAGTTATAACAAATAACACACAATAATTTTGGTGCGGAAAAACTAACTGGGTTAAAAAACAGGGGACTCCAAGAGTCCTATCCACTAGTGATGAATAACGGCTCATACAAGAGATTTCACACAACAAGCTCAAATCCTAGACATGTTCAAAGGGCAGCTTGTACCTTTTGTACGCAACCTTATTACAGCACAAATGGATCTTAGCGAGTCTTCACGAGAGGAGCAGCTTGTCCTACGAGCTCAACGTCTTGCTTGGCACCAGAGTCAAGGCATGAACCATGCAAATGGAATGAAGATGTAAAGATGAAATGCAAAAATGTGAATTCAAATCAATGATCATTTCTCCCGCTCAAAATAATTGAGGAAAGAACCAACGTGAATCCAAAAACAAAATGTCTGTGAAGATTTGGGAAATTTCAAGTTTTAGACAGCCAAGCAAACAAACAAGTTTTCAAAAGATTTAACTGTGTAATGCTTACGAAAAATTAAATACTCCTTCTAAAAACTGTTTGTTGCTGGGTTTTGTAAACTTGCTCCGAGAGAGAAGCAAAAGCCAAAAACACTCTCTGCAATTTTTGATGCTTTTCTGTGTACAACCACCCAGCAGATTTTTCAGCCACCCCAAACAACCTTAAAAGATCAGAAAAACAAAAAGGAGAGAAGCGTTACCAACCAAACTAGATCTCACAAAGATCAGCAGTGGGGAACTGCATTGGGAACTGAATGGTGTCAGTGACCCATGTAGAGTTTCTTAATTGGTGTGCCAGCTTTCTGGAAAAGACAGACTCTATTTGACTAGACAAAAGGACTAGTCAAAAAGACAAAAAAACTTTGACGTAAAATGCATTAAACAGTAATGATATTTGAATGCACATGCAAAACCATACCTCTTTTGATTTCATGCCAGATTCTTCAAAATGATGTAACTTTCTTAATCTAATCTAATTGGGATTCATCTAAGAGCTTGTGTGATGTTAATTACAATTTTGACAAGGAAAGCCAAACACACTTAAATCTAGACTTTACAATCTCCCCCTTTGGCTTTTCTTGACAAAACAAACCCAAACCTAACACTAATTTCACACCCATACTTAAGTAGATTAACGAAGTCCAACACCTGCACAAAAAAAACTTTTTGACAAGAACAAGTGTGAAATATCATGGGTTATGAAGATGAGAGCATTATTAGATGCATGATTTCTCCCCCATTTTGTCACAGGAAGACAAAGGGACAAGGCGGAATATTACATGCTAACAAGTATAAAACAGCCAAATCCAAACGCAGCAGCATGGCTAAGAAAAAGATCAAGAATCAACATGGTAATGACAACAAGTAACAAGCACTTGAAAAACAAACATTAAACTCACAACAAAAATCCATAATAACCAAAATGAGAAGCAATATTCAAGTCCATACAGAAAATTAAACCAACCATGAAAATAGAGTGTGAGCCATCCTAAGACACACTTGACTCTCTAATAGAGACCCCTAAAATTAACTACTCCCCCATACAAGTTACTCCCCCATAAGTGATGCTAGGGTTCATCATCGAAATTCCTCCGAGCGTGAGTCGTCGTCGGACCCATCTGAGGAGACAGTCACTGAAGCACCCCCAGAACGAGCTTCTGCAAGTTCTTGACGAAGACGGGCAACCTCAGCTTCAAGGTAATTAATCCTGCGAAACGCTGAAACAGTGGAGGGAGGAGGGGGACGAAGATTGCCAGATGCAATAGCAGACATGGTGGCGCTTAAATCCAGAGACGAACGAGTGAGAGCCGTGGTAGAAGTGATCCAAACGTCGTCATCAGATGGAGGCACTCGTTGAAGTTGACAGAGCCGGGTGATGAGATTGGGCAGCACAAGGGAACCTCGGGAGACTCGTGCTTTGGAGAGGATTGAGTCAAACATAAGGCAGGAGAAGGGAACCTCAAGACCATTATGCATTGCATAGACGATCTTAGCAGCGAGGATGGTCGGATTGGCATTATTGGAAGTGGGGATGACATTTCGGCGAAGAAAATCCCAGAAGCACTTATGGTAAGGAGAGAGATGGGATTTGTACACTTGAGAGTTTTTCAAGGGAATAGAGGGATCGGCATAAGCATCACGATGATATGACTCGATAGTGTAAGCAGAGGTAGCAACCATAAAACTCTCAACATCAGATTTGAAGGATGAAGGCAGATCATAGACATATGCAATGACATCTGGGGAAAAAGGAACCGACACATTTCGAACATACACACCTGGACCCATGCTTGGAAAAGTAGGTGGAAGATTGGCGTAGAACTCCAACACCCACGACAAATTGAATTTCTCCAGTGGTTCGTTGACAGTGTGAAGTTTGTATTTTTCGATCAAGTCGTCGGCGGTACAGGCGGTGGCGAGAGGGAGGTCGAGGAAGGACACGTGACGCTCAGATACGATGGGCCAAGACGAGATGTGGTCGAATCTGGTGCTAGCGCGTTTGTTGAAGAATCGAGCAACTCCATCGACTAGCTCGGTGACGGATCTCTCAGTGGACGGAGCTGAAGATTGGGATCTAGTGCGTCGTGCATATGAGGAAGAAGAGGAGGCCATGGAGAGGGAAGATTTGAGTTGGTCTAAGAGAGAGGATTTGAGACGGTTAGAGTGAGAGGATTTGAGACGGTTAGAGTGAATGGGTTTGAGACGGTTAGAGTGAATGGGTTGGAAAGAGGCAGCACGATGTTTGAAAAAATTGTAGAGTAAATTGGCTTCAAAAATGAGGCGGCACGATTTTTTAAAAAACAGAAATCGTAGAGCCCTAGAGCCCAGATGCCCAGATTTTCTCAAAACACAGCAATGGGAAACTCGAGGTGGCAGAAGAGACTAGAAGCACAATGACATAAATAACCCTATTTCCCTTATCTGACTAGACATTAATACTAGTCAGAAAATAGATATGTCCACTTAACGTGTGTTTGTGAAAAAACAATCACAGTGTACCCAAGTCAACTCAGTTGAACATGACAACACACATGGTACAAAGATCAAGGAAGAGCACAGTAAGCTTTGCACAAACAGATAACAACTAGACAGATGCAAAGAAGAAAGGATAAAATAATTTCAACATCCATGCTTCCAAGATAAAAGAAAACATGAAATAAGAAAAATATGAATGCAATGGGTTCCTCAAGAGCTAATCTTCAAAGACATATATAGACAATAATATTAGGATTGGACTTATTCATTATGCAACTATGATGTGTCAAGGTAAGGGAAGGGGATGATTGATGGCCATCATGAAATCATATTTCCTTGCTAACAAGGCCAAAACGAATGTGAGAGTTAACAAAACTTTTAATAATCCATTGAGCTTAAGAATTAACACTTGCTACATAATATGAACAAGAAATCAGGCAATGATAAAGATGGAATTTATGTGAGATGATAATGACTGATAAGGCATAGAGTAAGAGCCAAGTCCTTTCATAGTGAGTGCAAGTTTGAGTAGGGCACTACAAAATTTATTTTTGAATTTGATGAGGACAAGATGTGTAATCACCATGACATTGCATGGAATAGTATTTGACTGAGATAAGCAATGAAAGAATTCCATATTTTTTTGGTGTTGTTTTTGTTGTTGATGTAGAGCAAGCACACACCATTGCAGAAATGAATACTACTGGGAGATATTCATAGGCCAAAATAACAACTTTTCCAGGCCCCATTATCAGTTGGATGACTTATTGTTTGCCTCATTCAATTCTTCCAAATTGCCTAAGTTGGAATTTTGGTGCTACATGACATTGCTAGCCTTATGCAAACAACTTGATGTGACAAACTATCACGACACTGATAGGCGTTTGACTTGAGCATCTAGAGCATCAATTTGCAATTTGAATCACTTTGAGAAGGCAAGTGAGACTTGCTTTCTAACATGTCTTTGAGTTGTGCTTCAAAGGAGGCAATTTTTTCTTCTGTTCCTTTTCTGACTAGTCTGAGAGACTCATTTTTCCTTTCTGAAGTGCAGATACCTTTTGTTGAGTTCAATGTTGTTACTTCTTGGCATTGCATGTCTCATCAAAGAGGAGTCACTTGAGACACACAGTAATTTCATAAGGTAAATCTTCTGGATCTTTCATGTAAGAGTTCATCATCACTAAGGTGACTCTTTCCACAGTTGCTGCTGTGCGCTACATTGCTTCCTCATCATCAAAGAGATCGGTCGCACGAAGAGAATTTCACTCTCGCTTTCACCTTTAAAGTGGCTACCATATTTCGTTCTTCGTTTTGCTTTTTGGTGTTTGCACATTCAAAAACAGATGACTAACACCAATTACGTGAAAGCATGGTCCAGAATCATTCCGCGATAATGTATCTACGATCAACAAATTTTCTTTCTTTGCTTGCCAAAAGAGTTCATTCCTTAAGATTGTCTTGAAATTTTTGAGATTCACCACCTTTTCTACATCTCTTCCTTGTTTTTGGTAATTTTCTAAATTGTTTATAAACAAATTTTTATCCTCTCTTCGGCTCAAGGAACTTTGATTCCTTCCGGAGCATTTGTCTTCTACACCTTGGAGAGCAACATTTTCCCTTGAGTCACTCCTCTTCTAATTCAAGTTCCATCTCATATGTGATTAGTTTGTTTAACTAGTTTCTAAGCTTCACTTTTCTCATTCAAATCTTTGTACCTCTGAATGGCGTCTTCTTTGCACTGAATTTCCTTGCAGCACCCCACATCTTCTTCACAATGGTTCCCATCAACTGTTTTCCCAAGCTCATAGCTTATTTATCAAACCTTCCAACCTTCATAGAACACAGAAAAGGCTCGGAGTCATCCATTTTCAACTCTTCAACTTGTCCTAGCCATTTGAAGCTTGAGATCCTCGCATTTGAGGTCACTCTTCTCTATGCATAATTTGAGTTTATCCTCGGCGTTTGTTTGGCGTAGCACAGTGTCTAATGTGTCCAAACTTTCGACATACCAGAGCATAGGCAGAAACAATTGCATTCCTAGCCTTTTTGTTTGCCAGCAGTCACTTCACCTGTGGTCCAATCACACTTAGGTTTCAACACTCTTCACCATCAACTGTTCTTGAAGGAGCCTTCCATTCAAGAGTAAGGTAGTCAATACATTCAGATCCTGGAGCAGACTGGCCATGGCACCTGGGAATTTTTCACTCCATGCTGCATAATCAGAACCCATCGAAAACGGAGCTATGCTGGGTAAGACAAAGATGTCCTATCTCGATCCATGGTGAGATTCCACTCCAATATCAGTAAATCCCAGAGATCACTCTCTATGTAAGTTTAGAGTTGACGCTCCGATACCAATTGAAATTGATACCAGGCGGAATAATCTGCAACAAACGCAACTTGTCTGTATGACTAGTCAAACACTAGTCAACTAGATACAAAAAACAGCCATCGACAAAGAAACCCGTATATAAGAATCAAACTTAATTGATTAGAACACACAACTAGTCGTAAACAACAGTAGATTCAGTTTAATACAATAAACATGCATTTAACATATCTCACAAATCAAATAACACACGTTTCAATTTGGTGCCCGGAAAAACCCCTAATCAAGAAACTGGGACCCCAAGGAGTCCTATCCACTAGTGGATGAAGCAAGGTCTATACAAAGTTTCACACAACAAGCTCAAATCCTAGACATGTTCAGCGGCAGTTTGTACCTTGTGCAACCTTATTTAGCACCAAAATGGATCTTAAGCTCGGTCTTCATGAGAGGGCAGCTTATTCCTACGAGCTCAACGCCTGTGGCACCGAATCAAGGCATGTACTACAAATGGAACAATACAATGAAATGCAAATGTGGATTCAAATATGACTAGTCAGTTTATCTCATTCAAAATAATTAAGAGAAAACTAACGTGAATCCAAAAACAATTGGTTCAAGAAGATTTGGAGAAATTTAGGTTTTAGACAATAAATAAACACAATGTTTTTCAAGATTTGTGCCAGTTACAAGACTTATGCTGGTGCAAAACTGTTTTATGCTGGGTTTGTAACTCAACAGAGAGGAAGCTTGAAAGCTAAAAAAACACTCGCACCTTAGATATTTTCTGTGTACCACCACAAAGAAGACCCAAACTTCCTCTAGCATCAGACCACCCAAGGCAGCTGTCAATTGCAAAACAGATCTCTAAAGATCAACGGTGGGGAAAAACCTTGGGGTCTGAATAGTGCTGCGAACCCATGTGGGTATTCTTAATTGGTGTGCCAAATGCTCGGATAAGACAGACTTCTATTTGATTAGACAAAAAGACTAGTCAAAGACAAAAACTTTAACGTAAAATGCATTAACATTACTATATTTGAATGCACATGGCTAACCATACCTCTTTGATTTCATGCCAGATTCTTCAAAATGATATAACCTTCAATCTAATCTAATTGGGATTCATCTTGTTTTCAGTGATGTAGATTACAATTACAAGGAGCCAAAACACACTTAAATCTGACTTTACATATGTTATACAAAAAAGTATTAAGTCCACATAATTGCTAATACGGATGTGGTTAAATATGTTATCCAAGCCAATGATGGCTGGTCGAATTGGAAAATGGATGTTGGCCTATCAGAATTTGCTTCATGTGCCTCAAAAGGTTATTAAAGAAATGTGCTATTACAGATTTTTGGCATCTCATCCAAAAACAATTCCATTATGCTAAAAGTTACATCACCCCAAGATATCAGAATCAGCAGTATCTAGTCTACTAATTAACGAGAGAGAAAGACAGTTTCGAAATTTCCAAAATATAGTCAGTTTATGGCTTACACCCTAGAAATTATTCTTTGATGGATCCCTACATCACAAAGCTGGCAAAGTGCAGGAGAGTACTTGTTGACCCCAAAGGTGAACAATTATCATTTTTTCATTCTATCTAGACTTTTGATGGCCTGACTAACAACCTAGCCGAATATGAAGCACTCATCACGAATTGGAGTTATTGATGAGCTGAAAGTGTAGATATATATGGTGATCAGAGCTGGCCATCAATCACCATAGGCAAGTATAAGTGCAAGAATTTGGTGATACAGTTGCATGTGTGCTGTCGGATACTTGGTGAAAACTTGGAAGATTGCATCATCAAGAGCATATTTCTTGAGGAGAGAATTTGGTCGTTAATGATATGGCCCAAATTGCATCTCGAGGCTGTGTTCAGTTTGGCCAGGTCAATAAACAACAGATTCAGACAAGACTCACTTCCTTCTGTGTTTGATGGGAGAGTTTGAGATGGATGATGCAGGCAGAACCAGAAGTTGAGGATTGAGGACTCCATTGTTAAAATATCTCAACAATCCATCAATACAGATGGTAAAGCGAAGCTTAGGACTCAAGCATTAAAATTATTCAATATGGGATAAAGATATAAAAGAAAACACCAGATGGGTTTCTACTAAGATGTTTGGGAATCATTGAGTCTATGAGTGATAATACTGAGGTGCATGAAGGAGTTTGTGGTGCTCACTGGTTGATTAAAATGCGCCTACAATACTTAAGATATGGTTATTTTTGGCCAAAAATGGAAAAAAAGATTAGTCAGCAGCATACAAAGGATGGTAATGCCAGAAATATGGTCTTCTGGCATGTTCCAGCCATCCTGATGAATCCTGGTAGTCAGGTCATGACCCTTTAGGGGTTGGGCAATGATTTCATTAGACATGTATATCCTCGTTCTTCCAAAAAGAGTGATAATGTCACTCATTGTGGCTACAAACTGTTTCACCAAAATGGTGGAAGCAGTAGTTACCAAAGATCACTTATGTAGAAGTCATTAATTCATAAAAAGTGCTATTTTGCACAGATATGGGGATACCAAAACTATCGTGACTGATAGAGGGCCATCCTTTATATCTAAAGAGACCCCGGACTTTAAGAATTCAAAATCAAACTGATACAAAGCCAAGTCCATACTATCCACAGTCCAACGGATAGGCTGAGGCCAACAATAAGGTTCTGGTAAATATTATCAAGGAAATGACAGATGATAATCCAAGAAAGTGGCATATAGTTGGGAGACACTCTCTCAGGGCCTATAGACCCTCTAAAACCTGAACAGACCACACCATTTGCTCTAACTTATGGCCGTGACGCAATGTTGCCCATGGAAGTTAATGGGGATGTCTCTAAGAGTTCAAACCAAACATGGTTTAGCACTTTGACAGAGTATCTACAAGCTATGTGTCAAGAAGAGAATGTGGATGGTCCGACTCGAGGCCTTAAATAAATTCTACAAAACAAGCTGTGGCTCGAGCGTACAACAAAGTCAAAGGCAAAACTTTCCAACCCGGATGAGTTAGTATGGAAGGCTATCCTACCATTTGGGACTTAAGTCAATGGATTTGGGAAATGGAGTCCAATTTGGGAAGGACCTTCTTAGTTGATCATGATCGGAAATGGGGATACAAGCAAGATCAGTGAAGAATTCAACAACATTCCATAAAATGGGAAGTTCTTGAAAAGTATTTCCCAACTCTATGGGATGTTAGAGATATCTATTTAGAGTCAGCAAGTTAGTAAGACAATAGGTTATTTTTTTTTTAGGTCCTTGTTTGAACGAACTTAGATAGAAACAAACTGTTTTATTATGATGAAAATGTTCAACAACTGCAACCAAGGAAAAGAAAGCTTCAGACTCTAACTTTTGAGCCAAAAGTTCATACATTGGATCAATCTGTACCCTGTTCAGCTCTTGCTAGCCCTGCCTGCAAACTTCTCTTCTTCTCCTTCAATTGAGCATTCATCTCTTGAGTTTGAGCTGAGAGGAGCTGCAGCTACAAGTTTGACCCCTCAGACGGTTTTCCAAATCTGACTGTTTTTCCTTCGAAGCCCCGAGTTCAAATTGGGCCGAGCTTCAATCCGATCGGATACACTGGTGAGTTCCTCACTAATCAGCCGCACCCCACCGGAGGATCAGTTGGGAAGAACTCTCAGAGTGTGAACTGATAAAAGCTTGAGCTTCTTCTGCTCTAAGAGTTGCTTCTTGAGATTTGATGCACTTGGACCAATAATGGTCAAGTGGAAAGGCACTGTGATCGGCTTAGAAAGCAACTCCGACCTTAGCCAAAAGGCATGGCATCTTGAACTTTCTGAGTTGACTCCGCCACTGCATCCGGATCAAAGCTTGACCAGCCCAAGTCAACAAGAAAGTTTTTAGCGTCCTCAACATCTCTCTTCTATGGGAGTATTAGGTTGAGTCACTGCTCAACTGTTGTAGCTTGGCCAGCTGAGAAGGATGTATGCACGGGACCTGAGAGATAGAGCTTGAGGAACAGCCATGGATGGTTTTGCCATCTATTGTTGAAGCTCCCGCAAATGAAGTCAGCACCGAGGCTGCCACCGCTATAAAGAGAGGAAGAAATTCCAACCTCATTAAAAAAGGTTGATATATGTTAGGACCACAAAAGAACAGAGGCATTGGAAGAAGGGAAAGGTTTGGTGAAAATGAAATCTTTTTACCTCCAGTTCGACCAAGGTTGTGGGAGACTTGGTCATCCTTACCACTAGTGGTGAAGTGACCAAGGTTTCCTCTGTTCGCTAGAAGCCAAGGCTTGAGTGTTAGATTGCTCCAAGGCTTGAGCACTGATTACCTTCATGGCTTGAGCATCGGATTACCCACTCTGGCTGCGAGGTGGAGCGACTGCTCACCACTAGCTGAAACTCTTGACTTGAGGGGAATGGCGTGCTCCTCTCCACAGGACTGATGGTATCTCTGGTGGAAGGGGAGTAAAGGGCGGGTCTGATGTAGGCTCAGCATCTTCGGGGACCTGATCTCCGTCTCAGTAAGTACTACAGGAGTCCGAGCAAAAACAATAAATATGTCAAGTCAAAGATTACAAAATAAGTTGATTTTTAGGAGTTTTATCATCGGAAAGATTATTACCTCACTAGTCTGGGCTTCCTTATGGCTTTTCCTCTTGCCTTTTCTTCCGAGGTCTGAAGCTAGTAGGGAGGACTACCATAGGCTCCTCCCTTGTTTAGCTTCTCAAAGAGTAAACCGAGGACCTCATGGCGTTTCTATCCGAGTCCCGGGATTATCTCCTCCACGGTAGGTTCAGAACCAGGAGGAGGCTCCCACACAACCAACGGAGTAGGGACGTCTATGTCAATGTCCCTAAACCGAGCTTCGAGGGAAAGAGTCCGTGGCATCAAATGTTTCTGAGCCATGCTGCATGAATTGAGGAAGCACGCCCACACCAAAGAGAAGTAATTAGTACAAAGTTAAAAAGAAGGCTACTGATTCAATACCCTTCCAGAAATTGTGTAAACTACCTGAGGAGTAGGGTCTGGGCAGGAGCTTCTTCTTCTGGCTCATCCTCCTCTCAAATGGTTCTTCTGCCTTTCTTTTCAGAGGCTCATCTGAAAGTGTGAAAGAACGTAGGTACAAAGAAAAACCAAAATGGTTTTTGAAGTAAGGAACTTGGGTAGAGGGAGAAGCAGTAACAAAATTTGCGAGAGGATCAACTGCACTCTCATCGGGGCAAGAGCAGGACAGGTAAAGGTTCTCGTCCCTTCTTTAAAGGGATAATAAGAGCGAAGGTCACCCCCGTGTTTGGTCCTGGTTCATCAGTTTTTTTTCCTTGCCCTTCCCCCGGTTATCGGGATAAGCACAGGAACCATGCTGGGTCGTTAGACCTCATCCTCACTATCACCTCCTCCGAAGAGGTCACTGGTGTTGTTGCTGTTGAAGAGCTAAACAATAATGCAACACAAAACACGACAAAGGTCAAAGAGGCTATGTAAAAATCAGCCGATAAAGAGGCATCCCGATGACAAGGAGGATGGGCTTACCAATCAGTGCCTTCTTGTTTTTGATTGTCAGCTCCTGAGCAAAGGTTTTGCTGGGCGCTCATGTTGCTCCCAAAATCAAAAAGCTTGAAGAGCCCCAGCATGGACAGATCTTCTAGAAATCTAGCTAGGAATCGAGCTTCCCACTAAGTGAGCAACTTGAGTGCACTGAACGTTGAAAATATCGGGCTTAGTCCAAGCCTTCTGTACCACAAACAGGCTCCTCCTTGCCTCAACCATCTCTGCATCCGAGGGTTGTCTAACCCGACAAGAGGTAGCACTGCTCAAACTGGATGCAAAGAGGCTCGAAATGGTCCGAAGAAGACTAAATTGGTGGCAAAGGAAGTTAGTGATATACCTTAACCCCGTGTTAGATGCACGACCCACTCTCCAGGAAAGGTCCCGAGAGAAAATACAACTAAAGAAATGTTTGGTAACAACAGTCACTTCCCCAAATTCTTCGTAAATAATCTCTCCTGTAAACCAGGGATAGGTCCTATCACAGAGAGTCCCCATTCTTCACTGGTCCGGGTCTTGCAATTCCTGAAGTAGAGAAGACGCCAGAAGGAGATTCATGGCGGCCGAGGACTTCACTGGATGGCGTGAATGCTGTTACCGCTGAAACTGATGTCAGTGCCCGAGGAAGTACCATCGCGAACTAAATTTGCACCATCTAGGTTGGCTCAAGTTGAAATTAAGGGGAATAGCTTATTAGGGTAGGTCATCTTGTGCATCATAGCGATACATATGAGCCAGACGAACGGCCCCATGGGCAAGTCATTGGAAAGAGTGGAGCACCGACGCCAACGGAAACCACTCGCCTAACGCACTTAGAGGCGTTGGGGATGAGAACTGCTCAAGAAGTACGCAAGGAAGTATACATTCTAGCAGTGGTCTTGGGCAAACTTGGTTGTAGTGCCTGCGGAAATGACCAAAAGCAAAGCAGTTTCGCTAAATCATTGTCGGGTCTCCACTGAGCAGCTGCGATCGGATTGCCTCATTGTCCTGGGCAAAATTAGTGAAAGAGTTGCTCCAATCACTCCGGTGATATCAACCACCCTTCCCAATGGCCTAAGCTTGAAGAGTCAAATATGTCCAAAATAGTTGGGGATAAATACACCTCAAAGTCAAAGCAAAAGTTGGTGGTGGTGTTCCAGAACATCGTCGCTGTGAAGACGAGGCGTTTCGGCTCTTGTTCAATCTTGGGTCATCTCGATCAGATGAAAGATTACGCTATTCTCCACTCGGTCAACAAACTGTTGTTGGAAGGCAATCCACCTAGTTTGACCAAATTAGACTCATATTCTTCATGTCAGATTCAGCCCCATAAACAAAGGGGTGATGGGTATCTCCTTCCATCAAACTCTAGGAGGTCTTCCAGGTGGTATGTACGTGGAGGGCAAATGGCGGAATCTATATATCAATCAGATCAATGGCTGAAAGGGTACAAGGCTTTAGCTAACAGCCACCAATGTGTAAAGCACCATGAGTGGGCGGAAGGGTTGAATCGGGTATAGAGGTTGGAACAGACCTCAAGGGCATGTTCTGGCCTTCTCATTTGTGCTGATCAAACAAACAAAGATGTAATCGGGGTTTTCTCTCTAGGGGCCATTAGTGAAGATTTAGAATTGGGAAGTAGGGCAAAGGTGCAAAATGGCAGATTTGGGAAAGTTAAGTCAAAAGGAATTTCTGGAAATGAGAGAATTGGTAAGAGGTGAATAGTACTTATCTGGAAATGCAATATAAGGGTTGAAGGTTCTGGGATAATTCAATGCGGGCAATTATAAGTTCCCGATCGTGCTCCCAAGAAGTAACGATTAGTGGAACTGTTTGCACTAACGTGTTTAGGTGCGCTTGAAAAGGAACATTTATCGCGGATTCAAAGGTAATGATGGGAATACTGAAGAGTCTTAACTTAAATATGGCCGATCATAAACGGCTTAATTGCTTAAGGGGGAGTATTTTTTTCCTAACTCTATGGGTTGTTAGAAATGTTTATTTGAGTCAGCAAGTTAGTAAGACAATAGGTTATTATTTTTCAGGTCCCGGTTTGAACAAACTTAGATAGAAAATAACTTGTTTTATTATAGATAGTGAAATTGGTACCAAAAAGTGTAATAACCTGTAACGAACATAATTTCTGTCTATCTGACTACTCTAACAACTAGTCAACTAGTTACAAGAATGTTGCAGATTAGCAAAACCCTAATACAGGTAAAAACCCTAAATGACCGGTATTACAACACAAGTAATCAAATATACTACAGATATAACTCACAGATAGACAAACATCTAACATATCATACAGATTTGATAACATGAAGTAAGCATGCCAATAACTTAATAGGAAGGGTTAAACAAGTTATAACAAATAACACACAATAATTTTGGTGCCCGAAAACCCCTAATCGGTTAAAACCGGGGACTTCAAGGAGTCCTATCCACTAGTGATGAATAAGGTTCATACAAAGTTTCACACAACAAGCTCAAATCCTAGACATGTTCAAAGGGCAGCTTGTACTCAGAAAACCTTTATTTAGGTACTCCACAAATGCATCTTGCTTCAGTCTTCACGAGAGGGCAGCTGTCCTACGAGCTCAACGCCTTAGCACTTTCTAGGCCAAGGTACGAACCATGCAAATGGAATGAAGATGTAAAGACAACGCAAATGTGGATTCAAATTCGACCAGTCAGTTTCTCCCGCTCAAAATAATTGAGGAAAGAACCAACGTGAATCCAAAAACAAAATGTCTCATGTGAAGATTTGGAAATTTCAAGTTTTAGACAATAAAATAAACAAACAAGTTTTCAAAAGATTTGTGTATGATAACACGAAAATTTAATGCTCATGCAAAACTGTTTGTTGTTGCTTGTAAACTTAACAGAGAGGGAAGCAAAGCCAAAAACACTTTCCTTGCAATTTTTGATCTTTTCTCGTGTACAACAACCAGGTTTTTCCGACGACGGACCAAACAACCTTAAGTAAACAAAAAGCAAGGGCAGAACAGCTGTCAAAAACAAAACAAATCTTTCAAGATCAACGGTGGGGGAACTGCTTTGGGGAACTGAATAGTGTCAGTGACCCACGTGGGTATTCTCAATTGGTGTGCCAGCTTTCTGGATAAGACAGACTCTATTTGATTAGACAAAAAGACTAGTCAAAAAGACATAAAAAAACTTTGACGTAAAATGCATTAAACATTAATGATATTTGAATGCACATGCATAACCATACCTCTTTTGATTTCATGCCAGATTCTTCAAAATGATGTAAACTCCTTAATCTAATCTAATTGGGATTCATCTAAGAGCTTGTGTGATGTAAATTACAATTTTGACAAGGAAAGCCAAAAACGCTTAAATCTAGACTTTACAATCTCCCCCTTTGGCTTTTCTTGACAAAACAAACCCAAACCTAACACTAATTTCACACCCACACTCAAATAGATCACCGAAGTCCAAAACCTGCACATGAACTCTCTTGACAAGAACAAGTGTGAAATATCATGGGTTATTCAAACGAAAGCATTAGATGCATAAATTATAATTTCTCCCCCATTTTGTCACAGGAAGACAAAGGGACAAGGCGGAAGATCACATGCTAACAAGAAGAATACATGTAAAAAAAAAGAAGGCAGCAGCATGGATAAGAACAATATCAAGAAACAATATGGCAATTATCAACAAGTAAAGGACAACCATAGGGAAACCAATATGAAAAGCAAAATTAGATCCCATAAAAACAATAAACCAAGAGAAAAATAGAGTAGCAAGGAATGGGTAAATTACATATAGTTCAAGCCATTCTAAAACAAAAAACTGCTCTGTAAATGAGACTCCTAAAAGAAAACTACTCCCCCATACGAGCTACTCCCCCATAAGTGATGCTAGGAACCCTAGGAGAGCCAACTAAGACATCAAAATTCCACCGAGCGTGAGTCATCGTCGGACCCATCAGAGGGGACAGCCTCTGGAGCACCCCCAGAACGAGCTTCTGCAAGTTCTTGACGAAGACGGGCAACTTCAGCTTCAAGGTAATTAATCCTGCGAAACGCTGAGGCACTGGAGGAAGGAGGAGGACGAGGAGAGCCAGATGCAACAGCAGACATGGTGGCGCTTAAATCCAGAAACGAACGAGTGAGTGCCTTGGTAGAAGGGATCCAGATGTCGTCATCAGATGGAGGCACTCGTGTAACCTGACAGAGCCGGGTTATGAGATTGGGAAGCACCAAGGAACCACGGCTGACTCGTGTTTTGGAAATGATTGAGTCAAATAGAAGATAGGCAAAAGGAACCTCAAGACCCGTATGCATTGCATGGACAATCTTAGCAGCAAGGATGGTCGGATTGGCATTATTTGAAGTGGGGATGACATTTCTGCGAAGAAAATCCCAGAAGCACTTATGGAAAGGAGAGAGATGGGATTTGTACACTAGAGAGTTTTTCAAGGGAATAGAGGGATCGGCATAAGCATCATGATGATATGACTCGATAGTGTAAGGAGAGGTAGCAACCATAAAACTCTCAAAATCAGACTTAGAGGACGAAGGCAGCCCATAGCAATAGGAGATGACATCAGGAGAGAAGGGAACCTGAACACTCCGAACATAAACAGCACCGCCCAAGCTTGGAAAGGTAGGTGGCAAATTCGCGTAGAACTCCAACACCCACGACAAATTGAATTGATCCAGAGGTTGATTGACCTCGAGAAGATTGTATTTCTCGATAAGGTCATCGGCAGCACAAGCAGTGGAGAGAGGGAGATCGAGGAAGGACACGTGACGCTCAGAGACGATTGACCAAGACGAGATGTGGTCGAATCTGGTGCGAGCTCGTTTGTTGAAGAAACGAGCAACTCCATTGACTAGCTCAGTGACAGATCTCTCAGTGGAAGGAGCTGAAGATTGGGATCTAGTGCGTCGTGCAGATGAGGAAGAAGAAGAGGCCATGGAGAGGAAGGATTTGAGTCGGTCAGAGAGGGAGGATTTGAGACGGTCAGAGTAAATGGGTTTGAAAGAGAGAAGAAGAGGCAGCACAATTTTTGAAAAAAAAATTTGTAGAGCAAATTGGTTTGAACTGAGAAGAGGAGGCGGCACGATTTTGAAAAAAAAATCATAGAGCCCTAGAGCCCAGGTTTTCTCGAAACACAGCAATGGGAAACTCGAGGTGGCAGAAGAGACTAGAAGCAGAATGACATAAATAGCCTTATTTCCCTTGTCTGACTAGACATTAATACTAGTCAGATAAGAGATATGTCCACTTAACGTGTGTTTGTGAAAAAAAATCACAGTGTACCCAAGTCAACTCAGTTGAACATGACAACACACATGGTACCAAGATCAAGGAAGAGCACAATAAGCTTTGCATCAACAGATAACAACTAGACAGATGCAAAGAAGAAAGAATAAAATAATTTCAACATCCATGCTTCCAAGATAAAAGAAAACATGAAATAAGAAAAACATGAATGCAATGGGTTCCTCAAGAGCTAATCTTCAAAGACATATATAGACAATAATATTAGGATTGGACTTATTCATTATGCAACTATGATGTGTCAAGGTAAGGGAAGGGGATGGTTGATGGCCATCATGAAATCATATTTCCTTGCTAACAATGCCAAAACGAAAGTGAGAGTTAACAAAAATTTTAATAATCCATTGAGCTTAAGAATTAACACTTGCTACATAATATGAACACAAAAACAGGCAATGATAAAGATGGAATTTATATGAGATGATAATGACTGATAAGGCATAGAGTAAGAGCCAAGTCCTTTCATAGTGAGTGCAAGTTTGAGTAAGGCACTACAAAATTCATTTTTGAATTTGATGAGGACAAGATGTGTAAACACCATGACATTGCATGGAATAGTATTTGACCAAGATGAGTAATGGAAAAATTCCATATGTTGAATGAGGTAAGGTGCTGCTCTAAATTCTAAGGGATGTTGTCCCCTTTTTTTTTTTTTTTTTTTTTTTTAATTGAGCAAGCACACACCAATACAAAAATGAATACTACTGGGAGATGTTCACAGGCCAGAAAGAATTCCAGATTATAGAGCAAGTAGAAACACTATATCTCAATTAAGACCAAAGTAAACTTAACAAACTAATTCACCTAAGCTTTTGTGAGTTAGGAAAAATGATTTTTCAGAGGCCATCATATTTTGAAAGGGAGAACCTTTGACATCATAGTCAATATTTACAAAAGTAGAATCCACACATTATAGTACCATGTATGATCGTGAAGAAAAACAAGCAGAGAGAACAAGGTAGCTATTTGATGAGTGAGATGAACTAATCAAAAATATGCACAGAAAGACAGTGGAAGCATAGCTATTCAAATTATTCTAGACTAAGCACAAATACCAATAGACCGTCAAAGATTTTCATACCTTCGATTATCTAGTGCTTTTATGAATATATCCGCTAGTTGTTTTTCAGTTGGCAGAAAGTTTAAGGTGAGAATTTTACCTTCAACAAGATCTCGAATGAAGTGATGTCGTATGTCAATGTGCTTGGTTCTTGAATGTTGGACAGGGTTCTTTGATATGTCAATCGCGCTCATATTGTCGCAATAGATCAGAAACGTCGATTGTAAGATCCCATAGTCACTAAGCATTTGTTTCATCCACATTAGTTGAGTGCAACAACTCCCAGCTGCCACATATTCCGCTTCGGCGGTTGAAAGAGAAACACAGTTTTGTTTCTTGCTGTGCCATGCAACTAGGTTGTTCCCCACATAGAAAGCTCCCCCAGAAGTTCTTTTTCGATCATCTATACAACCTGCCCAGTCGGCATCACTATACCCAACGAGATTTGTATTTGTGTCATGAGTGTAATGTAAGCCAAACTCAGAAGTTCCACCGACATACTTGATGATTCTTTTAACAGCCATCAGATGAGATTCTTTAGGACAACTTTGGAAACGAGCACACACCCCAACGGCAAATGCAATATCCGGTCTACTTGCAGTAAGATATAGTAAGCTACCAATCATGCTTCTATACAAGGTTTGATCCACATCCTTTCCACTTGGATCCTTGTGCATCTTAGCACATGTGCTCATGGGAGACCTAGAAGCTTTGGAGTTCTCGAGACCAAACTTTAGTAACAGATTTTTGGCATATTTGGTTTGAGAAATGAAAATGCCATTCTCTTCTTGTCTCACTTGAAGCCCGAGGAAATAGGTAAGTTCTCCAACAAGACTCATTTCAAACTCGCTAGTCATCATATTGATGAACTGATTGACTAGAGAATTAGACGTTGAGCCAACCACAATATCATCCACATACACTTGAGATATCACAACATGTTTATCCACCCTTTTTACAAACAAGGTTTTGTCAACTGAGCCACGAGAGAAACCATGTGCAAGAAGATGAGAGGATAATCTGTCATACCATGCTCGTGGTGCTTGTTTTAGACCGTAAAGAGCTTTCTTCAGTTTGTATACTCCATCAAGATTGTGAGGATCTTCAAAACCCTTGGGTTGTTCCACATACACCTCTTCATTCAAGTACCCATTGAGGAAGGCTGTCTTGACATCCATTTGGAAAAGTTTAAACTTCAAATGGCATGCAATAGCACATAGGAGCCGAACAGATTCAAGACGAGCAACTGGAGCGAAGGTTTCATCAAAATCCACACCTTCGAGTTGAGAGTAGCCTTGTGCAACTAATCTGGCCTTGTTTCTGATGACATTTCCTGACTCATCAGATTTGTTCTTGTAGATCCACTTAGTGCCAATAACATTGGTGTTGGGAGGCCGAGTGACAAGCTGCCATACATCATTCCTTTCAAACTGATTTAGTTCTTCTTGCATGGCAATTGTCCATTCTTCATCTTTCAAAGCTTCTTTGACATTCTTGGGTTCCTCTTGAGACACATAGCAGACATGAGCAATTTCATTTGCAACTTGCTTTCTTGTTCGAACACCCTTATCTGCAGGACCCACAATGGCTTCATCGTTGTGATTGCAAGTAACCCATTTTGGCTTTTTCTTATCCAAAGTCCCTGAGATCTGATTAGGACATGGTTCATCATTAGTTTCTCTTTCTGACCCCTCTTCAGACCTGACAGAATCTTCATGGGTTTCTAATGGGGCTTGAGAGATCAAGTCCACATTTTCAACAGATTCAGCAAGAGTAGCAACAGAATCATCAATTTTGACATTTATTGATTCCATGATGGTCTTTGTTCGAAGATTGTAGACCCTATATGCGCGACTTGTAGTAGAATATCCCAAGAAGATCCCTTCATCACTCTTAGAATCAAACTTTGCAAGATGTTCTCGATCTCTTAGGATGTAGCAAGTACTTCCAAAGACTCTGAAATGCTTCACCACTGGCTTCTTTCTTTTCCACAGTTCATAGGGTGTCATTCTGGTACCAGGTCTGAGAAACACACGATTTGAAATATGACACGCTGTACTCATTGCTTCAGCCCAAAAATGCTTAGCCAAGTTCTTGCTATTTAACAACACACGAGTCATCTCAATCAAGACCCTATTCTTCCTTTCAACCACACCGTTTTGTTGAGGAGTGATTGGTGTAGAGAATTCATGCTTAATCCCATTTGTCGAGCAAAAATCATCAAAATGCACATTTTCAAACTCAGTTCCATGATCAGACCGAATTCTGACTAGTGCAGGTTGACTGTTTGGAGCCTCGTTTAGCATAACTTTGTAGACCGTGAGAAACTGCTGAAAAGTGTCAGATTTTTCTCTCAAAAAACACACCCAAGTAAACCTAGTGTAGTCGTCCACAATCACCAAGACATATTTCTTTCCACCCATGGACAAGGTCTGAATGGGTCCAACCAAATCCAAATGCACCAGTTGGAGAGCTTTTGACGTTCCAATATCTGTCACTTTCTTATGAGCCACTTTGGTTTGCTTTCCCAATTGACATGAGCTGCACACATACGAATCCGAGGTAGTGATCAGTGGAAGTCCTCTTACTACACCATGTTTTGACAGCTTTTTGAGATCCTTGAAATTTACATGGCCAAGTCTTTTATGCCACAGAACACTTGTCTCATCTGTAGCTTTGTTGCATCTAGAGAGTGTTGATTTGAGAGGAGTCAAGTATGTAGCAATGATCAGCAGACCTTGGTAGCACAAGAATGTTGTTTCCCTTTTTGTCCACAATACGGCAACCACGACTAGAGAAACACACTTCGTCAGCCACTTCATCACACAACTGGCTAACACTTATCAAGCTTGATTTCAGACCATCCACCAACCGTACATCTTTTAGTTGAGGAAGACCCGGAATCTTGACTTCACCTTTGCCAATAATCTGTGATTTTTCACCTCCTCCAAATTGAACACCACCACCAAGGTAGGGATCAAGAGATAAGAAGGCATCTTTATCTCCAGTCATGTGACGAGAACACCCACTGTCAAGATACCACACATTCGGCTTAGTGGCAGTAAGAGCATTTAGAACAACCATACAACTTTCAGGAGTTTTCTTGACCCATTTCGTATTTTGCCTGGAGAGATTTGAGCTTGATGGACAAATTAACTGAGCAATTCTGTTGACTTCAGTGACTAGTCGGTCAACCTGATTCTTCAAGGAATCATTTATTTTTGCATGCAGCTTTCTGCATTTTGGACGAATGTGACCAACTTCACCACAGTGGTGACACATGGGAACGAACCGTCTCACGGGTTCGGAAGTGAGTGTAGGATTGGTAGGCACAGATTCTCTCACAAACTTGGTTTTAACAGTCCCAACATTTTGGTCATTTTTAACAAAACCGAGACCACTCTTGTCACCATATGACTTTCCCAAACTCAGCATCTTGTCCACTTTTCCAGCCCCAATGGTCAGTTGAATGACTTTATTGTTTGCCTCATTCAATTCTTCCAGCTGTTTCAAGTTGGCATTTTGGTACATGACATTGCTAGCTTTAAGTGCAACAACTTGATTTGATAACTTATCACGAGCACTGGATAGGCGTTTGACTTGAGCATCAAGAGCATCAATTCTGCAATCTGAATCACTTTTGAGAGAGCAAGGAGACTTGCAATCTGACATGTCTCTGAGTTGTTTTTCAAGATTGGTAATTTTCTCTTCCTGTTCCTTTCTGACTAGTCTCAGGGACTCATTTTCTTCCAGCAGTGCAGAGAGTCTTTTGTTGAGTTCAATGTTGTTACTCTTAGCATTGCAAGTCTCATCAAAGAGAGAGTCATATTTGAGACACAGTTTCTCATATGACATATCCTCTGGATCTTCATGCACCAGATCGTCATCACTCAGGTGATTCTCTTCCACAGTTGCCACAAAAGCAATTTATGTCTCCTCATCATCAGTGGACTCGTCAGAATGAAGTGAAATTTCACTCTCGCTTTCACTCCATGTGGCCACCATAACTTTGTCTTTTCTCTGCTTTTGCTTCTTGGTGTTTGCACATTCAAAGTCACGATGACCAACTCCTCCACAAGCAAAGCAAGGTCCAGACTCACTAGAGGAAGATGAGTCTTTACGATCAACAAATTTTCCTTGCTTTCTACCAAAAGAATTCTTTGCTTGTGATTGAAACATGAAGTAAGCATGCCAATAACTTAATAGGAAGGGTTAAGCAAG